>JAGMVL010000423.1:0-1200000 GCA_019202695.1 Populus x sibirica
ATTAACAAGACAGTTATTGATTCCAGTCACTGACCACGTCAAATTCACAGCTACTGATTAGACCAACAGCATTCAGTACTTTTCTTTCATATGAAACCAAATTTCCAGTTCACTATCCACCTATACATTGCATGAATGATCCCATCCTACCATGACAGATCACGTTTGACTGTCTTCATGATGCTCAAAATTCTGCCTTCAGAAGAACACTAAAATTAACTGCACAAATAAATAAGCAAATAGACACTCCCAATCCCTTATGAAACTAAGTTTGTTGATGCCCAAGTTCTTCATATTTGTTCACGGCAACTTATTTTCATACCTTTTCTTTTGTTTATCATACTTTAATTGCATCTGAAAAAAGTAAGCCACATTTGTAGACCAAACTTAGCTACTAAAATCACTAGTTGATGCTTTAGTTCCCTTCTCAATTCGGATGCATCATACTTTTAACTCCATTCCACTAATTTCCAGAAGCCCTAACCAAAGCAGTAAGATGGCCCACCTGTCATTTAGACTGCACTAAAGACAGGCAGATAACCCCTATCTCCAACTATAATGTTCAAGCTAGATATGAAAGAGGCCAATATTACAACTTCTAATTTAGTGCACAGTCAAACTTATTGAGTTTTTCTCATGAAAGAGATATGTTTTTGGTCCCTTTTCCATTAACCGGGTCAATGAAATTAGTGGTTGGAACCAAAAAAGAAAAAAAATCTTGAAGTTTCTTCTCTGCATAATTGCTCCAAGTGAATAGATAATTGCAGATTCTATACAACTTCAGGCAACATGCATAACAAAAATGAAAAGCAAAAGGAGAAAAATAGGAGTGAAAGATTACCTGAATCCTCTTTCTTTCGGTTGCATAGCAAGTTGCGCAAACAAAAGAGTTGTTTTGTACGCAAAAGAGGTTGTTCCGGATATCTAAGATGAATGCCAAACCTAATAACAGGGAGTTTTTAGTTTAAATTTTCATCAAATTTCCCTGACATTGATTCTGAAACTATCCTTGGCATAAGAAGAAATAAGGACAATATAACACATAATGTTTCAGGAGGAAACTATAATGAAAGAGGTTGTGCTGGATATCTAAGATGAATGCCAAACCTAATACCAGGGAATTTTTAGTTTAAAGTTTCATCAATTTTCCCTGACATTGATGCAGAAACTATCCTTAGCATAATAAGAAAGTAAAGACAATATAAAAAACATAATATTTCAGGAGGAAACTATAATGGTTTAAACATCTGTGGTGATATTTAGAAACCAAGCCACATACGTTGTTGTTAAGTGATCCTTATGACTCCGAGTGTTTGAACCTTTGCATGGACTGTCACCATTCTTTTCAGGAACAATGTTAGTAATGAAGTAAAATTTTTTCTGGTGTGGAGTGTACACTAAACTATTCTCAACATCATGGATACTACAGCAGCCATTAGCAAGTTGCAAGCAATCATTTGAAGGAAGAATTCCCTTGTCCACAGCATTGGCTGGATTCTTGAAAACAGGAGATGATAAACATCGTCTGATAATCTCCCAATCTACAGTCACTCTCCTTTCAGAGACATGAAAAATAACAGGAAGCAATAGGTAGAAGGTTGGGCATGATTTAGATAATGCATCCTTTCCCAAGGGAACATATTCACGAACAAATTCTGATCGACCGAGAGTGGCCTTGAGAAACAACTCTTGAAAGTTTGTTGCATATGTGATCTGTACATATACAACCAGTAAATAGTTGGAACTATGTTAAGCATGACATTTAGTGCAAAACTGTGGTTTACCCTCATCTGTACTGAATTTTGAAAGTCCTGATGGGGACAAGCTTTGTCATCACAGATCTACTACGAGCCAGGTGAAGTTCAAGACTCATTTTATCAGCCTCAGTGGGAGTGGTGCCTTCAGAAAAAGACCAAACTGCTTATAGATCCTGTCTTCAGGAACAGGACAAAATTCAATATAGTAAGAGTTAAGGTGGATAGGCTTCTCCAATTCAGTCCACGATTCCTTCAGAACAGCAGGAACTAGCATCTCACGTAGTTCTCCTCGTGAATCCTTGTCTGCCAACAAACAAAAACATTATTGATCCAACAAACTGAGAATAAATCGCAAATGAAGAAAAAGAATTTTTAAGTGAGTTGTTAGATTCAACCTTCGCAGTTATCTGAATCAGATGACACCAACTCCAACTCATTTGTGTCTTCTTGTTGTGGCAAAAGAAATTCACTCAATGCACCCAGTTTATGCAATTGTTCAATGGCTTTCAGACAAGCATCTTTTTTAGCAACTTCAATTGATGATTGAGGTGTACCGACTATTTTGTGAATGGGAGCATTGGAGGGTAAGATTATGTGGCAAACAGTTCCTTCAGAATCATCAAAATAAAAGAATTTTGGCTTGGGGTCGAAATACCTGCAAAAAAAGTATCAATGATCTCAGTAAATATTTGTTAGAACAGCTGGAAATATTTCAACAAAATATAGTCAAATCACAATTCGAACAAGAGCATACTGGCCATGTGGGAGTTTTGGATAATACTGGTGCAGTAATGAGATGCTTGATCCAGAAGTTATCAAGCGCCAGTAGCATGAACTTTTTATATATTTTTTTCCTCAACACTATCAAATGTCTCCCTCGATAGTACGGTCACATATTTCAATATTCATCCGGAGCTTCATCTATTTTAAATTTCTCTATCAAATCTCTCTCCCTTTGGTTTCCACTGCATTACTAAGAAAATTATTCTACAAAAAAATAAAGTAAAACTAAAACAGCACATGGAAGGGCTTATATTATATACACGATATGCTTTAGAAGAGCACCTGTCCACCAAAAAGCATATTCAGATTGAGGCATTCGTGCACGACCCCTTGATTGTATAAAGCTGGCAACAGTTTCTGGAAGATCAAATCGAATCACAAGACAGCATGTCTGAATATCAAGTCCTTCTTCACCAACTTTAGTTGCAAGCAGTAAGTTCAACTGCCAAACCAACAAGGCCATGAGAATTAATAACCAGTCTAAGAGTATTTGGGGGGGACAGCATTAACACATACCACAAACTTTAATCAGATAGATATTGCCCTCCAAATCTATTCAAAATGTGAACAGTTATGCTACATGGCTATCCAGTATACTATTCCTAGCAGGTACCTCTAATCAACTGGACCCCGGGAGTGCATCATAAAAGAATTGCTTCCTAGATGTTTTTCCTTTTTTCTTTCATGATTTCTTGAGTCAGCTTTCTGTGTAGGCATTATTACCACAATATGGCATAATGACAAAGCACGTTCTCAAGAGATTCAAATCTGAGTAGTGGGCAGACGACAGTAAAACTCAACTGACCACAGCATATCCAACACTTTGCTACTTGCTCTCGTACTCGATAGGTTAGCATACTCTGTTCTGTTTCCCTCTTATTCCTGTTTCTTTAGTGCAAGACTAAAGAGATCAATAGCTCTACTACTCTCATTGTGATCCTATTTCCTACTAACAATCAAAAACCCAAAATCTAGGAGTTTCAATGCCACAAAAGCTTAAATCAAAATATTTAGGTGGCCAGCAGATTTTTTTTTTTCAATTCCCAATGAGTTAATTAGTACTTCAAGAAGGATCCTAATCCTTCCACAACAAAAATGTATAGTGATCAACTCAGTTAAGCCTCAATACCAAACTAGTTGAGATTGCTTACATGGCTCCTTTTCTTTTGATCACTTTAATTTGGAGCCAAACTTTCTTACCTTGTGATGCTAAATTAATTTCTAACAGTTCAGTCCACATTACTTTTACTCAACTCAGCTAAGCCTCAGTACCAAACTAGTAGAGATTGCTTACATGGATCCTTTTCTTTTGATCAGTTTAATTTGGAGCCAAACTTTCTTACCTTGTGATGCTAAATTAATTTCTACCAGTTCAGTCCACATTACTTTTAATCCAACACTCCCCTTTCTCAATCCCACATTTCCATCAAGGCACTCTTCCTTGCTGATGCATCCATAAAAGTCTGCACAAGACATGGTCAAACCATCCCAGTTGACCATAAATTCTGCACACAATTCAACTACTGACACTCCTTGAATAAGTTCACAATGTAACTTTTCACCCATCAAGAAGTAGCCTCGTAGGATGATGTGCAACCAAAGACTCATAGATCATATCGTATGGTTTCCCACAAAACAGAAGTAATTTTCTTTTTAAGTGCCCAGTCAACCCCATCAGCTAATGTGTAAGATGACAACAGAAATGACCAAGGCTGAAACATTACAGGCAATAAAGCAGTACCTTTCCAGTCCGGAACCTCTCAAGAATGACATTCATTGTCTTTCGTGACATACTCTTCAGTCCAGAGTGAACCCCAACAAGAAAATCACACTTCCAAGATGTTAAAAACTTCAGATTTTGTAGGATGTGTGATAGTGATCTTGCAGTAACAATCCTATTGACAAAAACTATACATTTCATATCTGGTTGTAACCTGAAAAGGGAAATGAATATCTTTCAAAAACCTGGTCATTTGTATTGATTGTTGATCAACTTAATGTACAAAAGGTCAATAACTTCCATGAAACACCAAGAGGAAAGCTTAGTTGAGTTCCATTCAAACACAGACAAATAACAAATGAAACAAAATCAGATAAGAGTCTTGCCATCATCAAAACCTTTTGGTTTGATTATGGTCCATAATCATTTTAGTTACTGCTGCTGGAATCATAGTAACAATAAAAAGAGAGAGAACCTGGGGAAATTGTTATTGCAAATTACCCTTCAAATTAATCAAAGGATATATGTAGGTCAAAAGCTGTTATCCGCATAATATTCAAGTATAACACATACCTGTCATTTTGAAAAGACCAACATATAATTACCAACCTGAAGTTGGAAAGAATTTCAATTAGGCATAAAAGCTTTCTTGAGAAAAATGGCTCCTTTAAAACCTCCACCTGTGATACATTGGATGTGACACCATCTACAAGAACAGAAGAAACAAGGTGCTGATAAAAAGCAACAACAGTAGCACTTGAATTTCATACTTAATACATTTGAACACCAATCATAACAGATTTTCAATTCAAAATTTCAAATAAGTGGGAATGGCCATGCATGATTAGAAGCACAAAATAGGGTTATATATTTCCAATACTACAAAACTAGGATGGAGTGCATAGCCAAGTTTGAAAGCTGGGACCAGAAAGTGTTTCTAGTTCGGCTCAGTTTTTACACATACTGTTCCCTTTTTTTTCCTTTTTAGATAGAAAAAGAAATTTATTAGAATACCATGAGAAATAAGTACAGTGCAGGAGGAAGATAGCTTTAATAGTTCTCTACTTCATCCATGATTCAGCTCCTTTATGTTTTGGGGCTTCTAGCTTTACTGATATCAATTCAGTTACCACTATGCTCATTTACATACAATGCCATTTTGAACTGCCTGATCCAAGTTCCAACTGGAACTGCTAATCTTACCACCTTGGACAAATCACGGAGGTGCTAACTATATGCATTTAAGACTAATACACAGTAAAGAAATTCATCATTGCTCAAGTTGTTATGCCTACAAACCAGGACCATACTAAATTAGAGAGCATCTTTATGGAAAAAGCAATCGATTATCAATTGATATATTGAAAACATGAAACTTCCCAACATGTACCTAGTTAACAAATTGTTTTATTTCTGGCTATGTATTTGTTTCCATAAACAATAGTTCACAGCCCCAATGTGCTTGTCCATTTTGAGGAAACCCGCACTTCAACTAAACAATAATTAAGGCCAGATATAATAAAGCAACAAATCCATGGGAAATAACAGAACATTGATTTTTCAAATAAACAATAATTATATGCCATATCAAAACAGAAAGTAAAACATGCATTAGGATAGAGGGAATCCATGTGAGTTTTTTATTTTCATAGTACTCCAATAAAAACTGGCCCATATCTCATTTTCATTTTTATTTATTTGAGCAAAATCTCAAATTTGACTATTATTATCTAGAAATATGTTACAGATAACAATGGAAGAAAACAAAATATGAAATACTTATGATGTCACTTCAAGGCCTCAAACTCTATGGTAGGACCATTAATGATTGGCCATCCACTGTAAGTTAGAAGCCAACTGAAGGTCAGTAAGACATCAACTTGAAGCAGTTGGACTCCTATGTATGATCATGATGGGTAGAAGATATTAATGGCAGCAGTTAAAAATAATCGAACATCAAAATACCTCTTGTACAATCAGCGGCAAAGACATTTGCAGCTTGATTTAGGTATCTATCACACACGGAGACATCACTAGTATTCCCTTCTGCTTCTATCAATGCATTCCACTCAGAGTGATCACCACTCAAAAGAATACGACAAGCCTTCAGAAAAATTGCAGGGGGGAGAAAGGAGATATATTAAAACTTATCAAATACTTCCCATAGAAGATCAGACAAGCGACAGATATTGAAATCTACTTAACACAAACAAGTTACAGCAGATTGATGAAATAATTATCCCAACCAAGATAGTTCTCCTACGCCCCCAAATCACCAATCAGTTGCTACGTCTTGGTAAGTAAACACCTCACTTTTCAAGGATTATAAATGTTTCATTTGAAAAATATGTCCAGACAGATAAGATTTTAGTTCTACATCCTTTGCTTGTCCCACCTCAAATACCAATAGCAACAATCTCCCAAAAATTACATTCTCCAACTCCCTTCAAAAAACTGATCATCAAACCCACCCCTCTTTCATAACCAGATTAATCACTGTGTTCACATGCAAATGTATAAGGATTATGCTTCATTGCAATTTGTTGCTATTATCTGTATTTCAAAAAATTTGCATTCCTATATGTAAGCAACTATTTCAAATAGGAAATTACATATCAAATGTGCAAAAGATCATAGCTGCATAACTATGCTGAGCTCTATGTTACAGAATTGAATAACAAATTCATGCAGAAATCAAACTACAGCACATCTCAGACAGAACAAATATAGATTAGCATGCAGGGAAAAGAAGTAAAGGACTAGAGCAAGCTAAACTTTGAAAGGAAACTTACTGGTTGAATGTTACGTGAACTTACCTGCAATGCTCCCCAAAGGCCAAGATTTTCCAAACAAAATATGATATTTTCATGCATTCTTATGAGCATTCTTTTTGTGCTTGCAAGACTTTCAAGACTTTGGTTTCCATCTGTTTTCTTGCCAATTTCCACTCTGCACTGTTCTTATCACAAAGAAACAGCAAGCAATTCAGGGTGAAACAAATTTATAATTGACAAAAACACAGTTACCTATAACACACCTGGCGCTTGACGCCCTCAAGTATATTATAGTAAGCCTCATAGGAGCTAGAAGTGCCATTTGCAACAGGACCATACAGATATACTCTAATTACAGGAGATGCTACAAAGCGTTCCAACTCTTCCTTGTCTTCAACTGAATACACCTGCAAAATGGAAGTGAAACACAGGACGTCAACTATAGATAATGTGGAACACCATGGTCAGCACCACAAAACAACCAGCCACCATCGAAACAAACTTTGGCACAGACTTGTACACAAAATTTGGATCAAATATTTCCAACTCAATCCTTTATCCATTTTATATAGTTTGTGGACACAACACATCTGATAACCAAGGGTGTCATATATGAAGAGCTTTAGGATTTAGGACCAAGCTTTACTTTCAAAAGGTATTTTCTTTTATTAATAGTTAAAAGGTTAACAAGCCATATGCTCTGCAACTTTAAGAACTTTCAATGAGGTCATCACACTTCAACAAATTCAAAATGCACTTTTGAAAGTTGCAAAACAACCTATTTTAAGCTCAGATATCAGAAAAAAGTTTTGACCTATGCAAGCTTAACTAGGGAAGTGTCTATGCATACATTCCCTGAATCACTCTCTAAGCAGCACAGGATCAAAACAAGGAAGAAAAAAGTTTAAACATGCACTTTATTTTTCTCTTAATGAGGAGACTGCAACATCCAACAGAATTTACAACAGATTGATGAGCCACAAATGCTTTCCATCTTTCATTTTCTGAATTACCTTGTAATGTTACAGTAGGAAAGAATCAGAAGCAGAATAAAACTCTCTAATAACAACTGAATATGACTGAAAACAGAACTGCTCATGCGCTTAATACAGTGGCAAAACACTCGTGAAATAACAGAATATCTTGCAGTATAATATTTTATAACTAAATGCAATCTCTGATAACATATCTCCCAGCAGAAGCCCAGACCAAAAACTAGCATGCAGTTTAAAGCACACACATCTACCACATACAAGGCATGGATATTCCACACAAGGCCAGAGCTCATCTTTAAATGAGCATATATAGTTAACAGGCCTTTGAAAATGACTACTTTGAAGAAAAGGAAAAGCAAACATTCCACATATCTTATCCAAATAATTTTAAAGTTGCCAGTTTTCATCGCCTACCTTAGCGTCAAGTAAATTTTCAAGACTATTGATGCTTCTTGGTAAATTTTCTCGACTAGAAGCACCTGGAAGATAACACATACACAAGAATTTAGAAACCAACAAGTTGAAGGAGGCTAACATCAAATGCCTGAACCACACAGCAAAAAGCAAATTGTTAAACAATAGAATACGAATATTTTTGCAAGCAAGGAAAGGATCCGAACATAAAAGTGCTAAGAAGAGTAGAAAGAAACTTTGAGATTGTAAAGTAGTTTGCTAGTCAAACACTTTGCACTAGAATTTTGGAATTCCTGAAAAGTCCTTTTCAGCCGTGTTTTTTTCTTCTATCCTTGACATCAAGCCACGCAGTGGGGCATATAGATCCCCTCCTATGAAACTCAAATTCTAATGAAGACTATAACTGACCCAACTCTCAGGTCCAGCCCTGGAAATTTTAGAGCAAGTATTTGAAACCATGGCACAGGTAACATCCCACTTCATAAATATGTTTCCCACATGAGAAACTAAAGGTACACTCCAACTAGGAAAATTCTAACAAAAAAAAAGGTGCTAAAATTCACACCACTGAAATTTATACATGTGTATTTACATTTATTGCATGCTCACGTGCACATAGATGTAATTACATTTTCTTTAAAATGGATATAACTCTTGCTTTAGTAACCATGATGATAGAGTAAAGCTAATTTTACCAAATACTCTTCCTAGTGTCTCATCCGAATGATCTTGCACATTGAATGAGTGGATCTCTTAAATCCAGTGGTTGAAAGTTTTTCCAGAAGTGATATCAGTAAATATCTTTCAGTAGGATTAGCATTACGCATTCTGAAATATTTGATCTGCCACGTATATAATTAATGCACATTGTATTTGGACTTGATTTGGCAGATTACATTAATTGGATTGAACCACAGCCATCAGAGAAAGTAAGACAGAAACTGAAAAATCATTCCAGGCTACCAAGTACATTTAAGTCCCAATGCATAGTTATCACATGGATGGTCAAGACAATAGCGAACACAATAGCTGCAAAAGCAATATCAGAATAAATTCTCTGCTAGAAAAATATGTAGGATAAAAATGAAAAAATGGATAAAAAAATACTAAATGATACATTGAGTGCACATTAGGAGTGGTAATTCAAATGCATCAACCTTCTATATGTCCAATCACTCTCCTTTTCTTCATCTGCAGAATCTTAGTAAGAACATGAGGTGATGGAGTAAGATTTCAAGGGAAGTTACTCTTTCCCTATATCTAGGCTATTTGAGAAGAAAATATTTAATGACTAATATCTGCAAAAGGATGTGGGAACCACCATTTGCATATGGTTGCATCCATAACCCATGTTTGTCTCAATATTTATTGGGAAAGATTTACTCTGATATCGAAGGGATATTTGGCATGTGTGTGCTACACACTTCTCAATTGCCAAGGAGTCTAATCCTTTCTGTTTTTCCTTCTATCTTTCTATCTTTGCATTTTAAACTGTTCCAACAAATAACTATGCAAAAACAGTTGTCTTTTTACTTTAGTGTTAAATTGAAATAGAAGAAAAAAATATTTGTATGTCACTCAATCTTTTTACAAGGGAGACCTGCACAAAGAACCCCTATATTCAATTAAGAAAAATAAAATGTTGCAACCAAACAAAGTAAAATCAGCATTTTCCTTTTACTTTTCTGTGCCGAAAATTTACATCAGTGATACAGTAACCAGGATAAGATTCATATCCCCACAATATAAGCATTTAAATATTCTCAAACTTTGATGTGAAAAAAGAAACCAGACACCTTGATACAAAATGCAGGAGTGCAGTACCTTTCCCCACAACTGGAGATGCGGTCATGCCAAAGATACGGGGAAGTTTTCCATCATTATTTTTGTAGAAGACCTATACAATCATTAAGATACCAAGTTAAACAAACTAATAACATAAGGACATATATTTACATGCACATGCCTCTGTGTCTATGTGTGTTCGCACGTATAAACACAAATTCATGTAGCCCTTACTTTCATGATTTGTGCATAAGGATGACCGCTTTTGACTTGAGCATGATGACACTCGTCAAATATCAAAGGGCAATGAAGTCCATCTTGATGAAGCTGTGACTTAAGTTATACAGTAGTATCTGAGGTGTCATGACAAGAACCTGCATAGATCAGTCAGAAAAAAATAAACTATTATCCCTGGATGATACTGAGCTATGAGAAACTGCTACTTCAATTCAAAGAAATGAGTGACATCTTTTCAAAGTGGCTGAAAATGTAGAACAACAGATATAAATGGTCTGCATCTTTTCTTACTCGAGATAAGAAAAATCAAAATTTAGCAAATGCCAATGAAGCGCATTAAATTTATCTAGGACAAATCAGAGTTGTCTCCTTCAGAGTACTCTAGTTGTTTATAAAAATCTGATCTCATAGAAAGCAACATGCTTGTCGAAGGTAAATTGAAGATTAAATACAAGGAGCAAGAAATTTTGGGTCTGAAATAAATGAACAAACTTAGTAATGAAATTAATTAACTAGTAAAACTACCTCATATTGTTCAATCTCTTTTTCCCAGCTAGAGTGGGTCTTCAATCGATTGGATTTTCCGCAATAGATCCCAACCTTGAAATCAGTAGAGTCCTCTATAACCTTGGCTTGCTGCAGAAACAATATCCATTCAATTCAAAACCAGTCTGTAGGGTGAGAATATTTAGCCTTGGCATTGATATATCAAACAGAGTTGCAAAATTCAGCATAAAAAAAGAGAACAAAAAATTTGCATGAATATGCTCACATAGCTATTCCTTTTACATAAATTGAATTGTATCTACAGAACTGGCACTCTCAGCATTAAGAGGTTTTTTACCTGAGAACTGAAAGACTAGGGTGGTATAGATTCATATGAAAACAGATGGTTTACACATTACTATAGAAAGTCTTAACAAATGCTGGGACATGGAATAATCATTTTGAAGGCATTATAACCATAGTGAATGACGCACAGTTAGAAAATGCATTTTTAAGTGTCACATGGAAGGAAAGAAACCAGGCTAACAGTATAGATCATCTGGTTATCAAGGATCATCTAGCTAATTTATTATATGGCTCAATACAGCTTCAGAGCATCAATGAGGCAATTATAGAAGTTTTCTTTTTCACTGATGTTCTTGATGAGCCCTGCCTCGGAGCTGCTTCTGAAAAGGTAAAATCCAGTAAACAAGTTTTTGTGCTTCATTGTAAGTGATAACAAGCAACCCACAATGTATTTTTCATTGACACATGTACTTTATGAAGGTATCAGCTCTTGAGTTAGTCTAGTATTAAGAGCTAGTCTAGTATTGAATCGGTACAATATAAAATAGTGACTGCCTAGTTCGGATTCAATTCATCTATTTGTAAGCCCGCTTGAACCAGAGCTAGATCCATTGAAGAACTGGACTACAGGATGAAAGACTACGGTAGTGACACAAATAAAAGACCATGAGACACAAGCACTAAGCCTGCACTTTCATTTTTCATTTATCACTCTCCTAAAACAAGATTCAAACCATAGAACCACTCAGTCCCAACCCTGCCTCTTTACCACTATAAGTGCCTGTTAGGGAAAGCGGGTGTGGTGCGGCTGCGGTTGCAGTTGCACCAACGCCCGCGCTCCCAAAAGAAGCCTAAATCCCAGTTCCAAGACACATTGCCACTGAATACTGCATAGCATACCAGTCGATAACATTTAAGCTGCAACATTTATCTTGAAAGTATACATCATCCAAAAATCAAAGAGTAAATCAAGAAAGAAGATCTTTAGACAAGAGAACCTCACCTGATGAACAAGGGCAACAGTGGGTGCAAGGAAGACACAAGCACTCTTCTGAGGTTGCCTTATCAAGTGACCCATTTCGTATATAAGCAGGACAGCAATGTGAGTCTTGCCACAACCTGTCCCCAAATACACAATTATATTCTCTTCCAGAGCTTTCTTGCATAATTCCAACTGATACCTGAAAGTTCCAAAAACCAAAATACAAGAAGAAGAAAAAAGGAATATTAGCCGCATTTGCAACTGAAAATGCAAAACCCCCTTTAAAGAGATTCAAAAGGATTAGCAAACAAGGTCTACATAAGATCATCAAACCACAGAATGGGCTTCTCTCAATTAACTTTTCAGTTTCTACTTTCTAGCCTTTTTATTTTATTTTTTAAAAGAAAAAAAAAAAAAAAAAAACCACCCTCTCGGTCGTTACTTCACTCACGCACACAATTAACATAATATTGATCCAACGTAACCATTTGGTATCCAACAAAAGCCAAATACGTTAAAAGAAGAAGAAGAACCCATCCTTTTTTTTCCTCCATTTTCTCACCAGCCAAACAGAAAGTAACGAGCTTTGATCACTTCAAACACAAAAGTTTAACCAAAAAACCATGACCCGAATAATTCAATGAAATAGCAACAAAGAACCAATTCTCTTAAAGAAAAAGAAGTCATCTTTCGTAGTCGTCCGTTTTCTCAACAACCAAACAAGAGAATAACCAACTTTGATCACTTGAAACACAAGAACTTACAAAACCCAACAAGAAACACGCCAAGAAACCGGAAGAAAAAGAAAAGAAACAACAGGACAACCAAAACCCACCAACAAAAACAAATAAAGAAAAGAAAAACAAAATTAAATGACATTACTTTCTTGCCATTTTTCTTGGGTCTTTCTCAGTCTTTTGAAGTCCAGAACCGGATTCCCCTCCATCACCAACAATCGAAGACGACACAACACGAGCATTTGTACCACCAACGGAGAGAGAACTATGTTCACCAGTAACATGACCGCCAGACATGGCTGGATGAGTGTACTCGGTGGCACCGTGTGAATTCTGAGTTTCTGTCTCTTTCTCTATCTCTCGCTTGTTTTCTATAACCAGACTAATGTGTCTGTGCCAGCGTTATTTCCACGGGGACAGAGAAAGAGAGAGGGAGAGAGATTCTCTGCTTTTGTAAGAGGTAGTGGGAGAAGGAAAGAATTTATGATGGAATTGCCGGGGGTTCAAGGCAAGCAAGAGGTCAGAAAGCACTTGGGGAAATATTTTAAAAAAAATTGACTTTATGCGAAAGAAGGGAGAAAATGTGTAGTGGGGGGAGAAGAAATTGTTGGATAGAAATCTGTATACAATAAGGTATGGAATTATTTGGTGAATTTCCCAAAGGTTTGTCCTTTGGTAGATTGATTGAGGGGTGTTGAAAAACTGGACTGTGATTTAGTCCAACAATTACATCATGGAAGGGTTCTCGGAAACCCATTGGTGGTCTTCAAGTGTGATAACATGACATGCATGTCGATGTTAGTTAACAAAACAACTGAAGATCGGAGGCAATTTGTCCGTAGTAGAAGACATGTTTTTCCATTCGTGTAATGACGTTTTGATTCGCGCTCAAAATCCAAAAGTCTTGGTTTTGGTTACGGTTACGGTTTTTTTAGACGATAAATTAATTATCAAAGTATTGATTGAGGATATAAATGTTTTCGTTGCTTAATTTGTCTGTAGAGTGCTTTTTTCTTCTCATACAGGTATTTTTTTATAATTATCAAATTTATTGTGCAATTTAATCTTTTAAAACCGATTAATTATTATTTTAACTAAAAAAAATGGATGGTGTCGGCAACGTGTGTAGCCGCGAGCTTCATGCAGTTCTTCCTAGTGGTGAGACAGGTCTTTTTATTGGGTTGTTAAATGCGTTACTATATTATTATTATTATTATTTTTTTGTTGATGCAACATGTGTCAATAAAATTATTTTTCTTTTTAATCTCACTTTTTAATTAAAAATTTAAAATTATCTTCTAATTTATTTAATTTTTATTTTTATCATTATTTTTTTAATTGTTATTTTTTATTTTGAATCATTTTATGTGATTGTTTTTTTCCTTGATTTTATCCTTCAACATTTTATTTATTAGGAGTTGGGCTTTGCGGTTTTTCCATATATAGTGCTTTCGGTCTAATGAAAATCATGAGTTTTAAAAAATTAGGGGTTAAAATCCTTTTTTTTTTGTTTTTTTTTAAATTTCATCGTTCGACATTAATTTTTTTTTTAAAATAGCTTTGTGGTTTTATTCGATTTCTTTTCTATCGGGTTATCCCGAAATCATGAACTGTGATGTGAGTTTGGTAGATTAACTTGAGCTGGGTTGCCCCTAATTTCTCGGTGTTACTTGTCTATCATGCTAGCTCAGGTTGACTTGCACCGATTTTTTATACCTTTTTTACCAAATTTTACCCTTCCATATTTAATTGGATAAAAAATGAACAACATCATTTTCCCGTTTTTTTTATTTGTTTACTATCATTGTATTTTTTTTCATTTGATTAAAATAAAATCAACTTATTTAACTAGTCAAGGCTATAACCATAGTCATATAGTTTTATTTTTAAAAAAGGCACTTGCGACATCTAAACTATAGAAAGAAAACTAACACGGACATGCAGTATAGCATGAGCCCACATCTAGTATATAAATATTTCTTATGAAGTATTTAGTCAATTCACATTTATTTTATTTATAATACATGTAGATGGGTGTAGAAATTATGTCTTTTATAATTTCTACATGCATTTAAAAGAGATCTCAACAAATTCACTATGAGATAAAATTTAATTTATGATACGTGTATGAATTAGACATGGTCTCTTTTTATGGTTTATGTATAATTTGATTTATTATCATTTTGCCAAAATTAGGAATGCAATAATGGTTGTTCTTTTTAGAGCATACATGCATTGTCTTTTAGCTAGAGAAGAAAAAAAAGATAGAAATTAATAGGTGCAGAGTATATGGTTCAAAATAGTAGCACATGATTTTATTCAAGGGTTGATGATTGCCAGTAAGCACAGAGTTTCTTTTGTTGTTGTATGGATACATGCATATTGATCCATGATGTCAGTAAATGCTTGATTATATCACAAATTGTATAATTAATGTGTTAAAATATAACACAATAAAATTGAGTATAGCAGCCATTTATTTAAATATAGTTTTTACATATTGGAATATTGAATTCTTACCTACTAGAGTGACACAAACCATTGTACAACAAATAAAAAGTGAACATGAAGCATGGTTGTAATTGGAATTTTTTTCAAAACTATCATGAATTGTGCTTAATCATATGTTTATAAGTGTTTTAAGAATCCAACAGATTTAAGAATTGAGCTAAGAGTATATTTGAATCACTCGGTCATCAAGTCAATCAGTAGGTTATTGGATCTATACAGATCAACTAATTTTATTAAAACAATAGTGTTTTTTTTTTTTTTTTAATTTTAGCCCATTTGGGTTTAGACTAGGTTTTGCTAAGTCAATGTGTTATTTTATTCAACTAAAAACTCGATCTAGGTTAGGTTTCAAGTCTTAAGTTTCTTGAATCAACTTATCGAGTTAAAAAAAAATTTAAAAACTATTATTTAAACCATCGAGCTCTTGACTCATTTATATCATACTATTCTTTCAAAAAGGTATTTTTTTTTTTATAAAAGAGGATAATTTATTGAAGAATAGAGCTAAAACTTACAACACTCCAAATATAACATATTACATAGCTAACAAGGACTGTGGGATAGGGGTGTCCGGGCCAGCTTACACGTACCATGATTATTCCCCACGGCCCGCTGGACATCCTGCAAGTCCAGGAACAGGTAAAGCACCCCATAAAGTATTAACATGCTTAGTGACGAGCCTAAGACTTACACTCAAGAGCCCGTGCTTAAGACACAGAACATGAGGTAAGGATCAAACCCAAAAATAATAGGATATAGGGTGAACTCGGGGGCTCGAAATCTGAGTGCGAACCATATTTCTTTATGCTCGTCCATGGTGTGTGCTCCAATGCTCATCTAAACCTAGGATGGACAACATGATTTGTAACAAGCCTAAAAATAGATAGAAAAAGCTCGGCCATAATTATCTCTACCTACTCTCTATATAATTAATACTTAGCATCAAATGCTTCCTCGTCCTTCTATCATAATTAGGCCAATAAAACAACATTAGGAATGTTCATGCCTAAGTGTATCACCAACCATTATAGGTTGTTGTTATCCTAAATGATTTGTATTAAATTAAGTATTATAGTATTCCCCCACTCTACCTTTATCTCCATGCAAATTAACTTACTTCATAGCTACATAAATGTTCATAAACCACGAGACAAGGTAAATTCTTTATAATTTTTAGCATTTTATTTTCATCTTTTTCATCGTATTTCTACAACATAGAAATACTAAACAACCTTTAGGATGCGTTTGACATCTTGTGTTTCAAAACGTTTTTAAAAAAAATTAAATTTTTTTTTAAATTAATATGTTTTTTATATTTTTCAAATCATTTTGATGTGTTGATTTAAAAAATAATTTTTAAAAAATAAAAAATATTTTTAGCATACTTTTTTAAGTGAAAAGCACTTTAAAAAATAAACATAACCCCATTTCCAAACATGTTTTAAAAGCCTTTTTATAGAATCACCCATAAAGTTAAGTCTATGATGAACACCAACAAAAAAATATATATATATATATTATGGTCATACTCGTATAACTTTTCTATAACTTTAAGCACCTCGAGTACTTTCACAGATGAAGATATGGAACCACCCAAGGCTGATGATCAGCTGCACGTGCGATATATGGAAACCCTAGATTTTGAGAAAGTCTACAGTTTAGTCCTAAACAACGAGAATTTAAATTTAAAATTATTATTAAGAAATATGTATTCTGCATAGCTCAAAAACTATGTACTACCTCTACAGCGTTTCCTTTATTATTTTATTTTGAAGCTTATCCTAATTATTTTTTTTAATTTTGACATCTACAGTTCCGTTCATGCTACAACCTGTCAAATGTTCTCAGGTTGGCCATGTGCTATGAAACCAGTGGCTGGCTCGTTGCAAGAATTGGTTGATGAAAAGGAAGGGCATTGAGAGGGGGTATAGAATCTGATGCCTGGGAATTGATTAGTGGCTGCACGTCACCTCTACTTAGAATTCTCTTCTCCAACATATTCGTTGTCTTCATAATTAACAAGATGCTTCGTTCATCTTGGTTCCAGGCCAAAAAACTAACAAAATACGTTTTGGGTCGTCATCACAGTTAAGTCTATGACGAACACCAACGACACCAGTCAAGGCATGCAGTGGTTTTTTGGCAGGAGGAATTTTATTATGGAACAGAAATAAAGTTCTGGAAATGTCATGTGTAATGAATCTAAATTTTTAATATCTTATTTCTGAATGTATTGGGAAATTTGGTGTGAATTTTTTATTTATATTCTATTTAAATTTTTGCAGAGTCTCCTTTGTATATAATCTATACCAAGTTATCGACTACACTATTATAATACCATTCGGTCATCAATACATCTCAATATGTCATTTTAATCCTTAGTGTTTTTATACCGTTTTGCGGCTGAATATTTAACATTTCCGAGCTAACTTTGAGAGCAAATATTATATTATTTATTTTTATTTATTCAATAACCACAAGTATTTTTTCACTTTAATCTGTATAACGAAATCTCTATACATCAAAATTTTCATCATGTTTCTTACTATCCACGTTATAATAGTTATAATAGGCCAAGCTTTACATCATCCATCTATCTATCGATACTAAGTAATAAGTTAAAGGGTGCGGGGAATTCACTGTTTACCCACATCCAATGCATTGTGGATTACAATAGTAATCCACAGTTCATTTCTTTTTTTTTTACCTTTTCATTTTTTTTCACCTTTTTTTTTTTCTAACTTTCCTCTTTTTTCTTTTTTTTTTCGTTTATTTTTTCTTTTTATTTCCAAAATTACTTTCCTTTTTTTTCCAACTTTCCCTCTTTTTTTGTTTATTTTTTTCTAAAATTATCTTTGTCGATTTTACTTTTTTAATATTGAGTCTGGTTAAAAATTTCGCTTTGTAATTTTTTTCCTTTAAAATACTGTGGATTGCTACAGTGTTTTCTCACATGGTTTTTCTATTTTATTTTTAAAAATTATATTTGTTGATTTTATTTTTTTAATATTGAGCTAATTGAGAATTAAGTAATAAGCTAAAGGGTGTGGGGAATTCACTGTTCAACCACACCAATGCACCGTGGATTACAATAGTAATCCACAGTGCATTTCTTTTTTTTTTTCATCTTTTTTTTTTCACTTTTTTCCAACTTTCCTCTTTTTTTCTTTTTTTTTTCGTTTATTTTTTTCTAAAATTACTTTCCTTTTTTTTCAACTTTCCTCCTTTTTTTTTGTTTGTTTTTTTTCAAAATTATCTTTGTCGATTTTATTTTTTTAATATTGAGCTGGTTAAATATTTCGCTTTATAATTTTTTTCCTTTAAAATATTGTGGATTGCTACTGTATTTTCCCACATGGTTTTTCTATTTTACTTTTCAAAATTATATTTGTTGATTTTATTTTTTTAATATTGAGCTTATTGAAAATTAAGTAATAAGCTATAGGATGTGGGGAATTCACTGTTCACCCACATCCAATGCACTGTGGATTACAATAGTAATCCACAGTAGTAATCCATAGTGCATTCTTTTTTTTTCATTTTTTTTTTTCACTTTTTTTTCCAACTTTCCCCTTTTTTCTTCTTTTTTTTTTTTCGTTTCTTTTTTCTTCTTTTTTTTTCCAAATTTACTTTTCTTTTTTTTTTTCCAACTTTCCCCCTTTTTTGTTTATTTTTTTTCCAAAATTATCTTTGTCGATTTTACTTTTTTAATATTGAGAAATTGGTTAAAAATTTTGCTATGTAATTTTTTTCCTTTAAAATACTGTGGTTTGCTACGGTGTTTTCCCACATGGTTTTTCTATTTTATTTTTTTATTTTTTAAAATTATATTTGTTGATTTTATTTTTTTTAATATTAAGCTGATTGAGAATTTAGTTCTATAATTTTTTTATTTAAAACATTGTTGATTGCTATAGTGTTTTTCCACATGTTTTTTTTTGTTTTTGTTTTTTGATGATTTTCTCCGAAATTATCTTTCTAATTTCAAACTTCGCTTAATTCTTTCTACTGCAACCACCATATCTATGAAATAGGTTGAGGAATTACCAATCAAATATTCAAATTATAGAGATTTAAAGGTGTTAATGAAAATGGATATGGGTTCTTTTTCTCAAATAAAGAAGGGAGAATTTATGCGTCATTTCATGCCTTCTTAAAGCATATTCTTTAACTGACTCATCATTTCCTTTCTCCATACTTTGAATGTCAAACTTGGTTGGGGACATTTCCTTATTAAAATTATACTAGCACATGAATGTTTCAGCTAGAATTCTCTATTTTGTTTTATCTTATTGCTATCTAAGCTCATATGCCAAGCTAAGACATTACCACTTAGACTTTTTTAGAAGAAATGGATAAGAAGCTTGTCATCCCTTATCACTTTTTTCATTTTATTACAGTAAATCTTCAAGTGTATCTTAGGGCATTTAACTCTTGTATACATAACAAACTCAAGCACCTTGAATTCTCATGGTATGACTACGTCCAATACTAGGCACATTTCAAATGCCTTTATAAAATCATATAAATTTATACCCTCAATTACCTTTAAACAATATTTAATTTCAAAGAGCTTATCAATCTTTGATTCTTCTTTATATTTCTTATTCAAGATTTTTTTTATAGTAGGCTTTAGAGTAGAGACAAACCTTGCTTATTGATGGGGCGATAACACTATAAAAGGATAAAGAGCCTTTAAAAACTGAGAATTAGGGGCCACCCTTGGGAATCTTATAGCTTCCAGTTGAGTAAGTCTTGTTAGATATGAATGAAAATCATATGGTATGTCCAAAGTTTCAAGAGATATAAAGATTTGTTATGGGGTGCGTATTTTTAAAGCATTCTCTTTATTAAAGAACCTTTAACCAGATGATCTAGTATGGAAGATTTGTTTAAGCAAACCAGTGAGCATAACTATCTCACTTCTCATTAATGCCACATCTTTCTATTGGTAAACCCAAGAAATACTTTTTATTTTATTTTTCCGTGACTTTAGAAAGATTAAGCTTTCAAAACCTTATTTGTGTTTGTTTCCTTTTTCATTACAAAAAATACTAAAAGACATAAGTGATTTACTATGCTCCTAGACATACGTTCCTATTCATTGGAGCAGTGTTTTTATGGTTTTACTCTTATGGAAAAAAAATAGTTATGCTTGCAATTGAGGATACAATTATCTTTTCTAAATGGTGCATTAGTTATTGCAAAGTTGATTAAGGGCAATTTGGTCTGGACACCTTCTTTATAACAGTTAAATAATTGTTTTACCCTTGAGAGCAAAAAATATAAATCTTTGTAGGGGGACTTTTTAGTCTCTTTCAAGAATTTTACACAGTTAAGTTACAATCATACCTCTTGGGAGAAAAATAAAATGAACATGCAAGGGGGGCTTCTAAGTCTTTTTCTTTTTAAAAAATGAAATTTCAAAACTACCCTTAGAATCCAAGAAAAATAAGGTTAGTTTCAAGGGTATCTTGGTCTTTTTCTTCTAGCTTTGTTGTTATTTTTTAGTCCAGATAGAGATTGTTTGGTAATTTTACACTACTAAATATTATTAAAAAACTTTACTGCACGCGTCAGTGTGTGATGGCCTTTGTGCAATTTAGGTGGTACGTGTGGTCTCTTCTGGTTATCGAAAACCTACTTTCATGTCGGTGTTAATAGCAGTGAGTTGTCCTATATCCCGTGATGTGGCGCATGTTAATGGAGGAGTTAGGTTGCGGTGGAGTCTTTTTCTTTCTCCTCTTTTCTCTCTCTCATTACATAGAAATTCGCGCCTGACCTTCAAAAAAAAAACAATTGTGTCATTTGGTTTGTGATTTGATCGATTTTGGCCTTTCTTCTTTTGATCACTATTTATTTTGGCTTTTGATGTTTTTTTATTTTTTTTAATTTTATCCTTGAACATTTTATTCAATTTGATTTTATAGTTCGATTTGGTCCTTCTATTTTTTATTGCTCTATTTTCTATGTTTTATACTTTTCTTTATTAATTTTTTTTTGCAATGTCCCTTTCAATTTTATTGCATTTGTTTTCTTAATCTGTTTTTGGTCCTTATTTTTTTGATTGATATATTCTTATCATTTTCTTGATTTATTTTTTTCTCAATTTTGCCCCTAAATATTTAATTTCATTTGTTTTTTTATATCCAATTTTAATCATCATTCTTTTGATTACTTTTTTTTTAATCCTTTTCAAAGTTTTTTTTGTTTTTTAATTTAACCCCTGATTATATACTTTTATTTTATTTATATATCATATTTGATCTCTGCTGTTTGGGTTTTTAATTGTTTTATGGTTAGATGTTTTACTTTGTTATTTTTTTGTGGTTGCTTTCCAACATGGAAATCCTTTATTGAAATTTGAATTATTTTTTCGAATTCATAATTTGATATTTTATTATTAAGCCCTTAGCTTCATTGTTTGTTCTACT
Source organism: Populus x sibirica (assembly GCA_019202695.1). Classification (NCBI taxonomy): domain Eukaryota; kingdom Viridiplantae; phylum Streptophyta; class Magnoliopsida; order Malpighiales; family Salicaceae; genus Populus; species Populus x sibirica. The sequence continues at coordinate 21,922 of JAGMVL010000423.1, forward strand.
TTCCTTTTTGTTGCATTATCCCAATATCATATATTGGGTAATAGGTTAGTTAAGTTAACCATGGTTTACTCAAATTATTTTCATCAACTTTTTAACAATTTGTTTTTCATAATTTCATCTTTGACGTTAAATTATTGGCTCTTGAGCTATGTAATTTTTTCACTTTTTTCTTCCTGCTGGATTATCCTGAGTGCTGGTTAGTCACGTTAACTCGGGTTAATTTGCATTTTCTTCCTCAATTTTTTATATTTAACTTTTGTCATTTTTGGTAGGTGATTCTTTTGGAAGTCTGATTTTCTTTCTAATCCTGGTCTCATGCTGCAAGTTGTGGGTTGGTCGAGTTAACCCGGGTGGACTTGGTTTTTTTTCTCAATTTTTTAATGAATTTTTTTTTTCAATTTCATCATTTTGCATTAAGTTATTTGAACTTGAGCTTTGTCATTTTTTTGCATCTCTTATTGTTTTGTTATTTCGAGAGCAAGTTGGTCAAGTTAACCCGGGTCAATTTGCATTTTATTTCTCAATGTTTTTCCTTTATTTAACTTTGGTATTTTATATTGGGTCCTTTTTTTGTAATTCTATTTTTTTATCATGATTTCATGTCGCGAATGGTGGGTTAGTCGAGTTAACTTGGGTTGGCTCAGATTTGTTTTTCCTTGATTTTATATGAGTTTTTTTTGTTTCGATTTCATCATTTTGCATTAAATAATTTTCCCTGGAGCTTGTTATTTTTTTCATTTTTCTTTTTGTTTGGTTATTCCGGGAGCGGGTTGGTAAAATTACCTGGGTTAGCTTGGTTTTTTTTTACTTTTTTTATTGAAATTTGGTTTTTTTGTTAGGTCCTTTTGAAATTCTTTTTTTTTTAATCCTGATTTCATATTGTGGGTTGTGAGTTCGTCAGGTTAGCCCGAGTTGACTCGAGTTTTCTTCTTTGGCGTTATATTTTTTTTGTTTTCATTTGACATTAGGTTATTAGGTCTTGAACTTTATGATTTCTTTTCGCTTTCCTTTCTACAGTTTGCTTTTGTCTCATATCTCAGGTTGTGTTTTAGTAGATTTAACTTGATTTGTCTCAGATTATAATGTAAAAAAAAAATTGGTATGGTCTGTGGCATAGCGTGGGCCATCTATCTAGTATGAAAACTAAAAAATAACCTATATAATGATAAACATTCACATAAAAGTAAAACATTGATTGTATATGATAATCTATAAAGGAACTCTAAGAGAAGGTTATAGCCATTATATATGGATAGATTTACTAACTAAACTTGTTTAGAAAAAGCTCCTTAATGCTCGGTTAACATGCCTTAATAGGCTGAACCAAAGCCTACAAGGTGTAAGAGTATTGACAAGAGTAAAGCCTTATCAATTTATTAATCGTGACCAAGTAAACTATTTATAAGAGTTTAGTGATTTCACTAGTAATGCATGAGTCAATGACTTATCGGGACACTGTTTGTTCCCTAGCCCAACCTAAAACAATATATGTGCAAAAGAAAAATGTTATGGGTACGTAAGCATAAACTCGTATGTAATCCAACAAAAAATAATAAAAAGGTATGACACATGATATGTAGGTACATAAAAACAATTATATAAAATCAAACAATAAGCATATATTGATTAGTTTAAACAAATAACCATAAAAGACATTCAAAGTATGTATCAAAGCACAACATTATATATTATTATAAAACAAAACAAATAAAGCTTAGCCCTAAAAAGAATCCCTAGTGGATTCATTATTTTATCGCAAAGGACATCTCAATGAACTATACATAAAAGGGTAAAAATAGAAAAAGGATTCGCCACCTGGTTTTATGGTAACTAGAAACCCTAATTAGTCTTCAAAGTGAGGTAATGAACTAGTTATGTTAAAACAAAGATTAAAATCACCATTACCTAAGGTAAATTGCTTTGTGTTTGTTTTTAATAATAAAAAAGTATCTATTATGCATGGATGCTTAGATTTTGCCTAAACTACTACACCCACACACCTTAGTTATTGAAGGTTTGAGACTACTAAGACTTAGGGTAGCGATTTGGAACCTAAAACTAGTAAAACAAATGATACGATCCATGCAAAGATTAAATAAATAAACTTAGATTTTAATGTAATTGTACCTACTATCCAATTTTATGCTAATATACATAACTCTCAATTAGACAGTTGGATTGATCTGAAGTTTTATAAGGAGTCTTCTAACATAATATTCTTTATTGGGTTAAAACTTTAGGTCAATCAGAGATCAGAAAAATCATGTGATACAGGTCAACAAATGCAATACAAGTTTTTTTGTTATTTGTTGCATTTTGATTTGTGGACTTTCTATTTGGAAAGAATTATTTTTCTAAAGGATTAAGGATATTTTTGTGGCAAAAGTGAAAGTATCTTAGTCCTATAAGAAGAATATATGGACAAATACTCCTTTTTCTTTCTTGAAGAGGATTATCTAAGTCTACAATTAATGATCCTGCCATAACAAGGATATAAGTGATGAAGCATAATCGGATCAGAATCTTCTAATTTATATAGGGTTTTTAAGGGCGGTAACTACTATCCTAGTCTCTCTAGGATATTATTTTCAACCATAACATATTTAAGTTATAAGATTTAGTCTATCTTAGGTTAATTTATTTACTTTATATGTAGCAATAATTTTCATATCAAACTTTAATTTTAATTAGTTATTTTTAGATTTTTGGGTTTAACTAATATATTCGAGTTATTTTTATAAGTGAGTCCAATTCAACCCCCATGTTTTGGGTCTACTAGGGTTTAGTCTTTAGTTCTTAGTATAAATATTCTATATGTAAGAACGTGTAAGGGTTCTTGAATAATACATTGAATTTGCTACATATTATTTAGTGTGTGTGAGGTGTTCTTGCATTCCTTGGTTATTTAGATAATTGAATTCAGCTTATCAAAGAACAACTATCTCTGTGACATCTTTCTTATACTTTCCATTCGGGAATTGGTATTCGTTGGGTGAGATTTATTCTAATAGTGTCGGTGCTTTAGTTCAGGTAATCTTTGTGTCACACTCCTATCAAATAAGCTTATTTGACTTTCTAGGATTTGTCTTTCTTGCGAGTGGGTTACATGACCATGTGACCATGGGGTTCGCATAAGTTGGTATCAGAGGTAGGCTCTAAAAATCAGGTTATACCTTTTTAAAAATTCATTTTTTTTATACTTCGCATATATCTCCTTCTCGTGTCTTTATTTTATTCTTTTCGAGTCAACTTGCTTAAGTTTCAGTTTTGGAGTTTTTTGTTTTGCTTCTTACACACTTGTTGTCACTAGTGTTATTTAGGGTCTTTAATAAAAAAAAGTGTCAAAACATTTTATGATGCCTAAATTATCTTTTTAGAGTAAAAAAAAAAGAAGAAAAGATGTTGTAAAATATAAGCTTCAGAACTGCCATGAAAACACTATTATATAACGAATTGAATGAATCCATATTGGAATCGCTTTAAAATTGATATTCTAGGTTTTTAGGGGTACCATAACATCAAATATCATATTTGAGGACATATGGATATTGTTTGGTTTAGGTTCTAAATTCAGTTTAATTCCTTGTTTTCCATATCACAAACTTAATTTTTATAACATCTCCGTCTCGTTGTTTATGTATCTCAATTTTTATAACAACACCATCATTAAAAAACTAAAACATCTAAATTATAATTTTTACTTGAAGGCTTTGAGTGAAAACCAGAAAGGAGTGTAAACATATGAGGGAACGAGTGAGGAAACATAATCTTCTTTATTACTAACTAGTTGTGCAGATTAAAAAATGTCGAACAATACAACAAAATGATTAATGAAGAGGTTGAATGTGATGTTTGGGAATTTAGAGGAGAGGAGGAGGAGGATGTTAAGATGTTATGCTGAAATTAATGGTTTGTGTATAGAGCTAATCAGAGGGAAAACATTATTAAAAGGGCAACAAAGGAGAAACAACACTTAAAGGATAAAAAATGAAATAATAGGAATGCTACTTTTATACAATGTTGTTAGAGACGAGTTTGGTAAGAAAAGAACTTTAAAAGCTTAAAAAAAACAGAGCAACAATGCCTAAAGGATGAAAGACAAAAGAATAGGGCTGCTATTGTCATTCAATGTTGTTAGAGGCAAGTTTTAACTAAAAAAAGAATTCTAAAAGCTTAAACAAAAGGCCTATGAAATATCAATTGTACCCATGAAAGATTTGAGGATGAATCTTTTTGAATAAAGAGGGAATGATATGATTGATGCAAGGATTGAACAAACAAATTCAAAATTTAGCGTAATTATATCTATTATTCAATTTTACGCCAATGAACATAACTTTCAATGTCAGTAGATGTAATATATATATTTTTTATTTATTGTCCTTTGACTTCTGGACTTTGTATTTGGAAAGAATTCTTTTCTTAAAGGATTAAGGATATTTTGGCAATAAAAGTGTAAGTTTTCTAGTCCTACAAGGAGAATATATGGACAACTACACCTTTTTCTTTCTTGAAGAGGATTATCTAAATCTATAATTAATTATCCAGGCATAACAAGGAAATAAGTGATGAAGCACAATCAAATTAGAATCTCTTAATTTATACGGGGTTTCTAATAGGGGTGATCATTTTCGGTTCGGTTCGTTTTTTATCAAAAAAAAGTAACCAAACCGAATTTTTTTTTTAAAAAACCAAAACCGGTTCAAACCGACCGGTTTCGGTTCAGTTCGGTTTTTTAGGACAAAAAATGGTTTGGCTCGGTTTTTTCGGTTTGGCTCGGTTTTTTTGTTCGGTTTTTTTCTGGTTTGGGTTCGGTTTGGTTTTTTCGGTTTTAGGCTTATAAAACTGAAACCGAACTGCACCAGCTGGTTTTTTCAAAATTTTAATCGGTTTAATCGGTTTTTTTTCACGGTTCGATTTTTTCGGTTATTTTTTCCCCCAATTTTCTTGGTTTTTAAGTTTTTTTGCTCACCCCTAGTTTCTAAAGGTGACAACTACTATCCTAGTCTCTCTAGAATATTATTTTCAACCATAACATATATAAATTAGAAGATTTAGTGTATCTTAGGTTAATTAATGAACTCTCTATGTAGCAATAATTTTCATATCAGATTTTATTTTTAATTAGTTATTTTTATATTTTTGGGTTTAACTAATATATTTGAGTTATTTTTATAAGTGAGTCTAATTTAGCCCACATGTTTTGGGTTTACTAGGGTTTAGTCTTTAGCTCTTAATATAAATATTCTATATGTAAGAACGTTTAAGGATTCTTGAATAATACATTGATTTTGCTACATATTGCTTAGTGTGTGTGAGGTGTTTTTGTATTTTTTGGTTCTCTAAAAAAATGATTTTGACTTATCAAAGGACAACTGTCTTCATATCGCCTTCTTTACACTTCCCATTCGCAAATTATTATTGTTGGGTGGGGGTTCATTCTAGTAGTGTTGGTGCTTTGGTTTTGATAATCTCTTGTGAATGTTTATTTTTAGTTTCAGATAATTAAATGAAAGATTAAAAAAAGTTCATGACTTGGGTCATAGGTTTCGTGTGTTAACTAGGTTGAACCATTTCAATAAAAAAAAACACGGTTGTCTTGATATTTTTTAAAAGTAATGTGAAACAATGTTGTAAACCCCCAGTAAAAAAAATTAAAGATTTGGTATTTTAATTTAGTAAACTATGCTATGGACTGTAAATCTCGGGTAGAATTTTACTATGTTAGTAATGATATCATAAATTAAACTTAATGAAAAAATGAGTCAATTAAATACTTAAAATGAAAAGAATAACAAATCATTGAAAAGAAATTTTCCATTTAAAACAGGGCGAGACAAGATTCCAATTAAATAGAAACCACATGAAATAGGCATAAAGGAACTGTGGTCTTTAACACACACACACACACACACACACACACACACATATAAAGCTTTTTAAAGAAGCTTGCGGCCGATAACACTTTGGAGAGAAAAATGAGAGGATTTTTTTGTTTCTCTACTAAATTCTTAAAGGGGAAACAAAAAAATTGGTAGATTTAAAGGGTTGAAAGAGATTTTTGGTGGATTAAAAGAGAAAAACCTAAGAATTAGAGGGTTTTTAAGGGTATAAAGTAAGGGTTTTGAAATGTATAAAGTAAGGGTTTTGAAATGTAAAAAGGGGGAGTGAAGAGTGAAGAAGAAACTTGAGTTTTCTTTGTAATTCCCCATTTATTTTTCATCATCGAGAGGTAAAGAACCTTATTTATGAACTAATTGAAGTTTTGATGTGTCTACGAGCATATTAAGTTATGTATATATCATGGAAAGTTGAGTTTAATATGATGAGTTGTTTGGAATGATATTTTTAACTTAAAATTATATTTTTGGACAAGAATAAAGGTTTGGTCAAGTGAGAATTATGAAAAAATAGAAAGAAAACATATCTCCCTTTTGATTGGTGAATTTTAGCCTAGACAAATAAGGAAATGAATTTAATTATTTTAATTTTTATGTAAGTTGGATTGAGTTGTGTTAGTATGTGTATAAAAAATGAAAGGATAAGAAGTAAATGGTATAAAAGCTTGAAGAAAGACTTGTGTACTCCTTGGTAGCATAGGTTTAACCATGGAATCCTTAAAAGAAAGGATGAAGTTGATTTAAATGTTGCATGGAATTGTGTATTGGATGAGGTAAATTGATTTATATAAAAAAAAAAGTTGAAAAAAACTAAAAGGAACACATGGTTTCTTAAAAATAGGAGGGGTGTATTCGGTTAAGGATTTCCATGGTGAATTCGTCTTGTGATGGTCAAAAGCTCCCATTTAATTATGAATGTGTCGTGTGATGTGTTAAATTAGTTGGAAATTTAAATGGAATTAGGAAAGAGATATTTATTCCATGTATTATATAAAAAAAAATGAGGATTATTATTTTGGAACCTAGATATGGTTCCTAGTTTTAAGGAAACAATAGTATTGGAATTAGTCTTGTGTTGACAGAGGAGGTGCAAGATCATCAAATACGATAGATAAGTGTCTAACACCTATCTTTAATTAATTATTATGCCAATAGAATTGTTAATTTTACTTATTTATGATTTTAAAATTGGTATTGAAAAATAAAGAAAGAAATAAAATAAGAATTGAGATTTGATTAGTCAACCACAAGGTAGAGACTAATGATATCGGTTGGTTTGATATTGGCATTGACTTTAAAAAAGAAATAAATTGATGGAAAACTTGATAATCCGTACAAAAAATATAGGCTAATGATGTTAATAGGTTCTTTGACATCAACATTATCCAATAAAAAAATTAAAAGTATTGTAAAGAACTTGGTTAGTTATTCCTAGTACAAGAGACTAATGATACCAATAGATTATATTAATATCAGCATTTACCTAAATTTGATTAGTCGTTTCCAGTATAGGAGACTAATGATATTGGTATTGACATTTACCTGAACTTGATTAGTCGTTTCCAGTATGGGAGATTAATGATATCATTGAATTATATTGGTATCAATATTTACCTGAACTTGATTAGTCGTTCCTGGTATGGAAGACTAATGATACCAACAAGGTTCTTTGGTATCAGCATGAACATGAAGGGAATATATGAAAATAAACTTGATTGGCCTATCCTGAAAAATAAGAAAGGCTAATGATGTCAATGTGTATTGGCATCAACATGTATTTGAAAATTTGATTAGTTATCCAATAGAATAGAAGATAATGATACCAAGTGGATTGGTATTGGTATACCCTTGATTAACCATGCTCGAGGTGATAGTTAATGATATATAATTGGAATTGATATGGGTGGCTAATGGAATTATAATGTTAATATTGGTAAACAGAGTAAGAAAGAAAATGAAACGTAATTGTTTATTAACATTTTACACTATTGTTTGGTGTACATTTTAGGGCCATTGCACTCATATTAGGAGTAGATTTATCTTATCTTTTTTGTTCACACAGACTAGATATATTATGTTTATTTTGGGTTGTAATATATTTTGCTTTAGGTATGTAAATATGAATTCTTAACTTTTGTTTATAGACACATGAAATCATATATCCCTTTATACTTATCTATTTTTATTATGCATGATAGATTCCATATAAATTCTCTAACCATATAATTAAAATGATATATAATTAATTAGATGTGTATATTGGATGAATTGAAATTAATGGTAATTGATTGATGTGGATTATGATCTAAAATGATTGGATCAAGGAATTGGAAACGTGTATAGAAGTGAAACAAGTTTAAGTCGATAACTTGAGATATTTTGTTATAGGGGAAACCCTGTCAGAATTTCGATAGAAACTATGGTGTGAACAAATAAAAAAAGAAATTCTAGCATTTCCAAAATTAAGAATACGTTTCTCCCGGGTATTGAGGCTGTTACAATGTCGTCTTTAAATATTTCTCTCTCTCTGTTTTTTTTTAATTCAAACCAGTTCTTGAAAATTTTTAATTGAAATTAATAAATTAAAAATATATTTGGGATGTTATTTAATAGAGTATAATTCAATTTTAATTTCTTCTAAACATGATTATAACATATTTTTTTAAATATTAACAATTGCTGTTATTGTACAACCCTTCATGACATTTCTTTTATTTTTTTCTTAAATTTTATTTAATTGCTTCGCTTGATGTATCTATTTTTTTATTGTATAATAAAATAAAAAACTTAATTTAAAAAAACAAAGTTATTTAACTCAACTAGATCCATGACTTGTGTGGAAGATTTGATAGTTTAATCTGAATTGATTAAAAACATTGTTATTCAAAATGTTTTTCTTTTTTAAATTAAAATGATAAATGCTTAAAAATTTGTTTGAGTCAAATTAAATTTTGATCATAACCACTTGATCATGTTTGGACATGCTAGGTTCAATGATTCACTTCAAACAACATTGTTTAATTTGAAACATAGGTCATGCACGAGGCCTTGTCATTGGAACAAATCAAGTTAATGAGAATAAAAAGAACTATGCTAGCAAATTATTTTGTTTTAGTTAAATTTTAATCTTATTTTTTTAAATATTGACATTTAATTAAATAAAAAAACTAAATAGCATGACTCGTAATGAGATTATATTTTTTGGGATCATTTAGGAACACGATTGAAATTATGTTTTCTAAATATTTGAATTTATTTCCTTAAAATTAATAAAAAAATTTATGTTTTTAAATTATTTATCGTGGTGATGTCAAAACTAATTTTTTAAAAATAAAAAAAATATTATTTTAATATATTTCTAAATAAACAAATACTTAAAAAATAATAATTATTATATTCTCATACATTATAATTATTATCACAGTCATAAAAATTGTAATCTTTTCCTCAAAATTTATTCGAAGAAAGAGAAAACTTTACTCGGCAACGGGAGCAAGAGAAGCGGTGCCATGCTGCTATCAAACTATTCGATAGGCCCATGGAATAAGGCTTGCCCAATAATTTAAGCTATCATATTGGACCTCGAGTTGCATATAAAGCCCACTAGCCCTTTCTAAAAGTCTAATTTACACACACATATATATTTTTGTATATTTTTGTGGGTTCTCCAGAAAATGGCGGCCCAATTTCCTTTTATTATTAGTTTATTTTTTTAATCCTTTTAAATGGAATGAAGTGCCTATTTGAGCAGTAGTGTTACCCAAGTTTTATGAAGTTTTGATTTTTTTTTTAAATTATATTTTTATGTGTTTTTTGAATTGTTTTAATGTGTTAATTTTAATAATAAATTTTAAAAAATAAAAAAACATATTATTTTAATGCATTTAAAAAAAACATTTTAAAATTTTTTTTTTACTATATTCCCAAACAAGCTAAAATCATTTTGTTCATTTATTTATTTAAATAAAAAATTTATTTGTTCAAATCATTCAGTACTTGCACTTATTTGAAAAGTATTTTAAAAAATAAGTTATAATACAAAAACAAACACTAACTAATACACATCCATTTATCTTTTTTATTTTTAGTACTATATTAATAATTATGGCATCAATTTATATTATTTTTTATATTTTTATTTTTAAAAACTAGATTTGAAAATAGTTGTTAGTTTTTTTTCTAAAAATAAAAATTTAAAAAACAATCAAGTTTTATTTTTCAACCTTCAAAAACTTGAAAATAAAAACAAAAACCACAAGCAATGCAAAAACACTCCTATTATTTTGATGAAAAACTCCGTCACTAAACCAACGACCACGTTAAAAAAAGAAAAGAAAAAAAGGGTTTGTTTTTTCATGATTGAGTGAGAGTGGAGCAAATGACCATCATCTCCTCGCCACAAGTCCAAACTCCAAACACAAGCACTTTCAGCCCACGTTAACAACCAACGGCCACCATGCACAGCCTCATGATCTCCGTCACTAAACCCTCCATAGCCTTCACGACGCCACCGACTTTTCTACCTCCTCACTCTCAAATCCTTTATTCCCTTCTGGTGGCCCCACAAACTCTACCCTCTCTACCCCTCCACCTCTCCCCTCACCCCCCCTCTCTTCTCCGCCATTGCCTTCCCTTCCCGCATCGTCATCACCATATTCTCGGCCCCTGCTCTCTCCCTCACAACCCCTCTTCTACCTCCTTGCGAGAACATATTTATAATAGTTTCACTTGGCAAAAATGTACAACTGATAGACACCACTTTCTTGCTTAATTTTGTGTTGATGATATCAGTAGAGTAAAAGTATTAGTTCCTACAATAACAACACGTAACGGGGTCGTCCATTTGCTTGGAACTGGACGCTGCCGGTGAAGGAATTGTGTCCTTTAAATTAATGTGCAATGACTAAACTTGGATAGGACAATTAACGGAGATAATTTAATCGATTATTTTAGGAGTCGTAGTGCTTTGCTAGAAGCCAACTACGATTAATAGGGTTAAACCTATAGCTATTATAATTGGGTCCTATGAGGTCACACACTTAGAGATTACGGACTAGATCAACGAAAGAAAAAAAATGGTTAATTATTAATACATATTAGATATTATTAATAATAAAGAATATTATTTATTTCTGAAATAAAATAAATATTATTTATTCATATTAGATATGATTAATTATGGAGTTATTCATACAGCCTTTTATTTGATAAAAGGACAAAGTCTTCATTTCTATTTATTGCTCTAAAAACCGTACGTTGGAAAAGGAAATGACATTTTCTATATATTGATGTGCCATAAAAAAAAAAACGTCTCCATCATTGAAGATGGAATATATAAATGATTTTTAGAAAATCATGTTTTGCTAATAAAGTCTTTCAATGTAACGTACGGGGAAAAAGGCTAATAAAAGGAAAAAAGAAGTTTTGAATAAAAAGGGTTTTTTTTTTTCTTTTTCAGCTTCTCAAAAATTGTGAGTCGTGCAAGGAGAGACCACCATTTTTTTTCAACCAAGGCAATTTTGATTGCTCCCTTTGTCCATTCGTCCTAGTAGTCGAAGGCAAGAGATCTATTCGGGCTCGTGTGGACTAAATAGAGGAGCAACACGTGGGGCTCTCATCCTTTTAGATACCACCATATCTGACTCGGTTCACGCATCAACAAGTATTTTCCATGAACAATACTTTGATCTATCAATTATGCTTGAAGATTCTACGATTAGATGTTTCGATATGATCTGAAATTCCGCTTAACGCATCTAATTATTCAACACTGGTATCAGAGCCTGGTTGCATAAATTGATAGGATCAATGAATTAATTGTTAATTTGATGCGGATCTTGATTTAAATTGGTGGTGAATTTTATATGGATAAAATATAAAATTAAAATGAAGATTTTGATTGGCCCATGGAATTTTATGAATATAATATGGAATTTTTAGGAGGGAGATACACAAAACATATAGTACGCGACTTTTGCTTTTGATCTCCTCTCCTTAATAATAAAATGCCTTTACGATTTTAATTAAAAAGAAAGCAAAATTGTTTTGTTTCCTCCAATTTTAAAATGTGCAGACAAACCCCAAGGGAGTCAATATTATATGGTTTATTTTATTGTTTCCTAAAAGTTAGGAAATCCCATTTATATATTTTTCATACAATTTTATGCTTTATTTATTTATTTTGCATTGTCTTTATTTATGCCAATTTTCACTTATAAATAAAAGATAATCAAAAACTTAAGTTCCTACGTAAAATTGGGGCAATGCCTTTCCGTGTCATAACCCATGAAGTTTATGTTTTTGGTTGGATGGGTTTCACAAAAGCGAGGGTGTCCTACCTCAATCTTAGGCTCGTGAGGGTGAATCTATACGGGGGTTCATAAATCTTGATACGGTTGTACCCAACAAAAGACCAAAAGGCAAAGTTTTGGATCTTGAGGCATGGGGATGAATCCTACATTGGATGTGGATCATCAACCAAGAATTATAATAAGTTATAATTAGTAATTGTTACTTACCTTGAATACACAAGAACTGAGGCAGTGCAAAAGTACGTTGGGGCTTGTCTATGATGGGATCTTGGAATCATTTTATTCATAAGGGACAATAACAACTTGAATAAAATGTGCATTTACTTATTTTAAATTGTTTAATTATAAGTATTTGCAATATCAAACATAAATTGATTTGTATGTCATTTATATTTTGTAGATTATGTCGAACGATAATTTGAAATTCTCTCTACGCTCAATTGTTGAGAAAAAACAAGCTCAATGGAACGAACTTCCTTGATTGGGAAAGGAATCTGAGAATTATTCTCAGGTCCGAGGGACGTGAGGACGTCCTAGCTACCCCTGTCCCTACTGTGACCAATACCTCATCAGATGAGGAAAAGGCAACAACAACTCGGGTAAAGTCTGAGGCATTACCTGTAACTTGCCTCATGCTTGCTGCAATGGAGCCTGATTTGCAAAAGAGGTTTGAGCATTCTGATGCTTATTCTATCATAACTGAACTAAAAACGTTGTTTCAGGATCAGGCAAGGATAGAGCGATATGAGACTCACAAGGCTATACTTGATAGCCATCTTGTGAAGGGAAAACCAGTAAGTCCTCATGTGATTAAACCGACCGGGCTTTTCAAGAGGATGGAAAACTGGGGACCCCATATGACCAAGAGTTGGCCACTGATATTGTTCTTAGATCCTTGCATGATGGTTTTGTACCATTCAGAATGCAATACCATATGAATGGTCTGAAGCATGATCTGAATGAGCTTCATAGCATGCTTAAAAATGCTGAGGGCAATATAATTGGTGACAAGAAGAAGGAAGTTCTAAATGTCAACAATGGGAAGGGATTTAAGAGGGTGGCTAAAAGTAAGAGTAATTACCAAGGGAAAAGCAAGCAAGTTGCCAAACCCAAGGATGGTGAGAAGCCAAAGGTGGCTGCTGATCATGATTGTTTTTACTGCAAAGCCAAAGGACATTGGAAAAGAAACTGTCCCAAGTACTTGGAAGACAAGAGGAACGGGACTGTGAGTTCCACTTCAGGTATTTATGTTATTGAGATTATGACAACCAATGTTCTCACATTAGATAATGATCCCACTTGGGTATTAGATACTGCATGTGGTGCTCACATTACTTCATATGTGCAGGGGACTAAGAAATAGGAGACAAGTAAGGAAAGGGGAGATAAACTCGTGCGTTGGAAATGGAGTAAGTGTTGCTGCACTTATCGTAGGAGATTTAAGTTTATCTTTACCTTCTAGTTTAGTATTAGAACTGAATAATTGTTATTACGTTCCTTGCATTACTAAAAACCTTATTTCCTATGCTGTATTGGATCATGAAAATTTTGAATTTAGCAGTAAAAATAGATGTATTTCTATTTTTAAGAATGATATTTTCTATGCAACTGCTCGAGGGAGTAATGGACTCTTTGTATTAGATCTCAAATCGAATTATATAACATAAATAACAAAAGGCAAAAGTTAAAAAGTTTGAGTGAGGCCTACCTATGGCATTGTCGATTAGGTCACATTAGTGTGAATCGCATGAAGAAGCTCCACAAAGATGGACTTCTAAAAGACATGGATTATGAATCCATTGATACATGTGAATCATGTCTGATGGGCAAGATGACAAGGTCACCTTTCAAAGGAACGTTTGAAAGGGCTACTGAACTACTGGGCGTAATACATACTGATGTATGCGGGCCAATAAGCACAGAAGCTAGAGGAGGCTATAGATACTTCATCACATTTACTGATGACATGAGTAGATATGGGTATGTTTACCTTATGTCACATAAATCGGAGTCTTTTGAAAAGTTCAAAGAATTTCAAAATGAAGTAGAGACTCAAAGTGGCAAGAAAATAAAAGCACTTCGATCTGATCGTGGTGGTGAATACTTGAGCCATGAATTTGATCATCATTTAAAGAACGTGGGATAGTAACACAAGTTGTCTACCCCAGGAACACCACAACCGAATGGTGTGTCTCGAAAGGAGAAACAGGACTCGTTAGACATGGTTCGATCAATGATGAGTTTTGCCGATCTTCCGTTATCCTTCCGGGGATATGCCCTCACTACCGCTGTACTTACATTAAATAGGACTCGTCAAGAATCAGACAAAACCCCATATGAGATATGGACTGGAAAGGTTCCAAAGTTGTCTTTTCCGAAAATATGGGGATGTGAAGCTTATGTAAAACGTTTACAAACAGAGAAGCTTGCCCCAAAATCAGATAAATGTTATTTTATAGGGTATCCAAAAGGAAGTTTCGGATATTAGTTCTACAATCCAACTTAGCAAAAGGTGTTTGTTGCAAGGGATAGTGTCTTTTTGGAAAGAGAGTTCTTTTCCAACAAGTCAAGTGGGAGAAATATTCATCTTGAAATAGTTCAAGATGATGAAGAGCAACAAACTCAACAAAAAGAAGACATGGATGATGTCGATGATGAGATGATTACCTTTGAAGGCCTAGGGCCTCAGATCATCTAAGAGCCGGAACAAGAGGATCTACAAACAGTTATGAATCATGTTCCGGATCCAGTTGTTGAACAAGTTGAACCCACTCGTAGATCGGAAAGGCCAAGGGTACAACCAAGACGTTATGATGATTTCATCTTGAACGAAAGCCTTGATGTTCTTATGCTAGAACTTAGTGAGCCTTCTACCTATAAGCAAGCAAAGGATCGGGTCAGACTCCAAAAAATGGCTTGAGGCCATCGGGTCCGAAATGGATTCGATGTTTGAAAATCAAGTATGGGACTTGATAGATTTGCCGATGGAGTAAAACCCATAGGAAGCAAATGGATTTTCAAACTCAAAACCGACACGGATGGAAATATATCCGTTTACAAGGCAAGACTAGTTGCCAAAGGTTTTAGACAGATTCATGGTATAAACTATGACGAGACATTTTCACCGAGTTGTCATGATTAGATCCATTAGGATAATCCTAGCTATTGCCGCATATTATGACTATGAAATATGGCAAATGGATGTCAAAACCGCTTTTCTAAATGGTTTTTTGGAAGAGGATGTGTATATGACACAACTTGAAGGTTTTGAAGATCCAAATGAAGCTGGGAAGGTATGCAAGCTTAAAAAGTCCATTTATGGACTTAAGCAAGCATCCAGGAGTTGGAACTTTCGATTTGATGAAAAGATCAAAGAATTTGATTTCATTAGATGTGAAGAGGATCCTTGTGTTTACAAGAAGTTTAGTGGGAGTAAGGTAGCCTTCTTAGTCTTGTATGTAGATGACATACTACTTATTGGGAATGACATTCCGATGCTAGAGTCCGTAAAAGAATGGCTGAAGAAATGTTTCTCTATGAAAGACTTAGGAAAGGCTGAGTACATACTTGGAATTAAGATCTATAGAGATAGATCTAAGAGGCTTCTTGGATTAAGTCAAGGAACTTATATTGATAAGATTCTTAATAGATTCAAGATGCAGGATTCCAAGAAGGGATTTTTACCCATGCAACATGGTATATATCTCAGCAAGAAACAGTGTCCTAAAACACCTGTTGAGCTTGAGAAGATGAAACAGGTCCCACATGCTTCTGCTATAGGATCTATCATGTATGCCATGGTATGTACCCGTCCGGATGTTGCATATGCTTTGAGCATGTGTAGCAGATACCAATCAAATCCTGGAGAAGCACACTATAGTGCAGCTAAGAATATCCTGAAGTACTTAAGAAGGACTAAGGATGATTTCTTAGTATATGGGGGAGATGAAAAATTGATCGTACAAGGCTATACTGATGCAAGCTTTCAGACTGATCGAGATGGCTTTAAGTCTCAATCTGGTTATGTCTTCATCCTTAACGGAGGAGCCGTGGAGTGGAAGAGCTCCAAGCAGGATACAATAGCAGATTCTACAACAGAGGCCGAGTACATTGCGCTAGTGAAGCAAAGAAAGGAGGCCGTTTGGATAAGGAAGTTCCTAGATGAACTCGGTGTTGTTCCTAGCATATCAGTGCCTATCGACATCTATTGTGACAACAATGGTGCCATAGCCCAGGCAAAGGAACCGAGTTCGAGCTCCAAATCCAGACACGTTATGAGGAAGTATCACCTTATTCGTCGCATCATCACTATGGGTGACATTAGGATGTGTAAGGTGCATACCGATGACAACATTGCGCATCCATTGACCAAACCTATGCCTAGGCCCAAGCATGAGAGTCACACTAGGGCTAAGGGTCTTAAGCACATTGGAGAATGGCTTTGAGTTTTGATTTTATATTACATTATATTTTATGAGTGTTGGACACTAGTTTTATGTTTGACTTGATGATTTTATGATATATGATATTTCATCCTTATTTATATATTGTTTTGATCGATATTGAATAATATGTCCAAATAATTCATTATTAACAAATGGGATCACCTTAAGTGTTCTGGTGAATGAAACCCCATTAAGTGAAATGAAGTTTTGAATTATTAAATGTCTATAGTTTGAAATCATCAAATGGACATAGATGATTTTATAAGCTACTATATTGTAAGCTGATTGATAGCACCAGGTTTCATGGGCTATAGGGACATGGAGATGTCTAGTCAATTACATATATGTGTATGGATGATACATGTAGGATCGACCCACCTTAAGACTCTCCAAAAGAGATTGTAGAGTCTTAAATTAAACCATGATTAGTAGATTCCTCGAGACATGAGTATGTTGTGGTCTCACTTGATGATTGGTATCTCTTTGACACCGTTAAACGCTTTCCGTAAAAGGGAGTTATAAAGGCAAGTAGTTAGGATTGCCAAAAGTTGAGTGGGAGCCATAGTCATACAAGACTGGAGAAGTCCTCCGCTTCGTGCATACCGTGATGCATTGAACATGAATGGTGTCTCGGCCATTTGAAGAGCGAGAACTGAAAATGCATGGCCATGCTCGGATGGATTATTTGAAATCATCCGTTTAATTGACAGTTCAAACTCAGAGTTCAAGAAACATATTTGATAATAGATATGAATGTCACCATATCATCAAATAAGACATTAAGAGACAAAGGTATCTTATATTGCACACTTGTATAAGGACAAGTGGGAGATTGAAGGAATTGTATAAGGTATCTTATATGTCACCATATCTTATTTGATTGAAGGAATTAATGTGCAATGACTAAACTTGGATAGGACAATTAACGAGAGATAATTTAATCGATTATTTTAGGAGTCGTAGTGCTTTGCTAGAAGCCAACTACGATTAATAGGGTTAAACCTATAGCTATTATAATTGGGTCCTATGAGGTCACACACTTAGAGATTACGGACTAGATCAACGAAAGAAAAAAAATGGTTAATTATTAATACATATTAGATATTATTAATAATAAAGAATATTATTTATTTCTGAAATAAAATAAATATTATTTATTCATATTAGATATGATTAATTATGGAGTTATTCATACAGCCTTTTATTTGATAAAAGGACAAAGTCTTCATTTCTATTTATTGCTCTAAAAACCGTACATTGGAAAAGGAAATGACATTTTCTATATATTGATGTGCCATAAAAAAAAAACGTCTCCATCATTGAAGATGGAATATATAAATGATTTTTAGAAAATCATGTTTTGCTAATAAAGTCTTTCAATGTAACGTACGGGGAAAAAGGCTAATAAAAGGAAAAAAAGAAGTTTCGAATAAAAAGGGTTTTTATTTTTCTTTGCTGCTTCTCAAAAATTGTGAGTCGTGCAAGGAGAGACCATCATTTTTTTTCAACCAAGGCAATTTTGATTGCTCCCTTTGTCCATTCATCCTAGTAGTCGAAGGCAAGAGATCTATTCGGGCTCGTGTGGACTAAATAGAGGAGCAACACGTGGGGCTCTCATCCTTTTAGATACCACCATATCTGACTCGGTTCACGTATCAACAGGTATTTTCCATGAACAATACTTTGATCTATCAATTATGCTTAAAGATTCTACGATTAGATATTTAGATATGATCTGAAATTCCGCTTAACGCATCTAATTATTCAACAACCGGAAGGTGTTGTGTCCAGTCCCACGAGTTGTGGGACTGGAAGAGCCTCCAGTTGTTCCGGATTTTCTCCGCGAACTGGAGGCTGCAGGATGGGTCCCAATTAGAGTCGATGCGTATGAGACGAGGTGGTTGGGACCCGCCTGTGCAAAGGGAGTTGTGGAGAGGAGCGATGAGGGATTGTTGGATGCAATGGTTTTTGCTAGTAGTGGAGAAGTGGAGGGGTTATTGAAGAGTTTGAAAGAGCTTGGGTGGGAGTGGGAGATGATGAGGAGGTGGCGGCCTAATTTGGTGGTGGTAGCACATGGGCCGGTGACCGCCGCCGGGGCTGAGAGTTTGGGGGTGAATGTTAATGTTGTGAGTGAGAGGGTTGATAGTTTTCAAGGTACTGTGGATGCTGTCAAAACCAAGTTAAGAGGTTTGGATTCTACCTCTATGTGAATTTGTCTGAACGAAAATTTGTATCATTGATTTGCAAAAATGAAAAGAAGGAGAGCTAACTTTTGGTTAAAAGACTTCGTTTCCAAGAACATTTCCCTTTCTTCCTATTTCTTGCTTAAGCAAGAAGAAAAAACTGTTCATAGCCATGACAGGGAAAAAAAAGAGAAGAAGCTCTCAATCAATTCATGTAAAAAGCCATACTTTAATGATGAGACTACTTGTTAAGCCTGTAACTGTCATTCAATGTTCTCATATGTAACTGTTACTGTAATCCATCATGTTCATTAGCTAGTTCTCTAATTTTCTTGATAATTATCATTGGTATTTTATTTATGTATTTTTAAATTCTGGCTTCCACATTGACAAAGGTTTCAACTCATCTTTCACTGTTCGCTCTCTTTTGTTGAAAACTTCACTTGTCCTGCTCCTTCACCTCCTCATATTTTTCACTTTACTTACCAGCCGTCAACTTTTTTGGGAGAACTTTTCCCTTGCAGTATGTAGCAGAAGGTTTGGAGTTGATTCAAAGAACTGTTCTTATGGCTGGAAAAAAAAAACAGAGAGATAAGGAGACGTATGGTGTTTTAATGCCAATAGTTTTACATCAAACATGGAAAAAAAATAAGTACCATGTAGTTAACATCTATAAGACTCTTTAAGAATACAAAACCTAAAGGCCACTATATTACAGAAAAATATTCCCAATAATGTCCGCGGGAACAAGCTAGGTATGATAATTAAATACAAACAGACACTCATATGAAGCTACAAGTCATATCTATCAATATATGCGGCTTTGTGAAATACTCAGTATAGTCCTTTGGTTTCAACGTTTCTGTTAATTTACTTCCGACTTCACCCCTGATAGAAGTTTCAGTGCATCTTCCATGGATGGTCGATCAGATGGCCTACTTCTCATGCAGAGCAAAGCAACTTCAAAAACCAGTTTTATTTCCTCTTGCATTGCATCAGCAGAACCAGTTTGATTCGCGCTATATATTTCTCTTAGAAGCACCTCCTTAGGCTTGCTCTGTATACTCCCTCCTGCATTTGCCAATCTGCCATTAGTCAGGATTTCCAGAACGATCTCCCCAAATTTGTATGTGTCCATGCAGAGCTCCTCTTTTATGGCACTGTTGAGTTCACCTGTTAAGAAGTTGAACAAACATTATTCACTACTATGCTTCCAAAGAAGAGATTAGCTTGAGTCAACAGATTTATATTTGTAGGAATATCCCTTTCCCTATTTCAAGACAGCAACATAAGTTTGCTAATGTTTGTTGATATGGATATCAATCACTGTAATACTCTGTTTTTAGTCTTGCTTGTAAGGAATATTGACTAATTCCATGTGTACACTTGGACAGGCAACAACTTTCTTGGTTGGGCCTTTTGTGATTCTTCCATTGCTTATATAAAGTATACTACAGATTTCCAGACTTTCTTACTACTTTTGTCCATCTTAGACTTTTGATAAAGATGTTATTTGTCTGTTTGATGTGTACAAGTGATTTAGAAAACAGGAGTCCATAGAAAATCTTATAACATGAAACAGCATATGCTAATAGAAACGTGTTACCTGTTTCTCTCATGGAAATTGTTGCAGGAGACGAGCCTTTAGTCATTTCCACAAGGTACTTGAACCCAAATTCAGCCAAATGAGGCTCCATATTTTCATCAAACAATATGTTACTCAACTTCAAATCTCCATGAGGAATTGCTGGGTAACAGTCATGGTGAAGGAAGCACAGTCCCCTAGCAATGCCAATGACGAGTTTGTACTTGGCCATCCAATCTCTCTTCAAGCTGATTTTTTCAGCCAAGTTACCATTAGGCTGATAATCATGCAAGACATAAGCTAGTTGCTTGTTGTAGCAAAATCCTAGCAATCTAATCAAATTCTTGTGTCTTGCAACACCTAGTCGTGTCATAAATTCTGTGGCTTTCTTCATTCTCTTTGTTTCCAGTTCAATCTTTTTCACCGAAACTGTTATTCCTGTAGGCAGCACGGCTTTGCAAACTGAACTAGATTCTGCTGGCACTGCTTCCATTGATTCTGTGGAACTAAAGCTTCTCAAAACATCATTTGCTGTGAATCGGGGGAGTCCACTGAAGGAGACCATTTTCCATTGACCTTTACTTCCTCTCCGGATATAGAATATCCCCAAGATTGATGCCACAATTAATACAACCAACCCTGCACAGAGTAGCAGAACCCATGTAAGCTTTCTTGTGCCCTTGCCGCCGAATATTGCGATCGAAGCAGAACATGGTTTCAGGGGTGCTCCACATAGCTTTGGATTTCCCTCATAAGCATTGCTACCCATCAATCTAAACACGTTGTTGGATGGAATGGAACCAGAGATATCATTAAAAGACACGTTTAGAAGCACTAAGCTTGAAGAAGCACCAAACTTTGCTGGTATCGGACCACTGAAGTTATTATGTGACAAGTCTAGGACACTTAAACCTGGAAGGCTTGCAAGGTCTTCTGGTATATGACCAGTAAACTTATTAAAAGCTAAATCCATCTTCCTAAGAGCTTGGCAATCAGAAACACTTCCAGGGACACTTCCTGCTAGATTGTTCGTGTGTAACTCAATAACAGAAACAGATTTGCAGGAGTGGAATGGAGGAAGATTGCCTGAGATATTACACGCTGACGCTGAGAAATTTTGGAGAAGTGGCGAAGACCATGTTTTTGCTGGGATCATACCTCCAAGCCCTGGGTTATTGGAGATATTGAAGTACCGCAGATTGGAAGCTTGAGAGATAGCTGTGGGAATCCCACCGGAAAACTTGTTCCCGGAAAGGTCTACATATGTGATATCAGGAAGCTGGCTGAATTTAAGAGGTATCTCACCGGAGAAGGAATTGTCTTCGATTCGTAGACGCACAAGCGAAGAACAATTGGAGATGGATGGTGAAAGCTTGCCCGTAAAGTTATTCGAAAACAGGATCAGTTTTACTAGTCCTCCGGCACAAATATCCGGTGGAATGCTGCCGATGAAATTGTTGGTGGAAACATCCACCCATTTTAGCTTTAAGTTCCTGCCCAAGTCCCGTGGAAGTGACCCAGAGAAGAAATTGTTCCATATAAGGAAAGTTTCCAGCGAAGGAAGCTGACCAATGCCTTGCGGAACAGTGCCATTCATTTCATTGTACATGAGGCTTAGCAGCTTGAGATTCTTCAACTCTACAAAGCTCTCAGGTATAGGCCCAGAAAGATGATTATCAGAAAGATCTAAGCTTGCAAGAGGCACAATTTTTCCAAACTCCCAGGGGACCGATCCAGTGAGCTGGTTTCTAAAGAGAAATAGTGATTCAAGCTTGGTGAGATTGGAGAGTTGCTTTGGTATTGGGCCAGATAGATTGGCACTAGCTATATCAAGATACTGAAGCTCACTCATGTTACTCAATTGCCATGGGACACTTCCTTCATATGAATTGTAGCCAATCTCCATATGGGTCACTGTCTTGAGTTGGCCTAGTTCTGGTGGTATGGTACCACCGAGGAAGTTACCTGCCAGGTGAATAAACTCAAGGCTCTTGAAAGAACCATACTTTGATGGGATTGGTCCATCAAAGTAACTCCCAGCCAGATTGAGAATTTTGAGATAGTCAAGCTGGGAAACTTCAACTGGCAACGGCCCAGAAAAGCTGTTGCTGAAGGCATCAAGTACAACCAGGTTTCGAAGACCTGAGATTCCCTCTGGAAACTGGCCAGAAAAATTGTTTCTGCTGATATCCAAGATTTTTAGATTAGTGAGGTTAAAGATTCCCACAGGAAGCTGCCCTGAGAATGAGTTGTAGCTGAAGTTGAGATCAACAAGCTCAGTGAAGACACTAAATTGCTTCCCTGATAATTCACCACCAAGATTCTTCATAGACAGGTCTAAAGCAATAACAACTGTGGAATTGTTGTTGCATCTGACACCAGACCAAGAACATGCTTGGACTCTCTCTCCTGTTTGCCCTCCGGGGGGCACTGACCAATCATCCAGACTGTTACTATCATCAATGAGCTCAGATTTTAAGCTCAAGAGAGCCTCTGAATAAGGATTAGTAGCCACAACCACAGCTACGATGAATGTGAAGGTCAAGAGAATCCTGAAGTACAAGCAATGAAAAATCTCCATTGGAACTCGAAGTGGAGGAGAAAGAAAAACAACTATTGACAACCCCAGGTAAGAGAAAAATCTGTCAGTTTAGCATAAGGCCTGTGTATATTGTTTGTGTTTTGTTGGATGTGAGGTGCATGGGGACTAGAGAAAGAAAGCATAAAAGAAGGGAGTGACGTACAGGGATTAGTTGATATGATATGAGAATTTGCCATCGATCAAGTTTCTTTAGAGGCAAGAAGGGACCCTTAGGGTCATAGTTAATTTGGATGGTGTTGGCCACTAAGGACTGTAGCTTTTACATGATGAAGCATCTTTTTCTTGCTTTTCACCGGAGAAAAGGAAATATGTTAATTTGAGATGGGGTATAAAAATTTCGGAGACATGAACCTAATCCTCCATATCCTTGCCATTTAATTTCGGAGATAAAGTGCATTGTTGTATCCCCTTCTGGTTGCATGGTTATAGGCAAATGGTGGCATATTAGGAATAAAGTGAACCATTATTTTATAAAAAAGAATATCATAGGAATTAAGAAAGGTGAGCAATTACTAGGCAATTATTATCACAGCTACAGTTCTGACCTAATTTTGGACTATTGAAAGCAAAATGTGATAGCAGTACTGAAGAAAATGTCTGGATAAAAAAAACCAGCCAGATTTGCCTGTCCAGGGAACCAAATTAAGTTGAGAGACAGATTATCTTATGCAGTATTCAATTAAGGGAAATACAAGCCAGTAAATCCTTGTTTTGGGATTGACCAGTCATTGAAATGATAGTAGCAGGTGCACAGAAGTTACAGTATAAAGACAATAGTGTAGTGCTAAAAAAGCAGCTCTCTTTTTCCTTGATTTATGATTAACTAAACCTTTTGTGTCCTTGAAGGACATTAAAGGTATATATATCCATATTTTGTTCTTGACATGTGTAACCTTGGCAGTTGGCAGTGAATGCTTAGTTTCTTCTTTCGTGCGTGCTCCTAATGCAATCTAATAATTAAACTTAACGTCTCCAATACGGTGCTAAAAACTTTTAAAGGAGAGTAAATCCAAAGTGAACTAGTGAAGAAAGATAGCTGTCCTCGTTGTTTGACAGTGGTGCTGTGATTCTCAAGATGGATGCATAGAGAGCACAGCTTGTAATTACTTGGGTGGTTCATCTTGCATTAATTACAAGAGCATTTATTTCTTCTTTTCACTGTCTCTAGAATTACAACTGTGAAGTTGGTCATGGCCCAGAGACCTACCAGCCCTAACATATCTTGTACAAAATGTAGGAGCTAGGTTTTCCAGCAGTAAGCATTTATAAGAAACTAAGATTAGTTGCTGCTTGACATGCTAAACTTGGCACAAAGCTACTACACCTACAGGTGTTATTTTGACTCCCTTGAAGCAGCTAGTCTTGTCTTTCAACCTAGGCAATAGCTAGTAGTAGTGAAGATATCCCATTGCTCGCAAAATATCAAAAGAAAAGGAGAGTCCTAGCATTAGCAGCTAAATGGCCCTCTAGGGTTTTGTTTGGACCCGGGAACCAGCTTCTCAGGGGGTCTCTTCAAGTGTCATGGATAAAAAATGCTTGTCCTTCATTAGGATTACTGAAGCCAGCTTTGGTTCTTTATAGGAAGGTTTTGGCCACATATATGTAGATGTTCATTTATGTTATGTATGGGAAACAGTGCAAGGCTCTAAAATCTTGGTGCAGAGAGTCACAAGACATGATCACATCGCGAGAGAGTCCTGCCTCCTGAGACCCTTCACAGGGACCCCGTGATGAATAAATTCTGGCGAGGAGACGAGTCCCCTCGCATTGCGTGTTATTATTACGTATCATTTAATATCCCTGCCGCTTCTCTGAAGCCAGATATCTTTGCTCCACTGTGATAATAAGGGAAGGACGATCCTGAGATAAGCTTGTCCCTCTGGCAAAAAACAAATCTCTTCTTTTAGTTCTTGAAGTTGTATACTCTTCTTCAATATTTATCATCGCTGTTGTGGAGCTAATAAATCTAAGGCCACAGTTCTTTCAATGGCATAAAAATAAGACACGTTTCACTGGATTTTGAATGGATAGAAGGCGTATAGCAAGAATTGAGCTCTGCCATTACGCATCTATCACTGTAACAAGGAAATGGGATTCACTGCATATCCATCATAGCATCCGAACACTTGTTAAAGGAAAGAACAGAATCGTCCAGTGTGATAGAGGAGAGAAAATAGCAGAGAAATTCCCTCAAAGACCACCGACCATGTGGTGTTAGGGCCTATGCTGCACACATCTTTTTAGGAAAAGAAACTCTCACTCGTCTGAATGCATTGGATTCCCATCATAAGCAGTCGAGGAAGGAGGGGGCTCATGCTTGATTTGATGCATGAATCTAACCAAGGTTTAACAAAGACAACCATAGATATCAATCTTTAGGGTAATTGAGCTGAGCACCAAGTAGGACACCACAAGGATACTGAAAAGACCATTTGGAACCCTGCACAACTTATTTATAACCGAAGAAACTAGGGATGCTTTTGACTTTCTGCAGGGGCTATATGCCAGGAAGAGTGAAACATCTAGCCAGTCAAAAACTATTGGTTGGTGCTGTGCCATGCAAAACGGATAAGAAACATTATACAAGCAGAGAAGAAAACGTCAGTAATTCATAAAGGACAGCATAAACATGCAAATAAAGTAAATAAAAGTGATTGAAGAAAAGGGCTCTTCAACAAAACATGAAATCTACTTTGACAAATTATGGATAGAAGTGGCTGCTGGTAAAGTGATAGACGGCTGGGGAGGTTTTGAAGTATGCCCTCCATTTTGATTTGAAGGAAGAATTGAGGGATTCAACACAAGCCAAACCCATCCCCGATGAAGTAGCAGATCCTTGATGCAATGAACACCGCCAGCTGCAGAGAAAATAACCAGTCCATCCTTGGATTTGAAAACAGAAATGGCTAAAATATAGACAATAACATCGAGCCGAGCCTTGCTTGGAGCCTAGCAACAGCACAGCAAGAACCATGACAGGCAAATAGTTTAGATTTCCAAAACTGTATTTTAACAGATAAGAGAGTTGAATTTGGACACAAGATTGTATCTTGAGACCTGTAAACAAGTTCTCAGTCACTGGTTTCTGATCCCACAATTGAATTGAGTGAATCCAGCAACATGCTGAGCATTAACTCAAGTTTAAACCTCCTTGCAGATCATATCAACCAAACTGATGGGGGATCTGTGACACCTGATTGCATGAATCATACGTGACAATTTTAAACCTAAACCTAGATATTTAAAGGTCATTAAGGATCAATTGATCCAAAACAAACCTTTAATATGGACAAATTAATAACATATAATGATATCTTATAGGTTCGAGCCTCAATCATAGCAAACAAGACAAACAATAATGTGAGTTTGTAAGAAATAAAAAAAACAACCTATGAACATTCTGATGGAACCATTAGAGCTAGCCGTTAGAGTCAAAATTCCCCTGTTTTAAGCTTATTTCTGTTAAGTTGAATAATTCTTTCTTAACTTGAGGAACAAGATTGTTTTCTGTTAAAGTAGTCATGCACCATGATTATAGGATTTCAAATCGTGGGTTGTTGTTTTTCCCTTTCGATCTCAATGTAAGGCTATTTATTAGCCACAACAGTTGTTCAATAAAATAACAATTCTTCCATCTTTTGTGCAATCAAACTTGGCAAAGCTCTCTGTTATCTTTTGATTTAACATCTGGTATCAGAGCCTCTCACGAGGTTTGATCAAAATTTATGATTCAAGTATTAAAGTGAAGAGTCAGAGACATGGCATCTGAGAATAGCTTCGTGTAACCTGCCATTCCAAGGTTTGATGGTCACTATGACCATTGGAGTATGCTGATGGAGAATTTTCTGCGTTCCAAAGAATATTGGAACTTGATAGAGACAAGGATCACTGCTGCAGCAGAAGGATCGAATTTTAGTGAGATACAACAAAAGACCTATGAAGATCAGAAACTAAAAGATCTCAAGGCCGAGAACTATATGTTCCAAGTTATTGATCGTTCGATACTGGAAACCATCTTGAAGAAAGATACGGTGAAAGATATATGGGATTCTTTGAAGCAAAAGTATCAAGGAATAGCACGTGTCAAGCATGCTCAATTGCAAGCTCTTCGCAAAGAGTTTGAAGTGTTGCATATGAAGGTTGTAGAATCAGTTAATGATTACTTTGGCAGAACTCTCACCATAGCTAACAAGATGCGAACGCATGGAGAACGAATGAATGATGTGGTCATCATTGAAAAGATTTTGAGGTCTATGACTTCAAAATATGATTACGTTGTTTGCTCCATTAAGGAATCCAATGACCTGGACACAATGTCTATAGACGAGCTTCAAAGCAGCCTCTTGGTGCATGAACAACGGATCAATCGACATGTGAATGATGAACAAGCACTTCAGATCACTCATGGATTCCAGCAAGGAGGAAGAAGTGGAGGTAGAGGCACTTACCAAGGACGAGGAAGAGGAAGGGGAAGGTTTGGATTCGACAATCCATCTTAGAGTGTTACTATTGTCATGAGCTAGGGCACTTCCAATGGGAATGTCCTAAACGAGACAAGGAACATAAGGTGAATTATGCTGAAACAAAGGACGAGATGTTGCTGATGATGTTTGTAAATTCCAATGAGACTACAATGGAGCACATTTGGTTTCTTGACTCTGGGTGTTGTAACCACATGTGTGGAAAACAGAACATGTTTTTTGATCTTGACAATAGCTTTCGAGAATCAGTGAAGCTTGGCAATGACTCAAGTATTACTGTACAAGGCAAAGGAAAAATTCGAATGGAAGTAAATGGGTTTGTGCATGTAAACATACAAGTCTTCTACGTACCAGACCTAAAGAATAACCTGTTGAGTATTGGCCAGTTGCAGGAAAAGAGGTTGGCAGTCCTTATCCAACATGGAATATGCAAAATATTTCACAAAGAGAAAGGTTTAATCATGGAAACAGAGATGACACACAACAGGATGTTCACTGTGCGTGCTCGTTGCACACCAAAGGAACCAAAATGCTTCTCCTCACTAATCACAGATCAAGCAGACCTTTGGCACTGTTGATATGTACATCTCAACTGGAATAGGCTCAAAGTGCTTCAACAAAAGAACATGGTGACAGGGTTACCTCCGTTTAAAGCCTCCCAAAAGATTTGTGAAAATTGCTTGGTGGAAAGACAGCATCGTGATTCATTTCCTAAAACAAGCATGTGGAGAGCCTCCAACATTCTTTAGTTGGTGCATGTTGACATATGTGGACCAATCAATCCAGTTTCAAATGGCAAAAAAGGTATCTTATTACCTTCATCGATGATTTCAGCAGAAAAACTTGGGTGTACTTCTTGATGGAGAAATCAGAAGCTCTTTCCACATTCAAATCTTATAAAGCCGAGTTGAAAAGGAAACTGGAACTTACATACGGAGCCTTAGAACAGATCGTGGGGGAGAATTTACATCAGAGGAATTCACCGACTTCTGCAATGAGCATGGTATTCATAGACAATTGACGATTGCCTATACACCCCAATAGAACGGTGTTGCGAAAAGGAAGAACCGCACTATTATGAATATGGTGCGAAGCATGTTGGCAGCAAAGTAAATTCCTAAGACTTTCTGGCCTGAAGTAGTGAATTAGACGGTGCATATTTTAAATCGATGTCCAACTCTAGCTGTGAAGAACAAAACACCTGCAGAAATGTGGAGTGGGCACAAGCCATCAGTGGACTATTTTCGAGTTTTTGGTTGCATTTCTCACGTGCATGTACCTGACAGCAAGAGAGTAAAGCTTAATGCCAAGAGTTTAAAATGCATTTTACTGGGGGTCAGTAAGGAATCCAAGGCTTATAGGTTATTTGAACCAATTTCAAATAAAATAATTATTAGCCGAGATATGGTATTTGAAGAAGATCAGCAATGGAACTGGGATGATGATCACAAACAGGCCATATTTACTGAGCTCGAGTGGGAGATTGAAGAAGAAATAGACGTGGAAGATGAGGGAAATAGAGAAGAGTCTGATGACAGTGAAGAATTTGGCACCAATACAAAAACTAGAGAAACTGAACCCGATGGAGGTAACATTGTTATCTCACATGAAGAACACTCATCTCATGAAATACGAGCACGAAGACCACCAGTATGGATAAGACACTATGAAACCGGACAAGGCCTCTCAGATGAAGAAACTATTAACCTGGCACATTTAGCTTTGTTCACTGACGAAGATCCTATTACATTTGCTGAAGCTGTGAAGTCTGAGAAATAGAGAAAAGCCATGGATTAAGAAATACAAGCTATAAAGAAGAATGACACATGGGATTTAACAGTGCTGCCATCCAGAGGAAAAACCATAGGAGTAAAGTGAGTGTTTAAAACAAAATTCAATGAAAATGGAGAAGTGGACAAGTACAAGGCTCGGCTATTTGCTAAGGGGTATTATCAACAGCATGGAATTGATTACGCTGAAGTTTTCGCACCAGTAGCTCGCTTGGACACTATACGAATTGTTATATCCATTGTTGCACAGAAATCTTGGGTGATCTACCAGCTTGATGTCAAGTCGGCTTTTCTGCATGGGGAAATTACTGAGGAAGTCTTCGTTGAGCAGCCTCCAGGATATGAACAGAAGGGGCATGAATCTAAGGTTTATCAACTAAAAAAGGCATTATATGGACTCGAATGTGCTCCCCACGCATGGTATAGTCGCATTGAAACATATTTCATCAAAGAAGGCTTCATCAAATGTCCTTATGAGTATACATTATTTACTAAAACTGCAGGTGGAGGTAAAATTTTAATTTTGTGCCTTTATATTGATGACCTTATTTTTACTGGTAATGATGAAGCCATGTTCGAACAATTTAAGAAGTCCATGAAGATTGAGTTCGACATGACTGATCTTGGGAGAATGAAGTATTTTCTTGGCATTGAAGTATTACAAAAGGCAAATGGTATCTTCTTTACTCAACGGAAGTATGCTCAAAAGATCTTGGAAAGGTTCAATATGGCTCAGTGTAACTCAGTACATAACCCAGTGGTTCCTGGCTTTAAACTCACGAAAGATGAAGGGGGAGTGGAAACTGATAGCACAGTCTACAAGCAAATGGTGGGAAGTCTTATGTATTTGACTGCCACATGCCCTGATTTGATGTTTATTGTTAGCTTGATCAGCAGGTATATGGAGTGTCCTACTAATTCTCACTTACAGGCAGCAAAAAGAACTTTGAGATATATAAAGGGCACGATTGGTTTTGGGATATTCTACAAGAAGGGAGGAAGTGAAGAACTTGTAAGGTACACGGATAGTGACTATACTGACGATCAAGATGACAAAAAAAAACACCTCAGGATATGTTTTCTCATGAGCTCAAGAGTTGTTTCTTGGTCTTCAAAGAAACAACCAGTGGTTACTCTCTCCACCACTGAAGCCGAGTTCATAGTTGCAGCATCAAGTGCATGCCAGGTCGTGTGGTTAAGAAGAATTCTGACAGTCCTAAATCAAGAGCAAAGCAGTCCAACCGTGGTGTTCTCGTGATAATATATCAGCGATTAAACTTTCAAAAAATCCTGTGATGCATGGTCGTAATAAGCACATAGATGTAAGATTTCATTTTCTTCGAGATCTTGTTAGGGATGGGATTCTAGAGCTAATTCATTGTTCTACACAACAAGAAATTGCAGATATTCTAACAAAGCCGTTGAAGCTTGATGCTTTTCTAAAAATGCAAAATCTACTGGGAGTGCATGAATATCCAGGTATAAACTGAATGACAATGGCATTTAGTGTAAGGGAGGATGATGGAACCATTGGAGCTAGCCGTTAGAGTCAAAGTTCCCCTGTTTTAAACTTATTTCTGTTAAGTTGAATAATTTCTCCTTAACTTGAGGAACAAGATTGTTTTTTTGTTAAAGTAGTCATGTATCACGATTATAGGATTTAAAATCGTGGGTGGTTGTTTTTTCCTTTCCATCTCAGTGTAAGGCTATTTATTAGCCACAATAGTTGTTCAGTAAAATAATAATTCTTCCATCTTTTATGCAATCAAACTTGGCAAAGCTCTCTGTTATCTTTTGATTTAACACATTTAAACCATAAACCCAGAAAATGCTCAATCCAAGAAAATGATTAAAACTCAAAAAAAAATATGACCTAAACCTAACAACTCTAGCTCAAATATGCTCGTCATGACTTCTAAAACCATCAAGAACTAAAAAAACAGAAAACGAAAAAGAAACAATCTAACAGTTAAACCACATTATCCATGTAATTCCAAAATATATTTCTTCAAATATAATTCATCAAGCCAAATATGATATAAACATTTGATGAAGATGGTTCATCTTTATAAAGAAAGTTTTTTTCATTCATTTGGTGCCAATTATAACCCTGAGGTGGTCGGAGATGCCACATTCATTTGTCTGAACGTTGCTTTTTGATAATGTTTTCAGGTGAAAAAGAAAAAGAACAATGACTAAACGACTCATCACTTGGTCTTTTCATTAAACTCTAAATGACACGTCGCATGTTTTAAACCCTAAAAATTAGGGTTTTGAAAATTTTCAATCTAGTCCTTGTATTTCTAATTTCAGCGTATGTATCCTCAATTAACCTAGAAAACTTTTCAACCCTTATAATTGCATTCATGGAAATATTTTTTGGAATCCTTTAATTCACTTGCCTCTTACAAATTAGTCCTTAGTTTCTAAACTTTGCAATTTGGCCCTCATCTAACCATTAAGCTTTTAATTTGTCTCGATTTGATCCTTGATTTAATCAATTTCAGTCCCTAATTGTATGTGTCTATTGCACCTTGGCTCTGGATTTTTTCAATTAAATCACTAATTGCCCTCCAAACTGTATTTTTTAGTAATTAAGCCCCCAATTAAGCTCATTAAAAGTTTAATTAAGTCCTTAAATTTAATTAATTCTTTTAATTTTGACCAAATTGACTCTTAAACTTAATTTATTTCAATTAATTCCTTAATTAAGTTAATTTAATTCATTAAAAGTTAACTAAGATAACTTATTGGTTCCAGAGCCTAGCCCATCTATGGTCAGATTGCATTGCTTGCTTGAGTGCCATCTAACAAATGAGAATGAAGTATAACTTAGCTTCCAATAAACAAAAAAGTGGGTGAAGGGCCAAAGCAACCAAAAACAAGAATTTGAGAGAAGAGATGTAAAACCATGCCCCAAAAGCATTAACAGTGTACATTAATAATGTTTATCATGTAAACTCTGATCATTTAACATGATTTTTAAGATTAATGTATAGAACATGACTTGCGTCATACGAAGTAACATGCAAAACAATCATGTAATATAAATTTAAGTCATATGTACATGCAAGAACACATTCTCGAGTTTTAAATCACAGAGAAAAGATCTCAAATTCATGTATAGAACATGAGTTTGTTCTTGCAGGATTAAATCATGAGTTTCAGGTTTCCAAGAGCTCCTGGAATTAAATTTCAAGTGAAGGAGTTAATGGTTAAAGAATCTCTTTCTTGCAGTGGATGGTCTCACCATTCCTGCTGAACCCCCAGACTTTTGTAAGGGTTCACACATGCAAGATCCAAAAGCTGCTGGAATTAAAATACAGGTCCCTGACCTCTTGCATCCTCTGACTTCACTTGAAATCATGATTACTGAGCACAATGTTTCATTTTCTTCCTCCCTTGAGCCATTAAGTTAAAATACCACTGGAGATGATATGCAATGGATGAAGCCCCTCAACTTTTATAGATTTGAAAACACAGAGAAATGAAAAGCTGCAAGAAGGGAAAGCTTCAGTAAAACACAGGGATCAATTCATTGCTTGAACAGCCTAAACCAAATACTCAAGATCATGTGGCTGACAGTTATGGCTCTTTTTCGTTTGTCATTTGCATGCTTATTTATAACTTAGGTAGGCCTTATCCTTTTCCTCTCTTTTCCCTGATATCCATAACAGTGGATATGGGCATAAGCTGACACACTCAGAATCAAATTGAATTAGGCCCGACGCCTTTCCCTTCCTCGTATTGAGTGTCATCATTTGGATTCCCAGGCACTATCTTCTTCCAAAACCAATGCTTTCTCCATAGGAATATCATCTCTTCGATAGGAACTCCCTTAGTTTCAGGGAGGAAGAAGTAAACGAAAATAGTCATGACAAGAATCCAGCCAGCAAAGAAGAGGAAGATTCCGAACTTGAATGCACAGAGGAGGGATAGGAAAACCTGAGCTATTACAAAAGTAAATAGAAGATTTACAGCTACTGTAATGCTTTGTCCAGCTGATCGGGTTTCCAGTGGAAATATCTCGCTTGGAATGGTCCAGCCAAGCCCACCCCATGACCATCCAAAGGCTACAACAAACAAGCAAATCACAATGACAACCAACACCGAGAAGACTTTAGATAGTTTCTGGTTGTCCCCGAACTTCACCCCCAAGATTATAGAAACAATTACCTGTTACAAAAGTTAAATAGTAATGGTTATTTGAAGCCAGAGGTAATGAAGGTTCTACTCTCTAATCTCTAGGCTATAGTTACATACATCTAATTGAATCAACAGATTCTTACCTAATGGATTATTTTATCTAACGCACATGAAAGAGTAATGAACGTTTACCTGGCATGTTATCATTTGTATTCCACCACTGATAAGTAAAAATCTCCGGCCCAGTCTATCGACTGTTGCGATAGCAATAAAGGTAGAGGAACAAAGAGCTGCTCCAGTCACAGCTGAGGAGTAGAGGGAAGCATTGCGCCCAAATCCCATACTTTGAAACAGCACTGGAGCATAGAAGAGAATAGAATTTATTCCTGTCAGAATCTGAAATGCTGGTAGCAGGATTGCCATAACCAATTGAGGCCTGTTCCTTTTTATAAGGATGTTTCTGAATGGATGCTTGATTGAGTTAGCCAACTCACTTGCATCAACCATGTCGTCAAATTCTGCATCAACATTTTTGGTTCCTCTGATTTTCTCTAGGACTTTTCTTCCTTTATCTCGCATTCCCCGTTCGATTAAACTATTAGGTGTCTCAGACAGATATATCCCTCCCACAGTCATCAATATAGCTGGAAATGCTGCTAGGCCTAGAGAGAGTCTCCATCCCCATGGCTTAAGCTTTTGTGTTCCATAATTAACCATGTTTGCCGTGAAGACTCCACTGGTAGTTGCTAACTGAAACATCATGTTTAGTGCTCCTCTGAGATGAGTTGGTGCCATCTCTGATAAGTATAGTGGAACAGCCTGGAAAAAAAAAAACTACGTATTATTACTGGAACACATCCGCTCTCTTTTGATCACCACATTTTCAATTCATTTCCATAACTTATAAGGAAGAATGTGCTTTGTTACAGGAAATATCTTGAAGCAGAATGAAGCACCTGATTTCCAAATCCAATGCCGACACCAAGCATGATCCGACCCATGAGAAGCATTGCCAGGTTGATGGATGTGGCATTTAAGATTGCTCCAATAAGAAAGCTGGAACCACCACAGATTATACTTATTCGACGTCCATAAATTCTTGTGATAGGACTTGCAACCAGAGATGAAACCAAACCAGCAAGGTAGAGAGAAGAGGTAAAGGCTGATAACCCTTGGTCATTGTACTTGCAGTAGTTGTTTTCATGAGCACGCTGCTTCTTTTCATATACACCATGGAAAAATTTCTTAAGAAAACCATCCATTGATGTCACTCCTCCTGTTAATCATTGAAGTCGGTATACAAAAAACTCAGTTTTGAAGCAGAATCCGAAAGGTTATAGAACTCCAACATTTTCAAGATTTTGTTCTTTCCTTTATGACATTCTTAGTTTCTCTTTTCGTCTCCGAGATTAA
Organism: Populus x sibirica; assembly: GCA_019202695.1. Lineage (NCBI taxonomy): Eukaryota > Viridiplantae > Streptophyta > Magnoliopsida > Malpighiales > Salicaceae > Populus > Populus x sibirica. Next base: position 56,778 of record JAGMVL010000423.1, read on the forward strand.
TGCCAACTAATCTCTAATCATCGTGATCCTAATTTTATCATAAGAAGACAACCTTGAAAAATCAAATTGCAACATGAATTAACATGACATCTTCAAGGAAGCATTGAAAATTATAAAAACAGAAAATGAACATTCAAGGAGATCTCATCTAGTATACTTGTTATCATCGATGTTCAATGGAGTCTTTTTTGGCAGCCAAGATGGGTTCTAAATGCTGGTTGTGTCAAGATTATCTATTTCTAGTAGGAAACAATAACTTGAATAGCTGCTATCAAGATCTATTTTTCAGCAGAAGAACCTAAAAAAAATTATCCCTGCAGTCTGTCAACGATTAATTTCAATTTCTATTACAAAATTTGCATTTCTTTGTGCAGAAATTGAATAATTAATTATTTATTTTAATCTCTCATCATCATTATAATCTCAGAAATGTGCAAGGAGACCGAAAACCCTTCTGGTTTGAATTCTGGTTTTATTCATCATCCAGAAAACTTTCACTTTCTATTTCATCATTGCCTTTGACACATGACAACCACCTAACTTTCATCCTTTCCAAAATCTAAAGAAATATTCCAGTTAGAATATTCTCTTTCAACAAACTTTACCACAAAAACAGTATCAATTCATCAATCTCCATCAAGTTTTGACAAAAAAAAAAAGGGAAAATGTACCTGAAATCCCAATATCATAGCCAAAGAGAGAGCCACCAACAGCAGCAATAACACATGCAATGATTACAGAACAGGTGACTCTCCCTTGATACTGCTCTGCCCTCTCCTTGGCCACACCAGCCGGCCCAATAGACCCTCCTGCCATCTTCAAAGCTCAAGTACCAGAATCAACAGAGAGACACAGACCCTTCTCTTGTTTTTCCAGAGACAATTCAACAAAAGGAGAAACACTCTTCTATAATCTCAACTCTGATCATGTGGGATTTGAAAACTATATAATGAGCTTGGCAGAAAACATGGGTTTATCCATATGTTTGCACAGACAAGATGGCAATAATGATAAAGACATGATGGAAGTTTATTTGTTTCCTCAGGAGCTTGTTTCGGTGCAACAGAGTTTTCAGTTTCACAACTAACAATTAGCGGTCAGAATTTATTTTTGCATTTTAAAAACCCCTTTTTAATTTGAAAATAATTTATTTTTTTTATTTTAAAATACTAATATAAAAAAATAAAAAAAATAAAAAAATATTATTTTAATATATTTTCAAATAAAAAATACTTTAAAAAACAATATTACTATAATTCTACACAAATTCTTATTATAAAAAGCATTTATATTTCTTATTATTTTTTTTTATTTTTTTTATAAAGGCATTTCTGTTTTTTTCAAAGGATTGGCCATTCATAGCCAATATATAATGCTATTTATTTCTTCTCCTAGAAAAATGAAAGGTCAATTTGGTAGTTGCACATATGGTATCCGAATTTAATATTATGGGTTTGTTACAAAATCAATGCCTATATTAGAAAATTTCATGGGGTTATGCATTGAATTTAAATATAATAATTCGAATAAATCCATTGGTTTTGGCATTTTATCCATCCAACTTAATAAATATTTATTACATAAGCATCATTTATTTATTTATAGTACATAATCTATGTGTTTTGAATTAATTATTAAATATATTTTATTTATGAGGCCGTCTGGTATTGTGATAGCAATTGATTTTCAAACTTGTAAATATATCAAAATAATATTTTTTTTTATTTTTGATATTAAAATATCAAAACAACTTGAAAACTAAAAAAAATAATTTAAAATAAAGAAAAAAATAAATGTTTTTAAAAATATTTTTGAAATATAAAAACAAAAAGGATTTATAATTACTAAACTAATGTACTTGACTTGGAGTGATTTTAATAATTATATATTAATTTGGGATTTGCTGAAATTGTGTGGTCTATTTTTTGTTTGTATGCAAAAATATAGATAGATAAGTGCTATATTTGAGGAGGGTTGTTATTGATTTTAATAGTGCTTAGAAGTAAAATAATGATTGTTTTTTTAAAGTAATTTTTTAAAAAATATATATAATTTTTTATTTTTTAAAAATTATTTTTATTAATAGTATATCAAAATAATTTAAAAACATTAAAAATATAATTTTAAATAAAAACAAACTTAAAAAAAAATCACAAAACATGATTTTTAACGGCAAAAATAAATAGTCACTTTATAGTATGCACTTTGGTGGTTTTCTTTCCACTTGGAGTGCAAATCTTTAATGTGTTTCTTTAATGACTTAAACTTTCCAATTACAAAGTGTTCGCTTTTTTGATATCTCATTTTTTTTAAAATTTATTTGAGAGAGTAATGATAATTGTTTTAAAATGTTTTTTTGTTTGAAAATATATTAAATTAATATTTTTTATTTTTAAAAATTATTTTTTAATACCAACATATATTTAAAAATACTAAAAAAAATAATTTAAAATAAAAAAAAAATCAAAATCTTTAGAAAACTCCGGTTAAGAAACACCCCTGAAAATTCCTACCGCCAAAATGCAAGTTGGAACTCGGCCAATAAAACCAAGTCTCTATGGGTATAATAACCACTGTACTTAAGACAGAAATCAAGAGCATTAATTTTTTTTTATTTTTTTTCATGTTATGAAAGACAAAAACTTCATCAGTGATCCAATCCTGTCTGCAAGACACGTGTGAGCATCTTTAAAAGTATAGTTATAAATTATTTTTTGAAGTATTTTTCACTTAAAAATATATTAAAATAATATATTTTTATTTTTTTAAAATTATTTTCGATATCAGTCAAAATTATCAAAACATATAAAAAAATATTAATTTAAAATAAAAAAAAATGTTTTAAAACACAAAAAGGTGTGAATGTTAAACCAGTTTTTCGTGAATTTATGATATGCACTATTGACATTCTTACCCTTCAGATGCCATTTTGTTCACGCCAAGGAGTTCCTCCCTTTTCCACTCACTAAACTAACGCCACGAAATCCAAGTCAAAGTCTAACCCCTGACATCATTCACAAGTCGGCAGCCCCCCGCTCACGACTTTTTGTACTCATATTTTACTCTTTTCTTTTAAAAAAAATAAAATAAAATCATTCACATTTGATTTATGTAAAATGTTTGCATCAATAACGAATCAGCAATAGTATATACTAAGTTATGGTGTTCGCGATACGCCGTCGGTCAACTGAAATGTTAAAAAATATATATATGGAAGTTGTTACATTTTTTAGGTTAGCCATGAAAAATATCAAATGTGTTTTCAAAGTCTAATCACTGTGTTTAATAAAAACAAATTGACTATCATATATGTTAATAAAATAATATTTTTAAAAAAATATTAACAATGAACAAAGATTGAGAAATATATTCACCATACATGATGTCATTTAACATATTTTTCTTATCACTAGTCAATTGTTTTTTTAAAAGAAATTAAATAGAAATAAATAACATGTTTTTTTTTTATCTAGCTTTGCAGCATGTCATGGTCCTTGCTTGGTTAAGGCTAAACTCCAATTGTATTGGAGTCGGCTCGGGTGGCTATTTGATAAAAATAGATCAAACACGACCTTATCACATCTGTTTAAAACCCAATCTGGACATTAAAAAAAATTTAATGCGCTGTTGTTTTAACTCTTGCCTAACCTGATCAGGCTCAACCGTGAAAACAATAAAACACTGAAGGATATATTCAAAAAGATTGAAACAAAGAGAAGACATCATATTGGACCTGGTTAGTCCAAGTTAACTTGTTAAATTCACAACTCGAGTCATAACACAACAAAAAAATGAACTAACAACAAAAAAATGAACTAACCCAGTATGGCTAATTATCTCGTTCATTTCTCTCTCTTTTATTTTTTCTTAACTGGGTCTTATTGGGCTTAACTGAGATGAGATTCGTGATTAATTTAAAAAGTCATCTAAAAATCAAGAGTTAAATTAAAAAAAATAAAATAATTATCAAAGAATTTCCACCTAATTCAAATGGGATGAGATTGATGATTAATTTAAAGAGCCATCGGCTAAAAAAATAATAATAATCAAAGAATTAGAAATCAAATAAAAAAATAACTTAATAGAAATTAAATTAAATTAAATTAAAAAAAAAAAGTATAGGGCGTGCAATGCACATACAGCATACGAGGTAGCCTTATTGCATTCAAGTGACGCGCAAGGCTTCATCCGAACTCCGTTCACATCTTTCCTAGGCAGCGTTGGACAAAATGCGTGTTGTCTAGTCGACGGTGGAGCTCCGATTGCCATTTTTTTCCTTTTCTTCTCCTTTCCTCCCTTTTCTCTCTCTCCATTGATTTGCTTGCAACACCTGGAAAAAAAAAACAAAAAACAATTGTTCCCGTCCAGAGTAGACTGTGAGTGTGCAATGATTCTTCTATGACAATCACCTTTTCCTATAATATGGGGGGGACCAGATACGGAAGAGATTTGCAAATTGTGGATTTACAAGACAATTTTACTTGATGGACATTTGAAATTCAGGAAGTTGTCACTATAATCTTATCCTTGCATCACCTACAGAAGCAAGGATAAGATTTAATATTTTTTAGTGAGTAGATCGTGTTTCATAATGTGGTTGCTGTTATTTTTTAAATAACTTTTCATATTAAAATGTATTAAAATGATATTTTTTAATTTTTTAAAAATTATTTTTAAGATCAACACATCAAAACAATTCAAAACATATAAAAAAAATTAAATTTTTTAAAAACAGAGATGACAATGACAGCAAGGCCTTGGTTGTGGGAATTATGTTCCTGCCATGATCACTAATTATAATGTGTTTTGCATAGTGTTGGGACAAAAGGAAGGCGGGCTCGCTTACCGGCTTGCTTGCCGAGAGAAAGGATATATATATAAAGGGCTAGTCATCGGAGTGCCACTGTGACTACTATTACAACACAATTTAAATCATAAAAAATAGTTTCTCAAGATGAATCTAATGATACAGTAAAAAGATTACTCTCAGAGCCATGACAAGGCCTCACATGCTGCCATAATTTGGCAGGCTTGACTATATGCTAATGCGTGTGTTACATATATTAGCCTTTTTAAAAAAAAAATTCAGTTTTTTATTCTTAAACAACTCTCCTTTTCAATCCTTAAATTTACTTAACATGCACAGAAGAAAGGTAAAAAGAGAAAAAGATCTTTGCCCAAACAACTTGCATATCTAATTTGCAGAAGTTATGAGCATATGCCTTGTCAGTACGATGTTGCATAATCACCAACACGTATTACTCGACATGCACCTAATTCTGTGTTGCAGAAGTTATGAGTGCAAGTTTTGTAACTATGATGTTGTGCAAATGTTATGCAACCACCTTCTAGAGTTACACTGTCGCAAACCTAATTCTCCATTGCAAATCTACTAGTTGCACAAAGTGTTAATATAGGCATCTACATGTCTCACCAATTACAAATACAATACTATCCTATTTGATCAATTGACAACTTGATACATCAATCAATAACTTATTTTATAAGTTTTCTACACGGTAAAAGTAATTATTCTTCATAATTACTCGTGTATAATATATCTGTAACTTCACTCTTCATGTGGCAATTTCATGCAACCAAGGTGTATAAATACTTTAGGTCACTAGCTAATAATAACAAACCATGATACAATAACATACACAACAATCACAACTTCCACATTTTTATGTTCTTTACTATATATTATTTTCTTTATATTACTTACTAACTCAAGTGTCGAAGTGTCCTCTATTTTAATAAAAAAAACTTATTTTATAAGAATTTGTGAGATACAAATCCATTCTAGAAAAAAAATCATTCAAAACCCATCACACTAGTTGTGAAAAGGTTGGGAAGGTTCAAATCCTATTTGAAGTTTTTCCAACTTCTAACATAGGTTGAAGGATGTAGATACCTTCATTTTTATTAACCAATTTCTTAGCTCTTCTCAAAAAGTGTTTTCTTTTTTTTTATCCTATTAATGTTGACTACTTGCTTCTTCTTCTTCTTCTTCTTCTTCTTATCTACAATAGTCTAACGTTTGATATTTTGTAGCATCAATGGAGTATTAAAGACAATCAAGTATTAATACAAAGGTGGTCTGGTAGTAAGATTTGGAATCTCATCTGATTTGGGTTCAACATTATATATGCTGATCTTCCCGTATAGCCATCACAAGGTCGAATTAAAGTCTATTTTCCTTGTATCTGGAGTAAGAGTGGCCATATATTTCGTATAAGACGTGCCTGTACTGTGAATACTCCATGGAAATAGAAAAGGAGAAATAACAGAGTAATTTGGTGAAGGTGCTTAGCATGGAACAGGACTTCCAACAAGACATTTTAGTTCGATGGAAGGTCCAGAAGGCTTTAGTCTGTCTGCATAATAGAAGAAGGTAGCCATTCTCGATCGCAAATTCCACCCTAGCCTCCCCATGGTTTGAACACGAGCCCTTCAAATAGAAATCCAAGTCCTAACTCTGTAATCAGTTTCTATGGTCTTAATAAGTTGGGAACCTAAAGGCCCCTTTCATCACAAGACAAATAGCCAGAGGAATTATCAGGAGACGAACTGTTGGTTCAATACGTATAAATTGGTCAAGAAAACCCATATACGTATTAAGTTAACACACTTTCTACAAGAAATATTGAGAAAAAGAAGAAGAAAAGAACATTCAATGCTTAAAAGTCGTATTATTTAGGCTGCCAAACAACATAAAAGGTCGTAACTTGAGGGGGAAAGTCAGACGATCCTCGTGAATACTACTATACTTCCCTTTACACATAAGAAGATCTTATCAGATTACCGGCTGAAGTGGGGCTGAATCAGTTTCATAAATTGAAATAAAAGATTTGTGATTGCAAAAAGAATTAATCTATCTTAATGTTTCCAACTACTAACGTTTCACACAAGATGAAACAAAGCATCCATCAAAAAGATCAAACCAATTTCTGTGAATATTTACACTTCTAGAGTAGTTTGTGACAGCCAGCAAAGAAGATAATTATATCGATCATATATCAAAGATATAAACCTTGAGCAAACTTGTATAAGAACTTCAAAACTTGAAAACACTTGCCAGGTTTGACCAATTTTGCTTTATCTTTCTGCACTTGAGACAGAAAAGAACCTATTTCTTGGAAGACTACTTCTTTTTGGTGGTTTCAATGTAAGATGAAGCAACATACAAAAATTACTGACGCAAATCTACAGAATAAGTGGGAGAAATAAAATAAAAAAAAATTGAAATTACCTTGACAATAATGTTTGAGCATGTGGATAAGATTGATTCAGCATTTTTCTTGTATATTTCAAGACGTGCCTTTACCTGAAGACAAGTTGAAAAGTACCAAATACGCATGGCATATTAGTTTATAGATGGAAAAAAAACGTTCAAGTTTCCAAACAGATAGAAAACTTGTGTAAAGTGCTTCTTATAGAAACAAGCTTCTTTTTTTCTGAAGTTAGAAGGGGAAAAAAATCTCTTGGTACGCTGCTATATAGAGCATATACAAATGCATATGATCTTAGGCACAAACAATTAAACAGAAAGGTATTTCTCAACTCTCAATAGTACATGTCACAGTAGAATGATGGGCAAAGAACAACAGTGACAGAGGGCATTCCTTTTCTTCAGTGTCATCTGGATAGGTTATAAGTTTTGCTTTAAGTTCAGTCTCTGGGGAGAAATTTTTCACGTGGTAAATCTTTCCTGTCACTGGGTCTAGCCTTCTACCAACACATCTGTCAATCAGAATTCCATCAGGAACCTGAGTATTAAAAGATATATTTCATGAATATCAAGGACACAGAGAGTTTGAGTTAGAAAATGTTTAATGCAAACCAAGGCATTATCGCAGAGAACCTTCTCCATTCATTAGAGCGTTCAACATTTAAAACATCCACTACATACGAGAAAAATTTAAGAGAAATACCACAGATGTAAAACCAATGTTGGCCTTCAAAGCATATGATTCATAGAAAAACCAACTACAGAAGGTTCAAATACAACATGGAATTTTGGAATTATCCTAGTAGCTTTTATGTCAGTTTTTATAGCACAGAAGCGTACATGCATTTTGATGAACATGTACGGAAATTTTGTTTCCTGTGAAAACGTTGGATTATTCACCAATGATTTGGAGTAAATGAATTCCTAATAACCTCATCGGAAGCTGAGCAATATCACTGTCTGACATAATCATAAGCAAAGATATCATTATTATTCAATTTATGTACATCCAATACAGCATAGATAACTGGCCTGACATTCAATTTCTCAAGACTTTCTGCTTGGGCAGAACTATGCGGATAGCCATCTAGAAGCCACCATGTTTCCTTTGCATCATCATATGATAATAGCGATGTCAGCATCTACAAAGTGAAACAATTCATTCCTTACATACCTGAGAAAGGAAATGATAACAAAGTAGGAGCTAGTTAAAGTTCATGGAGGAAATAGTACAGCTGTCACAATTTCAGCAGGAACCAGACGAGCAGCATTCATAAATTCTTTTGCTTTATTGCCAATTTCTGTCCCCGCAGATACTTCAGCTCTTGGAAGATCTCCAGTTGAGATGTGTACCGATCCAAACTGTAAAATCAATACAGAGAAAAGATGACATGTAATCATCACTTAGGCTGAAGAGAATGCGGCCTAAACAAACTACTTTCAGAATGAAATGAAATGAAATCAAGTAGCCAAACACAATTTCTAATCAAAGGGGAAAACCCTCTCCAGTTCATGTTTAAAGAAGGCAATATATATCATTTAGATAAATGACAATCTTCTTCATTTTAATTCAACGATTGCACATCGAAAACTAACCCTCTCCTTTCGCTCAATTCATCCCATTGCAAATAAAACCCCTTTCGTGCAATTCAAATTCAACACCCCTGCGCCAAATTGCAAAGGGAGAATGATTTACTTTCACATACCAATTTCTAAGTTCAATGCCACGGAACCCTCATAATCCAAATAACTCAAATTTTAGTGCTTCAAATAACCAACCAGTGACCATAAATCAAAAGAATTGAAGATTACAAAAGAATAAAAATGATGGGAGAGTTTACTTTCTTACAATTAGTTCACACTGAGAGCCTTTGCCATATGCCGGTGCACCTGATATCATCACCCTTCAATGGCTCATTTGTGGAACAACTCACCCTCAATATTCCCTGCACGCGCCAAAGAAAACAGACTTAGAAACTTACTCCATGTGCTTAACAGTCATAAACCAGGAAAAGAAAGCGCACCCATTTGCAAAAACACTTATATGAAATTGTTTTAAAATAATATATATTTTTAATTTTAAAAATATAATTATAATTGTTTTTTAAATATATTAAAATAATAATATTTTAATTTTTAAAAATTATTTTTCACATCAATACATTTAAATAATCATTAATTTAAATATATTTAAATAATTATTAATTTACAAAATTATTTTTCACATCAATACATTTAAAAAATACTAAAATATATTAATTTAAAATAAAATAAACTAAAAAATTTTAAATTTTTTAAAACATATTTAAACCACAAAAATAAACACGCATATAAAATAACAATCAAACCTTGGGTTTGGAGCTTGTCCTGAAAAGGGTTGTGGTATTGGGCCAAAGGAGACAAGATGGCGATGTGTAGGGGAAGATAGTCGGAAAGAGAGAGATGATGAAGATGCAGAGAGAGAAGAGAAAAGAGAGAGAGGGAGTGGAAGGGACATTGGTAGAGTGGAGAGATGTCAGTGAAGTGTCTAACATTGTCTGCCATTCTTGTTTGTCGAGACACACAGAGAGATCAAGTTCATTGAAGAGAAGCAAAGGTTTTTAAGGAGGACATGGAGGTGATGATGGTAGATGCTATAACGGATTAACGGACACCACAGATACCTATCTTCTTTAATTTTTCAGGCCTTTTCACGTCTGACCATCTTAATATATTCATGAAAATTCTCTTTTTTCTTGAGCCTTCTTTGTATTCAAAGCTGATTGAATAAATTCCCTTACCGTTCAAACCAAAATTTGAAGTGTTGAACATAAGAATATCGGGACTTCTAAATGTCCCACCCAATTTTACTACAGCATTTTTTTAATTTCATGATATTATGTTTCTAGTCCTCTTAAATTGCTCACTTTCTACTTACAGCTTCAAAAAACCAAACTTCCTACACTTGTATTTTTCACCTAATGTTGTTTTGCTCGGAATTTCAAAAATTAAGATGGAAGAAAAAGAAAGGCTGGCCTCTGTGCATGGTAAATGCAGGCATGGACTCAAGATCAGACCAGAGACACAAGAAATAACATCAACGCAAGACTAATGAAGTCAAATACAAATGACAAACATTGCTACTTGCATTCGATCCTCATATAGAACTGAATGAACAAAGTACATTCGGGAAATCCCACCGACTACCAACAACTATGCCAAAATGATGAGCTTGTGTAACATGCTACCATCCCATGATCTCCGTCTAATAAAGAATTACGCAAAACTGAGCGAAATTATTGTTATAGTAAAACATACAGTAAACATTCTAGCAAAATAAACTCAAAGAAATGTAAAGCATGATGGACTTCTGTGAAGGGTCGCATTCATTTCTGCTCCAAATGATAGTATTGTTCTTCGAAGGGCCATGACGCTTGGCTCGAGAAAGTTCAATCCAACTTCACTGAAGAGAACAAGTAGTGCACAAACCAGAAAGATGAAAGGAACCCAACTGAGCCCATTGCAAACATAATTGCCAAAGCCATCAAGAGGGAGTACCCAAGGTAGAGTGCTTCCGAGACAGGGCCACTCAAACTCTTAAGCTCAAATATGAGATAGTTTACAGAGTACAGGAAAATGTAGATAGCAACTGAACCAGAAGCAAAGAAGGATTTCCACCACCATTTCCAGTCCTCCACACAGAGATGCATGTAGGTTAAGACAAGAGATACTTCAGCACAAACCACCACAAGAAGAATGAAAACAATCAAGAGAAACCCGAAAACATAGTAAACACGGCCCATCCAGATACTAGACATGATAAAGAAGAGCTCAATGAAGAGTGTGCCAAAAGGAAGAGTTCCAGCTCCAAAGACCAATAGCCAAGATGGATATTTTTGAGCTGGGATTTCCCGAGGAATCTGGTTGGTTCGAACAGGGTATTCAATATGCGGTGCCTTTGCCCCAAAGTAGCCCCCAACTAGGGTAAGAGGAACCGAGATGCAGAACCACATGAAAATCAGAACAACAAACAAAGAGAATGGAATGGCACCTGTGCTATGGCTACCCCATAATAGAAAATTCAAAGTGGTTAAAATAAAAAAGGCAATGCCAGGGAAGCAGCAGGCAACCTTCCAAGAAACTGAAACCCATCCCTTCTTATCACCACAGCCAATTGTCCTCCAAAGGCGAACTGCAACATAGCCAGCTGCAATACCAAGAATCATGTAGAAAATTAGCATGCCTATAATCAGAGTTCCACGGGAAGCTGGAGACATGAATCCAAGGGCAGCAAACATTACTGTCACAACTGCCATCCCAAGAATCTGAACCCCATCTCCAACCATAACACACAATAGCCCAGAATTAGTTGGAGCACGGAAAACATCGCCCACAACAAGCTTCCACCCAGATAACTCCTCATTCATCTGTGCTTGAGCTTCCTTGTCAAGTTCCTCATAACGGGTCAGATCCCGCCTGACAGTCCTCAAGAAGATGACCAGGACAATACCAGCAAGGAAAGTGATCACCATCAGAGAATTCAAGATAGAGAACCAATGGACCTTGGACCCCTCCATCTTCAAATAAGCATCCCATCTCGATGGCCACTTGATATCACTCTCCTCAAATGTAACCTCATAAGTGAAAACAATTGGCTCATTCTCCTTAACCAGCATTGCCACAGTGGTGGGATCACACTTAATAGGAGATGGGTATTTCTCATAGGGTTTCAAGTTCTTAACAGACTGAGCATCATGCATGACACTACAAGGAACCACCTCAAAACCAACAACCATATACCCAGGAAGTTCTGATCCCCCACTCCCAACAGTAGGAATCAATTCCGACCCGTCTCCAGTTCCCATCACACGTGCTACATTGGCCTCCTCGTACTTATGAACAAGTACAGTAAACTTCAAATGATTAAACACGTAATAAGCATCCTGAACCTTAATCCCCAATGGATATCCCGTCCACCTCAAAAAATAAGACTCCTTCTTAGCATACCTTATCGCAGGCAAATTATCTAGAATCAAGTTAACCTGATACATCTCATCAATCCTCTTCTTTAGAAGCTTAAAGTGATCACCCGACAAAGGATCGGTTCGACACAGAAAGATATCGGTCTCATTGGTATGCATCTTAAACTTATAAGGTGAGTTTTCAATCCTATCGCCCATAAGAACCTCACCAAGATTTTCAGCACTATCTTTAACACCCTCTAAAGGCTTACAGAAAGGCAAACTATAATAGCTAAAAGGAATCTCAGTCTCAATAGAAGTGATTGAATTCACTTTCACTGATAAAGTATCACCAATGCCATAATTGTGAGGGTAACTACCAGGAAGGTAAAACCCATATCCAGATTGGAAAACCAAACAAAGGGTCAAGACCCAGATCTTAAAATGAGCAAAAAAGTCCATTTCTTTAGAAGTTTGAAAGGATTTCAGTCAGATCTGAGAGACCCAGATCGTGAAAACAAGTTATTATGCCTTAAAGGATTGGTCTTTATTGTTTTTTTCAGTAAAAGTTAAGATCTTGACATTAAAAAGAAAAAGATACAAATAAGGTCTAGCTATTTAGAGGTGTAAAACACAAGAGAAAGATAACCTGACCTTGTACAGAGAGTGGTGCAAAAGAGAGAAACGAAGAGAGGAGTCTGTAATGTAGAAGAATTGTGCGGCAAGTAGAGAGATCTTTGAGATTTTGGAAAAATGGGATCTTTTTAGAGACACAGAGTGAAGATTGGAAGGCAGAACAGATTTATAGTATTGGTGTTGTTTACTTGGATCGCCGACAAATCTTGTTTTTCATGGATTGACAATATTAGCCATTTGTTCTTCTATCAAAATATTAATTTGTTTTCATTCATTATAAAAGAAAAAATTACCTTATCAAATTTTTTTTTTATTTTATCTCTATTTTGTAATTTAAAATTTTAAATTAAGTAAAATAATCAAATTATTTTCATATATATTATTTCTAAAATTAGACTAAATAACTAATTTTTTTTCATTGTCTCTCTCATTTATACACCAATTTCTTTCCATTTCTAAACTTGAATCGAACACTACTTGATTTAAACCCAAATCAAGCTACTAATCTAGTGTTGTTAATGAATTTCTCTTGTGTAAACCAACTAAATACCAATATTTTCGAGAAGAAAAACCAAATAAATTTATAATTTTTATGATCTTCTCATGAAATAAAATTTTTCCTTTTGATAGATCGGTAACGAATCTCTGATGAATGTCGGTGGTTTGTGATGTGTGATAACAATTGAAGAGATGAATTGGCCAAATCTAGGTAATGGCTGATTTTGGTGGCTAATTTTGGATAGTGATAATCCTAAGAATTATTGGTTGATCCTCGTATTAGAAGCACCCCATCTCTATAAATTTAGTTACTTCTTAACCCGTAATGGCTAAGCCACCAAACCAAATAAACCCATCTTTATTTTCACCACCTTGTTAACAACCATTTTACCATATCAATGTAGATGAGGATGGTGACAACATTAAGCAACTCAAACAAGCTAAATCCAACTATAAATATTGTTATCATAAAATTATTGTTATTATTGTTTTCATTATGCTTTTAGCACTATAAGTGTTTGTCATTGCAGTTGTGATTTTTTGTTCATCTTTATTTACTAATGATGCTAATAATGAAATTCCTTCACTATCAAACAACATTGATCCTACATCCACCGATACCACCAACGAACTCCTTTAAAACCTCAATTTAGACATTATTGTTTGAGTAACCTCTTTTGCACCTCTCTATCTCTTTTTGCTTATAATTTTCAAGAATATCTTGTTAATCCTATCAGAAACCGGAAATTTTTCCAAAATGATATATTATAAATTTATTTTTTGTTTGATTTTACATCGTTACTTTTGAAGGAGTGTGTGTGTGTGTGTGTGTGTGTGTGTGTGTGTGTGTGTTACATGTTTGTTAAAATACTTGACAAAAGTTCAAGGCTTGAAATTATGGTACAATTATGAATTACCATTTTTTATTCATAGGTATTTTATTACACTAGAGGTTTTTTAGTCATTAAATAAAATATAAAGACAATCTTGTGAATAATTGAACCTTTTTTGTTGCTTTTTTGGCATGATGTAAAGTATTATAAAGTTCAAGATGTAAATTGTAATTTTTTAAAAAATAAAAGCAATATAAAAAAATAACTAAACTATATGATAGTCAAGGTAATTTTCCATAATCAAAATGTTGATTTTTAACATCCCCATTAGGGTTTTTTATTGCCAAATCCTTACGAATCTCATAAGTTTCTTTTCTTTTTTAGCTAATGTTTTTTTGTCTTTATAAGAATCTTTAATAATAGTTTTAAGTTTTTGTTTCCCCAAATCTCTCAACTATTGCTGGGTTAACATTTAGTTGCTATTTTAGAATAAAAAATATGAAGATAGTGGGGATATAAGAGACAAGATATAACAGAAGACAAAAATAAAATTGTATTTGATAATAATTTATAAGATAAAGTGATCGTCCTGGTATCTTATTTAGTTGATGATGGTTAACACATAATAAAATATAAAAAATATATTTTATTCTTAATACATATTATTGTCAAACTTATATATTTTAAAAATAATTAGTTTTTTTTATTTTAGTTTACATTGAGTGTTGGAATTAATAATAATATAATAACTCTAGTTATAAAACTTAGATCAGCCCAACATGTTTAAGAAAAGTTTATAAAACTTAGATCATCCCAACATGTTTCAGAAAAGTAAAGGAATTAGGATTAACCTGGTCTAGCCCGACTAATGACACAAGTCAACCCGCAACTCAATCAACTTAGGGTAAAACCCGGGCTAAAAACCAGATGATATTTTTTTGAAGTTTTTTTTTGTCAAAATGATGTCATTTTCATCATTTTTTCAAAAAAAAAAAAGATTTGGGGTCGACTCTCTTGATCAATAACCTAGGCCGTGTCTTAGATCAACTCTCAGTCCAGGTTTTAAAACTATAATAATAATCACTTTATACTTGGATGTTTTAGTTAGATAAGTTTGGAATTAAAAGTTTTTACAATGATATTTTAGAAATAAAAAATATTATCTCTGCAACCTTTTTTTATATGTCTCCTGTTTTGAAAGTACATAAATTCACTCTAAAATTATCTCAATAATAAATTTATTTTTATGTCTCAACTGCCTCTTCATCTCTAGATGCGTGCGTGCGATTTAATCACCTCTGGTTTGTCATCGTCAATTTTTTTATTTGAAACAATTTGTCTAGTTTTTAACTTTAACACCAAATTCTTGAAATCACATAAATTTTTTTTCTCCTATCCCCCCACCCCCCCTCAATAATTTAGCAAGAAACCGGTTGGTGATCAGCGCCCAAGACTGCCTAACTAATATAATAGAGTCTTTTTATATCTAGAAATAATGAAAAGTACACAATATAAACTTTGATGAAGAAAGCATACCCGCAAGAAGCAATAACATATTAGCAATTTAAGTATGTATCTAAGAACTTGAAAGAGAAGTTTGTGGCTGATCCGTCAATGGGATCACGTTTTCTCACCTTGTGGTTCCACATGGAAAAAACTGTAAGTTTCCCCTTTTCCCTTCCCACAAGTCACGCCATGCACATAAACTACGTTCTTGGGCCAATAAAACGTAAGAGAAACAACAGCTAAAATAGTCAAAATCAACCAATAAGGCCAATTTTCTTCTCTCAATGGCATTGGAGGACTAGGAGTAGTGATTTGTTCAAACACAGATCAGGTAAATATATACGAGCAGACTACTAGTTTATTCCCTTGATTCTTCCACCAATCCATGCGCAAAATTCAAATACTGATATAACCATGAGTTCAAACAGAGTGAAAGATACTGAGAATATTTGCCAAAAAATGAAAACATAGAGGAATGGATAATCAGTAGAAGTAATTGGGTTTATGGATTCAGTAAATTTGAATCTGTGGTGGTTCCAGCCAGGGAAGGAGAAAAGGATCACAGAGCCGGCAGGTGACCTTTCAGGGATTGCTAACCATATTTCTATGGCTGTGTATATTCCATGAAAGTAACAATTCATCACTGGCAACTTGGAAGATGTCTTATTTTGAGGAGCCACGGCAAGATTCCACGGGAATCACAAATACTTCCATGTTCTATCATCTTTTGTTTCATAAAAACTTGTCAATAAACAAACCCTAAAATTAATCTACACACGTAAAAATCCAGTTATAGTAGTGCACCTACACTTCATTTTCAAACCAATGGGCAAGAAGGAGAATTGAAGGGCAAGGAAAGTAATAGACGATCATACTCATGAATACATCTTGAGCACATGGATTATGATGCTGCTATATTTAACTTAAGTACAAGGGAAGGGAAGATCAATTTGTCAGCAAGTACCTTTGAAACGATCAGCCTAAATAAACTATGCATCGTGCTGCCCATCTTTTTTAATGGGGAAAAAGGGAAAGATCAAACTTTTTGCACCCAATCCCCGTGCTTTTGGCCTCCTAACAGCAACTAAAGGGTTGACAATACCTTGGGAATCTTTACCCAAGCCCCTACCTTCAACAAAACTCATCTTTATTCTCACAATTACTCGGCATCATGGTGATTATCTTTTTAATTCAGGATTTAACGTGAAAAGATATAAATAAAATCAATAAAATCAAAAGAATAAAAGTTATCATCTAGTATTATAATTACTAAAAATTCTATTAATCTATGAAAATATGAATAAAAAGACATATTATGAATAAAAAGAATGTATCACCTTTAAAACACTTTACCTAAAATAAGATGCATTGTTTTTTGTCTTAAATAAATTAAGGTCTTATTATGTTTTCTAATCATTAGTCTGTTTAAGGTTCAAGAAACATCTCTTAAGTAAAAAAAAGTTCTTATCTTATCATGTCAAAACCTAGCTATTCTAAAGTCAAAACATGAATAAAAGAAACGATTTTTTATTTAATATTGGGAATATATCTTACGTATAAAATCATAATCCCACATATTAGAAAAGAAAATATTTTTTTATTATTTTTAATAGGCTAAGTTCTCGTGACTTTAGTAAACTAGTTATTAAATTAAAAAAATATATTCAAATAAAAAGACTATTTTTTGTGATTTTTAATACAAGAAAATATATAGATATAATCTATTTTAAGAGACATGGCCGTATGCAAATTAAAATAGAACTTGTATTTTTGAAGAAATTTTTTTTTTTTTTTTTGTGTAGGTAGAATCAATTTGTTTAATATCGAAAAAACAACTTACATATAGATCATAATTTTAAAAATTAAATATGTGAGAGTAGAAAAAAAAGAGAGAAATCAAAATTGATTGCAAAATAAATCCTTAAATTTAATTAGAAATTAACCAAGACCATATTTGGCTGAAACACTGAAAAGGTAGCAATACAATGCTTGAAATTTTTATTGAGAAGCGTTTGCCAAGCAAGACCCAAAAATTGAATTTTTTTCTGTCAGGTTTTAGTTCACACAAACAACGTCTTAAGCTTTGAAGGATCAGCCCAATCACATGGACTGGGCTTCCTAGAATGGTCCAAAACCAGCACCAGCCTGGTCTAAGTAAAAACGCATGGGATTTTTCTTTTAGGATAACAAACAGGCCTTGTCCAAAGAAAACAACCAAATTTTTTAAAAAGGAAAGCCTGACCCACATAACAAAATGAAACACCCTATTTTGGTTCTGAAAGATTAACACAGCATATTTAGAAAATTTTGCACTCATACCTAACATTGCCTCAGAAATGGCCAAACTAGCACATGCTTCCTCTTTTTTCTTTTTCTTTTTTATATATATTACCGAAAGCATATTTTTATACCAAAACAGGAGCTGTGGAACAGGACCAACTACAGGTTTTTTCCAAGCTAAGAAATCTCATGGCAATGTTGATGACAGTAGGTGCAATAGTAAAATATCCTTGAAACAGAGCTTAGCCTATCATGTAACAAGTAAGGAAATGATAGAAAACGAAAGCAAGTACCAACCGTCATTCATGCATGGACCCCTTCTCACTGTATATGTTTCCCATAGATTCTCAATCTTCCTTGCTTTTTGAATGTTTGTAACCTTCTTCTCCTGGGAAATCTTATCAGCTAGCTTGGAATGGTGATGGGTTGTCTTTTGCGGAGGTGAATGATTCGGTTTCTTATGTCACGTGAAGGTGAGGGGAGGCTGATTTTTTTTTTTAAGGGGCTGTTACTGGAAAGCTGACAGCGTGATAACCATCGCTGCTAGGAAGAGAAGATGTTGGTCGAAGTTCTGTTTGCTGTTGAAGCTGCTGGAACAAATCTCCTGCTGCTGCTATGGTGTGGAGAAAAAGCTGATGTTGGACTGAGCTGAAGCTTATAGTGCTGCCTGGTGGAATCAAAGGTTTGGTCATGGTTAAAGCTGGCTGCTGCTAGAAGGAAGACTCTGCTCACGGTTGAAGCTGCTGGGGTGGCTGAGGAACACGACCACTGTTACTTTTGTTCTATCATCTTTTGTTTCAAAAAAACTTGTCAATAAACAAACCCTACAATTAATCTACACGTAAAAATCCAGTTATAGTAGGACACCTACACTTCATTTAAAGCAAATGGGCAAGAAGGAGAATTGAAGGGCAAGGGAAGTAAGAGACGATCATACTCATAAGGACATCTTGAGCACATGGATTATGATGCTGATATATTTAACTTAAGTGCAAGGGAAGGGAAGATCAATTTATCAGCAAGTACCTTTGAAACGATCAGCCTAAATAAACTATACATTGTGTTGTCCGTCTTTTTTTATGGGGAAAAAGGGAAAGATCTAACTTTTTGCACCCAACCCCCGTGCTTTTGGCCTCCTAACAGCAACTAAAGGGTTGACAATACCTTGGGAATCTTTACCCAAGCCCTTGCCTTCAACAAAACCCATCCTGGTCATCATCTTGGATCCAAATCCTTTGGTGTGTTTTTCAAAAGCTCCGAAGCTTGGAGTTTTACTATGTTTTCCGGACTTTCTGGTTGCAGTTCCAGTTTCAAGACTTTGAGGTTTATTCTTCACTGAGTCACCACTGATGTTGGAGAAGTCAACACCCAAACCAAGTGATTTAGGCCGCTGGATTACTTCAATGGGTTGTGCCATACCTTGACCATCTTTTCCCAATCCTCCACCTTGTATAAATCCCATTTTTTCCATCATCTTAGATCCAAATCCTTTAGTGTGCACCTCAAATGCACCATACTTCGATGAGCTAGTGGCATCCTTGTTTTCGCCAGTTTCATTTATCTCTTGAGCACCCACTGTTGTGGTCTCAACGACTCCAGGTTGCATTACTCCACTTGATACAAATGACACTGGTTGATTAGTGTATAAACCATTTCTCCCAGAACTCCCCCTTGTACTTTTCTTCTTCCTATTTCTGTCTGCACTAACTGATTTTGTTTTTGAGCCTTCATTAACAGCAAAATCAGAATCCTCAATGCCAGCCCCTATCAGCTGAAATCAAAAGACAGACATCATTAGAGAAAGAAAATCTAAAAAGCAGTTAGCAATGCAAAACCACTAAAAATGTTGAAACCAGAGCATGCAATTGCATAAACTGCATAATGCAATTACAAGAAAATTTGGCACCTTTTCTAGACGAAGTTTATCACTTGCTGAAGGCATGCATGTGTGCTGTGTTCGTGTCCCTGTTACAAAGCTGAAAGATAAAAAAATGTCAGCTAGTTTTAGCATCAACCTCAGCAAACATACGGAGAATCAGTTCATATTGGTCACCTTTTCTTGCCAGAACCTTGGGATCCGCTATGCAAGCGATAAACTGCTGCAAGTCGTCGAACCTAACAGGAAGAAAGCTACTACCATTAGAATATTGTTAGATCTGATGAAGCTACTACCATTAGAACAGCAAAGCCCAAAAGCACATTGTATTATTATTATTATTATTATTATTATTATACTATAGATTAAATGAAAACAGGGTCTCACTATAGCTCTAGATACAAACAATATTCACGTTACTATAGCGTCATAGTGATGCAAAATGTTTTATATAGTTTTACACTTCAATCCACAAACTTCATTTTTGTCTCTTTTCAGTCCTTGGATTGTGAGAGGTTAAAGAGAACATCACTGGAAAATGACTAGGAGAGAAAATTCAGCTCCCTACAATCCAGCCACCAAAAAAGTCAGTCTTGGTGTTAAAGGGTTCATCTTGGAAAGGGGAGTTCAATGATAGTGGTTTTGCCCACCAACAATGCTAGAAAAAGTGGATTGGTCCTTTAAGATATTTTAGATCCGGATTGATTTTTGGTTTTTTAAGTGATTTTAAAGGTGTTTAGGGGTTTGAAATGAGTTAATTTAGGTCTCTTAGATGTTTAAGAGGTTTTTTTTTCTGGTCAAAATGGGCTCAATATTGAGTTTTAAGGGTCAAAAACCTTGGCCCCGATTTTTCAAAGTAGACAACGCGTCATCTTTTGACTCCAAGTGTGTGGGACTAGCCTTTCAAGCCCATCAAACTTTTTTTAATTTAAAATAAAACCTTATTTAAATTAATAATATAACGCTATTTAACAAATCATCCAATTATATCATACTTTTAAATGAGATTACACCTTTTATGCTTATATTTGCAATCACTTTTTAACAATTGTATGTGAGCCTAATATGTTATAAATTGTAAAAAATTGCACATTAATATTCAATAGGAATTAAATAGTCCTTTGATTGTTAATTCTTATATGGTTTTCATGAATTAATTATTCTTTGATTTTTTCATATAGCCACATTAAAATTATGAAGACATTGTTTTATTTTATTTTTTGTTTGAAACTTGCTTTTTACATTATGATAAGTTTTTGCTTAAAAAACATTACTAATAAACAAAATATGTTTTAAAACAAAATAAATTAACAAGGAAATGGGAGTTTTGCCTCTAGAAATATTTTTTTTTTCACTCCTATACTTCAATTATTGAGATTCTTGCAAATATTTATTTTAATTATCTTGGATTTTTATTAAAAAACAATGTTGTTAATAAAAAGTTGTATTTCATTAAAAAAAAAAGAGCATAAATAAGGAATGGGGGTTTCAACTTAAGAAATGCATTCTCTTCCAAAATTGAAGATTTTCAAACTATTACCAACATTTATTTCAATCACCATATAATTAAATAAAAATGAACTTTGAAATTCACCATGAAGCATGTGCCATCTTAAAAGCTAGAAAAATATATTCCAAAAAAGGAGGGGGAAAATCCTCGCTAATTTGTTAATGAATCATAGAAGACTATAATCAGTAAGACAGAGCAAACAAATTTCCTTACCTGGGAACAATCCCGTTAATGCACACGCTGAAAACAAAACATATCCACTTCATCCAAAACAATCTGCCCTAGTTTCTACAATTTAAAAAGGACAACAGAAAAAAAAAGATGGTCACTAGTTCTTTGCTATTAGTTATACTTATTTTTGTGGTTGGTTATACTTACTAGATCAGCTCGGTATAATTCCTTGTTGATAAATCCTAACAAGAAGGCACATGGCATTATAAACTACATGAAAAAGCACAAACACTATTAATCTCCCTAGCTTCATTAGCATATAGACAAAATCAAGTATGGTACTATACTTGAACTTGAGATTATTTCCATGGCTATAGCTTTTCTTTAAAGGAAAACTGTCAGAACACCATTCTTATTAATCTTTATACAGATTTGGAAACTTATACCACATTTCGTTAGAAGGATGAACAGCAGCATGAAATAACAAAGCAAGAAGAAGGGAAACATGTGAGAAGTGAAAGATAACTGTTCCCTCTGGTCATGTTTAGGTAGGATAGAAGAGAAAGGAACCATACTTCCCATTTCCAATCAAACAAAAACAACACCAGATCTTGGTAACATCTCATTCTAAGTGGGTAATGCTTTGTAGTCACAGAGATAAATTCTGTTTCTTTTTCTTTTTCTTTGTGGCTACGCTTGCAAACTAAATGGCACTAATATGCTAGTTCTCATTCAACCTGACATGAATTACACTGTTAAACATTATTTCATTCTTTCAATCCCATTTATTAAATGGGATAATCAATCAAAGAAGGATTCCATTTACCTTATTTATTTTCTCCAGATCAACTCCCCGGCTCAGCATTCTCTGGTGACGCTTGACAGCAATCATTTCTTTACGATGCTTCTTTTTTTCACCTGAATGATTAGCAGGTTAGGGCAAGCAAAAAAGTTAGTTGCACCCATTCGTGTCAATTTCCAGAGAAATCAAAACATCAGAGAAGAATAACTTTCTAACTTCAAGAAACTGAAGCAACCACCTTGCTAGCATTATTTTGATAATCCAGAAGCAAAATAAGGTACAAAGGATTCTAGAGGGACATGCACATGCGTAAACATAAAAGCATGTGCACAGCATGCTCACACATGAAGACAAAGTAGGTTATTCAATTAATCCCACTACTGGCTATCGTACAACACTTAATTGGATCACAACACCCCCCTCCCCCTTCTCTAAAGTATGCTAATGTAGAATGCTATTAACCAGGATAAATGCAAATAAGCAAACATTACCAGGAAAATTTCTGGAGTTTTGACTCCTCTGAGAAGACCAAGGCAAGCGTGCAACATGCTTCTTTTTGGCAGAGACAGTTCTTGGATCCATTACATGCATAAAATCATCCAAATTTTGAGACACATCTCTGGCAGATGAAGCATGGTTCTTTTTTGATTGAGGTTTCTTCATACCATATCTTCTAGATGCCTTCTGGAGGGCAATCCCACCCAACTTCTCTAGAGTCTCATCAAAGCAACCACTAGAAGAACTATCCTCTTCTGAATCATCCAGAACATTTTCTACCAACCATTTGACATCTAATATGTTGGAGCTGCCTCCAATTCCTTCCAAGTAATCTTCTGCAACATCATCATCAACATCAAATTCACTATTAGATGCATCTTCAGAGTCATCACTTTGAGACAGTTCAACTTGTTGAGATTCAGAGCTTTCATCGAGGGACTCCCCATCACTTCTCCCATCAGAAATATCTTGGGTGAATAATTTCATGCCTCCAATTGACAAAAAGGCTGAATTTTTCTTCGGAGAAAATGCTGCAGTCAGCATTTCTTCACCTGCCCTGCAGTTAGCAGTATCATCAGAATCCATTTCTTTCTCAGAAGATGAGAAATCAAAAGAAGATCCTTTCTGCTCTTCCTCTTCCATTTGCTTCGAGGATGATTCAGCACCTGGGGTAGCCTCAAATTCCTCACAGAACCCCAGTTCCCTATGTGAGCTCTCGCCAAGCAGAAAATCTGAACTGTATTCGTAAGTTAAATTCAAATTACAGGGCTTCAGAGTCGGTGTTTCATCTAAATAAGCAACAATATGTGTCTCCTTGGAATCCACTAAAACAATAGGTTGCGACACATCCATATCTCTGCTGGTACCCTCCTATAAATATTGAAGAAGAAAAAAGACAGAATAACTCCACAAGTAAAATCGTTTCACCAACTTCCCAATCTGTTCACACAATAATTAAAAACCTTAAACAAAATGAATGTTTCTGGCTTCATATGTCTCGCAGTGACAGTATGCCACATACTTTTTGTTAAAGGGAGAAACTTTTCTCAAGCTCCATTCAAGTAGATAGAGGTTTAGGTGAATTTCAGACAAAGCACATCATTGAAACCCTAGACCAAAACCACAGAACGAAAAGGAGGCACACTTAAAAAATTTAATCACTCCGATTCTAAATTGAAACCCCATTAGGAGTTTGCAGGATAGTTCTCTTTATCCAGTCTACTCATACATGTTCCATATAATAGCTGGAAAGCAACTCCTAGTCAAAAATACCTGAAGATCAAAACAAGGATAGTTGTAAACAAAAGCATTTCCACTGGCTTTACGCGGTGCATTCTTAGAACCCGAACACGCTTTTCCTTGATTAGAATTCCCTGGTTTCGAACCCGACTTGGAATTCGATTTCACATTACTACTCCTTCCTGCAATTCAACACCAAAAAAAATCGAGAGAGAGAGAGAGACCCTAATTCAGTTCAAAAATTAAGTTCAACTGAACTTAAAAGTTTTGATCTTTCCCTACAAAAATACTCCAAAACAGAGAAAAAAATGAATAGAGAGAAAGAATCAGGGTACCTGAATGGATAGGGGACCAATCCGCCAAGACTCCGCCTTCCACAAAGAGAGAATTTCGAAGTTCTTTCGATCTTCTTCTGCTCCTACTGCTGGCCCCACTGTCTTTTCTGATGTTTCTGTTGTCGATTTTTTTATTTCTGTTTTTGTTGTTGTGATTGGGTCTTCTCTTACCTCCTCCTGCCATGGCTGCCGTTTCGATCTTCTCTCGCTGCTGCCTTGCCGATTGAAGAACAAGAACACCTTTTTTTACACCGTTACAGAGGGTGGTCTGGTCTGGGCCGTTACAGTCAGTGTTGTGTGGGCCCATTCAGATAGAGGGCTGACTTATTCGGCCTTTTAGTTGAAAGACCATTAAATCTCGTGAAAATTTTGCAAATGATTGAAAAGTTTAACTTTATTTGATTAAATGAATTATTCAACTTTTTTGGTTTTTTTATATTAAAAAAATTCAAATGAATCTATAACTTTTCACAGTTGTTTTAGAGGGTTTTAAGTTAAAAATAAATAAATTAAACATAGGTTATATTCCGTGTTCTTATACAAAACAAGTCTCATACTTAATATAAAAATACTTAATATAAGGATTCTCTTATTTTTTAAGTTGGGAGAAGAATCTAATGTAGAAAGGAAATAAAAGGGAAATAAAAGGAATAAAGATGTATAAGAAGGATAACTAGAGTAACTTTCTATGTGTGGT
Organism: Populus x sibirica; assembly: GCA_019202695.1. Classification (NCBI taxonomy): domain Eukaryota; kingdom Viridiplantae; phylum Streptophyta; class Magnoliopsida; order Malpighiales; family Salicaceae; genus Populus; species Populus x sibirica. The sequence continues at coordinate 81,830 of JAGMVL010000423.1, forward strand.
TATGTTGTTCAATTATATTCCATACCTACTGAAAACTTATCATATCTATAACATCATCATTTACCTTATTTTTTATTTGAGTTATTATTTGTATCACTTTCTAGTGAAACTCTTCACATTCATTGATATTATGTCCCATACTTTGTGGAATTGATAAAAAACTGTCACTCTTTCTTGAACCTGATTCATTTTTTTGTTGGCAAATACTCGAATTACACTATGTCATATAACCTATCAATAGTTACCTTTAAAACCTTTTTTTTTTTCTCTTAAACTTCACAACATTTACTCCCCCATAACTAGAAGTATAATTAGGCAAGGGATTGGAATTGATGTTGGGGATATCTTCAAAGGCTATCCATCTTGTTTTGAATAATTGTAAGAGCTTCCTCTCAAATGTTGAGCAAGTATCAATACTATGGCCTGGATTTCCGGTATAGTACTCACATGTTAGGTCTAGTTTGTACCAACTTAGGAAAGGAGGCTTTAGTGGTGGAAATGGAAGATGGGTCATATGACCTACGCTCAGAAGTTTTGTATACATTTCTCCTAACGGTATGGGTAAAGACAAGAGATGTTCTTGGTTTCTTTGGTAGGCTCTCATTGGATTGTTTTCGTCTTGGTTTTCTAGCAGGTTAATAGGAGGTTAAAATAGCATTTGAGAAGTTAGAGATTGCTATGAGTGTCACTTCATTCCTTTCTTTGCTTGATTTTTCAAACCCATTCATTTTAAAGATTGATGTAAGTGATTTTGGAATAAGTAGTGTTTTTCAATAATTAGCTTACATTAGCAAGTTTTCAACTAAGAGGCATTTATGGTTACTCTTCTTGCAAGCAGCTCAGAAATGAAGGTATTACTTGAAACATGAAAAGTTTATCATTAAATTTAATAATGAGAGCTTGAAGTACATGTTGGAGTAAATGATTCATTCTATAGTTTAGAAGATGGATTTAACTAAATTATTGGGTTTGAATTATGAGATTCACTATAAAAATGGGAAAGAATATATTGTCGTGGATGCATTTTTAAAAAGGAAAGATGAAGAATACTTGGCTATAAGTATGATAGTTCCTAATGTATTAATGAGGTATTGTCTAGTTATGAAAAAGATGAGTTGATTAAAGAATTAACTGATGCTATTTTATTGGATAAAGCTGCATATCTAAAATATGAATATAGAGATACAACTACGAGGTATAAATAAATAATTTATATTAGAAGTTCTAATTTTATAAGAACAACGTTGATTTAAAAGGTACATGAGAGTATTTCAGGTAGTTATTCAAGTATGTATTATACATATAAAAAGCTGAAACCTCTTTTATGAAAGGCGGAACGTTTCATTAATTCAATTAAAGGATAATTATATTGAACATTCTATAATTATAAAATGACTAAATTACCCTTATATATACATCATAAAGATATATTTCAAACCACATTTTTCTTCATTTTTCTAAATTCTAAACCATCAATCAATGAAATTAATCCCTTAATCATAAAGCTTTCTCTTTTTTTTTTGTCTTACCTTCCTTTTTAAATGTCTTGTTTTCTAGTCTTTTGTTGACCAATTCTAACCCATCATAAATTAGTCCCTTAATCATAAAGATCTTTTCTTTTTTACTAATTTAGCTTGGAGCTTGTCAATATCATGTTTGATATGTTTCAACAACAACACAAAATTCATAATACCAACAAATAAACCTATATTAAACACACTCACTTCAAAATACCAAGAAACAAATCTATATCATAAAACCATAAAATTTAAGAAACCTATATCATAAAATTCATATTAAACAAACTTATATCATTAATCGATATGGGTTTGATCTTAACTCTTAATATTTTACCATGGTGTTTTGCTTGTTTTACACATATATCACGCTTTTCAATTTCTTTTTAATCTCCCTTCCCTTTACCAATTTGATCTTGTAATCACACCACCTCCTCACACAAACCTAGAAAAATAATTCAATCAATATAAAAATCTCACTCATAAAATTAAAATCAAATCTCAAAAAGAAAAAGCATAAAAAGAGAACATCCAAATCTCCATCCTCAACAACTTATAGACCTATGTTCTCTTATCGTAGGTGGGTGTTCTTCTATTTCTACTAGTATTGTGGCAACTAATAACAAGAAAGGTAAGATTATTTTTTCAGTTTCATGGAGTGATTTATTTTTTTTTCTTTTTTTATTATTATAAGTGAAGGGAGTTATATAAAATAGAGAGCTCTGCGTGTGTGTGTGTGTGTGTGTGTGTGTGTTGGTTATAAATTTATGGGTTATAGGTTTTTCTGGGTATGAAAATCTTAATAAGAAATTATATCATATCTCCCGACAATTCAAGAGAAAAGGAAGGATAAAAGGGCGAGGGTGGTGGCTAGTATTTTTTCTTAAAAACAATTGATGGCAAATTTATAATATTTAATATAAGAGCTCTTTAGTCATTAATTAAAATATAATGACAATTTTATAAGTAATTCAATTTTTTTTGTTGACGCATCATAGTGGAGATGTAAAATGTCATAAATGTATAAACTCTAGGATTTAAAGAGTAATTTCTAAAAGAATTGAGGCAAAGTAAAAAATGAGAAAACTACATGATGATCAATGTAATTATCCTTTTAAATAATTTTTTAATTGTTATTTCTTTTAATTGTTGTTGAATTTTCATTGGTTATAGATGGTTATTTATAAACGATAATATGTTGTGTTGTATTGAATAATTTCCTTTAGACTGCTAGTTACTCTATGGGCTCACATGGTGTGATTGATTAAGTTAATTTTAGCTAGAGACTGTTATAGCCATCACAATTCACAATTATTAGGATATCAAGATAAATAATAAATAAGTTAAAATTGATTTTTCTCTCTCTTTGTTTTCTCAAGAAATAAACACAAATATTATAAGAAAACATTTCATTGTCTAGCACCTATCAATATTTTTTTTCTTAATACAATGTCAAGTTGTTGTATTTATTAATAAAAATGAAAAGAAATTCTTTTAGCATTGTAAACATTCAATCAAAGAATTAGATATGTAGATAACTCATGCGACCATGACTAACTTTCTAGTTTTAATATGATTTCTTAATTTTCTTATAATTTTTATTTTAAAAAACTTAATTTCTTTTTACTATAATCTTAATTTAATTTATATAGTACCAGTATTTGGTCGAGCACAAATCAAATTGAACTCACATATATAAATAGTCAAATCAAATTTAATAATAATTACCAAACTCATGTGTGTGTATATACATACATACATCCATGCATTATAAAGAATTAAAATCTATAATTAAAAATAGAAGATTTTATAAAAGAACAATTATTAATTATAATCTTTGATATTGAATCTGAATCTAAACAACAACAACAAGAATATATTTATCGGGTACAAAAAGATTCATCTTAAACTACATATTTAGAAAAAATAGAAGAAGATAAAGATAATAACGATGTATATATTAAGTTTTTCAAAACACATAAACACAACATAAGCAACAAATTTTAAAAAACAAAATGGGATTCCCAAAAATATCATTAAACAATTTAACGTCGTTTAGGATTTTAGCGGTGATTACATGAAGATCAAATCTTCTTTCTGAGGTTTGATTAACTTCTTTAAGGCAAGGTTGTTATAAACCATAAGTCATTAAGTATCTAACCTCTAATAATAATCCACGCGAAACACCAGTAAAAAATCTATTAAAACCCTTTCAGGAGAGATGAGTTGTTATGCCTTGAGTATTAGCTCTTTCTTTTCTCAACTCTACCTATCTCTACAAATGGAGTGTGTACAATAAGTTCTGTATTATAACTTATAAAAAATATAGGGCATAACATTCTATTTATAAGAAAAACTTAATAACCCTATAAATGACAAAATATCATTTTGTCTCTTGAATAATGTCACATATATTATTTTAATATAACTTTAGAAATTTATTCAATCAAGTCCCTACTTGATTTTTCTAGGTCTAGAATTGTAATTTCCTATATTAATTATATTATAGTCCTTAATTTTTTAAAACTTATTTACAATCAAGTCATACTTGATTAATTATCATAGTTTAATTTATAAACAATGATTTTTAATGTGTGTGACTTATTAGGTTCCTAATAAGTTGGCACAAATATAAATTATAATCCTAAATAAAATAAGATTAAATGAATTAAATACTTTGATTTATTATTAATTTAATAATTAATTGATTTATATTTAAAGACCAAGTGCATCATCGTCTACCATGTGTCATGATCCCCAAATATTAAAAAAGTCATAAGTGGCTTGACTTAACCTTTTAGTGGGCAGTTTCACAGTATAATTATTATCTTTTTATAAGAAAATAATATTTTGATTTAGACATTATAACATGTAGTGTGTCAGCTCTATCAAATCATGTTTGTTATCAATACCAGAGTTATTAATTCTTTGAATAAGATTTGAAACTCTTTTCAAATCTCATTCTACCTTGCGCAAGGATTTCACAATCAATATTATTTGAGAACAAATGAAATATTTTTTCTAATTCACTTAGGGTGGTGAATCCTTTCTTGAATACTCAAATACCTTCATATAGTTCATATTATACTCAATATCTTCTTGGTTGTTACCCTTGATTGGGACAACACATAGTCATGATTAAAGTATAGCATTTCCTATATAAGATAATTTAGTGTTACATGGCCAGCAGGACCCATGAAACAGCGTTGGGTCCTGCCCCCAGCAGGACCCAATACTGTAATTTTTTTCTTCTCTTATTTTTTTTTCACATGGTAAAGATGAAATATTATTATTATATTTTTATTATTGTTGTTATTTTTATCATTAATAAATTTGAAGAAAAAAAATTATTACTATCGAAGAAAAACCGTAAATTTTATTTGAAGAGATTAAAAACTATAAAAAATTGGGTAAGACAAGTTTAATATTATTATTAATATTATAAATATTATTATTTTTATTATAAATATTATTATTTTTATTATAGTTAATATCATTAATATAATAATTAATAAATTTGAAAAAAAATATTGAAAAAAAAACATATATTTGAGTTGAAGAGTAAACTTAAAAATTATTATTATTATTATTATCATCATCATCATTAATAAATTTGAAAAAAATATATGATTGCTATCAAAGAAAAAAATAAATTTTATTTGAAGGGGTTGAAAACTATAAAAACTTGAGCCAGACAAATTTAATATTATTATTAATATTATTAAATTCATTAATATTATTAAATTTAAAATAAATTTTAATACTATAAAAAAAACATTGATTTGATTTGAAAAGTAAAATCAATTATTATTATTATTATTAACTTAGGTTTGACATCCCCTTCTAGACCCAAGAAACTTGGGGCTAGAAAGGGGCACTTGACTCCAGTTGCTTGGGAGTGGTAGGAGTGCAGACTCAAGTCCCTTGGGTCTTACAGCCTCGCATAGCTCAGGATAGTTGGATTAGGCGTCCAAACCAAAAGCAAATGGGTTCGGCGTCCTGACTCAAGTCTAATAGGTCCAATGTTATAGCCAACCCAAGGCTCATGTGTTTGACATTTAAAAGGGGCCCATAGCTATTGGGTCTGATGTTGCAGCCAAACTCATTTAAACTTGGGTAAGTTTAATATTATTATTTTTATTATAATTAATATTATTAATATAATAATTAAAAATTTTGTAAAAAATATCATTAATATTAAAAACAACCATAGATTTGATTTGAAGGATAAAATTAAAAATTAATAATAATAATAATAATAATAATAATAATAAATTTTTTAAAAAATATTATTAATATTATTATTAGTCCATTTGGTCTTGCAGCCTCGTCTGACCCAAGACACTTAGATCAAGCGTCTGGATCTAAACTTGGATAAACACGAACATACTATCATCGATTCCATAAAATTCTTTTGAAGATGAATAATAATTTTTTTAAAAAATATTATTAATATTATTATTAGTCCATTGGGTCTTGCAGCCCCGTCTGACCCAATACACTTAAGTCAGGCGTCCGGATCTAAACTTAGACCTTACTGCAACGCCAAACCCAAGAGCTTTAGGTATGGCTGTAACTTCGGACCCAACAGCCTTGGATCTCCTTTTATATACAGATCCAATGTTCTTTAATTTTAGATTTTTTTGATATTTTTTTTATTAAAAAAGCCGCCTAACTAGTACCATCTAAAATTATTCATAGTTATTCATAGTTGGACATGTTAGATTTGAAAGAATTTCAAACTCTTTGTTGGAATTGAGCATGTTCTCCAATAAAAAATCCCATGGAATTGAAATCAGGTTAGATCCGAATATGAGCTAGAAAATCTTTGCGTTCTTGAAAAGTTAATAGGAAACTTGCACAGGATTTCGACAAAGACTTTAATAAAGACGAATCTAGCAGGTCTTAAAATAATTTTTGTTAGCCACTTGAATGATGGAGATTCTCAATCTCCTATATAAAGATTCACATATTTGTCTCAAAAAAAAAAAAAAAAAGGGGCTACATAATTCAACCATTCCAAAAATCTTTGCAATATTTTTATATTTTATATCTGGATATATATAAAAACAATTTAATAATGCAAAGCAGAGACTTACTCTCCTTGGTGCATATTCTTGAAGAGAAAAAAAGAGAAAGGGAAGTGTTATCACGTGCCTAAAATAAAAAGTACAACTCCTAGTATCTAAGGATTTACCGGCCTGTTTGTTTTTTTATTTTAAAAGCGTTTTAGAAAAAAATTAAATTTTTTTTATTTTTTCTTTGCTTTAAATTAATATTATTTTGATGTTTTCAAATCATTTTGATGTGCTGATGTCAAAAATAATTTTTAAAAAATAAAAAAAATATTATTTTGATACATTTCCGAGTGACAAACACTTTGAAAAACAACCGCAACCACACTAAAAAAAAATAATTATTAAAATAAAAATGTATTTGAAGAAGTAAAATAATTTTTGTAGGCCATTAATTACTTCTAGTCATTATTATTATTTTTTTTCCCAAGCAACATAAAAGTTTTCTTGCATTTATAGAACTCACCATGTTTTCTTTTCTTGTTGAAGAGATAATAATAATTAAAAAAAAAAAAGAGGGTGACAACAAGCTAGACGAATCATGAGGTTATCCAAGGACGGAGAGATGACCAAAATCCAAGAAATCGCACCCTATTTTATTATCCACCCATAATCAACTATATTATTCTCCCAAGACTAGGCATTATTGTAGTTGGTTAAGCGAGCACCTTCATAGTCGGTTGCCCATTAATTCTGTCACGCAATCTTTTAAAGGTTTAGTGGTTGTGAAATTTGGTAGAAGGCAAAATAAATAATAATAAAAAAAATACCGGCAGACTATATCTTGAACGTATGACATTAGCAAATATTCTCACAATGCCACCATTGTTCCCCGTCACAAGTAAACTTAAAGTATAATTACCAAGAATATAATTTAACTGGTCAAATTTTAAATTTACTTTCTAGAAATTACCCGTTCAAGTTAGGGATGAGTAAAAACCGAGAAACAGATTAAACCGAAAAAACCTAGAAAAAAATAACTAAAAAAACTGATCAGTTAAGTTACATTTTTCGTCCAGACTCCAGCAAACTTCGGAGCCACTGGAAAATCACCAGTTAAACTTAAAGTAAATTTTATTTTGGTTATTTTTTTAAATAGTTCGAGTCCCACAAATCTCAAGGCCACTGAAAATTTACATAGTCATTAACTTTAAGACCCGTGAGATTAGTCGAGGTGAGTGCAAGCTGACCCGGACATCCACGTTAATTAAAAAAATAAAAAAATAAACTTAAAGTATGTACTAACTAATTAACAGTGATCTTATTTATTCGTATGTACTAACTCCTTACTCTATTTCAATAGTGATTTAAACATGTTTCCATAGATAAAATAACATAAATAACCAAACTCCCCTATCATCTTAGATTAGACTATGAAAAAGTTTAGGTAGTCATTAGTTACTATTTTGATACAGAGAAAACATAAATAACCAATCGATTCTCACCGTTCATTTAGATTATTTCTTTTCTACTGTTCCTAATTAATGCCCATAGAACTTATCGATAAAAACCAAGGAAAAAGGAAACTCCTTTTGACTTGTCTTGCATGGATATATGCTATTGAATAACTCAGGAGAAAGACATCTTTAGTGAACGCACTGATTCGAATGAAATGGTTTGCTTGTATGGAATCGACCAGAATTTAATTTCGATTTATACCCAAAAATACTTGAATAATAAAATGATTATTATATTTTTATATTGTAAAAATATTTTTTTAAAATTTTTAAATCGTTTTAATATGTTGATGTTAAAAATAAATTTTTAAAATAAAAAAAATATTATTTTAATGTATTTTAATTAAAAAATACTTTAAAAACTAATTATTATTATAATTTCAATCTTACTATAAAAAATCAGTATTATGGTAATTTAGGTGGAAAGATGATAATTTTCACAGTTGTAATTCTATAAATGATATATAAAATGAATTATTTTTTTTTGCAATGGTTAAGGGTGTTCTTGGGACGATTTATATCTCAATAACTAGAGCTACTAGTAGTCTAGAAGACCCTACCTTTCCCATATTCACCAATTTTCAGTATAGTAAAAAAAAAAATTTCTAGTGCTCATATTCATTATTTATATTGAAAGATACGTAGATAAAATTTATCAATTAAATACATTTATCAGCTTCTTTTCTTATTATATCATCTCTCTCTTTTTTTCAGAATTATCTTCTCAGTTACAACAAAATATTAATTTCTAAATATTTTAATTTTTTTTATCAAGCACATTATATAAATATTTCATTTATGATAAAATTGATAAATCATTCAAAATAAAAAATAAAGTTAAAATAAAAAATAAATGACAAAGAACCTGATGAAGAAACTAAGATTAAGATAATCAAGATAATAAATCTTTTTTATCTTATCAGAAAAAAATAATCTAAATTAACTTTGTTCTTAATTCCCACCATTAAAATGAAAGAGAGGAAAATAATATTTGAATAATCAAAGAAATTGTAGAGTTTCAAAAAGAAAATTGGGGTTTTAAATTTTTATAGTGCTTGATAAAGAGAATTAATGTATCTAAATTTTTATTTTTTTGGTCATAAATGCCAATGGAATTTTTTTTTTAAAATAAAGTATAAATGAGAAGAGAAACAAACAAAAGCATTCAATTAATAAAAAATTTGTTAGTAAGACATTCAATATAAAACAATTGAATTCAAACAAACAAACAAATAAATAAATAAAATCCCCAATTTGCAAGTGAATTATGTGGTGCTTGCTAAGAAAGATAACGCAACCTAATAACTGCACTTAATTAATAAAATTTTACAATATATACACTTTAATGAAACAAAAAAGACAGTAGTCAACCGAAACCATTTTTTTATTACTAACTCTTTTTAGTATTTTCAAAATAATAAAAATGTGTTTAGTTGAAGAGATAAAAATGTGTTTAGTTGAAAAAATAATGATAGTGAAAAAAAATATATATTTAGTTGAAGAGATAAAAATAAAAATATAAAAATAAATCTGTTTCTTAGACAATTTTGGAGTGAATTTTTGTACTTTTAAAACAATAAATATAGAAAAGATATATTTTCAGAGATCATATTTATTATTTTTTTATTCCTAAACTATCTTTGTAAAAAACTCTCAATTCTAAAATTAACCAACAAAGACATATAAAGATAAAAAATAATTATAATTATAGTTTTAAAACTCAACTCGAGAGTTAATCCAAGTTAAAGCCCAAGTCACGGTCCAAGTCACGGGTTAGGTTGATCAGAGCTAACCCGATTTAGCTTAAGAAAAAATACAAGATTATTTTCATAGTTTTTAAAATTAATTTGGGGGTCGTTCTAGGATAAAGCTCAGGTCATGAGTTAAGAGGGTTAATCCGGATCAATATAACAATAAAAATTATTATTATCATAACTTTTAAAACCCAACTTGGGGTCGGCCGAGGCAAAGTTGAGTCATGAGTTGGAAGAGCCAACCCATATTGACCTAAGTCAATATATAAATAAAAATGATTATTATTATAATTTTAAAAACCTACTCAAGAGTCGATCTGAGACAAATTTCAGGTTACAGATCGAGAGGGTCAACTCAATTCACCCAATGTTTTTTAAAATATAATTAAAGCAAACCTGTTTAAACCAAAATAAATTTTTATAAAAAGTCAATGAGTTTTTGACCCATGTTTTTTACTAGGTCAAATTAAGTCAATCATTCCTCTATTTTTTTTAACTCAAACCAGTTCAAACCCCAGGTTGACCCGATTCCAGGTCAACCCATCAGGCTAATCTTGGTTTTATAACTAAGATAATTATAATATTATTAATTTTACCACTTAATATGAATTAAAGTAAAAAAAAATTAATTATTTTTTAAATATAGAAGTTTAATATTAATACATATTAAAAATAAAATAGATTTTTTTATATTTTATTATATATTATCTACCATAACTAAACATGATACAAAAATAATCATTTAATCAAACTCAATTTTTTTATTATATATTCTACTTCTAGTATCTCTGTTTCTTCCGTAAATAGAAATCAAACACTGTAGTAAATAAATTACATCTTCCCAACACAACAATACTTGCGCTAGATCTATGACATATATTTAGAGCTTGTTTGATACTACAGAGCTTGTTTGATACTATAACAGTGAGTGTTTTTTTAAATATTTTTTTTTAAAAAAATATATTAAAAAATATTTTTATAATTTTTAAAATTTATTTTTAATATAGTATATTAAAATGATTTTTTTTAAAAATTATTTAAAAAAAAAACGTTTATACACCGAAAAACTGACAAACGATGCCAAGACACACGGCTATTACCACGCTATTGCAGCACGCATCGCTATCCAACAAACACCAAACACCCTCAACCGTGCCATCATTACTACTCTCTTCTCTTCTTATAATAACCCCACAAGCACCTCTGTTATGCAAATTGCTACTGTTGTATCCCTTGGGCCCAAAACAAACAGGAAAAAATATAACTCTCAAGTACAAGGTGCTGCTTTGCTACACTTTTACAAGGTGGCGGTGTGAGGAACACATGGCCGCAGGAGCTGCCGATGGGTTCTTCCGTTATGTCCATGACGGTTGTCTCTCCGGTGGTGAGATGGGTATTGATCGTAGGCCATACCATCGCAATTGCAGCTGTGCGCTTCACAAATCCAAAGAGAATTGTTCACATGCAATGTCAAGGTATAAAAATGTGTCGTATCCAATAAAAAGGTGTTGGAGTGAAGGAAGTTTGGCTTTGATGGTTGCTAATTCTTCTTCTTGTTGTCATTCCCCTCCATCTTCTTCACCTTCTTTACAAGCGGGGAAGAGTACTGCCACCCCTCATCAAAGGAGGTTAAGCCATGATCTTGATCTTGAAGACCAAGTGTGTTCTTTTAAGGTCTGATCTTTCTAGTTTTTTTTTTTTTGGTGGGGATTGGTTTTATTCTTGAATAATTTGGTCTTTAATAGTGTTTCGTTTGATCTATCAAATGGGTGGTGTAGTTTGTCATGAAAATGAAGATAAAATGGGGTTCGTTTTGTAAGGATGCTAGAAATCTCTTAATGCTAAGAATTTCATTTATGTATGCATCTTCCTTGGCTTCTGGTGTTTCTCTTCTATCTACTTCTTCTTCTTCCATTCTGGCCCATGTACAGATCTCAAGAAACAAGGAAAAGAAATCAAGAAAAGTTGAAATAGATGTGAAGTTGGCTATGTTCAATGTGTTTTGTTGCCTTTAATTTGAACAATCATCAATTGATGAATTAATTGCAGAGAGAAGCAACAGAAAATAATTGCTGTTTTCAACAAATTCCAAGCAATTCCAGCTGTATCAAAGATTATCAATTTTGGATCTGTTGACATCAAGAAACTTCAGAACTTGGGAAGGGGAAGTTTGAACCTTTTTAAGATGACAGAGGGGGTTGAATGGTCAGCATACGCACACTAAAAAGCCATAACGCGTCAACTAGGATACACCTTTAAAAAAGAAAAAAAAACTGGGGGAGTTGGGTTTTTATTTATTTATTTTGTCATTTTCTCATCGGATATTTTTGCTGCTCTTTTGAGGGGGGAAAAAAACTTTTAACTATGAGATCCGGATGTTTGGCTATGCGGTTTGATAAGCAATGGGTTTACTCCAGTTTGGGAGTATGATAATTTATATTTTTAAATATTTTTTAAAAGTGTTTTTAGTTTTTATAGAATTATTTTTTTATATTTTTAAAATCACAACATTTATTTTAAGGAGAGACAAGATGATGCGATCCTAACTACGACATTAAAGGGTCCATTAGAAGTGTTCATTTGATCTATTTTAAGATTTAAAATAAAATGGATCTAAGAGGAATTCATTGGGCAATATCAAGATACTTAGGTTAAAAAGGTTCAAATCTGCCAACTGGATCTTTGTCTACTTTTTTGGGTTATATTGAAGTTACAACATGATTTTTTTGTCTACTTTTTTGGGTTATATTGAAGTTACAACATGATTTTGGATGCAATTCCAATTGGCTTGGAGACTAGATATCTATAACTTTCCAACGATATACAACAAGCTCGCTAATCTATCTGGACAAGATAAAACAATATTTTTAAAATTGTGTTAGAATTTGCTAGTAAAATGCGAAAAAAAAAAAAAAACATTGTTTTTTTAAGGATTCTAAATTTCATTTACTATAAGGAATCCTTAATGCTATTGAAAATTTATGTGGCAGTCTTTGTATTATTAATTTTACAAGAATTCAATAACACACAAAAAGAATTAATTGGTCAGGAATTGATATTTATTTTACTAGGTATCAAGCTTTTATTTGGCAAGGATTTGTCAATAATTATTTATTTTGAGTATTTTTTATTATCATACTCGGCAAAGAGCAAAAAATAATGTTAAAATATCGTTTTTATTATTTAAAACCTAATTTAGTTTGGGAGTGTTTTTCTTCCTTACATTGTATGAAGAGAGCAAAGACAAATATAGTTGAAGCCGGGCCACATGGGAAAGTGCAGGGAAGCAGAAACTCCCACAACAAAATTGAATTAATCGATAAAAGAGACTCTCAGTCACTTACAAAACAGCTTCTTTCAACAATAATTGAGGCATCTAGCAGTATATGCCACAAGTGTTCGGCTCACATGCATGCATTGTTTTCGCCATAAGGTAGTAGAAAAGTACATGCCGGCCCTGGAGACCGAAGAACATAATTTGAACGTGGGGAGGGATCTTTTGGGAGACGTGAAAGGTACGGGGAAAAAAAGGAAAAGAAAAGGAAATGCTAGTAGAAATCTAGGATCATTGAGAAAATATGGTGGAAATCTCCCCGACTCAAAGGTATGGATCTATTTCTGTAAATGCCTCGAAGGAAGCTAGGAGCGTAAAATAAATAGCTTATGAAAGATTTAATCCACATATGTAGCGAAGTAATTTCAGCTCGTGTAATATTACGATAATAATTATTTTTTATTTTAAAATGTATTAAAATAATATTTTTTTTATTTTTTAAAATTTATTATTGACATCAACACATTAAAATAATTTAAAATAATAAAAAAATATAATTTAAAGTAAAAAAACTTTAAAACTTAAAAAAATTAAAAATTAAAACACCTAATCTACCAGCACAATAATTTTCACATCGGTCGGCAAAAAGTGGTAGCTACATCGGCTTCAATATTAGAATCAACCTCCAAAACAACATCACGGTATCCTGCATTCCAAACCCATTGGAGCACCTCAAAGTTCTGCCATAAGCACGGAGCGCATCCCATTGTTCTGCCATATTTTTACTAAACTAGTGTTCAAGTTAAATATCAAAGAGAATAAAAATAATTTTTTTTAGGTCAACAATCGATTTTTGATATATTGTTTATTCAAATTAGTGCAATGCCAATTTGAATAACTTATGAAAGAGAAAACAACAAATTAAAATGGTAAAATGTCACTTAAAACTAACATCAACTAATAGTTGATTGAAAGAGAATTCTACTGTAGCACATAAAGATTCTAAAATTTCATGAATCTTAAAACTTAGAAAATTCTGATTTTAATAAATTCTGAATTTCGTAAATTAATTAAATTTTGTCAAAAATGTTTTCTGCTATTTATATGAATTATGTCTATGAAAAAATAATATCCCGCTGCTTCAACTTGTCACCATAAATAGATCCTCCAATAAATCTTTAGAAATAGGCAAAACCATTTATAAATATGTATTTTGTGCTTGTCCTTCAACAATTTAACAAATATAACAATTTGCACAAATTTATTAACATTCCATTTCAATGGAAACTGGTAATACATTTCACTAATTATGACAATAATCTTCTTTCATTCTAATTAATCAGCCAAGTCTCTTTCATGTAAATCCTAAATTACCTTTTTCTAGCACCGAAAAATAAGGAATACAAAGCTAATTACCTTGCATCATGAACTCATTATGAATGTGAAAATAATTGAGCATGATCTCACACTTTCCAAACAACTCACTAAAATTTTCATTGTGTTCATACAAGTCTTTTAAGCCATCAAACCTAGTAATGTATCCTTTCAAAGTAACTAGCTAGATTATCTTTCTACTCAAAGCATCAACAACCTTATTTTAAACCCCATATTTTATATGCAATTTTAAATGAAAATTGTTGTAGGTAAGTTATCTATCTCACAAGCATATCATTACTGATTCACTTATAACCATGTAGAAATTTCAAAGTCTTGTTATAAGACAACAACACAAATTATTTTCCTATCAAATAATGTTCCCACTTATTTAAAGTCCTAAAAACAATATAGAAATCTTTATCATACGTCGACCACTTTAATCAAGCATTATTTTGTTTCTCACTAAAAAATGCTACTAGTTTTTTCTATTAAGACAATACACCACTAATACCTACACCACAAGCATTACATTTGGCCTTAATACTTTATCAAAATTCTGAGTGCTTAATTATTCACTAAGGTAGTGCTTAATTTTTATTTAATAAAAAATAATAATTTTTATCTCTCTTCCCCAATCAAACTTCTATTTCTTCATATATTTATTAATTGATATAATTATGTTATTGAAATTTCATATCAATTGTCTATAAAAAATAATCAATCCATGAAAACAATCTATCTCACTAAATGTCTTAGGGACTTACCGCTATCTAATGGCCTTAACCTTCTCATCATCAATGTATATGCCTAATACACTCATAATAAAGCCTAGAAATAATAGTATGTTAGTTATTAAAACTATATTTCTTTAAATTCACATATAACATATTTTCTAGCAAATTCTCTAACACTTTTCTTAAATGTCTTAAGTGATCATCAATCTTGGATCTACTATAAATCAGAATATCATCAAAATAAACAACCACAAATCTATTAATAAAGGGATGTATAGTATAACTTAATTCGTTAACTATATGAAAGTGCTAGACATATCAGACAACCTAAAAGACATAATCAACTACTCATATAACTCTTGTTTTGTCTAGAAGGTTGTCATTCACTCATTCTCGAACTAAATTCAAATATGATAATATCCGCTCTGTAAATCAATCTTCTTAAAAAATATTTTCTCTATGTAATTGATCTAGAATATATCAAACTAGAAAATTAAAATTTATAACCCACTATAATTTTATTGGTGGTGCGAATATCTATATACATACACCAACTATTATCATTATTTTCTGTACCCTAAAAAATAAAAGAAAAATGTGGCCAAGAAATGGTGAATACAGATGGTTTGACAGAGTAAATGAGACCACCTAGACTCTACATGCAAAGCACATTGCAAACGCACTTCGGTGGAAAGCACAGCAGAAGCTGATCATACATTAAATATTCCATCACAGTGAGCCAGCGGGAAGCAAATTGCTTGAACAAAAAAAGAAAACCAGAACTTCAAAGATTACTCAGAGACACCCTCGACTCATAACAGAAAATGAGAGAAAAAACAGCTCGATATATATGCTTGAGAAATGGTCAAGCATCTCCTGTGATATGTGCAGTAAATAATAGATTATTAAGTCAACTGCTTGCATGATATGTTCATACAAATAATAACTCCATGGTTAAACCAACCTTTCTTTGCATTGTTACTATCAGCTTTTCTACGCAGTAATAAACAGGTATTCTGTTTAAGGATTGGCTAGCTAGAAGACATTTTACATGACTAATAAACTGAAAAACCCACATCAAAGAATCTCATAGCCATGGGAATCAACAATGAAAACTAAGCCAACCCTGTTATTTCAGAAGTGTCATAATCTATATACCTAGAAGCAATTTGTCCGGGAATATAGATCCTTGGCTGCATAGGAACAGTCGCTAAAACCACAGAAAATCACAAAACTAGAATAGCATCAGAAGTGTCAAAAGTTGGTAACAATTAATTTCCTGTGGAGAAAACAATGAAGAAATCATAACACATAGGAATTCAAGATCCGAACCAAATTTAACTAGAAACCTTTCTCCTAATTTGCGTATCAGTGTCTCCCTCCCTCTCTCTCTTGTAGTAAGAATAACGAACTGCCTCAATCAAGGACTAAAATATAAAACAACCCATAGGAAAAAACGATTTGTCTTAGTTCTGCAGTGACTGGAAATTAAGAACGATGAGACCAAGCATTTCTATAGTTCACACAGAATCACTAACACACAAAATATTCACCCTAGGTTATTGCTTCTCACAACACTATCCATGCTCTATATAAAGCACCAAGAAAGCACGCAAACGTTGCAAATAAACTCAAAATCACACACACTTGACACTTCATCCCCGCCTACGGAAACGAAGCGGATTCTGTAGTGAAGAAGGGAGGAGAGAATGGCTACTGGAGCTGCTGAGATGATACTTAAATGTATCTTTAGTGGAAGTATATCATTGAATGACATGGAGATCAGGCGAAGGCCATACCATCGCAACTGCAAATGTGCACTCCACAGGTTAAAAGATATTTGTTCCGATGCTTGTCCTAAGCAAAGGAGTATATCGTTCCCCAAGAAACAGGTACGGAGCGATCATCCCTTGTCCGTGGCTACTTCCAGACTCTCTTCTCCATCTTCTACTGCTGATGATTCATCAATGCAAAACATTGGATCCTTATTTTTGGAGGGTGCTTCGGATACAATAACAATTACTGACAACTTAAATTGAGTATTTTTATGCCCTCAGTCTCTCCTCTTTCTGATTTTAGAATTCACAACAATGCGAACATAACAGATAGAGTATTAGGAAAATAGGACTCTATATATGTATATTCAATATCCAGATTTTCAGTAAAGAAAATGGCATAAGATGTTCCTTTGTCTAAATGCTATTGTTCAATCTTTTTAGTACAAAGATGCTGAATTACATTATTGCTTAAATCCTTACTGTCATCTTTAAGGACAGCTAGATTCCTTAGAAGCAAAATGTGCAAGAGATCATAATCAGGATTCAGTGACCACTGCATTGCACTATATATTAAATATGGAAACAACAATGTATAATCCCCATCCACGCATGTTCTTTTTCCTAGGCACAAAAATGGCTATATGCTAGGCTGTTCCTGACTTCCCATATAGGTTCCTGTACAGGTAGCCGGTAACTCGAATGTTGAGCGAAGTGAGGGCTCAGGGTGGATCAGTCTAATTAGATCTGGGAAAATCTGTAGATAATTTAAGATTAGGTAAAGATAATTTGCTGTTGTGTTTCTTCTAGTACCCCGGCGTTGCCTCCATCGTCAGCCACCAAGTTGAGGTCAAACTTTTCACGTTGTAAACAATGTTTTATCAAGAAAAAAGGAGGTGGGGACAGTGAAACAGTCATGGCCTGCATAAATGAACTCACAAAACATGATAGTATAATGATCCTATCAAAGCCCAAAAAAATGAATATTCATGAAGTCAAGCTATATGAACTTCAGCAACTCATTGGAACAGTGAAGTGCAGATATCAAAACTGTATAATGAATTATGATATGAGTTAATGGAAGTAATTCCACGAATATTTATCGAATGGATGCGTGGGACTGTAGGAGATACTCTTGGTCAAGATTCCAAACAAACAGTAGCATAAGTTAAAATCAAGAACCATGTGATATGTCCAAATTAAGGTTTTGGTAGTTTCTACATACATTACGTGAAGAACAATCTTAATCCTGCAGGATCCATTGTTGCACAAAATAGTTCCCTACCTCAGGCGTAATGATAAAGTAGGCGTCTCTTCCAACAAGTTGTGTTTAAGGCATTCCTCCAAAAGAATCGCTCTTAAAACCCTACCAAAGAATGGAACTTTTGGTCAATGTCAGCAAGAACAAGCCAAGCCTCTGTCCTAAATTTCTGGGACTCTCAGTTTATTTCTAGGCATAATAAAGGGACCACCATAAGCGGCTCTCGAACAAAGCTAGAAATTCAACAGCAAAAACAAACATATGAACAAATTATTGTCTTGTTCCTTTAAAACTATTCCGTCAGGAACTATCATCAAACCTAGAGGACAATTGATCATTTTTTTTTCTGTCGCCTACTCCTATATTCTTGTTTATGAACTCTATTTCCCATCTCTATATAAAAGGTCAACAAAAGTATGCAAAACTTTCAACTTGTAATACAGAAACATCGAGACACAAATCTTCCAACACCCACACCCCTATAGCAAGACAGTAGATTCAAAGGCACCGAAGAGAGCAAGCATGTTTATTGCAGCATCTGACATAATGTTTCGATGTGTCTTTGACGGAAGCATTTCGATGGACAGCATGGAAATTGAGCGAAGGCCTTACCATCGCAATTGCAACTGTGCACTGC
The DNA here is from genome assembly GCA_019202695.1 of Populus x sibirica. Classification (NCBI taxonomy): domain Eukaryota; kingdom Viridiplantae; phylum Streptophyta; class Magnoliopsida; order Malpighiales; family Salicaceae; genus Populus; species Populus x sibirica. The sequence continues at coordinate 100,691 of JAGMVL010000423.1, forward strand.
ACAAGTCGAAAACTGGTAGCTCCACTAATTTTCCTCAACCTAGAAACATCTTGTTTCCCGAGAAACAGTCATGGAGAGATTGTTCTTTGTCCCTGGTGACTTATCAACCAAGAGTAAAACAGATTCTAGCAGGACCTCGCTACACCAATGACAGCCTTGTTTACCAGCAAAGAAATAGAGAATCAGAAACAATTTAATGAATTTGTTTTTACAGTTCTTTCTGTGATCTTCCAGCACTCCTCAAGATTAAAAACCTTTTTTTTTTTAATCTTACAGTCCTACAGTTTACAAAAAGAAATTGATAAAGATTAATGCAATTAAGTGTACATTGTTACCATCCAGAAAGATGAAGAAGTCCTAATCCACAATATAAAATTGAAAATTGAGTTACTTTTGTGGTTTGACATCTGAGAAAACTATGTCAAAGCGCATATCCAAGAAAAACAAATGAAGACAACAAACCATCAGAACAAACCAGAGAGAACGAAATTGAAGTCTTGTCTCTGTCTGTGTTCTTTTGTTACAGAATCTATGCTGAATCCTATTTTATTTATTTGTTTTTTAAATGGAATAACCAGTTCTACGTACAGACTTCAAAAAATATATAACTGCATCAATACAAGATCACGACAATAATTTATTGGCCCCAATGTGTACACCAGTTAAAGTAACTGGGAATCTCTTCAAAAAGAAATAGTAACAAAGGATCTTAAATAGAAAACAAAGAAATAGAAAAATAGGAACTAGCAATTAGTCTCAAGTGTCTATAAAAATGATCCCAGAGAGGTTATAAAGCAAGAAAAAATTTCCATTTTTCTTGAGTTCAAATACAGCTTTATTTATCAAGAGATCCCAAAAATAATTTATTTATCAATAAATATTCTTCTTCTTTTACTAATTTAACTACAGAAGAAATCTATCTTCTTTTTATCTTATCCTCGTTGTACAATGTAGACCCCACTTTTTGTAGTCCTCTTCTTTCTCAATCTCAAACAACCAATCATCCTCTTTCTCCCTGGCCATCCATGTCCACTTCTTCACTTCAATTCCACCACCATGAACTCCCCTCTAACCCCTCCACCACCACCACCTCTCCTCCCTCACCACCACATCCCTTCTCTCCTCTCTTCTACCACCATCACCCGCCGCTCCCTCCTACTCTCCACCTCCCTCTCCACTCTCTCTCCACCTCGACCAACCCTTGACACCACTATAACAGACCGTGTCTTTCTTGACTTCTCCATCTGCTCCAATTACTTCCGCCCCGACCGGACCCTCTCCGACACCTTCTCCACCCTCTGCACCGACTCAACTCCCCTAGGGCGCCTAGTTCTTGGCCTCTATGGCCATTTGGTCCCTCTCACTGTCTCCAACTTCAAAACAATGTGCACTTCATACTCTTACAAGAACACTCTAGTCCATAAAATCTTTCCGGGTCAGTTTTTTCTTGCGGGCCGGCAAGGAAGGAGAGAAAAAGGAGAGGTGAAAGTGCCTCAAGATTTGGCAAGAAATATCGAGAGTGTTGATTCTAAGGCTTTTAAGCTAACACATTCAGGACCTGGGATTCTTTCTTTGTGTTTATCAGAGAATGATGATGAGGATAATATTAAGCTTAATCCTGAATACAGGAATGTTGAGTTCTTGATTACTACTGGACCTGGTCCTTGCCCTCAGTTGGATTACAAGAACATTGTTTTTGGAGTGGTTCTTGAAGGTCAGTTCTTTTCATCTTTTTTGTTGAGTTATTAGTAATTATATTACTTTAATTTTCTTTCTTGGATTTGGTTTGATTTTATTCTATTTGTTTAGAACTCTTTTTTGGGTTGATTTCTTCTTATTGTGGTTTTGGGTAGGCAAACATTGAACATCATAATTAGAAGAACCAAATGTGATGAAGGAGAGAACATAAAGCCGAATTGCTATCGATTAATTTTGAGGCTGTATGCATAAAATATTTCTTGAAAGAATCTGAGGTGGACTTTTATGAGTTAATCCCAAATCTGATAACATTTATTCCTGATTTAAAAGCTTTGCAGAAACGTTTAAAGAAGTTATCTTTTTAAAATTCTCAGCCTAATTATCTTCTCTTAGCATTGGTGTGAAGAAGATCCAATTTGATACTAATCATATCGAACAAAGTTCAAGTAATTGCTTCTGTCTTATTTGGGGCAGTATGTAGCACCCTGTTGGTCCAATCAGGGGTAGCTCAGCTGCCACTATTGCCTCAGGTTCCCGGCCTGCCCCCGATTCCACTACCTTTAATTCCAGCTCTGCCCCAGAATCCGAGGCTGCCTTTAACCCCTGCACCACTACCCTGCCTTTAGTTTCAGGTCTGCCCCAGGTTCCAGGGCTACCTTTTCCTCCTTCACTACCCCAGATTCCAGGCCTACCTTCAGTTCCAGGTCTGCCCCAGATTCCGAGGCTGCCTCCAACTCCTCCACTACCCCAGATTCCTGGAACTCTTGTAAACGTAATTCAATGCTTGACATCAGTAGCCAATGTACCAGGATGTGTCGTGGAAATCACACCTCTCCTTAATGGTCAGTTAAGCACTGTAGGATCAGCTTTTTGCAAAGCTTTTAATTCAACAAATGACATTTGTATTCAAAAAATGCTTGCTTTAAATCCACTGTTCCCTTCATTGCTGAATGATGCTTGTGGTCGCACCAGAGGAGCTCCAACTGCTGCCAGTGCTACCTCAAAAGGGTCCGCTGGAAGTGAGGATAGATTTGCTTAGCTTTAGTTTTCTCCAGCTTTGGTCTTGTGTTACCTGTTTTCAAGTAGACTTTTTTTTTTCTGCTAGTATTTGAATTGTTAATATTTGCTTTTAAAAATGAGGAATAATAGAATAGTTTCAGTTTCTTCCATGGACTTTCGCTCTTTCTCTATATCAAACTAACGCATGCATACACAATCACACAACTGGTCTAACATTAAATTAGTGACACTTTCCCCCATGAAATAAATCAATATGCACGGTTTGTTCTTAAAATTTAATTTACTATGACAACAGTCCATACTAAAATTTTTACGTGGATATGTCCAATCTCTCATCTGTTTTAAGTGGTATGATTTGTTTAGAGACGTTGACATTTTATTGCTGGTTTCATATTAATAGTTCTTGATAGAAATTCTGCAACGATCTCTCTTAGGCATATTTCTCTAGAGAATCAAGCTATTATTAGCCAAAAAACCAAAAATAATTGAACTTCTCTCATTTCAATCTAAGTTATCATATGTGAAGTCTTTACTGAAATCACTGATAGTTTCTATGTTTTCGGTTAGGGTAGGTGAAACTTTTTCAAGATATGGACTGTTGATTCTAAGGCTTTTAAGCTTGTACATTCAAGACTTGGAACTGTTTCTTTGTGTTTTGTGTGATAATGGTGATGAGAACTATATTAAACTTGATCCTAATTATAGGAATGTTGAGCTTTCGATTACTACAGGACCTGGTTCCTTGCACAAATGTTTGAAGAAATTCTCTTCATCCATCCTCATTGGTTTCTATAAATTCTCAGTCACTATAACTTGCATCTCCAAGCCTAGAAATTGTCTTCTCCTAGCATCCCTAGAAAGAGAGATAAATTTGACAATAACCATGTCAAACAAAGCCAGCAGTTTTTTCTCTCTTAATAATTGCAATATGCAGCAGCATGTTAATCAATCATGGAAGCTCAACTGCCTTTCATGACCCAGATTCCAGGCCTACCTCCAAATCCAGGTCTGCATCCACTTCCTTCACTACAAATTCTGAGCCTTCCAAATCCTTGATCTCCACAAGATCTAACTCAATGCTGGTCAGCTTTAACTGACATACCAGTATGTGTCATGGAAACTAAATCATCTTTTCTTCATGGTCAATTGGCACTGCGGGACCAGCTTGCTCCAAAGCTATTGTTTTAGTGCGATAACAATTGTGTTACAAAAATATTTAATTTAAATCAATTCTTCCCTCGGTTACTCTTTTTTATTTCTGGTAGGACATGAATAGCATAGTTTTGCTTTTGTGAACAAGGAATAAGAGATCAGTTTCAGCTTTCATGTTAATGCATATTGCTTAGCTCTCACCAGAACATACTGCGTCCATACTCCCATTCTCTGTTGACTGTGAAGATCCATTCAATTGATGCTTTGGCAGTTTTTGTTGTGCATTACCAGGCAGTCGGATTGATTTAGAAATGATTACATTAATGCTTCTGAATGCCACATAAAAATCCTTAAGAGAGAATTAGTGAGAGTGAAATTTCTGATGAGCTCATCACAACCATCAGTTACATTGCTCACTTTCTCATTGGAACTGCATTGCAGGGTTAGATGTTGTGACATCCATAGCTTCCATCCCGACATACAAACCATCAGATAGAATTCGCCAATTCAATGACTTGGCGGAGTTTCTTGGTGATGAAAGAGCACAAAATGCTCGAACAATATGGAACAAGCCTCTTAAGACTGTCTATATCAGTGACTGCGGAGAGCTGAAAGTTGCAAAGCCCTCTCTTACTCCTAGCTTACCGTAGTTCATCATTTGTTATATTCATTTGTTCACGTTGCATATTTGCCTCCATGTATATGTAGCTTGAATTCTTTCTTCTTCTTTTTTCCTTTCTTCAGAAGGACTCTGTAATACATTCAATGGAATAAGAATGAAAGTAATATGACATATTATTATTAATCATGATTTCAAACAGCCTATTCATGTTTGTCTTTGGACTTGTTTAATTTTTTTCCCCATTATCTTGCTTCTTATGCAAATGGAGAAATTTGAATGTGACAGGTATCATATGCTTGTGATGCTTGTCAACTTGTATGCTAAATTATTAAAATAGATTTTGTTTTGGATATCTGAAGATACTTTGAAAGTACTCTTATACGTGGATCCACACATCCACCTGATTGATATAATTCAATTATTTTGACTATTGACTGTACAGAAAATTTAATATTTTAGCTAATGATTGTAGAAGAAATTATATTTTAAGAATGTATCCTACTTTTTCAAGAATTATTATATTGTATCATATCCATTTCCGTGATTTTCAGTGGAAAGCATGAATATAATTTATAGAATCATGCATGCAATATGTCATTCACCATGAAATTTCATGCCTAGCTCCTTGCAAAATCAAGCTTACCAAATCAAGAATTGATGTATTGGTAAGACACCAAACTTGGTCGTTCACCATGAAATTCCTAGCTACTTGCCAAATCAAGAATCACTAAATGACCTCCATTTTTTTTTATTTTAAAAAAAGTAAATTGTTATATTATAAAGATCTTCTAGGAACGTTGTAAGAATTTCTCTTCATCCATCCTCGTTTGTTTCTATAAATTCTCAACCATTACCAGAAAGAGAGTTTTAAAAAGAGAGATAAATTTGAAACTAAACGTGCCGAACAAAATTCAAGCAATTGCTTCCCTCTTTCTAATTGCAATGTGCAGCAGCATGTGAGTCCAAACGGGTCTAGCTCGGCTGCCCCAACGACCCCAGATTCCAGGTCTGCATCCCCCACCCCAAAATTCCAGTCCTTCCAATCCCTGGATCTCTACAAAATCTAATTCAATGCTGGTCAATTTTACGTAGTATTATGGTAATGATTATTTTTTAAAGTGTTTTATCTTAAAAATATATCTCAAAATATATATAATTTTATTTTTATATTAACATATTAAAATAATTCAAAAATATTAAAAAATTTAAAAAAATTTTAAATTTTTTAAAAATGCATGGCTAGCCACATTCCCAAACATGCTCTAATTAACCAAGGTTGTGTCATGGAAATTATCACTTCTATTATTGCTAACTGTTGAAATCATAAAAAACCTTTAATAGAAATTGAGCTTTTTGTAGCTGTGTTTTTAGATTGGGTTTTGAGCTTTTATTTATGAACTGGAGATGTCTTCAGAAAACATGTTTTTTATAGGTATAAAAAACACTTTGATATTTAAATTAATAAATATAAAAAGAAAAATAACGTAAAAGAAATAAAGAGTGAGAGAAACTTCATGAGACTTTGTCTATGAAATATGAGTATATGTGTATTAGGTCTGGCATGTATTTGTATGGACCCGTGTTGGTCTCTTGTGTTTTTTAATCTTTGGGCAGTCTTATCTCCTCATTACTCAGTGATGGTCTGAGATATTTATAGATCTGGTATGTCGGTTTACCTCGTAAAAATAAAGAAAAGATGACGTGTTATTGGTGGAGAAGTTGACGCAAAGTTATGGTGCCACAAGCTGATGATGCCATTGGCGGAGAAGTTAGCAGATACCATAGGATATGGAAGTTATTCCATTGTGGAGTTATGGTCAGACATCCATGGAGAGTGGGCAGTGGGCATGGGAGACATGTTAGCCTGTCAGGGTGCCAAGAGAGAGTAGTGTTGCAGTTGAAGCAGCTCTGCATAGAAAAATCATGCTTACAGAAAACATGGTGCTTGTATAGAGAAATTACCGGTCTTGAAAATAAAATATAAAAGAAATGCATGGAGGAGGGTGTTAGGGCAAGGATAGCCCCCTGGCTTCGCAAGAGAGAAAAAGAGACGAGAGAAAGGAGAGAGAAAAAATGTAGAGACAGAGAGAAAATATACAGTCAAGCTGGATTTGATTGTTTAGACGTGACCCAAATGACCAAATTTTTTTGAGGTATATGTATATTTTTTTTGTATTATTAGTAACTATTTTTGGCATTGTAGGACCAGCTTGCTGTAATGCTTTTTTTTATATATAACCCGGGGTGTTCGGGCCAGCTTACGCGCACCACGACTAATCCCTGAATCCACTGAACACCTTGCAAGCCTAGTAGGCAAATAAAACACCATGGGGGTGACATATGTACACATAAAAGTTCGAACCTAGGATGCTGAGGCAGGGAATTCCCTACTAGGACCGCTAGGCCACGAACCTGGATGCCTGTAATGCTTTTTATTTCAATTAGTGATAATTGTGTTTCAAAAATGCTTCATTTAAATCCATTATTCCCTCAAAATGCTTAAAAATGCTTGTGGTGGTAATAGAAGAGCAACACCAGGAGCAACCCAGCCAAGGTGTTTGATAATACAGTAGTAGTTTTTTTGAAAAAATATTTTTATTAGAAATATATTAAAATAATATTTTTTTTATTTTTTAAATTATTTTTAATATCAATATATCAAAATAATATAAATATATATATATAAAATAATTTTAAACAAAAAAATTTTCAAATTTTACCAAACTCCCAAGACAATATCAAACAAAAGCTTAAATTAAAATACCGTTTAGAAAAACAGTACAACCCGTTGAGAAAAAAAAAAAAAAAAAGAAGCTGCGAAAAAATCAACTATTCCCTCCAATGTTTTTGCTGCTTTTGATGTTTGGAACATAGAGTGTATCATGTTCCTAAACAAACAAAAGGGCCAAACTATAAGTGAAGGATGCAGTTATTGTTTATCATTGGCCATGTGAGTTTGCTTTTCTGAGTTAGATTGTGTGGAAGATTTAAAGCTTTAAAGAATGAGTAATAACAGATCCTTTTATTTTTCACCCAATTTGTTTTCTATAAATTTTCCTATATATATTAGGATATATCAACAAATAACATATAACAATTATATAAATTTAACACATTAGCGTATAGAATTTTTTTAATTTAAATAATATTATTAATAAATACATTATAATGCATAACATATTGTATTATACAATAATCATACATATTAAATAATAAAAAAATTTATTTTAGGTGATATATGATCATATGGTAATAAAATATGGATAAAAAAGGCCAAGCTTAATTCATGACTTTAGATTATACAGACCATAAGTTTCATATGTGACTTGAGTGTGTAACTGCCATGTATATTCAAGTCATATTTATCTTTTATTTATTTAATTTTATTTTGTTTTTCTATATAATTAGAATGTTCATTTGTCAAATATTAAATATAGGTACTATAAAACAAAATAAAGGGTGAAAGCAATTAAACAAATGTAAAGAAAAAAAATTCTTGAAACAATTATCCTAAACATCCTATAGTTAAGTTCAAGTTACATCTTATCTTCATTGTTTCATAAATTACAGAAAATATCATGAATTTTGTATATTCATAATACTTTAAATGGCACAAAAAAAATCAACAAAAAAATCTCAATTATTTACAAGTTTGTCATTATTTTTCAAATAAATACTAAAGAATCCCTGGTATAAATAAATAACAAAAAAGCTACTAGTTAATGTTGAAATCTTTTTCAAAACAAATACCATTAATGGCAGCCTTATATATACACTGAATAGAGTATTAAAATACATATTTCATATCATTAAAATACACAACTTTATTCATCCAAACAACACTCCTTGACACCAAAACATACAAATCTTCTTCGTATCAAAACAACAACCCTTTTATAACATCCCTAACTTTTAGAATACAATTCCAAAATAAGGTAAGGTAATGCAAAAAATCAAGATAATTTTTTTTATACACACTATCAAATTTCTAATAGAGTTTTTTCTATACTCGGATTGTACCAAGTTATTGACATCTTTGTACATGTCACAAGTCAATACCGCAATCATGATCTAATCATCATAAACCTTGTTCCACATCAACACAACTCAAGAATGACATACATTGAATTTCTATAAAATATAAACAGTGTAAGAAAGAAATTAATTAACTCAAGACACACATAACATGCTAAGTAAACAATCCAAAGAAAATTTAAAATTTAGAATGTTAACATATTTATAGTTTATCTTAATTAATATAGATTTCAATATTGGTTTACAATATTAACAAAATGAACACAGGATAATGATATTCATACAACTATAAATATAATTGCAAGTCCAAAATAGAATAACAAAATTATGATACATATCGATTTAACATCTACAAATTACAGTATTTATATCTATATCAAAATGTGACATTATAGAAATCTATTGATCGACCCCGGTGTGAGAGGAACCTGACAATTAAATGCGCATGCGCGTGCACACACAAATATATATATACCCCGGTGTGAGAGGAACCTGAAAATTAAATCATTTTATCATATTAGAATGCGCGTGTGCGTGCACACACACACACACACACACACACACACACACACACACACACACACACATATATATATATATATATATATATATATATATATATATATGGGATTGTGGTGGCGGTGGCGGTTTAAAGTGTTTTTTGCTTAAAAATGCATCAAAATAAAGTTTTTTTATTTAAAAAAAATTATTTTTGACATCAACACATCAAAACAATTTGAAAACATTTAAAAAAATTCATTTTAAGCAAAAACAAAATTCAAAATTTGAGAGAACATAGTTTGCGCGGCGTTCCTAAACACACTCTAACACTAATAACAATTTTAGTTTCACCATTTTCAACTCATGTATGTGGTGCATGCATATATTTTAACTTTAAGACAAGTTCGGTATCTCGACAATCAAATATATTGATGCTACTAGCCCTTTCCGATCATCTAGTCTAATGAGTTATCCAGGCCATCTGAACATGGATATCATTAGCTCCTTTCAGTCAACTATTTTAATGAGTTATCCTGGCCATTTGAACATAGATGACACTAGCCTCTTTTGGTTAACTAGTCTGATGAGTTCTCTCATCCATCTGAACATAAATACTAAAGAATCCCTGGTATAAATAAATAACAAAAAAGCTACTAGTTAATGTTGAAATCTTTTTTAAAACAATACCATTAATGGGAGCCTTATATATACACTGAATAGAGTATTAAAACACATATTTAAAATCAATAAAATAATACCCATTCTTCATATTACATCATATAAATCTTCTTGTCAAAACATCTTTCTTCTCATTAAAACACACAAATTTATTCATCCAAACAACACTTCTTCTTGACATCAAAACATACAAATCTTCTTTGTATATAAAAAACAACCCTTTTATAACATCCCTAACTTTTAGAATACAATTCCAAAACAGTGCCTTTTAGGGTAATGCAAAAAATCAAGATAATTTTTTTTATACACACTATTAAATTTTTAATAGAGTTTTCCATATACTCAGATGGAACCAAGTTATTGATATCTTCATACATATCACAAGTCAATACCACAATCATGATCTAATCATCATAAACCTTGTTCCACATAACACAACTCAAGAATGACATACATTGAATTTCTATGAAATATAAACAGTGTAGGAAAGAAATTAATTAACTCAAGACACATAACATGCTAAGTAAACAATCCAAAGAAAATTTAAAATTTAGAATGTTAACATATTTATAGTTTATCTTAATTAATATAGATTTAAATATTGGTTTACAGTATTAACAAAACGAACACAGGATAATGATATTCATACTACTATAAATATAATTGCAAGTCCAAAATAGAATACCAAAATTATGATACATATCAATTTAACATCTACAAATTACAATATTTATATCTATATTAAAATGTGACATTATAGAAATCTATTGATCGACCCCGGTGTGAGAAGAACCTGACAATTAAATCATTTTATCATATTAGAATGCGCGCGCGCACACACACAGATATAAGAAGTAGATAAGAGAAAAAAAAACCTCAGTACGTGGCGTTGTTATACCTGAGAATGATCTAAAAGATCGGGTCACAGGTTTCCAGCCTATATACTGATTTTGTGAAAAGAACAAAAAAACAATGCAAGTAAATATAAATAGATTTCTGATACGAATGAACAAGGAAAGATCAACAATGTCAGGATTCTTGATCAAACACAGAATATACTTAAATGTACATAAAATATAAAAAGAATGTAAATAACAAAAATAGAATCTTACTTAAATTTGTAATGTAAATCAATACAGAAGATATTGGTTACAGAGGAGAATAGATATGGGCTACAGATATGAGTTACAGGGGAGAGTAAAATTTTCTGAGGGAAAATAATAGTCTGCCTTTTGAGGTTTTAGGAGTCCCCTTTTATAGACGAGTTGTCATGGAAGAGGCCAAAACATCTTGTTGAAAAGCTTGGAGATTCCTTCAGAACCCATGTGAACCCATGTGGTATTGCCTGCCATGATTGGGTGATGAAAAAAATGGAAATTGCCTATGTTTTTTGTGGGACTTTCATTTGTTGTCTTCTTGCCACTGACATTTGATTTGTCTGTTTGTAGTAACAGGTAATATTTGTAGAAAAAAGCCTAAAACAAATGGGCTTAAAATAAAAAAGGACTCAAAACAGTTGAGTCGAAAAGATATGGGCTCTAAATAGATGAGCCTGAGAAAGCCTGAAATACTTTTTTTTTAATGTTGCTTGATAGGTGGCAGGATACCAAAGCAGTCATCTTCATTATCGTCTCCAAGGGAAATGGCGGGAGATGTCGAGCCAGATGAGCTGGATTGGGACAAGACCGTTTTCGTGTCTTGGCTTTGTATAATGCCTTATACTATTTGTAGGTATTCTTTCTCAGTTCTAGCAGAGGCAAGGAGAGTTGTCGTTTAAGCCTTTCGGGCTAGAAATTTTGATTGAGGATGATGATCAATGATGGGAGTTGTTTGATGTTTTTGTAACCATTCCGTAACAGCTAATTTGGAACTTTTGGACTCAGCTGCAAAGGAATCCCACCATTTGATTTTGAATTTGCGAACAAGTACTGGATATCCGTTTTGTAGATTATAATCATAGAACCATGAACATACCCATGGAACAAAAAAATTTGTACAGAAAATGAGAAAGGAAGAAAACTTCCTTTCAGAAGGAACTGGTTGAAAATTATTTTTGAAATGGAGGTAACCATTTTCAATTAAAGGATGTTCTTTGAGGTAGTCAACATGACAACCATAGTAGTCCCACCATTGGAGGAACCAAATGGGGACGTTTGTAGTATTCATGACACTATGGAAGTAGAAAAGCCAAGAATGACTATGGTTTTGATTTTATAGGAGAAAGGCATTGAACCATGCCTGTTGGTAATCCCAATACGTATAGAAAGTATTGAAGTCTTGGGGGTTTGTACGGAAGTGTATGGGGAAGGAGAGAGGTTGATGTAAGGGTTGTCCCCAACCTTTAGGGTGGATAACTTTATGAATGATGCATGTAGAATATGTCGGTTCAATGTGATTATAATGTAGTTTGAAGTGTTTGAACTTGACAGAATTGGTAATCTCAAGGATGGCAGCATAGTAGGATTGTGGTTTGGCTAAATTCCAGGGTTTGTAGTACCAATTTGGAGGGAAAATTTTTAAAGCAACAATAGAAGGGTTTTCATGATAAAATCCTTCTTCTATAGTTAAAATATTTTGGAAAGTAGTTTTGAAAATATATTTGGATTTGGTTTTTGGAAAACTGGTTTGTTGTAAAGAAAGGAGGGGTTTTGAAGCAGAAATGCCTCATTGGGGTTTTGAAAGGGATTTGAAAATACTACCTGTTTGATATACGAAGTCACTGGTGGCCTGTTGGGACACTTTATGTAATGCCAGGAGTAATTCTGGTGATTTAGATATAGTGTCAACCCAATGTTGAACTGCGTCTGTTTGTACGTGTGGTGGTTTTGTAGTTTCTTCTTCTTCAATAATTGCCTCATATCAGGATTTGATAGGTTTGACGCGCCTAAGATGGCTGAAGACATGAGTTTTGCAGAAGGCTTGGGGCTCCTGGTTTTGTAGGGCCGGGTTTGAGGGGTTTTCCCTTGTCTTTGGCTTTTGCTTTAGGAGGCATCAGGACCTGTTTTGAAGGAATTCTCAGGTTAGAAAATCAGGGATGGATTTGAATCTCCTTTAATGTAGATAATATCGAAATAAAAAATGCTTAAAATAGCTTGCCATCGGGCAAAAATCTGTTTTGAAGCAAGATTTTGGACATCTTTTTGTAAAACTTCTTTTGAAGATTTGCAGTCAACACGTAAAAGAAATTTTTGATTTAATAAATCGCTTTGAAATTTTATAATACAAAGAATAATTGAAAGGATCTCCTTTTTTATAGTAGAGTAATTTTTCTGACAATCATTCCAGTGGGCGGATGTGTACTGGAGTATTTGTTCTTTGTTATCTTGTACTTGTTTAAGAATCTCTCCATATCCTAGGTTAGAGGCATCGGTCTCGACTATCTTAGGAGCTAACAGATTAGCTAAATGAAGGAGAGGAATGGTTTTGACCTGTTTCTTAATCTGTTTGACTAGGTCGGTATGGAGGCCAGACCAGGGAGTGGGGTTGGTTTTTAACCTGTCATGTAAAGGTTTGGCTAGATGACTAATATTGGGATAATAGTCCAGAACATAATTTAGACTGCCTAAAAACCTTTGCAATTAGGTTTTATCAGTGATCTTATCAGGAAATTTATTTGTAAAGGTTAAAAATCTCTCTATTGGTGTTACAGTGCCTTGATAGATATAATGGCCTAAGAAGCGGACACGGGTTTGGAAGAGAGAGATTTTTTTTTAGAAACAACTAAACCATTTTGTTTTGCAGTATGAAAGAATGTATATAGATGTTTGAAATGTTGATCTATGAAATGTGAAAAAATAAGCACATTGTCAATGTAAACAATGCAGAATTTTGAGTGTGCATTGAAGATGTTATTCATGATGCGTTGAAATTCAGATGGTGCATTTTTTAAGCCAAAGGGTTCGTATTGGCCAAAAAGAATTGTAAAAGCAGTTTTGTATCTATCTTTAGGATCAATCTGGATTTGCCAAAATACAGATTTCATATCAAATTTAGAAAATATGAATGCAGAGTGCAATTTTTGCAACAAATCTTTTTTGTTGGGGATTGGATATCTGATCCATTTTAAAGAAGAATTTAAAGGTTTGTAATTGATCACAAGTCTTGGTGTGCCTCTTTCGATTTCAGAGTTTTTATTTACATAAAAGGCTGCACACGACCAGGGTGATCGAGACTTTTGGATAAGACCTTTAGACTCAAGATAGCTGATTTCAAGTCTATAATGTTGTTCTAAATCAATATTCATTTGTATAGGTCTTGCTTTTGTCGGTATAATTTTTCTGAAAAAGTATCTTCATAAGAAAGATCAACGATGTGTTGTTTTCTTTTCCAGAAAGCATTAGGTAAGTCTGAACAGATCTGTTGTTCAATCTTATTTTGTAAATCAATTATTATCTTTTGTAAATCAGAGTTTTGTAATTGTTTGTTGATACAACAAAAAGAAATATGGTTTTGTAAATCATGTAGATGGAATTGTTTTCTATGAATCAGTGCATTGATATGATAAGTATGTATGGAGTATGCTTTAATCAAATTCAAATTTCTAGTCTTAGATTTTTCTAAGAATGGGAAAACAAGTTTGATGTTATTGATTTTGGAAGTAATACAATTATGATATGCTTGATATGGAGTGATCATGTCAATGAATGGAGTGCCAAGAATGATGGTATGATTAATATCTTTTGTAACGACAAAGAATGTTTTAAGAGAAATGCCTTTATTGAAAATAGAGGCTTGGGTTTTTCCTGCAATATGCAATTTTGAATTATTAGCAGCAGAGAGTTTTTCAGAGGTATTTTGTAAAAATCATTTTGGAATCACGCCTTCTTTGATGCAGTTTAAATCTGCACCCGTGTCAAATAAGGCAATAGTGTCAAGTTTGAAATCTTCTGAGAAAATAAGCATAATTCTAATCAAATATTTTTTGGAAGATATTTATGTTAATACATTCAAGAAATCATCTGGAATATGCTCAATATTTGTAATTGTATGGGGCAATGCATAAGATTCAATGGTTTGATCTTCTGAGTCAGACTCAGTGTCGGACTAGCTTTCAATTTTGGACAGAAGATGTTGTAATATGGCAGAGTCTTTCTATTGGGCTTGTTTTAAGGTTTGTAATTTGGATTTGAGGGTTTTGATCTCAGAATGTAATTTTAGAATGGTGACTGTGGTTTTGGATTTCTTTTTGTTAAGGATCTTTGTAAGGTCATAGGTACTAGTCTTTGGTAGAGGGTAATATAGAGCGGTTTGGAGGGTTAGATGGAAGGTGCTCTTGTTGGTTGAAATCTTTCAACAGTTTATCCAATTAGGTTTTTTGAAAATAAGGATCATCAAGTCTTTTGATAGCCTTAAGAATGAATTCTTGGTCTTGGGTTAAGACGTTAATTTGTTTGGAATTTGTAAAGTCATCTGAAGTAGCACTGGTAGTTACTATTTCATCAATTTGAAATTCTTCTTCAGAAGTGTTACGAAGGAGAGTGATCAGTGTCTGTGGCTTCAATGTAAAGATTTTGTATTTAGTTGATGGTATCTTCATCTATTTGGAGCTTATAAAGTTTGGTATTGACTTTGCAGAAACGGGATGTATGTCCTTTCTGATTACATTTGTAACTGGTAATGTTTTTGGGGTCAAATTTTGGTTTGGGTTTTAACTGGAAAGGTCTGTAGGGTTTGGTAAATTTGTAGGGTTTTTTTATAGTAAGATTGATCTGGTTTGGCATAAAATTGTTGTCGGTATTTATGGGCTAATCGTTTATAAGGAGGTTTTTGATTCGAATATTTTTTGGGTTGTGAACAGGTTCCACTACAGGAGGGTTTTTTGGTGGAAAGGTCAAACTGGTGACAGAAACTACCAAGTTCTTGCCTAGTACGTTTTATTTCCCACTTTAGGTGTTTTTAGAGTTTGAGGTCCTGACAAATCTTAAGACCTTCTTTTTGTGTGAAGCTCACAAGTTTACCGTATGTAAGCTGGTCATATGGTTTGGTTTTGGTTGTAAAGGTATCCTTGATTTTGTTTCAGACCTTTTCTCCTAAGAAAATCAGTAAGCCTGCAATGAATTTTTCTTTCCAAAAAGGCTGGTTTGAATCTTCTCGAAGCATAACACGAGTAAGGAAGGTATTTTTGTACCACTGAAAGTCACTGAGCTTCTTGCACCGAAGGTTGGAGAGAAGTTCAACATTTCTGTCTTTCAGATGGGAAGGATCTCCGACAAAATATAAGGAGATGGTAAGGATAAGGGTGGACACAGCATCTTGGATGGTGTTTCCTGAAAGGTCAAGGATAGGTGTTTGGTCTTCATAGGTTTGTATAGAGTTTAGAATATGTAAGTGGTCTGTTTCAGTGAGATTGTAATCCCACCATCCTTTAAGCTGGCCAGAGAAACCTGCAATAAGGAGTTCAGCTATGGCTTTTTCAGGGGTTCCTATTTGGGTTTTATAGGCATTAGCTGCCATGGTCATTTGTTGGAGGGTGTTTAAGATATTGTATTCAGACATTTCATCTATGTTTCATTCATAGAGAGAATATGCATTATATTTATGTTGGCTAATAACAGTTGGTTCAGTAGAAATGGAAATGTCTGGAGCAATGGTTGTTTTGGGAGCTTGCCAGGTAAGTCTGTTTAGTTGAAGAGGCTGTTCTTGAAAAGTATCTGATCGGAGGTTGGTACGGGGTTATTTTGGAGAGTATTAACCCGATTTGTAGAGGATGAAGGGTTGGATTGTTGAGGTGTGTCTGGGACAGTCAAGGTTGTTCGGTCAAGGTTTTGTAAGTTTGTTTTAATGGCTCTAAGAAAACCTGATATGGTTTGAATACTGAGTTTTTTAGCTTAAGGTCGATGGGGTTTTTATCAGTCATGAAGTGGACTGGGTTCTTTTGTATTTGTTTTTCCAATCCGATAAGCTGTTTGCCTATGGTATGGAGGTTGGTATTTGTGATATGACTATCAACTCATTAAGTGTGTTTGGGATTGTGATGGCGGTTCAAAGTGTTTTTCGCTTAGAAATACATTAAAATAAAGTTTTTTTTTTATTTTTTAATAATTATTTTTGACATCAACACATCAAAACAATCTGAAAAATTCATTTTAAGCAAAATAAATTTTCAAAATTTGAGAGAACGCGGTTTGCACGACGTTCCCAAACACACTCTAACACTAATAACAATTTTAGTTTCACCATTTTCAACTCATGTATGTGGTGCACCATTGGAATTCAAATTCCAATTTTCATTTTAAATTCAAATCTCAAATCAATAGTAAAGAAAACTTAAGGTTTTCTTAGGTGCATCCACTTTTATTTACATATTCATTCACTCGCTATTCAATTTATACATTTGACATTGTCATAAAAAATTTTATCATCAATTTAGCTCTTTTTTCTCCTCTATTTCTTTAAAGACTGGTTGAATATTCCTTATGAAAAAAAGGCATGAATTTTTCAACAATTTCTTTCCATTTTCATGTTATCCCTTTTAAAATTTCATCACTCATTATATTAAATACAAAAACACATGCTTACTAAATCAATTTATCCAACCTTTTTAAAAATCCATATTGACTGAAAATTTCATTTAAAAGTGACTTATCCCTTTTCTCATTTTTCTTGTAAATTAGTCCTCACCCTCACATTAAATCATTTAATTAGCATCACTAAATATACATGATATGTTAATTAAATCAACCAATCCCATCTCCCTACTCAAAACTTTGGCCAAGAAATGTACAAGGAAAAGATACCAAAATTTCTTCAAATTACCATAATTCACCTATTAGTAAGTCATTTTTACTCCTAACTCAACACAACTCTACACAATTTTAAATATCAACTAAGTCTAACAAATTCAATCTTTTTATATAAGGTTGGTTTGAACCTTTATTCATGGTAAGGGTGGATTTTATTTCTAATTTCTCATAATCAATATATTATTGACATAATTAAACAAAATTTCAAAACAAATCAAGAATAATAAACCAATTTCTTTTCATCATTTTTTGAAATTTCTATTTGATAGGGTCATAAGTTTAATTTCAATATCCAAGCAAATTTTTCATCATATGCACTCATCAAATACCCCATGTAACATAATTTAACATAACTTCATAACAAATCAAGAATAATAAACTCAATTTATTTTTATCTTTCTTGGCTGAAACTTCCATGTAAAGGAGGCATGAGTTTTTTTCTTTAATTTTATGTTAATTCCATATGACCTAATCTTTTTTAATACCTACGAGCTCATTTCTAAAGAAAAACCATTAATTAACACAACCTAACATATTCAACTTAATTTTCCATAACTAAATAACAACATATCAAGTTCCAAAACATATGAGAATCATAATTAATCAATGTAGGAGTAGTTTTTACCTCTTACTAACAAGAATTCAGGAAGAAATTTCCAAGGGAAAACTAATTTTTATTCATCTCTTCTCTTTCTCTCTCTAATTCCAACTTTCTCTTTCCCAGCATAAAAAATCTAGAAGAACTTGAAACCTTTCTCTTAATCCATCAAAAACTCTTTTAACCACTTTAATTTAACTTATTTTTTGTGTTTTTCTTGAGGATTTAAAGAAATAAAATAAACCCCCCCCTCTCTCTCTCTCTTCTTGTTATCGACCTTAAAGAGAAGAAAAAAAGCATGTATTTAGAGTCTCGGATTTTTTTATTTACCAAACACTTTTATGTCTAGTTCAAACTTTTTTGTTTAACCTGATACCCTATCTTAACCCGCTTTTAAATTATCAAACTTAAACATCTTTCTCCCTAAAATTTCATTTATAATTACTTAGCAATATTCCATTTATATTTTCAATTAACCCATATCATTTCTGGGGTTTTTTTTTTAATTGGAGATTTACACCTTCTTCACATCATAACACATAAATTTGTTCATGAAAACAACATCATTCTTCCCATCATAACACACAAATCTTCTTATCATAAAAAAAAAACTCCATAAACACAACTGTACCCAAACTCATAAATTTTTAACAAACAAGCTAACAAATTCATAACATGAATATATATACATCAAACAGTAATAGCATACAAAGTTATAATAGTTACGATAGATTAAAGTTCAAGAAGCAAAAGTGTATTAAATATATATAAAAAACTGTTGTTAAGATTTCAGAGTCTAAAGCTAACAAGAACAAGTTATTCTATAGATGTGATGACAGGCCATGTGACAACACCTTTATTGATTGGTGCAAATCTATAAATAAAATTGAATTAATTATGAGAGTGTCTACAAATGTTAATGATATTGAGCTTATACTAGACAAAGTAAAGAGAATGAAAGATGAGTTACACTGAGTTTGGATCAAGAATCATAATATGAAAGCTAGCATTGCAAATATAAAGTTGATAGTAGTAGCTAATTTAGTATATGCAACGCTGATATTTGTAACTATTATAATGTTCATGTCAAGCAAATTATATTAATGCATGAAATAAAGTCAGATGGCAATATTGAATTAACATCAAGACAACACTAACATTAATATAAAAGGGTCTATATTTATATATTTCAAAACGCTACTAAAAAAAAGGGTCAATAGCATCGGAAATTAGCAATGGAATATTTCATATGCAAATTTAGCAACAGATTAGTAACGGATTACATATATATTAAATTTTTAATATTAGCAACGGATTTAGCAACAGAAAATCGGTTACTAAAAAAATTAATATATTAAAAATTAGCAACGGATTATCCGTTGCTAATACGGTGGCACACGATTTATAGTAGTGAAAAAGTCTCTATGCTGATAAAAAGAAAAGAATAGAATTTGACTTTTATATATAATAATAATAATAATAATAATAATAATAATAATAATAATAATGACGTGTTAATAATTAATTGGTACACGTATATCTTGCAAAAAAAAATGAAAGAAAACATCACATGGGAGACGATTACCAATCTCAAAATCAGACAAAACTTTCAATATTCTCCAAATAAAGAACCCTAAGCCCATTGATATGTCCCTTTCTTCCTTTTCTAAAAAACCCACCCCATCTTCTGTCACTTTCTCTTAAATTGTTCTCCATGAATATGTAATTCCAAGGCGTCATTTTTCGATAACCTCACTTTTACTTTCTTAACTTCTTCTATGTTGTGCTCTTAAGGAATCATCTTGCAAGGAACATATTTCATCTTGCAAGGAATACGGTACAACAAATTAAGATAGGTATAATTAGAAACCCATAGTTGAGAGATTTTAATTGTAATTTAGAGAGAATATATTTTATTTTATTAACTAATTTTATTGATGAGAAGAATAATTTTATTTGATCTTTTGCAAATTATTTGTTAAATATGGTTTTTATCACATACTAATATTTTTAATTATTAATATAATGTATTTCATTTTAAATTTATTAACTGGGTGAGGTATGAAAAACAAATATACAAAGAGAGGGGGTTTGGGCAAGTAAAGGAAATTGGGAATTCAATTGTCTTATTACAGTTATATGCAATAAAGATAAATTGTAGGCTTACTGAATGAACATTGTTTACATATAGAGAATGTTATTTACATGTTTCGACAAGTAAAGAAAATTGGGAATTCAATTGTCATATTACAATTATATGCAATAAAGATAATTTGTAGGCTTACAGAATGAACTTTGTTTTCATATAAATCTATTATTGTCTTTGAAACTTCAACATGTATTAATAATGCATATGATAGCAGGGGAAGAAATGAAGGAATGATTTGTAATTATTTTACTCAATAGTAATTCTGATTGGTATTAAATATTAATATATCACTTATTGGATTTTAAATCCCAAAACAACATGATTTCCAATTCATACCTGTTATAACATATCAAAGAAAAATTTAAACTTTAAGGTTGCGATCTTATATTTACTTCTAGTATTTATTTATTTATTTATTATTGTGTATCTTCCTTCTAGTTAAAATAATGCTATTAATTTACTTTTTTAATTTCTAAATACTATTATTCTTGCTCATTTTTATTTTTATTCTCTAATTTCATATTGTTGAACCCTTCACATCACATTACTTATTTGCATTTGAAGTTGCCAAGTTTTTGGGTTGTGCTTGTTGGGTCCTCTAGCCTCCAGGTTTGTTAATTTTTAAAAATAACTTGGTTTATAAAAAAAATTGCATGGTCAATGAATCTTGCTGTGTGTTTGCTAATAATGGTGTAGTTGTCTCCAAAGTTTTTTTTATTGTTTATACTGCACTTCTTTGAAAGAGAAGTTACTATTTTGTGTGTTGTGCAGTTCAGCGACAATAGATTAGATCGACATATAATCTTATTTTAGTTTGTCAATATTTATTTGTTCAATGTGGCAATCTTAAGTAATAAATTATTAATCAAATAAATATTTAATAGTTGGTTAAAAAAATAATTATGGCATGTGTTTGTTTGCATGAAAACTTCATTTTTACAATATTACTTGACAATGCAAATGATTATATATTTTTTTAGTAGTGAAAGTTGCACACCTAAACCAACACCATCATTATCTTAAGCTAAATCTTATTTCCTAACAATCAATATAACTTTATTACCATCTTTGTCTGAAAAATATATTATCATGTATTTGGTTTACAACACTTAGACATTTTCATTTGTAGTAGAGCGGTATTAAGATCATTATCAACATAAATGTGGATTTTTTTTTCCTCTTCTTTGACTTCATGCATATTTAATATTTGTATTATTGAGGCATCATCAACTATTTTATTACCCTTGTCATCCATTATGCTAAACTCATATGAGTCAACATCATAAACTTGCTTGCAAACGAACAATAGATCTATGTAAGACATATACTCAGAGATGCAATTGTTCATAGCGTATGAAGTAACTTCAGATGTAAAATAATACTGGGAATTTTGTTTCTTGTATAATTAAACACTAATTAAATATGTTCCAGTAAAAGAAGACAAAATTACTCACTATATAAACAATAACTCTAATTTTTAAATTGAGATATTTTTTAGGTTTTTAAGAAAACAATCCAGATTATTTTCTCACTTTCCTAAACCCCTTTGAGTTTCTAAAAATCAAAGAATGAACAAGAAGTAATTTAAGGATATGCGGGTTCTCTAGTAACTTATAAAACTACGGGTTCCACCTAATTTTATTCATTTGTTTTGTTTAACCGAGTAAACCAAACAATATTTTAAGGAAATAACAATACTTAAACAACCATTAAAACCACTAACTCGATTATTAAAGTCTTAATTTGAGAAAAAAATGACAACATACCATAATTTGTTAAGAACAACAATAGTATATGGGAGAAATTTTACAACTAATGACGTGAATAAACACAAAGATACAAAGAGAATTGATTACGAAGCACCCAAACTTTGATTTTGTAGATTTAAAGGTTCAATCGAGCTGAGATTTTGTAGGATTTTATAGAGAGCTTTTTTTTATAAATCATACGCATAGAGAGAGGAGGGGTTTGTTTGTCTTTTATGGGTTTGTGGATATAATATATATGGGGACAGTTTGGTCATTTAGCATGATTTAAAATTTTTGTTGGCCGGAGATGTTTTCTATAATTTACAAAACAATAGAGGCCTAGTGTAACTACAGGATATTGAGGGTAATCTTCTCAAAAAACTTTTATTTGTGAACGTCAAAAGAATTAGAAATTGTGTTAGGTGAAGATTCTTCTTTGATATTGAGTTTATAGTCTTTGCATCCATTTGGGTCTTTAGTTCTCTTTGTTTTTTTTTTTGTTTTATGGAGAATGATTTTGTTGTACATTCATTTAAAAAAACAATGGAAAGTAATATGAATTTATAATTTTATGAATCATGATTTCATGCATGTTGCATTGATGAGTGAACAATTTCTTTTAAAGGGAAGAGATGTTGAAATGGCTATATATGTATATGATATTTTCTAGACATGTTTAATTAATTTTTTTTAATTATGTGATGTAATAGGATTTTTTGGTCATTAACAAGACCTTGTAATCTCTATACAATGATTAGACAATGAAGAGATTAAGATTAATAGTTAATAGTTAACATAACAAAGGAATTATATTACCATGGCAAACTAAACCAATCAGTACTACAAAGATGAGAAGTTATTTTAACCTTCTTTTATAATGAGAAGAAGGTTATTTTTAATTTAGTCATTTACAAGGACTAATAGTTACTTGGGAAGAAACTTTGCATCCATGGTAGTAGCTCATGAGAATATTTGATCCCAATTGTTTGTTAATGGGCAAGAGAGAAATGAGGAACACATCATTTGTTAGCTTTATCTTTCCAAAGATACGAAACTTCAAATTTGACATACTCCTTCTCACTTTTATTTTTTGTATTAGCCAGACTCTTATAATAAATGGATGAAGTTCCCAATCCGGTGAGTTATGTTATTTTTAGAGCTAAATTGATATAACAATATACTAAGTGTTTACTTGTGCTACGCTATGGTGCTGTACTTTTTTATGTTAAAAATGATCTTCAAATACCACAAATACATTTTAAAGAAGGAAAAAAATTAGTGACTCGAGTTATAGACATGATTGTGTCAAATAAATTATTTTATTTTCGTTAGAAGATAAAAAATAGGCAACGACAACATATGGACCAAATTAAAAAAAAAGGACCACAATAACCTAGGAAAAAAATATTTTTTTTTTAAAAAATAAATGATATAGCTCAATTCTCAACCCATTAAAAGTGGAATGATAAAATTAGGTAAAACAAGGACCTAAGAAAATCATCCCAAGTTAATTCCAATTAGTATGATAAACATGTAATCCTGATAATCAGGGTTGAGTCAACTCGGGTTATTCTATCAAACTCAAGGCCTAGGACAAGAGATCGGGATAACTCGATTGAGAAAAAATAACAAAGCTCATTTGAAAACAATCAATATTGAATGATGAAAGTAGAAACTAAAATAAGTATAAAAAAAAAATTATGTCAACCTATGTTAACTTTTCAAACTTGCGACCCTAATCATTAAACTAAAAGCACTCTATCTACAAAATCATGAAGTTCAATTTTGAATCGTTCAAATATTGAAGGATAAAATTAAAAAAAAAATAATTATACAAAATGATCCAAAATAATAAATAACAATTAAAATAATAAGGATCAAAATTGAAATACAAAATCATGAAGTTCAATTTTGAATCGTTCAAATATTGAAGGATAAAATTAAAAAAAAATAATTATACAAAATGATCCAAAATAATAAATAACAATTAAAATAATAAGGATCAAAATTGAAATACAAAATAAAATTTATTTTTTATTAAAGGGTGAAGTTGAAAATAAAAACCAATTTAACAAAAGGATCCAAAAAAATTAAAATTGAAATAAAAAAATTGATTGAAGGGTGCAACTGGAAAAAAAAATCAATTTAATAAAAGGAACAAGAAAATAATCAAAAGAATGGAAATCAAATTGAAAAAAATAACATATCCTAGATTGGGATTTAATGATAAAACTGAAAACAAATCAAAATTTTACAAAAAGATCGAAAACAAAAATTAAAAATTAAAAATTAAAAGAATAAGGATCTAAATGGCAATACCTATAAATCAGATGACAACTCTGAAATTTAGCATGGTCAACTCATGAATCTTGAGGGGAGGAGAAAGAAAAGAGAGGGGGAAAAGTGTCGTTGATGATAAACTGTGTCACCACAAACCACACGTGCTGCCTAAAAAAAGAGGACACTACGATGCTTCCAATAACATGATAGAAAGGGGGATTTTGGCTACCGGGAAGCGCCGCATACATTACCTCAAACATAGTAGCATTTGAGTTGCACGCGCTAGCCACTTTTTATTTTTGTGTTATATTTATTCAAATATCAAATTGCCCATTAGATGGTCTAATATAAAAAAAAACATTGTAAAATACAAAAAAAAAACCTTTAATGCCAGCTTTTTGCTTTCTAAGGTATTTTGACCATTTCACTGTATGTATTTATATATGTGTGTGTATTCAAATATCAAATTATTCATTAGCTAACTTGATATTAACGAAAAAATTATTGTAAAAATACAAAAAAGTCATTTGACACCAATATTAAATTTTTTGTTTTTAAGTGTATTTTAATTATTTCAAAATATTTTTGAAATGAAAAAAGAATTGTTTATTACTGATTAGTTTGGTAAGGATCCTCACTACCTTTAATAACTATTTTTAAGTTTTTTTCATGAGAAAAGAAAAACGAGAACAATGTTTTTATTCACAATTTATAGTGTTTTTCCTTTCTCTTTTAGCTTTCATATATATATATATATATATATATATATATAGACACACACACACTTCTTACAATCAATCTACTTAAATCTCATTATGACATGACATTTATGCTGGAACAAAAAAACTAAAACTAAAAATATCTTGTGATTGGTGATGTCATAAAATGTAGAGTTAACACCAATCTTGTTTATATATATATATAAAAAAAAACTAGAACTCGATTTAAAGTTTTTACAACGTAATAAAAATATTGTCCCTTGTTGCCTTCCTAGTACCTCCTACCAAAAACTAGACAACTGGCCTTGCAGTTGCAGGCTCAATAATTGAATGGAAAAAAAAAAAGGAGTAAAAAATACAATCGAATCCAACCCAAGTAAATTGTAGCCAGGCTACCCTTGATAGGGGGGGACCATTTTAACACAAGCCTTGATAAGAGGGGACCATTTTGTACGTCAGGGTCCGGTTCAGAATGGCACCAGACATAGTCGCCTCATTCGCTGGCTGGGCCTGCATGGCTGCACACCTCACCTCCTTATCCGCGCACCACAGGGACCACCCTCCGCCCTTTCCCTCTCTGTGCAAGTGAAGCCCTGAAGCCTAAACGAAAACCTTTATAGACACAGACAGGAAACCAAAAAAGAAAAAACACAAGTCAAATCCTAATCAGGTCCCCACCTTAGCTGCAACTCACAAGTGTACGAGTCTTATTGGCGTGATTCCTCTGCCTCGTGCTCCCGTGCTGTCCCCACTCTTGTGGTCCATGAAACCTTGGCTGACACATGTCCTTCTTAGCACACAATTTGATTGTTGCTGTCGCTGTCCTGAAGACTGCAAGTGGCCTAAGAAGTAGGCAGGCCGATGAAAAAAAAAAACACTACTGTAAAAAACTTTGACTTGCAAATAGTAATGCTACGTGTCGTCTGATCTGTCCGTTAACCCACCTCGACTGAAAGTCCACCCAAGAACAAGCCCTCCAATATAGAAGTCAGTCCTCGTATTTTTCTCATAGTTTCAGAATAGTTTGGGATATTGCTATTTTGCCATCTAACTTCAAACAATTTCTCGATTTGGTCCTCCTCCAATGAGATATGTGGACATCGATGATGTTTCTCGTTGGCTTGAGAATGTTAATTAGACCATTCACGTGGAATATTTAAAAATTTAATGATTTTTGTTTCACATTCCATCAAGAAATTTTGTTGAAGATAAAGACTACAATGAAATATCTCATCAATTAATGATCATTTATTAATGTAGATATGGTACATATTTTCTTTTTCTAGTCTAGAAAAAAAAAGTTTGTGCTCAATCTACATAAAATACTAAAAAAATCTAGAATCGAAAAGAGATACTCTAATTTTCTTAAAAGAAATAAATGGAATTTTAGATTTTGTGTGGGTGTTTGAGAGTGTGATAGCGGTTGATTTTCAAAATGATTTTAGTTTGAAAATACATTAAAATAATATTTTTTTATTTAAAAAAAACTATTTTGACATTAGCACATTAAAATAATCTGAAAATATATATAAAAAAAATTTTAAAAAAAAAAATTTTAAAATTTCATAAAACGTCACTTAGAATGAAATTTCAAATAGCGTCATAATTGAGATCGATTAAGCATCAATATTTTTTTTTTTAAGGAAAGAAATCCCAAAGAGTTCAACCTTTTCTTTTGTTTTTAATTGATATTTTCAAATCAATATTTATTTATAAAAAAAACAAAGGGAAAGAAATCCCAAGGGTATAATTGAGAACTGTTTTAGTTATGGTTGAAAGAAAGAAGGACTAAACTTGTAGCTGACCCCAAAAAACAAATGACTTTCACTTTCTCCTCCATTTCCTTCTTCTTCTTGTTGTTCATGCTTTCACTTCACTTCAAAACCTTCTGTCCTTCTCCGTTCAAAAACATACAGACCCACTTTTCTTTCCTTCCCATATCTCCCTCTCCTTCTCTTTCTCTCCTGCCCTCATTTTGAAATGAAAACCCACCTCTAATGGCTTTTCAAGACCACCACCATACACCACAAGAAATGACTTTTCAACTACCACAACACCACCACCTCTCAGCCTCACCTTCCACCGGTCCCACATGGCTAAGCAACGCAGTCCTCCGTAGACACGACGACGTTTTAACCCAAACCCGCATCGAAAAACCAGAAAACAACACCAATAATGGAAGTGAAGAGGAATTGATAGATTCCGTTAGTGATAATTGGGAGAGAGCTAAATGCAAAGCTGAGATATTAGGGCATCCCTTATATGAACAGTTATTGGCTGCTCACGTGGCTTGTTTAAGGATTGCCACGCCAGTTGACCAGTTGGCTAGGATTGATACACAGTTGGCTCAGTCTCAAGATGTTGTGGCTAAGTATTCTGGTGTTGGTAGGAGCCATGTTGTTGATGAGAAAGAACTTGATCAGTTCATGGTAATTACTACTGTTTCTCTTAATGCTTTGTTAATTATATGTCGTTCTGTGCTCTTCAAGGCTTGTCTGTCCTGTGCTCTGGCTTTTGTTGACTTTGAGTGGGTTCAAGTTTGGATTTTTTTTGTTATAACAGATATGAGATAATCATCATGTTTATGGTCGGTCGGTTAATTAATGGTTCTTGATTTTTGAGATTTATACATCTTGGGATTTCCTTTTACATTTGTTTTTGATGGATGCTTATCGTGCCTGTTAAAATTCCAAACTTGAAATGACAAAGAAACTCCCTTCTCTTCATTCTTCATCGTACCTTAATATCTCCATTATGGAGAGTGAGTTAAGTAAGAAGAAACCCTTTTGATATATGTGAAAGAAAATAGGTTCTGATGAGTGGATAAATGGTAACTTCGATGCGGGTCATGGCACTGGTGATGACCGTTAAGGCATCACTGCAGGTATCAATTATGATGTTCCATGAAAATAATTGAAACTTTTGAAGTGCTTTGGGGAATCTCTTTGGTGATGGTTTTTCTACTACATATCCTTCTGTTTGCAGGGATTAGTCCTCCTTGCGTTATGGGATTTGTTCTGGCATGAAGAAAGTTCCTGCCAAGTGTCTTATATCTAATTGTTCTCCAAATTACATGCATTGATTTTGATTCATCAACTTTCATTTCTCATACCTGTACGAATTAACTTTTTGCCTTTAGTATATGATTCTGTTACGTTGCAGTAATGGTTGAAGCTATAATTCTTCCCTTAATTAATTACAAAAAAAGTTCTATATTTAAGAAGCCCAATTATTAGAGTAAATGCTTGCCTACAGTTACTTGAGCTCCATTAAGGAGACAAGTGGAGATTAATGTCTTGATAGAAAGAGAGATTGACATAACTTAGATTCTTTAGAATAAAAGTCGATGACTGGGGTGTATGAGAGTGAGTTTCACATGAAAAAATATCAAATTAAGATTTATTTTTAGTGTTATGATGAATACTGATTCGAACTCAATGGATACCGACTCAAACAGATTCAAAAGGGTGGGTTTTTTTCAATTACTCTACTCGATAAGTAATGAATAAGATATCAATATTGTCAAACCCAAATTAAAACCTATTCAAATCTTATCTTAAATATATACAATAGTATTATATATGTATATATATAACATTTATATTTTTTTTAATCTAATATAATATATTGAATGTTGAATAATAAATATTACTCGGGTAATTGATACTCGAATGGGTATACCCTAATATTACATTGGGGTATGTGCTTTTATATATATATGTGTGTGTGTGTAATTTTACATTTAATATATGCATATCTCAAATATATATATTTAACATTTATTTTATGTTGAATAATAAATGATATTTAAATGGGTATCCAAAACTCAATAGATTTTTAAATTTCTTAAGCAATAGTTAATGAGTAGGGTGTGAATATAATATAAATCCGCATCAATGGTGCCCATTGCCATCCCATGCCCTTATAAGCAATAAGGTTGGAAATATAAAGTCATATTACAAATTGATGTTACAAAACTAGTTGGTCATGATGGATTACGAAACAAATTCTTGCTGTCAATTAATGAGAAATTTCCCGAAATTTTGGATTGTTTTGGCATTGATTTCTTCTTACCATATGCGACATTAAAGAAGTTTGTGAGGGTGAATGATAAAACTGATGACTGTTCCTCGGTCAGCTTGATAATGCATTTATGTCCCGTAAAAAATTCTCATTGAAAAAGCTTATGATAGCGTTTCAAAGCTAAAATATTTAAGAGAAATAGAGATTCAAGACCATTTAGATTGGAATAAATTTGTCATTAATGTTTTCAAGGGGTCTCATACGATGATGCAGGTGATTTGCAATTGATAGAAGTTTTGCACTTTAGCTGTTCTTTACTGATGTATAGTAAATAAGGATTATATGAAATCTTTCGGCATGGTTATGTGGCTTCTGCATGGGTATATGAATGTATAATACAAGTGTACATTTGCTGCAACATGATAAGCGATGAAAAATGTCAACAGTTTTTTAATAGTTCAAGTATTTATATTCATGATGTTATCAATTATGCCCATCTCCTGTTTTTGTTTCTTTGTTCTATGTGAGATACATATAACGATATCAGTTTTGTTTTCTTCCATTTGACACTCCTGCTTTGCTCCTTTTTTTTTTCCTTGCCATGCAGACACATTACGTTATATTGCTCTGTTCCTTCAAAGACCAATTGCAACAACATGTCCGTGTTCATGCTATGGAGGCTGTAATGGCATGCTGGGAACTTGAACAGTCTCTACAAAGTTTGACAGGTACTTAGACCTTCTATCGAAACGAAAAGAAAACGTAAAACATAGGGCTTGCTGGTGGCCTACATAGTGGAAAGCACTGAAATAACTCATAAATGATTCTTTGCATGTTCGTTAGCCAAGCTGCTTCTTTCTTGCTGCTGTTTTTTTGTATTCATCTTGCGGATCCGCAATTTGTGCTGTTACTATGCTGTCATATTAGTTGTCTTGCTTCGTGTCAATGTTATCATACTTGATCCATGCTGTTTAACATTTTCCTTTGCCAAGAAAACTTTGGATGATTGATATATGAGTACCCAAAGATATTCATCTTCTATTTCTCAGAGTACATTTTACTTGTTTGTTTTTCAATATTGAAGCTAAACACTTTAGTTAATAAGATATCGAAGTTGAACTATGGCCAATGTTAGCCAATCCCTTAGCCAACTGTGCCTTGACTGCTAAAAGAGGCCGGCGGTTTAACCATGGGGGCAGCCCACCTCTCTTTCTGTACCCCACTGTTACTGTTTAAAACTTAAATCAGAGAACTAGAAAAAAAAAACCCGCATCATTGCTGCAACTAAAGTGCTACATATGGTGTTTCATTAAAATTAAAGTTGATTTATGACCTAAATCTTTATTTCTGGTTTTTGTGGAACTTTCATGGTTGCTTTTGGCATTAGTTTATAAATTGTAACAGTATTAGTGATGCCTATGTAAAGAGAATGACCCATCATTCATGTCATTTCAGTCAAAGGGTTCTCATGGCTGTGTCTCCTGGAGCTTTAAAGCATCATTTCATATGTGGGGGCAAGGAATTTCTTTGAATAGCTTTTTGTCCAACCTTATCTTGGGTCGCTTTAAAGTGTGAATCTTTTATCAACGTTTAATCAATTGTAGTTTGTTTATTTGCACACTATGTTCTAGTCTCTTACAAATTGAAGCCAAACAAACACTTTTCTTTGTGTTGAAACACCATTTTTTCTTTTTTTCTTTTTGTGAACTATCATTTACTGCGACTGTTAATGGTTACCACTGAATGCTACAATAGTTCCTATGGCATGCTTCTCGTCAATCTAACACTGCTTCATTGTTTTCCATTCAAAGCATTTAGGTTGGCAGTCCAATAGTTGTTATCTCTACATACAAAGTTTTCTCCTGTTGAACATGTGAAACCCCCAAAAGTATTTGATATAATTTAGCTTGAGCTAGGACTCTTGTTGTTGCTGAGAGTAACCGAAAGAAATGGAAGATCCCGTGCTCTTTGGATTTTCCTTCTTTTATATGATAGTGTGCATTTAAGCTAAGGGTTAAATCGGATTGAAATGCATGTCTCAGCTTAAAACTAAATTACTGTGCTTGACAGGTGTATCTCCAGGGGAAGGCACTGGTGCAACTATGTCTGATGACGACGACGACCAAGCAGATAGTGATGCCAACTTGTATGATGGAAATCTTGATGGGTTGGATACCATGGGATTTGGTCCTCTAGTTCCCACCGAGACTGAGAGGTCCTTGATGGAGCGTGTAAGGCAGGAATTGAAGCATGAGCTCAAACAGGTAAGAATGCATAAAATTAAATGGTAAATTACCATGTGAAAATGGTGTGGCTGAGAGGCCTCCTTCTGTTTAGGATTACAAGGAGAAGATTGTGGACATTAGAGAGGAAATTCTACGTAAGAGAAGAGCTGGAAAACTGCCAGGTGATACTACGTCCCTCTTAAAAGCTTGGTGGCAAACACATTCCAAGTGGCCATACCCAACTGTAAGTTCGAGATGATGTCCTTACTATACACTGTTAATGTTTCCCTGCTGGCTCCTCAAACTGTCTTCTCAAAATTGTTTTTAGGAGGAAGACAAAGCAAGATTGGTGCAGGAAACAGGTTTGCAATTAAAGCAGATAAATAATTGGTTCATAAACCAAAGGAAAAGGAACTGGCACAGCAGTCCTTCAGGTTCTACTTCGAAGAGCAAACGAAAGAAGTAAGCTGCCTATTATATGTGAACGTTGGCTCCTTCAAGAACAATTTGCTAATTGTAATGAAGAAAATAACCAATGCAGGTGATACCAGCATTAAACATTTCGTATAAATGGAAAGCTATTATTTCCTTGTGTACGTACCTGGGGAAGAGCATCAGAGCACATTTTGGAGGCATTGCAATGAGCAAGAATTCTGTAAGGGTAGTAGGGATGTTCTGTTTGGACATCCCTGTGTTGCTCATACTGGAAAGCTCAGCTTAATTTGAAAGTGGCTGCAATATATTCTATATGTAAAGATGGTCTAAACTCATTCACCTATCAATTCCAGTTGAGAAGTGTGCTTTGAAGGCATACATACTGATACAATAGATGTCCTAGCTTATAAGCATATAAGATTGAAAGTATTGGTTTGGATAGCTTCCTTCCGAGCCACGGGCCTGTAATTTTGCTGTTACTGGTTTATATTTCTATATTTGTGATAAGAACAGCAACAGTAAAGGAAAAGTAATCACATCCTTTTTAGCATTCAAAACCATTTGATCACAGAATTTTTTCAAAAACATGTAGGGGTTGCGATTTGATCAGTGAGAGTAAGGTTTTAGAAATTTCTCATGAATATACCAGTGCACATTGTGGATTGCATGTCGAAGATTTGACTTTAGTTTCCAAAATGACAGCAAACCACATCATATCCAGTTTGTTCCACACCCCACAATCTAATAACCAAAGAAAAACTAGTTAGTGGTAATGAAATGAGGATTAACGGTAATGAATTGAAAAATGGAGTGCTTGAAGGAAATCAAGCACATTTGAGGACAGTGAAAACAACAAACGATTTGTTAAAAAACAAAAGGTCAACCATTAAAAGATATTCTCAATCCAAGAATTTAAAAAAAAATGATGAATTTATTCACAACTCGTTTCGACGAGTTTCTTGATCTACAGAAGCAGCAGCAAACTTCGAAGAGAAACCAGGAATCAAACAGCCATCTTCTTCCCTATCAAAGTTGAGAGCATAGCTTTCCGCATCATACTGAGCCTGATTATTCCTCTGTTTCCTCTTCTTGATATATGCACCAATCTTTCTAATGAATGTCTTCCACTTTGGCCCTGCCGCTATCTCTGAAGCCTCTTTTACTTTCTTCAGTTTCCTCACCAACCATGGATCTCTACGGTCACCATTCTCGTTCAAAATATCATATTCCCGTTCGTTGTTCCGCCTCAAGTTGAACGTGAATAGTCGAAAACAACAGCAACCGTTAGCTGAATATGCCTCTTCTTCATAATCATCAAGGTGATCATATCCTTCTTGTTCATGGGACATTCTTGGCGAGTCGATGGGGCTCATAAAGGTTACTTGAGGTTTAGCCATGCGTGAGTGGGAGAAAGATACAGAGAAAAGGGATGAATTGGGAGCGAGAAGAAGAGGGTCTTAGTACGGAGAAGGAAATTGAAGTGAAGGAGGCGAGGAAGGGTCTAAGAGAATGGAGAACATCAACTCTTCGGCTTAATAGTTTTTGGATGCTTACATGGCTCTCTATGATGGGCTATTTGTGAAGGCGGTATCCTTAACGAGTTAACACGCTGGCAAAAGGATTGCAACAAAGAGCTTCCATGGCGACACAGTCAAGAAACACGCCTCAAACTTTTCTTCCTTTTCACTTGACTCGCGTTTCAAGCGATTGACAATCTCATACTTTTTGA
The DNA here is from genome assembly GCA_019202695.1 of Populus x sibirica. Classification (NCBI taxonomy): domain Eukaryota; kingdom Viridiplantae; phylum Streptophyta; class Magnoliopsida; order Malpighiales; family Salicaceae; genus Populus; species Populus x sibirica. Next base: position 134,045 of record JAGMVL010000423.1, read on the forward strand.
GAGAATATGCTTTCGGCGGAGATGATTTGCAAATCAATGCATATATACACGTTAAAAACTAGCAAAATACTCTGCCCATTGAGTAAGTTTATAAAATTTGTTTACATATTTTAATCAATTTAGAAAATTGAAGTGAACAAAATCAAAATAAATCAATATTAATTGTGAAATTATTTCTATTTAATATGTATTTTCTAGTATTTAACACCATGTGTGCATCTTATCTTTTCTATGAAAATATTTGATTTTGATTAATAAAACTAATTCAAGGATATGGGAACCTTTTTCCTTTCAATTGGCAGATTATATATATATAGATTCAGGAAGATGCTATTGAAAGCTTTTTGTACAAACTCAACCTATCAGCATCCAACTATAGCACACAGCTGACACTTCGAACTCTCCCCATACAGTTGGTTTCTTGCTCCTAGCTAAACTCCTCATGCCAATAAAAAAAAAAAACTTATGCTTAGGCCACGGTAATAACAATAGTTATTATCGACTTTCGTAAAAATGATACTGTTGCATGCATCCAGCATCAGTGTTGAGGTGGTGAAGACTTGCGCAGACAATTCAGCCCATGTTCTTGTGATGCTGGGTGGGAAAATAATGTAACAATGTCATTATAAAAGAACAAACAAATTCGACCTCTCTAAGATTACAAATGCTATGAAACGTAATAGTAAACAAATTCTAAATAAAACGTAAAACCCAACAACTTGACAAATTCTAAAACTGTAATTCAAAAAAGAAAGACCGACCTAGCCTGTGCTACATTCAAGTCAATGCATACATGTCTTTCAACAACCAAGAAAGCAACGCATTCCCAATGTACAAAGGGGAGACACAAAACACAAAAACTTGCCTGAAATCATTGTTTAAACCTGGGAATGTGTTGAGGGGGCTACTGCTATGGGGCTTGCCCTTTGGAAGGAATCTTTGCTGCCATTGCACGCAACTCATTTGCAATTTCAGTGAAGTTTGGTCTGTCTGATGGCTCAGCAGACCAGCATCTCTCCATCAATGATCTCCAGTCTGGGTCACAAGTCTCCGGCACTGGTGGCCGCAAGGTATTGCTCACAATACCACCTGATTTTTGGTAGGGAAATGATCAGCGAGACACATACTTGAGCCCATTCAAGTCAATGCAACTCGATTATTTGTGATAAAACAAAAACCTTACCTATAATAGCCCCATAGTGCAAGTCTGCGTATGGCTCTTCACCAGTTAGAAGTTCCCACAACACCATACCAAATGAGAACACATCGACCTATGTTAGAGAGAATTGAAGCACAAGCTCATCAAGTGAGAAGGAGAAAATATTTATATGCAAGATGGTATTAAACGACAAATGGAGCACAAACCTTCTCAGAGACAAGACTACTGCTTCCATTCAGAAGCTCCGGTGCCATCCATGGAAGTGTTCCCCGCACACCACCTGAGATAAGTGTTTGGCATTTCACCTTCGACAGGCCCAAATCACCAACCTGGAGCAAAAGCAGAAGTGAAAAACCAATCCAATAGATTTTCTATTGAAATCAAATACAGAATCCTTAAGTTAAACAGCACATGTAAAGACCTGCGGATTATATGCATCATTTTAACCATAGACCTTAAATTTGAACTCGATAGTTTTGACTGATTGTCATACAAGGATTACATGTGAGCATTTTGGAAATGGAGTTCTATTCCCAATAGCATATGCAAATTGCCACTTATGATAAGGTTTCATAAGCACTTGAGCCTCTGATAACTTCTATCAATGACAAAAGCAAAGGCTTCTTGAATTCAGGACTAAAAATAGAAACAATAATCTTAACTATCATCACTAATAATAAAAAGAATAACTTGGAAAGCTCAACTAATGAAAAGAAAACAGATAAGGATGAAAAGAAAAGGGGGAGACTATTACCATTACAAGGAGGGGTAAAAACACTTCACACGTGATACAGACTGGGAGATAAAATCCACCAAGTCACTCGAGTAAAAGTAACAGTTGGACAAAAGAGAGTTCAAATCAACTAACTTAGACATTCCATTCATCTCTTGCTTAAAAAAAATATCAGCCTGAAACTCTGTTGACAAGATATCAGCATTCAGCATGCACTTGAAGATATCAGCATCAAGTACAGTTGAGAAGATAAGATTACCTCTCTTTTCCTATGCTATTAAGTACAGTAATAATACCATTTGTGATTTGTAAGTCAAATTTAAAGTGATTCCATTTGAAAACATTCCCATAACCTCAATGCCATTTGTACCCCTAAACCATTCTGCTAAAAATCCCATCATTCAAAAGGACCCTTGCAACAGCTCTAAAGTGTTCCATCTAAAAGATTCAATTAATTTGCCGCGAAAGGATAACTTATTTTAGTCAGACGCCCACATTTTGCCTTTGCAGAGTGAGATAACCACTAAATGCAACAAGACAATTTTCTAGATCAATTAGGCACAAAAAGAATTTCTCCAAATACTAAAATTTTCAAAAGGAGAATATCAACAGAAATGAATCCACAATGGATATGCACGTCAGAGAGTTCATTACTCGATATAAGAATGAATGGGAGAATAAAATATCCTCTTCCTCCAGATCAGGTCACTAACCTTGCATATTGGCCGGTGAGGATCTCGAAGATTAACAAGTAAATTGTCACTCTTCAAATCAAAGTGCACAATATTCTTCCCATGCAAGTATTCCATTCCAAAGGCCACATCCATGGCAATCATGAGACGCTTACGCTTGTCAAGGCTCCTGACAACAAGCAATTATAAAATCAAATTTCACTTTCAAAGTGGTGCATGAATTAAAATGGAGAGAGATACAGGTTCATGAAAAGAAACTAGAAAATAACACGGCACCTCTCATTCTTCTGCAAAGCATTTCTTAAAGAACCATTAACCATGTACTCTGTCACTGTCGCCACAGAACCTCCAGGGCCATCAAGAACAACGCCATAAAAGGCAACCACATTTGGATGGTGCAAATCAGAAAGCTTAATTGCCTCATTCCAGAAGTCATCTCTCTGATTTTGAGCATATGGCACAATGAAGACAGTTAGCAAGTCATAACACATGAATAACATCAATAAAAGCAAAGCTTAACAGGTGAGACGGGACAAAAAAAAAACAGAGAGAAGAATGAAAACAAACCATGCGTTCTTGTTCGGAAGGTTTTCCAGCGAAACACCTATCATTAATTCGTTTGATTGCGACATCAGTACCCCTCCACTTCCCATGATAAACGGTGCCAAAGGTACCAGAACCCAATTCCTGCAGCTCTTCAAGGTCACTGTTCTTTATAATCTGCCGGTCAACAGCCAGAAACATGCTTAAAATTGACAATCACGATTATAAATTACAGGAAGCAAAAATAGTGAACTCTTTCAACCTGCAAGCAACCAAGGCCTTCTGATACTGGAAAACCAAAATTCACCTTTTCAGGCAGTTTTTTCTTCATGTCCTGAGTTAACAAAGCAACAAATTATAGGGATAAGGGAATAGTCAGATAAAGCCACCATTAATGGCAACAGGAAAAGGAAAGCCAATTGATAAACATGAACATGTTCCCAACTAGTGCAATGAAAACAGAAAGGATTAAGCACCTCAAATTTAGCTTTTTGCTTTATTTCTAAACCTTCATTTGAAACTTCTTTTTCTTGATTTGGTTCATAAGCTGATTCACTGCTTTCTGACACTGTTGGTTCTGGATTAGAATTAGCTGACTGGAAAACAGAAGCAGCTACACCCTCAGCGACAGCCTTGAGTTCTTTCCTGATGAGTTCCTCAGCTGAACCTTCAACCATGAAATAAAAAATGCTAAGAAACTACTTTTGCAACATAAGAGAAGATTTGATATTATCCAGATGAACACAAACATAACAAATAATTATGGGAGTTATCCAGTTATAAGCACACATGAGCACACCGAATAAGAAGCTTCTGACCTTTGGATGATTGAACACACTCTAAATCCTTGTTTGAATTACTCAGGGGCTTGGGAACTCCATCCTCCACCATCACACCTGTGATTAAGTCCACCTCACCAGAGTGGTTCTCAATGAAAGGATCCCTAGTACCAAAGACTTCTTTTTTTGTTGCAATCTTGCTAGGTCTAGGTGGAGGAAAATGATTATCATGCCTTGAGTTCCAAGGATCCTGGCTGCTGAAGAGTGACTTCGAGGAGTCCTGAGCATTGCCAACTCCACTAGATGGTGATAGGGAAGATAGTGTATTACCAGTTGAGGATAAAGCTTCCACGTCACTAGGGACAACCTTTGAATGCAATTGTGAATCATTCTTCCATTCAACAACAGGTGGGATTCTGTCATTCACATAGACCGGCTCCACACCAGAGAATGCAGGGATCCCATAACTAACTTCAGCAGAATCCAAGGCAGGAATCTCAATCTTAAATTGAGGATGTGATGCTTTATTAACCACAATAGGTGGTTGTGCAACCTCATGTAATTCCATTGGTTGGGAAATATGTATGTAAGAAACCCCTGTAGAAGCAGGTAACACTTTAAACTGCTTAATATGATTTGAATTGGGAACCACCTGAGGTTTGCTAAGGGTATTATCTAGAAGAACCTCCCTCCCAGCAATTTTCTGGGTTTTATGATCTAAGATTTCTTCCTTTCTAAATTTATCAACAAGTGACTTTTTCTGATCATTGTTAACATTAATTTCAGGGGGGCGTGTGTGGAGAGCATCCATCATCCCATCAACTAATCTCAGCTGGTCATAAGATATGTAAGAATCTACAGCATATTCTTTGGAAACAACACCAGGAAGCTTGCCAGTGTACTCTTTCGGAGATTCATGAACTAGTTGTTCAGAAGCTTGAATAGGTACACCAGCAGCATGAGAGACATCAGTATTAGCAGGTTTACTCAGTAAAATCTGGGGTTGCATTGGCACTGAATGTTGCTGGACATAATCTTCTATGTGAGACTCAGGAATTCCACCTGTGGACATGCCACAAGGAGACTGTACATCACCTGGTAAACCTATCATGCCATAGGGAGCTGAAATCTTAGACTGATCAGAATTGTCAGTATTCAAGAAAGTTCTCTCATTTTCATTAAGGGACTCAAGATTCTGAGAGGACACAATTGCTTCTGACTGTGGCATTCCAATATGATGATCCATATGACTAAGAACTGCAGGTTGAGCACCAGCACCTTGTTCAATAATGTGTTCTCCCAAGGCACCAGTTATCAAAACCCTGTCCATAGGCCAGGCTTTCATAGTATCTTCTAAGAGAAGACTATGATGAAGTGAGTTTGTATAGATCATTCCAGATTCTCTTGGGTCCTGTACCAAAGGATCAGAATGTGCATGAGGCAGTGCTTTCTGATACATATAACAGTCCTCCATTCTTGGAACTTTCTCAGGGAAAATTACCTGCTGATGAGACACTGACCCATCAGAGAAGGCAACATGCTCTGGCTGAGGAACTTGGGTCCAGCCATAGCCTCCTCCAACAACTGCATGAGGGAGTTGAGCCCGATACACATTGTAGCTTGGGTCAACAGGAACCTGAACAATCCTTGTTCCAAATGCATTTTCTTCAGGACAGTGCTCCAATCGAGTTTTTTGGGGTTGCATCAATGGTTGAACCACAGTTGGCCTTACAGGTGTGGATGTCATAGTCATATGCACTGCAGGAACATATTGAAGAGAAGTAGCACCTGCATTACTCTCATGAAAATGCTGTTGGGTGAGTACAGACCCAGAAGTTCCCAGCAGATGGTTATTTGGAAAACCCATTTGGCGAGGAAGGTGCCTATAATCTGCATGATTTGTAATTTCTTGATTAGGATCTACATAAACCTGCATCTGAGGAGCATGTGGTGGAATGCCTGATCCAACTTGCTTGAAATCATGGGCCATATGCTGCTGTTTTTCAGTAAAAGGAACAGACCTCTCAAATTCAACCTCAGTCTGAGAACATGAAGTCTGCGGAGGACCAGACTTAGCTGTTGGAATTACCAAAGAAACAGCAGATGCACCACCAGCATAAGGTGGGGGTTTAGTATCTGCAATGACTAATTTTGGAGTAGAATCATGAGAAGTTGCCGAATTATCCCTAGGGGATAACAGGCTGGTAGATGGTGGCCAAGTCACATCCCCTTGACCAGGACCTGAGCAATCAACAGCCTCAGCCCCACTACAATCAGAGTTTTGTGTTGAACTTACACTTGCCTTGCTCTCCTTCCTAGCGATACGACGACCACCACAATCCACAACCCCATTTACTGCGTCAAAATATTTCTGCCCACTATCATGTAAATCTCCAAATGGGACCGAACCAGAAGCATCAAGCTGTAAATCTGAAAATAAAAACACCCTTAACTTAGCTGACCCATCCAAAGACCTCTCAACCAACTTCTCATATTCCTCCATCATATTATCAAGATCATCAGCACATGAAACAGACACCAATGCATCAAGATCCTCATCAGGAAGCTGGTATTTAATAACAACAAGCTGCTGATATGTGTCCGTCATCTTCCGCTGTAGCTCATTAAAGCTCACATCTCTCCTCACACTAATAATCCTTGTTTGCCCTCCAACATATCTCAACATACCATCACTTGGTCTAGGTAAAATCTTCCCCCCAAAACTACACAACAACTTTACTTTCTTTCCTGACACCGAATCATCCTTACCATTTTCACTCCCATGGTCAGCCCCGCTGCCACTACCACAACTCCCCAAATTGGGGTTATAAGCTGACCCTATATTAACTACCTCATTGCTCCCACTAACATTAATCCGATTCCCAAAATTAGGTGAAGAACCAAATCCTGACACCATATCATTTCCGGCATGATCAACAGCATTACCAACTATCCTGTTCCCCAAATTAGGATTATAACCAAACGCAACACCTGAACCATTTGCACCCACATTCACACTCCCAACCGGCACCTGCAGGAGTGGGGCCCATGGGGTAACCCCAGGAACAGTATTCCCATATCCTAAACCTACAAAACCAGCATCAGACACTGATGCCGAATAAATAACAGGTACAGAGCCTTCTGGGTTGGAAAAGAATTCTGGGTTTCTACCAGCTGTTGCCGGTGTGGTGACAGCACTACTACTAGAACTAGCCATGGCAGCCATAATGCGGGGCTCTTCAGGTATGGCTCTAGCTATGTTCAATGGCCTTAGATCATTTGGTATTGGGGCTTGATCAAAAGCCATAAATAAACTTCAAATTGAAAAATCAATCGATCCTTATTCACAAACTTGGGATTTGCCCAAATGGGTTTTGCTGTACACATTCACTACTCCGAAAAAACCATCACAAACCCTCCCAATATTTTGCACAAAAATATATGTGTGCGTGCGTGCGTGCGTGTGTGTGTGTGTGTGTGTGTGTGTGTGTGTGTGTATGACTAAACAGAATTAAAGCGAGAGAAAGAAAGACAAAGTTACCAGATTTGAACGGTGACAATTGGGGATAGATAAGAATACGAAAAAAGGACACATAAAACAGTAGCCCCGTCGGTGCCGCAGAAGAAACTTAGAAAGGAGCTTGGAAAAATCCAGGGCTGTTTTAAGTGCGTCAATCTTTCTCTCTTCTCTCTCTCTCTGTAATCTTATACAGTTTTTTAATGTTTATTATTATTAAAGGTTGGTTGGGATTTGGTGTCGTGATTGAAGGTGCAAGTACAGTTGTCTTTTAGAATGTTTTTTTCAAAAATAATATATTAAAATAATATATTTTTTACTTTTTAAAATTTATTTTTAATATTAAAATATTAAAATCATTTAAAAACATAAAAACAATATTTAAAATTTTCCATAAACATGGTATAAATACAATTACAAACACTGTGTTGTTGTATTGTTTATTTCTCAGTGTAACTGGTCTTTCTTATTTTGTTGTGTTTTATATCTTAAGTTTTGTTTTGCAGTTCAAATGGAAGTTTGTTAAAATTTATTTTTTAAAATTTTTTATGTTTTTTTATTATTTTAATGTATTAATGTAAAAAATAAATTTTAAAAAATAAAAAAATATATTATTTTAATACATTTCTGAACAAAAAATATTTTAAAAAATAAATATAATTATATTCTTAAACATCTCCTAAAAAAAAAAAAAAAAGAGCGAGAGAGTATCGTTTCATCCATGCAAGTCCAATACTAGAGTTTCTTTTGGGTGGAAATTGTGAAGTGACAAAGAAAGGGGGGAAGGAGGCTTTGATATTATGGTAGTTAAGGGGGGAAGGAGGCTTTGATATTATGGTAGTTACTCCTTTTAAAAATATTTTTTATTTAAAATAATATTTGTTTTTATTTTTAACATTAATATATTAAATTTCAAAAAATTCTAATTTATGCGGAGAAGAGAGGTCGAAAGGAGTGGCTTGTAGAGGACCTCTTTTCTTTTTTTTCCTACAAGAAAAGAATTCTTATACTTTAAATGTGTGAATGGAAGTTGGGTTGTATACTGTTTTTATTATTATTATTATTATTATTATTATTTGGTAAAGAAATTAATGTTCAATTGTAAGGAAAAAAAATCAAAATTTGCTGGCAAACCAAAATAAATTAATATGAGTTAAATGGGTGTTTGATTCAGGAATATTTATTTATGGGAAGTAAAAGATAAAACCATGATACTATTAATTAAATATCGAAACTAAATATATGTATATGTCATAGATCTTGGATTATTATGATTCCCTTGTGTTCGGGAATAAATAAATAAATAAATTAAGAACTATCCCTATTTTATTTTATATTGCCATTATACACTGATTATATTTCTAGAAACTTCTTAAATGAAACGGATTTGAGTATCTAACTATTTTAGTATATTTGATTATCAAGCAAATGAGGGAGAGCTATCCCTATTTTATAGTCCAAGCCCCAACGGCTCCTCCATGAAAAAAGTGTAATTATCCTTAAAAATAATTTTATCTTGAATTAATTGTTAAAATTAAAACCCTAGCTAATAAACATCTATTTTTTTTTCTTTCAAATTCTTAATTTTCAACTCAAATACTTCTAACACTAACTAACTCTAATTAATTCCATCAGCTCCAACACAATTTCTAATTAGCAATCAATCTGTCCTCTAATTTAATATTTAATATAAAAAAATTCATATATACATAATAAGAAACTAACAGAATTCTTCAAAAGCTAGAAAGTTTCTTTGAGTGCGGTTATACTTTAACTTCATCTGTTTAGAATTGCAATTGCGGTTGCGATTTGAAATATTTTTCGCTTAGAAATATATTAAAATAATATTTTTAAAAAAAATTTAAAAATCATTTTTAAAATCAGTATATCAGAACGATATGAAAATATTAAAAAAAAATAATTTTTAAAAAAAATTAATTAATTTTTTTAAAAACACGAGTTGACCTGCGTTTCCAAATAAGATGTTCATCTTTTAAAAAATTACACATGATGTCTTATTATTTATATAGTTGATATATTAAATTATAAACACGTGAACTCAATCAACAAAAAGAGTTTAAAAATATTACAAATTTCTTATTATAATTGATTTAGTGTCCAAATTGTTCATATAAATGTTGTTAAAAATCCTTGATATATACTTTTTATTTTATAGACAATTTTTCTTCACCACCGATCAACAATCTCCCTTTTCACCTTCAATATTAACCGAACTCAAAAAACTTTTATTAAAGATTATTTTTTTTATAAATATCTTTCTTAAAATCGTGAATGCTTAAAAACATTATATGTTGAAGGAGTAGATCTCATAAATTCAATGATTTAATTTTTTTGGAAAAACAATTCTGAGAAGAATCTGTCAATGACGTTAATTAATATTATTTTTAGTTATGAAATAATCTATTATTTCCAAAATCAAAATCTCATCGAAGTTGTCTCTCCAATGGCGATTTTTCTGTTGTTGCAACAACCAGAGGAATTGCAACAGTCTATTGTTATGCGGTGGAAAGCCATGAATGATGGTATCGGTGCGCGTTGGTCAAAACGAACAATTTCTTTATTTAGCTTGACGGTTGGCCGTTGTATTGCAAATGGATTAGTCGATATAAATAACAATATAAGATTAGCCCATATCTTATAATATCTAAAATATTATTTTTTTTATATTGTAAATATGATAATGGTTATTTTTTAAAATATTTTTTATTTAAAAATATATTAAAATAATAATTTTATATTTTTTAAAATTATTTTTAATATCAGTATATTAAAATAATATAAAAACATTAAAAAAAATATTAATTTAAAATAAAAAAAAAAACAAATACTTCCGACTAAAAGAAAAGGCAAGAAAGAAAGTGATGTTCCAACCACCAAAATCTTTGAGACGCATGAAGTGGACCGCCAGGATTAAGTGGGGTCCATCTTAAATCCAGTAATGATGCGAGACCCCACTGTCTTTATCATTTCTTGACTACTCCTAAGTCCATGAACGGGTTGATTTCCGAAAGAACACTTCAGCATCACCGTGCATCCTAACAACAAACAAACATCTTTTTCAATGATTTATTTATTATTTATTATTTATTAAATATTTAATTAATAAATCTAGAATAAACATAAAATAATATAATTATAATTTTAATATCAAGAAATCCATTAAAAATTCTATTCAATCCCGTCACAAAACTTAAAGGAAAAAATTTTAAGAAAATAATTTATAAATTTCTTCAAGATACATGGTATATAAAATAAACTTTAATGTGATATCAAAAAATATAAAACAAGTCTTGATTAATTCGATTGATGTTCATGAAAGGTTTATAGGGATGCATCCAGACATAAATTGAAATAAGAAAATTCAAATATGTCAATTTTGATATTTCATTACTGTTTTGCCCATAACTAGAACTACATAATTAGTTTTGATGCGATTTTAAATGCACTTGAAAGTAGATATCCACAACTTTTCAATGATATATAATAGATTTTTTAATTCGCCAAGATAAGAGAGAACTGTTCGTTTGAAGTTGAGCATATTACAAAATTTGTTTTTAATTTTATTTTAATTAATTGAAATATTATTTATTTACTTTTTAGTTTGTTTTAGGGTCTGCGGCAATTAAGGGTTTATTTGGTTTATATTTTATATATCTATTTATTATATTTATATAAAACAAATAAATTCGTTGCTCTTGCTGTCTACTCTACCAAAGCCTGGATCGGTCTAGGTACATGCTATGGTTTTAACAAACCAGTGCCGGAAAAGCATGGCCTGTTTGAACCTTTTAATTTCTTGGTCTTGCAACTGGATAAATCAGTACCCTGAAATTATGGGATTCAATGGTGATCGGTGACCAAGTCAATGGACGGAAAAAAATTGGATAAATGATTTGTCTTGGTCTCACAATGTATAGAAACTACCAGTTCTTTTACCCTCGCTAAAATCTGATTCATACTAGATAATATATTTTTAAAATAATAAGATTGGAACATACCTTATGGCATATTAAAAAAAATTGATGCGGTGACATAATAAATTGACCTAAACTAATCCTCAACTTGAGTTATAAAACCATGATAATCTCATAGAAAATAAGTTAAAAGAAATTAAGAAGCTTAATTTTGATTAATTTCATATTAAAAGATAAAAAAAAATCAATTTGAAAAAAAAAAGATTCAAGAAACATGATTCAAGTAAGCCTGGAAAAAAATGTCAAACTCGCGAACCGAGTCAGGAACACAAGTTCCCTCCATATAAAACAAATAAAGAAATACAGAGACTAGTTACTAACAAACTCATTGTCGAAGTATGAATTTTTTTTATAAAAAATCATTTTAGAAAAAGCAACAAATAAAACTTAAATTAACATGTCAAATCCACAACTTAGGTCATCAGACTATGATAAAAAATACATTTTAAAAAAAAATTAAGCGAAAAAAATATTTATCTCACCATAATCCAAAAAAAATAATTATTGATGTATGATTTTAAAAAAAAAAAATTCTTTGATTTTGATTTTATTTAAATGAAGCTAAAATTTTTGAAAGAAAACATTTAAAAAAGGAGCCCATGAGTTTGAGCTTAATCGACCGGTACCTAGGCCCAAAGCAAAGGCAAGCTTACGTGCTTGCCCATTTCAATTTTGTTTTTTGCTTGGCTGACAAACAGCGTGTCACTTATTCATAATTTTTTTTATAAGTGATGCAAATGATGTGTCATTTGCATCTCAAGTTTTCAGCGATTCTTAAGTCTCTAAAAAATCAGGGTTGAGTTTTTTCAACTCTAAGAATTCATTTTTATTTCTTTTTTGACCTATAAACACCAACAAAACAACCTAGAAACCCACATAAACTCCTTGACACCTTAAAATAACCAAAATAATTGGTCCAAAAATAAAAAATTAACCCGGAATCCAAAATCTCCCAAGGTTAGATCTACTTTTTCAAGTTGTTTTAAGGCAAAATAACATCAGAGCTAAACTCTCCTCATCGAATGAAACTCGTGATACCAAGGTCGACCTTTTTTTTGTGTCCAGAATCGATGTCAACAATAAATTTCTCTCTCTACCACCATAATTCAACAACATTTTATTTCTTTTCTGTCTAATCAAGAACTGAAAAATAAAAATAAAGTTTTGTAACGTAATTGAATTTTATAAATCTTTTGGGACTGAAAAGGCATCATTGGGAAAGTAGAAGGATGAAAGTGAATTTTTTTGCACAAATTTTGAAACTGCCACCCATTTTACCCACCTTTCTAACTTCAATCCTCTATCTTTCAAATTTATCATTCCTTAATATTTTAACTTAAATTGGCCTTAGATTTGGTACGAGAAGGGTGAGATAAAAAAAAAAGAAAAAAAAACATTGTGAACAATGAATTCACTTTGTATTTTGTAAAAACAAAATGAATATACAAGTTTTTTCATTATAGGGTGGTGACTCGAAATCTCATTAGAGAGGAAAGGCTCTATTACCATATAAGAGATGAAGATTTGAGATTTTGACTTGTTTATTTACTCTTACATGTCTTGAATATATACAAGAGTGTAGAATTAAAAGGAAACTTACATGTGATGTGAGAATTTATTTTCTTGTTTTTAGATCAATTACTTCAGTTTCACTTCAATTACTAAAACCAAAGTGATATTTCACAGTACGAACGTCTTTATAAATCTTGTCAAGTTAATTCAGAGAGTCCAAGATGAGAAAAGAGAAAGAGAAAACTATTTTTTCAACAAATGAAAACTTATACCTTCATGTGGGTTATGTCCCTATATATATAAGTAGAGGAAGCAGGTACTTCCTTTAGTAACTCCTCTAAATACTTGGACCAGGCTCATCCCTCATGGACGAATGAAGCCTAACACAATAACCAACAAAGAGAAACAGATCTATAGAAAAGGAAAAATGCCAAACGGAACCCACGATTCTCTTGCCTTTATACAAGGAATAAATTTTATGTATCTTCATAATTTGCTATAACTAATTTTCTTATTATCATAATTCTTTTCACTTAGTTTGTCTCCCTGGTTCAAAATCATCAATAATACTTTTAGATACAACCATATTAAGCATTATTGACACCAATTATAAATATTAGTATCTAGTACAATTTAAATAACATTTATTGTCACACCATTCTAAATTAAACAAATAATAATCTAACACATACAATAGAAATGAAAAGAATGTTAAACACTTAATCAATTTTCATTTGTATGGTCTAATTATTATTGAAAATTTAAATGAGTGCAAAATTATGGTTATTAGTTTCAACTAACAACTCTCACTGATCAAATTGTAGATATATTCATATATATGCATATAATGTAATTAAAACTTGAATTACATAAAATATGCAGTTCAAAATAAACAACCAATTATCTTAGCAAAAAATAAATACTAAAATAAAAAAATAAAAAACAATAAATTTTAGAATTATTTTATATTTTAGGTATAAGTAGGGTCTCTAATTACATCATCTATTTCATCAAAGTCATCTCCTCCAAGTTCATTATGCTCAAACCATGAAATGAATTTAGCAGCAACATCCAAATGACCTGCACTTATTCTACTGCGTCGTATACCCTTTTTGATATACTAACATTCCCTCTCAAGCAGCATTTCATAAGCGAGATTGTTGAAATCTAAGGATTCCAACTTATATTTCTACGATAGTCACACCGACATCTATTTCTCAGGTAGAGAATTGAGAACGGTTAACATTTGATGTTCCATATAGAATTCGTAAACACCACTCATAGCCAGTCTACTCATCCAATGATATATATAATCAATGTGTTTTTGAATTTTATGAACAAGATTGATGGTATAACCTAATAAATGATTGCTTTGTTGTTAGCTATCCACTACAGCAAAAAATATTCCAAAAGCATATAAATATAATAATCAAGGGTATAATAAATAGGCTTTGAGGCGTGAAGATGACTATTTTTAAGATATTAATTGTCCCCATTATATTTGTTGTAGGGTTAAAACAATATACCTTTAGAATACTATAAAGTCTTAAATTTATAAGTTTATTAGGAAGTTCTGTTTTGTTTCTAATAAATATAAATAAAGAGGTTGTAGAGAAAAATTAGGGAGAGAAGAGTTCTGTTTTGTTTCTGATAAATATAAATAAAGAGTTCTGTTTTGTTTGTTATATTTATATTTTTTTTGGTCAGCATCAAACTAGTATTTATAAATAAAATAACACCCTTTTAGATCAATGTGTCTATAAAGTTTAGAGGCACACCTCTTTAGACCAATGTGTCTATAGAGTTTAAAGGCATACCTCTTCAGACTAGTGTGTCTGTAGAGTTTAGAAGACACACATCTTCAGATAAATTATTTGAACAATTTGGTAGGAGGTGTCATGCATAATTATTAGATTAATTAATTCTAAAAATTTAATTAATTATCTCAAATTAATGAATTCAAAATAATAATAGAAGGCATTTATGTTAAATAATGCCAAATGCCATCACAATCCTTTTAAAAAAAAAAGAACAAAAAAATTTATGATACAATCAATATAGTCAAAAATCAATGTCTTTGTCTTCATAAATGCAAATTTAACAAACGTTTTTAGAATCTCTCTTTTAAATACAAACAAAGAACTAACATGTATTTATATGTATAGGGAAAAAAACGTTTGTATAGTAATAGATATATTGCATAAAATCTAACAAAAGATACATTTTAAAACCATGCTCTGATACCAATGTAGAACTGAAAGGAAACTTACATGTAACTTGAGAAATCACTTTCTTGTTGCCACTTTAATTACTAGAACTAAAGTGATATTTCACAGTACAAACATCTTTATAAATCATGTTAAGTAAATGTAAAGAGTCCAGAATGAGAGAAGAGAAAGAGAAAACTATTTTTTCAACAATTGAAAACTTATACCTTTATATGAATTATATCCCTAGATATAAGTAGAGGAATCAGTTATTTTTTTTTAATAATTCCACTAAATATTTAGACCAGGTTTATTTTTTATGGACGAATCAAGTCTAACCCAATAACTAATAAAGAGAAACAGATCTACGGATAAGGAAAAATAGCAAATAGAACCCACGATTGTTGCCGATATACAAGGAATAGATTTTCTGTATCTTCATAATTTGCTATAGCTAATTTTCCTGTTATCTTGTTTTGGAAACTCCAAATTTTTGGTTGCCTTGCTGGTTTTCTTTGTCATGGCGTCATTCCTGGAAGCAACCTTAATATTCCCAACACAAATACACATTGTTCTCTCCTTGCTTGTCTAGTTAAAGAGTGAAATTAACGCAAGTCAATGAAAGCTTGAATCTTTTTGGATTGATGTGCCCAGTTTGGGTTCTTAGGCCCTGATTTCTATACCACAAACAAAAAAAAATCTAACATAATTTGACGCAAGCAGAGCCCAGCTAGATCCCCCCTTTTTTTTTTTTGAAACAGCTAGCCCATAATTACAAATTCCACACTGGACAAATTAAGTTTTACTTAAGGAATGGAAAATAGGCAAAAATATTAGGACTAAGTGCAAACTATACAAACAAATACTAAATCAAAGTTCTAAATTTATATCAACTGTGGCAGACCTTAAGTCGGCTCCCCAAGGTGTCATTGGACTTGCAATGCCATGATTGTGCCAATGGCCTTTTTTTTTTTTTTTTATTTAAGGCCATCATCCATCCTGATTTATTTACTAAAATAAATGACATGTTATCTGTCTAGCCAAATAATATATCATCATTTGTTTTAAATTTTAGCCATCTTTGATGGCTAGAAAGTCATGTTTTTTTTTCTTAAACTAAAAAACTTCATTTCCAACTTGTTTTTGCTTGAAATTACACAAAAAAACATCTTAGTAATCTATGTAAATCTATTTTTAATTCCAAAACATCATTAAATTAGTCAAAAAATAAAAATTAGATCGAATAATAACCTCTTTAAGCTTTACTTTACTTTTTTAGTGAGATAAAAATCTTAATCACGATCTTTTTATTTTAACAATATGAAAGTTCAAAAACATCTAAATAACACTTCTTTTACAAGAGATAAAAACATCAAATTTAGCTTTTTTGTTCATGAAATCTATCCAAATGACTATTTTATCTCTTTTCCGTCATTTTTAACTCCTTTTTATCTTTTCTCAAACTCAATGATAGAAACCTGAATAAAATAAATTATTAATCACAATCTCCAATCAATGTAATGAAAAAGTATAAAATTAAAAAGAAAATTTCAATAACTAGATTAAAAAAAGTGTTAAAAAAAAACTATTGAAATCTATAATATCTTGCGAGGTGATGAGTAGTAAAATTACAATCTCTAAAAGGTTTTTAGAAGTGTAACGTAATGTAATTGGAATATAGCGAGAGTAACCTTATCTTCGCTGGACCTCAAAAGAATGTGTAGGCCTATAAATTGCAGAAGCCTTAGAAGTCACATGTCAACAGATCTAGGCCCATATTACCCAAGCTTGATCTATTTCTTGGTCAAGAAAAGAAAAAAAAAAAAACCCCGATCGCCACCGAAGCGAGAGAAAGCACAAAGAGGTAGGTTTCTCAAAAAGGAAAAAAAGCAAAGCACAGAAAGATAAGCAAGTCAGCTGGCTATATTTTGTGAACGTTTCATGGATATTATCAGTCAAAAGGTCTCTGGTGCAACCAAAAAGAAGGTGTGATCTGGCCGTCTGGGGGCATCTAAACTTTAAGTCATGATTTTGAAAACTTAACACATGAGAATTGAGATTATTAGCTTTTTCCAGCACGATGATGCGTTGCTATTATTTTATTTTATTTTATTTTATGATAATAAAAATAAATACTCAAAAGTATTTTATTTTTTCAGTTAAAGTTCCTCTTTCTTTTATATATATATATGTGTGTGTGTAAGTATTATCTCAATTTTCTTTATTGACAGTATAATTATTTGAATAAAAAGCTTAAAGCAATTAAAATTAATATTCAAATTATTTAAATTCATGAGAAAGAGTATGTATTTTTTTAGTTGTAACTCCCCTTTTATAATTCATTCATTTCTTTTCTACTTTTAGATAAAAAGACTTTTTTTTTTTGTATTAGAAGCATGGTTTTTCAAATAAAAACTTAATATTATTTTGATTATTATTATGTGATTGTATGAAAAAATCAAAGAATAATTAATTTGATGAAACAATATAAAAAATGACAATAAAAAAATATATGTTTTATTCTCATCAAACATTCATGTATAATTTTTATGAAATATTGTCTATATAGTTTTAATTATACATAATGATTCAAAAATATTTTGCTAATATTACCATAAAAACCTTATTAAAAAAAATGGCAAGATTAAATGAAGTTTTAAATATCATCATCATTTTATATATATATATATATAACACTAAGAGCATCAAGCCTAAACACATTGAAAATTAAAGGGGGTGGATGACATGTTTCATTGCAATGAATATCAGTAGTTTTCAGTGAACAAAAAATTAAGGTATATATTTTTTGGTCTTTAAAAACTTAATTTTTAATATTTTTTTATATAAAAACACCTTAAAAAAATTCTTAAAACCTTGATAACCTTATTTTTCAAAGACAAAACATATTTTAATTAGCCTAAAAACTAAAAATCAAATTAAATTAAACTTTCTTGACTTCGACCTACTTTTTTAAAATTATAAGAGACATAAACAAGCTCCATTAAACTCTTTTTATGAAGCTGAATCTATTAATATTAAGATTAAGTTTTTATCATCCGACAAAAATCTTTCTCTCCCCTTTCCTTTCCTTTCCTTTCCTGATAAATTACCCCTTGCTCTTTTAATTGTGAGGGATTCAAATGTAAAAGAAATGAATTTTTATAATCAAAATATAAAATATAAAATAAAAAGGACTAAAATGTTGAAAGTCGTGTATCTTGAGTAGTAAGAATGTAAAAAAAACAACCTTTTATTTATACAGTTAATTTTAATCCTTGTTTTTTATTTTTTTTTAAACTAATCCATATATTTTTATTCAGTAACAACAATCTTTATGTGGTGTAGAAATAATTTTTGTTATAGCGCACATGTGAGAGCATGCAAAACGGAATGCACCCGATCCATAAAACGTTCCAACATAACTTGTGAGGACCAAAAAAACAAAAAAAAAGTTTAATGATCAAAGTGGTAATAAAATTCAAGGACCAAAAAGCAAAAAAAAAGCCATTTATTATTAATATGAACAAGCAAATGTATATGTGTAAAAAGTGGAGGCACAATGATTTATCCATTAATTTCTTTTAGTTTTTTTTTTTTTTTTGTTAATTATATAACATAGAAATAGTCTTTGTCATAGCGCAAAAGTGAGGGTATGCAAAGCGATATATGAAAGAAATAAGAAACGAACAAAGGGTTCTAGCCTCCTTACCAAACCACTCCGTGTATTGGTTTATTTATACAGCTCAGGTTGTTACAATTACAATGACAAGAATACATTTGAAATAAACATCAGATATTGAGTACAAGATATGCAGAAGCAAAGTTTAAAAGGAAATCAGGATGTTGGAGCCGACAAGGGATAAGGTTGTTGCAGATGTTGGAGCCGGCTTTAGCGATAAGTCTGCTGTGTTGAGAGTGGACTGAGTCTCTTGCTAACATCCCCCTACAAGCTGGAAGGGGGTAGACATACTTGCAGCTTGTTCCGAAGCTCAAAAAAGCGACTGGTGCTTAATCCTTTTGTAAGAACATCAGCAATCTGATCTTGGGAACAAATAAACTTGAGTGTAATATCTTTATTTAGAACTTTCTAACGGATAAAATGGCAGTCCACTTCGATATGCTTGGTTCTAGCATGAAACTAATACAAGATTAGAAGATAAAGCCAATGCACCAATGTTGTCACACCAAATTGTGGGAGGGATAGGGAGCGGTATACGGAGTTCTTTGAGAAGCATTCTAACCCAATAGAGTTCGGCTGTGGTGATTGCTAGAGCCTGATACTCCGCCTCAGTGTTGGAGTGTGCTACAGCCGTTTGTTTCTCAGCAGTCTTTGACAGTAAACATGAACCAAGAAATACACCATAACATGTAGTTGAACGAAGATCATCATGATTACCAGCCCAATCGGAGTCGCAATAGGCTTGAAGAGTAAGAGATCCTTTTTTATATCATAAGCCATTGTCAATTGTTCCTTTGAGGTAACAGAGAACCCGCTTAGCAACAGACCAGTGAGTGGATCTTGGACAATGAATATGTTGGCAAAGTTGGTTAACTGAGAAAGCAATATCCGGATGAGTCAATGTGCAATATTTTAGCGCACCAACAGTTTGGCGATACTCAGTACGTAATTTGAGCTGCCGAGAGAGGTTCACCATTATGAGCTGAAATCCTAAGTCCCGGGGAGCATGGTGAGGGATAAGGCTTGGCACCGCTTATCTTAGTGCGATGGAGAAGATCACCAGTGTATTTTGATTGTCGGAGGTGTAAGCCCTTAGAGTCTCGATGAGCTTGAATGCCAAGAAAATAATTTAATGAACCAAGATCCTTCACTTTGAATTCCAGTTGCAAATTGGCAAGAAAAGAAGCAATAAGAGAAGGATGCGTGCCTGTCACAAGAATATCATCCGCATAGATGAGAAAGAACATGTGAATATTTCCTTGATGATAAATAAATAATGAAGAGTCCACCGGTGAGGAAATAAATCCAAACTGAAGTAGAGACTGAGATGGCGTATGAACCTAGCCCGTGGGGCTTATTTGAGTCCACATAAGGACTTCTCAAGCTTGCAAACATAGATAGGAAAATCTGGATGAACAAAGCCTTGAGGTTGCTTCATATAGACTTCCTCTTGTAAAACACCATGCAAGAAAGGATTAGAAACATCCAATTGTCGTATATTCCAATCAAAGTGAACAGCAAGAGCAAGAATAACTCGAATTGCGGAAGGTTTAATAACTGGACTGAATGTCTCAGTGAAATCTATACCACATTCTTGTTCAAAACCTTTAGCCACTAATCGGGCTTTAAGTCAATCAACCTGACCATGAGAAGTTTGTCTAACCTTGTAGACCTATTTGTTATCAACAACATTATGATTCAATGATCGAGTGGGGAGTATCCACATACGGTTTGCAATCAGAGCATCATATTTTTCTTGCATAGTCGTGCAGTATTCAGGATGCAATGAGGCTTGTTTGTAAGAACGAGGTTCAATTGAAATTTTTATACTGGTGAGAGCCTTAAGAGGATGTTTTGTGGAGTAGAATGTCTTATACTCAGGGAAGGTGCGGGGCTTGAGATGGCCTGTTTGAGACCGAGTGGTCATAGGATGGGATATCTGAGAGGCAAGAGGAATTATAGGCGCGGGTAATTAAGAAGTGAGGTGGAGATGGAGAAATATCTGGACTTGAACTGGATGTTGGAACAGCAAAATCATATAAAGATGATAAAGGGTTCAGTCAGGAGAATTATGAGAGGTAAATGAATCTGCATGAGTGCTAAGAGATAGATCAAACCCAATATTAGAGAGAGATAAATTCATAATTAAAATTTGAAGAAAAGGAGATAGGGAAGGAAGGAATTACCATGAGAGGCAGCCACCGTGAAAGGTTTGCTGAGGATGGTTTGGTCGTGGAGAAGGATAAGATTGGGTATTAGGTGCATGCTTTTTGAAGTAGTATGGAGGACGGAAGGTTTGCGGGTGGGATTTTGTGGGGTATTTTGGCTCGGAAGTCTTCAAAGGAGAGAGCTTTATCTCGGGTGGCAAGGTGCAGAGAGAAGTGACAAAGGGGTGATATGAATGATTCAAACCACTCACAATATAAGCAATTAAATCATCATCATCATCATCATCATCAATGGTCTTACCAACGGCTCCTAGTTGTGCTGCTAGTTGCTTTGCCGAATCAAGGTAAGCCGCACACTTCACGGAACCTTGATTCAAAGTTCGGAGGAGCCGCTTCAAGTGGTATCGGAGTGATTAGGACTGTTTAGGATTGTGGGTGTGCAGAGTTTTGAAAAGTTTTAGTTTTTTTTTTTTAGATTATTTTAGTATATTAATAATAAAAATAAATTTAAAAAATAAAAATATTATTTTAATACAACATAAAAAATACTTTAAAAATAATTTCTACCATTTTACTGAGTTACCACTGTTTTCTCTTTCTTTTATTTGATTCAAACCAGGTTTTCCATATTGCCCGTTTCTTTTACTTGGGATACGAGTCTTTATATTTGCCTTCTTCTTCCTTATTTCAGGCAGCTTGGAAAAGGCAGACATACTACAAGTCTGTTTTTTCTCCGAGGGAAATTTAGTTCTTGGGGTGGTTTAGCAATGGCCGGTGTGTTGCCTGGTGTTGAATGTGCTCGAAGGAGGAGGTTCCATCGAAGTGGAGATTCACTTGGAGCCCCAGCACATGGCTGGACAAGAAGGCCATCTTTTTGTTTGTACACAAGCAGCCATGAAAATCATCATGGTTCAATCTCTTCCCTGGTATCTTACTCTCTATCTACAGATCTTTTCCTTTCCTTTCTTATGTTTTTGGTAACTGTTGCTGATATTTTCTTTTTTCCTTCATAGAATTGGATTGAGAAGCAAAAGCAAAGAAGCATATTAAATCAGGCATACGAGGATGAGAAGCTGGGAGGAGTGGCAAAAGAAGCAAAGGAAAGATTAGATGAGAGGCTAAGAATGCAAAAGAAGAAACCAGAAATCACAAGGAAAACAATGGCTTCAGCACAATTCATATGGTCCTTGCTAATATGCACACAGTAGCCAAATCAAATTTAGTACTTGGATCAGCTTTCATGCTTACGTACTATGTTCTAATTTTATTTTAT
The DNA here is from genome assembly GCA_019202695.1 of Populus x sibirica. Classification (NCBI taxonomy): domain Eukaryota; kingdom Viridiplantae; phylum Streptophyta; class Magnoliopsida; order Malpighiales; family Salicaceae; genus Populus; species Populus x sibirica. The sequence goes on from JAGMVL010000423.1 coordinate 156,302, forward strand.
TTTTCTGAATCCAGGCACAAAAGCACAGGAAATCTAAGAGGTGTGGATGGCAGATCAATGGTACTAGGGGAGTTGCAAATGGAGGTGTATGGTCCAAAGAGGAGTGGGTCTAAGAGATACAAGTGGGCCAAATTGAGCTGGAAAGCTGCTGACCAAGACGAGTGCACCATCTGCCTTGATCGGTTCAAGTCTGGTGAGACCTTGGTGCACCTTCCTTGTGCACATAGGTACCACCCCAAGTGTTTGGTGCCATGGCTAGAAAACAATGGCCAATGCCCTTGTTGCAGAATGGAAATACATGTTGAACTTTCCTAGAAGCATTGCTCTCTCTCTCTCTCTCTCTCTGTTTTTTTTTTTTTAGGGTTTTGAGAGCAACTTTTTTTGCTTTAATAGAGTAATCTCTGTGTGTTTGTAATTTCCAGTTTTCCATATTAGCAACAGAGATTTTGGGAAATTAAGTCTATTGACAAAGTAGTATACAAATGATTTCTTTTTTAATATGCGGCAGCTCAAAGGTTGTATAATGTAAAATCACGGTGGCTTAGTTTTTCAAGCTTTTGTAGATTTTTTTTTTCTTTCAAACCTAAAGCAATAGATTCAGGTGTTTTTGACAGTGATAAATATTATTTTTTAAAATATTTTTTGTTTAGAAATATATATATATATATTTAAAAAAAATATTTTTGATATTAGCACATCAAAATAATCTAAAAATATAAAATAAAATTAATTTAAAATATAAAAATATTTAAAATTTCATAAAAAAAATGGTTGCATTTTGCCCAAACACATACTTAATCAGTGCCTATATTTTTTTTAACGCAGTCTAACTTTGAAGATTTTCTAATTCGCTATCCTACACCACAATCTCATTTTGGTATAATTATTATTTTAAAAATATTTAGTTAATCAACCTGCATTATAATTTTATATAAATTTTATTTTAAATCCTTAGTTATGAAAAACTAGAAATTTAAATTTTTTTGAACTACTTTTTCAATTATCGATCATAAAAATTACCACAACGTGAAGCATCCTTACAATACCAAAATATTAAAACACAAAAACTTAATGAAAAACCAAATTGTTTTTTTTTCTTGAGCATTTTGGCTTTCTGACAAGGATCCCGGGGTGTTAATTTGCAAGAAAGTGAAGGGCATTGCAAACTTTTATTATTATTATTATTATTATTAATGTAAGTATCTGGGTTAGCTTGCGCGCACTTCGACTAATCTTATAGGCCTTGAAGTTAATGATCATATAACCCTCCAGTGGCCTTGAGGTTTGTGAGACTCGAACGGGTAACTTTTAAGAAGCAAATCTAGAGTCTGACTAGTTGAGATATACCCATTAGAGTTAGGACATTGCTAACTTGCTTATTTGAGCCATCGATATTAATATTTTTTTATCTCCACAGTAAAATGTATTTTCAAATTAATTTTCATGAATTAAAAATAAATAATCAATATTACAAGCTCATAAATGTGTAATGCATTGTAAGAAAAGAAGCCAATGAAAAGTTTTTTTTTTTATAAAATTAGAAAAGCATAGATCTACAGAATTGCAAGCATGCTTGGTGCTTGGCCATTTTTTTTTAAAAAAAAAGTGTGTGAATTTGCAACTTGATAATTTCAAGGCCTAGTACAGGTCGAAGCTTGAGTGGACAGCCTAGCAACTTTTTGTCCTGACGAGATCAGTGGTCAATGCTGAGGAAAAAGAAAAACTGGTAAAATTTTAATTGATTTTCTAGCAGCAAGTGATTCTCATTGCTCCAAAGATCACTGTCTATCCATTCTTTTGTCGCACAACTTGACATTCAGTTCCAAATAATGCACCTCTTCTGTCTATAAAATGGGCCATAAAATATGGAATTGCAGCATGGGAATGATGATACACCTCTCCTTTTTACCACATTAAAAAGAAGGCAACCATGTGTGGGCTATACAAAACTTGAAAAACCATGCTTAAATGATTGTTGCCGTGAAAATACGAGGTGCAAGCGTTGCAAAGCTATTTGAGGTGGGACTGCTTTTCGTTCAAATTTGAATATGTTAATGTTTGGTTCAAAACACTGAATTTTTGCTGATTTCATTAGATTAAGGGCAACAACTTCTTATTTTTTCTGGTGTGGTGAGAGAGAGATGAAAAAACAATTAAATGGCTGAACATGGATCTTATGAGACTATGAGTGTGGGAGAATCTGACATGGTATATTATTTCTTAAAGCCATTGAGAGCTTTATAAACAGGCAAAGCTAAGTTTTTTGATGAATGAAAGTCATGTAAAATAAACAATATTGTGAGAGAGGAAAATAAAAGCCAGTTAAAAAGCACAGCCAACGGATGCAACTGCGATTTGTTGATTTAATGCAATGTTAGTCACCGAAAGCTGCTACCATAAATGCATTCGACGCCTAACTTTGGAATTTGAGAGAAAGGCTTGGATGCTCAGCCTATTTTAGCTGCATCTCCTGCTATTTTATGTAGAACCCAGAAGGAAGAGAAAGTAATCCATAATGAGTGATATACTTTGTGAGGCATTCGTGAGAGAGAGTTTATATATGAAGTGTTTATTTCTAATATTATAGAGAGATTGTTAACTGTTTTTCTATTAATAAAAAGTGGTTTTAATTCATGAATACAACTTGGATGAACCATGTAAATTTTATATGTCTCATTTTTTATTTTATTTTGTTCGAATTAGCTATATATTGTCGATTTTGTATATCGTGATTCTAACATTTAGCACATACAAATAGTTAGACTAGCCTTGGTTTGTTAATTAGAATAGACTAGATCATTGATTGTATTGCGCTGCAAGTTAAATTATTTTTTTTTAATATAAAAAAATATTGAGGAGTTGTTAATGTGTTTGTTAGTAAAAAAAAAATTAAATTATATGAGAATTAATATAATGTAACTTGATCAACTTGATAAATTTAAAGAACATCCGAATAACCGATAAAAATATAGTTTAACTAAAAAAATCAAGATAACATCTATTTTTAAATATTTAAACTACAACATAGTAAATCAACTTGGTTTAACCTGCTAAATTCATTATTCAGGTCATGAGATCTTCATAATCTTATAGAAAGTAAATAAAAAAATTTATTAAACTCAATTCTCAATCAACCCAATGTTGAAGGATGAAATTGAAAACAAAACTTAACTAAAAACCAAGTCGAGTCAACTTGGGTTAACTTGCAAAACTTGGGTCAAGAGACCAGGATAAATTCATAGAAAGCAAATCAAGACAAATTACAAAGTTCAATTATCAATCAACCAAATTTTAAAGGATAAAAAAAAGACATAAAAACCCACGTGAGTCAACCGACCGAACATGTGACTCGTGTCATGAGACTAGGATAACCTCATAGAACACAAACCAAGATAAATTATTAAGCCAATTCCCAATTAACTCAATATTGAAGAATGAAATTGAAAAAAAAATCAACTAAAAAATAGAAAAAAAACTCAAGTTAAGACTTGACCCGAGACCCAAGTCATAAGACAATGATTATGATAACTCCATATAAAACAAATAAAAAAATTATAAAATTTAATTTTTAATCAATCCAATATTGAAGGATAAAACTGAAAAAAAAAAATCCAATTAAAAAAGGACAAAAAAACCAAATCAACCTGGTTAACCTACAAAACTCGCAACTCAAGTCATGAGACCAAGATAATCCTATAGAAAGAAAAAAATAATAATTATGAAGTTTAATATAATCAACTCAATGTTAAAAGATGAAGTTGAGAAAAAAATTATCATGCCCACACTGCTAACTCGTAAAACTTATGAGATGAGTCAGGAGACCGAGATAACTTCATAGAAAACAAATAAAAAAATAAGGTACAATACCCAACAAATCCAATGTTGGAAAATAAAATTAAAAAAAAATATAGTAAATTTGAAAAAAAAAAGGGTCCTAAAATTTTTTGATAACAAAGTTAAAAAGAACTGGACATTTTACTGCTAATTACTACAATGAAATATGAAATATCAAGTGCTTTTATAATATGTTAACTTAAATAAATATTTTGACATATATAACTCCACCAAAACTATGCCAAAACGCTGATAACAATTTCAAAACCATTCATATAATTTGGAGTTTTAAATTGAATTTAGTCTATCATTTTATCCATAAATTAAATTCACCATCATAAACGTGAGGACATGTCAACACGAGAACAACTTTAAATTTACTTATTATACAATAATACTAAAAATATTGTTTTTGCTATTTATTTTATTGCCTATGGACGCCATTATTTAATGAACAGTTTTTGATATATTATGTTGTTGATATTCTTGTGAATTCAATATATTTGATAACATTTTAAAATTTATGGATTAGTAGCTAAAACACAAGTGATATATTAAATAAGTCCAAAATTCCAGTCTTATTCCTTTGCTGAACTTAACCTAATTTTACCCTTATAGTTTTGCTACATTCCTTACAACACTGCAGTGCTCACAAAATGTTTATATATATATATATAAACATAAAATATATATGACGTGTTTTACTACAGCTTTAGATATAGTTTAACGTGGATTGCTATAATAAAATTATCATTATATCTTTAGATGGAAGAAATAAAAGCCGTGGTGGTGGGGTAATTTGATTTATTCCAGTGACTTATTAGTCGTTAAATGATTATTCAGGTATGTCAATTTTTTAAAGTATTTACCTTCAATATCAATAAAACTTAGAACTGTTGACGAGATGTTATTTTGTCTTTTTAAATACTTTAAAACCGTAAAATTATTTATTTATCTTTAGGGTCAAAACAAAAATTTAAAGCTATTGATAAAGAGTTTTTTTGGTTTTTTGCTTCTTAGAATACAATAAAAATACACCTTTACCTTTAGAAAGGACAAAAAACAAGGCATACATCTAGGATTATTTTTATCATTTCATACAAGTGTTTTTTTGGTAATTTTCATGATCATAAAAGGTATTCTAGTATTTTTAAGTTGGAAAAATAATATTTTTTTTAAAAAAATGTTGTTGACGCGTGCTCATTACACGTTATCGCGTGAGTGACATCTGCGCCCTTTGAATGATAAATGCAACGCTATCTGGTGGTCAAACCTGCCTTTCCATTCTATCTTTGGAAGCGTCATCGTGTTCTCTTCATACTGGTGTGACGTATGACAGCGGATGATAGGCAGTTTGTCATCAATAATCGTTTCTTTTTTTCTCTTTCTTTCAAAGAAAGTACATGTTTATCCTCTTTTCTTTTGGTTTTACAATTTCAGTCCTTATATTTTTTATTGCTTATTTTCATCCTTGGCCCTTTTATATATAAAAAAATTATGTTTTCAATTTAGTCCTTCAATTACAATTTGTCATATATTATTTTTTTCAAATTCGATCCTTATTCTTTTGATTTCTGATTTATTTTTCCTTGGCTCTTTTGTTAAAGTTTTATTAGTTTTCAATTTCATCATCCAATCAAAGTTTATATTGTTTTATTTTATTCAATTTAGTCCTCATTCTTTTGATTTCTTTTTTCTTTTTTAAAAGTTTCCTTTTCAATTTAACCATCCAATTTAAAAATTTTTGATGCCCTCTAATTTATTTTTTATTTTGATTTTCACCCTCATTATTTTATTTATAATTTTTTTATGTGATTGATTTTTTTTTTTTTGGTTTCATCATTCGATGTTTGATTTGTTGGGAATTGAACTTTGTGGTTTTTTCATTTGTGATGCTTTCGATCTAATGACATGTGTCAGGATTTTGAAAAGTTAATGCGGTTCAACATTTTTTTTTCTCATTTTCTTTTACGATTTTATCATTCTACATTATTTTTTTTAAAAAATAATTTTGTGTTTATCTATATTTTTTTATCGGTTTATCCTAGTCTCATAACTTAGACAATGAGTTTTGCAAGCCTTTTTTGAATATATACTTTTTTTTAAAAAAATTATTTTCTTTGTATTTGACTTTTGAAGAATTTTATTTTATACAGATGAGCTTTATTTTATTAAAAAAAATATTTTTTTTACAATATGTTTTTCATAATATTTATTTTATTTTATTTTATTCAATCAATATATGTTTTTATTTCTATTATCTTTTATTAATTTTAATAAACAAACTCGGTAGATATGAGCAGATAAATATCTCATTTTGCATGATCAAATATTTTAATCTACATCTATTTATTAATTTTTTCAATTTCTTTTTTATTTATCTTTAACAACTTTTTATTTATGATCATCGATTTATTTAATTAGATATTTATATGATTTTTTTTATTTACATTTTAATTTTTTTATATAAAAAAAAACTAATCAAAAAAACTTAAAAAATAATTTATAACCCACAGCACTAGAATCATATATATATATATATATATATATATATATAGACACACACACACCGTGGTACCACATGTGGCCGCCGTAGATTATCAACAGAAAATCCAACTTATATTTAAAAAATGACATCGTATTACTCCAACAATTGCCAAGTCCTCTCACCTTCTTCACCAACGGCTAGTTCCAAGTGACCGTTTCATAACCCAAAAATTCAAACACTCGAAGAACCCTAAATAAACACCAATCCGGAAAATAAAAAAGGAACACTTGAAAATCTTCATTAAAATCACAACAGCCCTGGCACCCCATAAAAATCACAATTATTTGTTATCTCTTCTATTCACTTGTTCAAATCAAGAAACAAAGAAAAGATCCTCAAAAATGGTACACACATACACACCAGCATACTACTCTACTCTCCATGACTCAATCACCTCTCTTTGCAAAACAATCCTCCCATTTTCCTTCAAGAAAAAGAGATTGACTGCTGCAGAACACAGGCTCTCAAAGCTTCAGTCTGACAACTTGAAGTGGCAACAAGACTCATTCCACCAGATTTTGAACTTGATGGGGTTGCATAAAGAAGATATTTTATCTGAAAATGAGGTTTCTGCTTTCAAGATTCATTTGCTTGAGACCCTTATTGCTTCTCCACTTGAACATGAACAACCAGTCATTTTAAGAGATAAATTGGTCTTCTTGCAGGTAAAGTTTCTAGTTTTAGAACCTGGGTTACATTTTATTTCAGTTTTTATCTTTAGACAAGCAAGTTAAACTAATGTTTGTTTTGGCTTTGTTTTAGGAGCTTCTTTATGCAAAATGTATATCAGAAGATGAGTACCATTCATCAAAGAGGCCTTTGTTACAACGGCTAGCAGTACAAGGAGCAGAAATTGATTCAAGAGATGTTATTTTTGCTGGTCCAAAAGACACAAAAGAGAACAAGGAAGGGGAGTGGTCGGTTATTGATTTAAAAGATGAGAAAAGTTTGATTGGTAAAGAAACTTTACAGTCCAAAAACAGATCAAAGCCTAACTCAGCGATCAAGCAAATCAAAGGAGCAGCCTCAGTTTTTGGTTTTGGGTCCTCTCAAAAGCTAAGCAAACACAAAGAAGAAAAGAGTATTTTTGAAATTGAAGCAAGATTGGCCTCCTCTGGCCATGTTAGTAACGAATCAGAGAAACCACTTTGGGATGAGGGAAGTGAAACGAAGTCAATTCTCATGCAAGCAAGCTTACCAAATGAGTCTACAAAAGAAAGTGGAAGCAATGACAAGTCCAAGAGGAAACCCTTAAAGACTCTGTTTCAAAAAGTGCCAAGAGAAGGAGGTGGTGGTGGTGGTGATAATGGTCTTAATTGTGAGGAGAAAACCTCGAAATCGGCAAAAAAACAATGGGGTTTTGATGGGTTTAAGAAATGGAAGAAAAATGATTCAGATGATGAGACTGCTCCTCTGCCTCTTAACAACGAAAGATCTGACAGTGAGGCTTATTCAGGATCTTACCATCTTGTTGATAGTCCCATTGGAGAGGGACCAGACACTATACATATTAAGAAGAAGCTGCATTCTAATGGCTCTGCTTCAGATTTTTTCATCGATAAGGTTCAGCCTTGACAGTTTATATAAAAAAAATTTTCTAAATCTTTAACTTTAAACCTTAGCTTATGTGTCTATCTGCTGTTAATTATTCAGGTTTCAGGGGACAAGATAAAGAAGGAGATATCAAAAATCCAAACAGAACTAAGCACAACAAACTCCAGTTTTCAATTTTCGTAAGCATTGTTTTTTATTGAACAGGGGACTTTGAAATAGTTGTGTCTTTGTGTGAGTTAGCGATCAATTAATCTTTTACTTTTGTCTTGCATTGTGCTTGTTCTTTGTGGTTCTATCAGTGATGACCAAATTGAAGCAATTTCCACCAAGCTTCCTGTTGACAAGGTTGACCTGAAAAAGTTCTGTCCCAAGTAAGAAAACAATTAAAAGGCATTTCTTTTTAATGCTTGTTTTTGTCACAGCATATCTGATATAGTGATCTACTAAACTCGTAGTCATTGCAACTAAATCGTAGGCATTTCCTTACATTTGCATCCTTGCTACAGCATATCAAACTTTTTATTTACGAGACCTCATATGAACCGCAAATATGTTGTGTTTTTTTAAGGTCATGGCGTGATTATGGTGATGTTGTACTGGATGAGATGAAGGAGGAGTTCAAGGATCATGTTGGAGAGATGGAGAACAAGAGAAATGCTGCAAGAGAGAAACATCACAATAACTCAATGCGATGGACAACATTTGAAGATGATGATGAGAATTATCACCCAAACCTTTTTTCTCAACAGGATCACCATTCATTTCCAAAGGGCCAGAATTTTACAGCCAGGAATGATCATAGAGCCTATACTAATCCCTTCTCCCATGATTACTCCGAAAACAATGGAGATAAGATGAGAACAGAATCATTCCAAAATCCCTTCTGGATCCCAAGGCAGCAGTATTAGTATAGGGGAATTGATATGCTCTTGATAAGGAAGCAGTATTCTTGTTTTTTGTGTACTTGTGTTCTATTGTAATTGGTGTCCAAATTCTCAAAGAAACTAGATAAGTGAGTATATAATGTCTAGTTTTTAATTTTATAAAATTATAATACATTTATGACAATTTACCATCATAATAAAAACACTAGCATGAATGATTAAATCACAGTTCTATCATGTATACTAACAAAAACAAAAACTAAAACAAAACTTGGTGAAGCATTTTAAGTTTGATTTTGGGTGAAATATGAAGGTTTTGGCTAGAAAAGTGGTTGTTTTGAGGTGATTTTGGATGGATTTTTGAAATTAAAATAATTTTTTTAAAATTTTTGATACTAGTATATAAAACACTAAAAATATCAATTTAATATTTTTTTCAAGTAAAAAAACATTTTAAAAATTACTTTGAAAAGGAAACAAAAAGGAAAAAAAAAAAAAAAAAAACAAAGAGAGCCTGTGCTTATACTTGTCCAGATTTTGATCAATTTGAGAGAGAATGTAGTCCTGAGGTGGTGAATTGCACATACTCATTCATCTAAAGAGTATTTTGAAATAAAATTAATCACTAGATAGAAAACTCATTTAATATACAAAGAATTCTTTTTAAAATATAGGATCATATTGAACACGTATCTCCTTTGATTTACTATACAGATTCATGTAACATGTTTAAAATTCTCAGGATTGCTAAAAATATTACAACAATAAATCAAAAACAACCCTTTGATTTACTACACACACAAAAAAAAATTAACATTAAAACTAGTTCTTCCAAAATACTTATCTCCTTTTTTATAAGACCTCTGAAAAAATAAAATAAAAATGATAAAAATAATGTAAAAAACAAAATAAATAAAATTTTATCTCTACAAACATATAAATTGAACTTATTTATCAATTAAATTTAAAATAAATTTAATATTATAATTAAATTTAATTACAGTAAAGGTCACCGACCTGTAAGATCTATAGAATTCAAACTTCAGGGGATATAATACAAGAGATGGAATTAATAAAAGGTTTGTATATACAATTATATGTGCTATTCTATCAAGTAGAAGGAATTTCCGGATTTGGGATTGAAGGCTCGTTGGCACCCTCACGAACATCTCCTCGACAAAGTGGGCACACCCTGTAAAAATACCAACAGAGGGAGAGGGGGGAGAAAGATGTGCCAAAATTTTCACACCAGAAAAGGAAAAAAAATGATTATGAATATGGTTTATGAAGAGAAAGATATGCAGCAAAAGGGCAGGAGGGTGGCAATATCAATACCCATGTATTTCTTTAAGCCATTTATCCACACAAGCCATGTGATATTCATGGTGGCAGGGAAGAACTCTTATTTTGTCACCTTCCTCGTACTCGGCCAGGCAAATGTAACACCTGGTCCATCAGAAAGCTATTATCAGACACAATCCAAACGACCACAAGTGAATAAAGTTGGCTATCATTCTGTAAACAGAAACCATCTCAATATTTGTTCACATATTAATATGGGCACAATCCAAGTAACGAAACACCACCAATTGCAAGTTCGCCACCACTTCTACAAGCAATAAAAACCATGTGCATGTACACTTCCCGGCTTATCCTAGTGTACATCATGCACGTTCACACCAAAAAACATGTTTCAACGAGAAACTTACTGTTCATCCTCATCATTGCCCTCAACTTTGTCAACTTTTTTGTGATTCTTAAGAGGGAAAGAATCAACGATGGATTCAGGGGCAGGGAGCGACATCATGGATAGAGAGAGTGACATAGGCTGACGATGAATTTCATCCAAAACCTGCAGCTTAAACATACACCAGAACTTAGTAACAACCAACGTAGGTCAAATAGTGCATAAATCATGGTAAAACTGCCTGGCACAGATTTCATGGTCAAAGCAGCTCCCTCATCATGCAATTGATGGTGGCTTCCACACCTCTGTAAGCAACTCTACATAGAAAGACAGCTGCGCAGTTTCTAAAAACCTACTGCTAGATCTTAGTCTTGTTATGAGACAGAACAACAGCTAATATCTAAATGCAAGCGACTCTAGAGCAAATTTTTTCCAGGAAAAGTAAAAGGGGTATTTAACTATTCAGGATTCACCTTCATGCTAAAAAAGATAGCAAAATAATGCACCACCTTTTCTCATCAGATTCCTCAAACAAATGTAATAGAGTTGCAAATTGTGGGATTAGCAGAATAAGAATCTAAACTTCTACTGCGGGTTAGACTTGGTTCAACACAATTATACCCTTGAATTTGCAATTCATACAAAAGTGACGCTAACAAAATCAAAAGACAAATATATGCACAGATATATAAATAGTGACTTCAAGCATCATTAACATCAACATAATGAATTCAAATTAGCAACTCTATCACACAGGTCCATTCTGTTTTTCAAACTACATCTATTTTTCATGAATGGGATGAGTGAAGTCAGGTGAAGATGTGTCAAAGGAGAACTACCTCAAACAGAGCTTCAGCAAGCATGACTATTCGTGATATTCTTCGATGAGCATTCAACTCCTCAGTCATCAAGATTGATTCACACGAGCATGTACCGTCAGGGTGGAGTCCAGAAGGACAAGAGGTAGTTCATCGACCATTCTCATCAAGGCCACCATGAAGTCTTTCCCATATCTGCAAAGAGCTTGCAGGACTAGTTCGTAAGAATTACAGATGGACAAAAGGGATTTTAACCTTATTTGTTATGTTCTGCTAACCCAGCTGCCACGACTACTGGATAGACAATGTAAGGAGTGGCATATAATCATACCAAAGAAACTAAAAGAAAAGAAAAAAAAAAGAAAAGACTAGGGCTTGCAATTTCAAAAAAAAAAAAAAAAAACCTCTATCAGGCCAAAGAGCAAACACTTCCTGCAAAAGTACAGAACTACAGGCCAAGGAAGAATTCAGACTTTGGGCCTTGGGAGAGTCAGAAAGTAAAATTTCTATTTTGGGTTGGCCATTTCATTAGGATTTATTTGAAATGTTTCCAAGAATAAGGGGGGTTTTGAATTTTTGTTGACGCCCTGAGGACTGTCTTTCTAGGCTTCCTTCCCAATTCCATACTTCAGTGGAACAATAACTGTACAAGGGTCTTGTTGATGATTGTAAGAAACAGTCAACTCCATCAACATACAGACGTATAATCTCCAATATCTATCACAATCATGCACACAAAGTAAATGATATCATAGCATTCTTTCCTCAGAACTATTCAGAAATATCACCTCAGATCTTGAGTGTCGTCCTCGTTCATTCAATCTGTGAATTCTCCTGCCCAAGTATCTAGAATCATTGTCTATCCCATCGTTCAAAAAATCACCACTGAAATTAAGAAGCCATCTGTCATGGGATTCAAGATCATCATTATTATCAGTCGAGAAAACAGCAGTCGGAGAATCAACATGCCTCCTAGAACTGCGCCTTGAAAATGCATCCCAAAACAGTCTTCTGCTATTCCTTCTGGCTTCATGATTGCTTGTATCTGAAGTGCTGCTAGAATAAATGCTGGAAGAGATACTCACAACATCGACATGGAGTACACTTCCATCTGTCCGGTCTTGTTCCCTATTGGGCACAAGAAATCCTAAATCTGAAGATACTGAATCTTGGATAGACTCATCTTGCGTTGGGCGAAAGGTTACTCGAACATCAGGCCTATGAGTTACAGAATCAGAATCAGAATTAGGTATGTCTGTTACTTCACCCATATGGTTGTCAAAAGAGGCATCATTAGAATGTGAATCTCCAAGCCTCGAAGGATCTGAACTGCTTGGATGTATAATATCAGGATAGATCTGAGAAAAACCCTTGTTCTCTGAATTGTCAATGCCATTGACAGCATCCATGTTAGTTGAAACATTCATAGATACAGGATCTGATGATTGCTGTTCTTTAAATGAACTACTAGCTTCAGTAATACTTCTATTCCTACCCGATTCATCATGACTTTGACTATCACTTACCTGATCCAGGCCAACTAACTCCTTGCTGTCAGATAGGCATTTCCCTTGACAGCTTATGTCAAGATTTCTATAACCATCATTCACAAAAGTTCCCTCACTAGCTGTTATACTGTTTCCAGATGATCGTCCAGTTTCAGTATCCGAGCTACTAGACCCTGTTACCATACTAGAAACCACAGATGATTCCTCAGCAGAATTCTGTACCTCATTGATGAATGGGCCACACTGTTCCAGAGAATTCACCAGACTTTCATCTGGATAGTCTTCCATCTATTGGAAAAGGATGGCATGCGTATCAGTCTCTTCTGTAAAATGTAGCCACAACATTTGAATAGTAGCATCCTTAAATAGACTTCACCAAACATTAAAAAAATTGCACAATGATCAAGACTAGAAATATAGCAGGAAATGAATACTGCCACCTCACCACATCTTGCTTCTTGAATGAGAGAAGTGCCTACTGCCTAGATTTGTTTATACCCTATGTCAACACTAAGGAATTGCTCCATATCCATACCGCAGAACCATCTGGCTCTCACAAATCACAATAATCAGTTTTAGTCATAATAACATTGAAAAAAAGAGCTTCCGTTACAGACTTATAGAAATAGTTTATAACAAAACAAGCATTAAAATCTTCTTAAGAAAATCAAAAATCAATCAAGGGCATTGGGCAAGGCTGCCAAGTATCAATTGATCATTGGTCTTGTGGGGAAAGTGCACATACTAAGACAGTTTTCCTACTCTAATGGCAAATAAAGTTAATTTGTAAAACATTCTGAAACACCAATTTGGAATACAGGGATACATGAACTATGTCAGAGCAAATCATCTGTTTGTTAACATCACCTTAAGCTCGATCAATCAGCAATGTGGACATCATAAAGTTTGACAAAAATCTCTACGAACCCCAATTAAACTAAAAATCCAATGACTACACATGTAAGACTAAGGTCTATAAATTAATATCATTTTCTATGTCAAGGAATTGCATAGACACAAAACTTGAACTTTTAATCAAATAACCAAAGTGACCGAATATTCAGACGATTGGAGAGCCAAGCTACCATGTCTCTATCGATAAACAAACAATTCAAAACAAAATTTGATGGCAAACACACCAAAAAAAAAAAATCCTTTCACAAACAGTTGACAACAAGCAACAGAAACAACACCATAAAACCCAAAAATAAGACAACTTTTCCAACATCATAAGATAAATCCTAGATCATCAAAAGCCACACATATTTTCATGCAAAGATTCAAACTTCTAACAAAACAACAGAAAACACGAAATGGGTATTCATTATTTTCTCCAAAGTCATTTCATTTTACAACATAAACAATCCATTTTTAACGCTAATTAGACAACCCCAGATCATCAAAACTGATTAAAGAACAAAAAACAGAAATGAAAAATCAATTTCAAGTTCAAATTTTAAATCACTCCTTTTTTTTTTTTTACCTCATGACGAGCTGTGCGAAAAGAAAAGGAGCCACCACAGATGAGAGGAGAGAAGAACCTGGACGACCTTCGGTTCAGTCGGGCCCGTGTTGAGAGTGGCCCCGGTCTACTACTACTCGAACCCATTTCTTTAGAAATAAAAAAGGCTGAGAAATGATGGTGATGGTGGGATGGAACTGTATAGCTAAAAATGAGCCTAATTATTTCATGTTGTTTGTGTGTTTGAAATTGAAATGATTAGAGCCTTATTATTGGAGTTTTGTAGTTTTCTTGCACAAAACTGAAAACACGTCCACATTCGGTGCCATAGGATACATGCTGTTTCCTCTTTGCACCGACACATACAGTCATACACCCACTCTCTAAATATCCACTACTATAATTCTTTTAAAAACAAAAAAAAACAAAATTCTCATTTTTTGAAAAGTTTTTATTTTTTTTTATTTTTGTAACGTGCAACTAGACATATTTAAAAACAATTCACATAAAAAATGAAGATAGTTATTTTTGAAGTTGCTTTTTTTTGGTAAGTAATCTATGATTATCTCGTATTTATATTTATTTTTTTAAAATAAGTTAGCAATTTTAAATTCATATTTTTAATAAGAAATTTACATTTTTTTTATATTATTTTGATTAAAAATTAATATTAAAAAAAAACTTAAAAGAAATCAGGATTTTACTATGCATATAGATTTAGGCTATTATGAATTGAAATAGTAAAATTATCATTTTATCTTTATTAAAAAAACTCAATAATCTTGAACTTAGAAATAGAATGATCTTTTCATAATAATTCATTCATCATTATCAAATTACTCAAGGATAAAAATAGTCTTTTCATATTATTTTTTTAGCACAATAAAATGACACAATAATCCTTAAAAGTAAAAAAAAAATATTACACTTGAGTGCATGAGCGTTTTTTCTTTTCATTTTTAGCATATTAAAATGATTTCAGTACCTTTAAAAGAAAAAATTATTAAACTTGGTTCTAGGGGTTTCTTAGTAATTTCATCCAGGCTTTTTTGTTATAATCAAGTAGGCTTATGAGTAGTTTGGTATTTTGATAAATATATAATATTATTAAAAAAAATTGATGCACGTGCCAGCGTGTGGACCCCCTTCGCACTTTTCAAACGATGCTTGAAACGTTATCCAGTAGTGGAACACCAACTTTCACAATAGTATTAGAAGCGTCATGACGCCTCCTTCCATATGAGGCAGTGTGTGTGGCGGTTGAGGCAAAGATTTGTTGTTGACGACTTCTTCTTTTTTCTTCTCCTCTTTTCTCTCTCCTCACCTCAAAATTCACGCTGCCCTTTAAAATTTTAGATATGTCCTCTTATTTATTGATATTTCAACTTTGATCCTTTTTTATTCTCTTGACCCTTTTCTCAAATTTCAATTTGTTTTCAATGTCATCATATGGTCCATAATTGTGATTCGTTATTTTTTTAAATATGTTCCTCATTCTTTTCATTTTGATTTTTTTTTTAGATAGTTTAGTGAATTTGGTTTTTCTTTATAGATTTAGGCTATTATGAATTGAAATAGTAAAATTATCATTTTATTTTTATTAAAAAAACTCAATAATCTTGAACTTAGAAGTAGAATAGTCTTTTCATAATGATTCATTCGTCATTATTAAATTAATTAGGGACAAAAATGATCTTTTCATATTATTTTTTTAGCACAGTGAAATGACACAATAGTCATTAAAAGTAAAAAAAAATATTAAACTTGTGTGCATGAGCATTTTTTCTTTTCATTTTTAGCACATTGAAATGATTTCAGTACCCTTAAAAGAAAAAATTACTAAACTTGCTTCTAGGGGTTTCTTAGTTATTTCATCCAGGTTTTTTTGTTATAATCAAGTAGGGTTAGAAATAGTTTGGTATTTTGATAAATATATAATATTATTAAAAAACTTGATGCACATGCCAGCATGTGGAGCCCCTTCACGCTCTTCAGACGATGCTTGATATGTTACCCAATAGTGAAACACCGACTTCACGATAATATTAGAAGCGTCATGACGCCTCTTTCCATTTAAGGCAACGCGTGTGGTGGTTGAGGCAAAAATTTGTTGTTGATGACCTCTTCTTTCTTCTTCTTCTCTTTTCTCTCTCCTCACCTCGAAATTCACGTTGCCCTTTAAAATTTCAAATATGTCCTTTTATATACTGATATTTTAACTTTGATCCTTTTTTTTTCTCTTGGCCCTTTTCTCATATTTCAATTTGTTTTCAATATCATCATATGGTCCATAATTGTGATTTGTTATTTTTTCAAATATGGTCCTCATTCTTTTGATTTTGATTTTTTTAGATTGTTTAGTGAATTTGGTTTTTCTTTTCATTTTCACCTTATAATTCAAAATTTTAAGTTGTCCTTTTTTTTATTTCTAATTTCATTCTCTTAATTGCCATTTTTTTGTTTTTTTATCCTCTTCTATAATTGATTTTTTTTATGAATTTGATTTTTTCTTTTCAATTTAAAATTCAAAATTATCCTTACATTTATTTTTATTTCACATTCAGTCCTTATTCTTGGTCTTGGGAGTATAAAAACTCAATAAATCTTGGTTTTAGGAGTAGAATGGTCTTTTCATAAGGATTCATTCATCATTATCAAATTAATTAGGGATAAAAATGATCTTTTTATATTTTTTAGCACAGTAAAATAACACAATAATCCTTAAAAGTAAAAAATATTAAATTTGTGTGTAGGAGTGTTTTTATCTTTCCATTTTGCACATTAAAATAACTTCAGAACCCTTAAAAGCAAAAATTACTAAACTTGCTTTTACGGTTTTTTTTAGTAATTTCATCCAGGTTTTTTTTTTGTTATAATCAAGTAGGCTTAGGGATAGTTTGGTATTTTGATAAATATATAATATTATTAAAAAAAAATGCATGTCCTAGCATGTGGAGCCCCTTTACGCTCTCTAGATGATGTTCGATGAGATGTTCAGTGGTGGAACACCGACTTTTGCGATGACATTTGAAGCGTCACAACGCCTCCCTCCATATGGGGTAGTGTGTGTGGCGGTTGAGACAACGGTTTATTGTTGACGACCTCTTTTTATTTTTTCTTCTCTTTTTTTTCTTACCTCGAAATTCACATTGACCCTTTAAAATTTTAGATTTATCATCTCATTTACTAATATCTCAACTTTAATCCTTATTTTTTTATCTTTAATTTTTGTTCTTGGCCCTTTTCTCATATTTCAATTTGTTTTCAATGTCATCATATGGTCCATAATTGTGATTTGTTATTTTTTTCAAATATGATCCTCATTCTTTTGATTTTGATTTTTTTTTAGATTGTTTAGTGAATTTGGTTTTTCTTTTTAATTTCACCCTTCAATTCAAAATTCTAAGTTGTCCTTTCATTTATTTTTAATTCATGTTTGGTCCTCATTTTCTTAATTGCTCTTTTTTGTTTTTTTATCCTTTTCTATAATTGATTTGTTTTGTGAATTTGATTTTTCTTTTCAATCTTATCTTTCAATTCAAAATTTTAAGTTGTCCTCACATTTATTTTTTTATTTCATATCTGATCATCATTCTCTTAATTGCCATTTTTTTTATCCTTTTGTATAATTTAATTATTTTTTTAATTCATCCTTTGATATTTGATTTTTTAGGAACCGGGCTTTGGGTTTTTTTATGGGATGCTTCTGATTTAGTGACTTGGGTCACAGGTTTGAAAAGTTGATATGGGTTGACATCGTTTTTTTTCAATTTCATCCTATAATGTTGTTTATTTTGAAAAATAGGCTTCATAATTTTCTTCAATTTTCTTTCAATCAAGTTATTCTCATCTCATGAACTGGGTAGTAGGTTTTGCCGGTTGACCCAAACATTTTTCAGGTTATTTTTTTATATCTTTTTTCAGTTTTATCCTTCAAAAATGGATTCTTTTTAAAATTAAGCTTCGTTATTTTTTTGTTCCGACTTTTATTAGGTTATCTTGTTTTCATGATCCGGCTCACGCGGTTTGGCAACCTTACTTAAGTTTGCAGGTGTTTTATTTTTGTGGGCTTTTTTTTATTGACTTTTTTTTTATTTCGGCATTTTTCATTTGGATTGTTAGGTATCGAGCATTGTTGTTTTTATCAACTTGCTTTTTATGAGGTTGGTTCGGCCTCACGACCCGAGTTGCAAGTTTGACATACTAGCTTGGTTGACTCGAGGTACTTTATTTTTTTATTTTTTTAATCAATTTCATCCTTTAACATTATGTTATCTTGGAATTCAACTTTGTTATTTTTTCCCTTTTGACAAGCGTGCTTTTTTGTTTTTTTTGTTATTGTTATCGTCTTTTCTTTTAAGATTTGGTTCATTTAATATCGTTGCTTTTTCTATCATATAACTGAATGGATGTTGATTTTTTCCCTTCTTTAAAATACATTTGTAGTGCTCAAACATTGTTTTTTACATTACAAAAAAATTGATCTAGCATGCGTTGAAGTCCAAACTACCTATCTATTGTTTGTGTGTGTGTGTAAAAAAAAAACTTTGATTTAAATAAACACAGTTTATGCAACATCTATATTGTAATTGTAATATTCTAAGTTTTCTATCTTAAATTGGTCTTCCTTAACAAAAATCACTCTTACACACTTTCTAACCCAAATTTTTAGAAGAAGAAGCACTAAATTTGAATAAGAATGAAGAAAAATCAAGTCTCCACTTCTCTTTAATGGTTGTTAGAAGAAACAATGCCATTAATGAGTCCAAGTATTATTTTTTATATTTTTTCCCCGACCATTAACACTCTTTCAAATGTCTTCCTGGACTTCGATAGAGCTAACATTTTAAACCAAGATAGCAAAACATGTCAGGAGACACCTTGTATTCAACCTGATCAAGCGATGTGGTTGAGAGTTATGTGTGATATTGTAAAACTAGAGAGTAGGTAGTTTTACTCCAAAATATGAATTTGTGTACTATTTTATTTACTTAAATCATCAATATTTTCAAACTAATTCATTAGGGGACTACCTTTTGCAATCATGATTAAAATTTTCTTAGATTTTTCACCACTTTTTGTCAAAATAACACGATTGCACGCAGGCTTATACCAACAATCAATGTTTTTCACGCATAAAATCATGCATTATCTTATTTAGAATTCCACTATGTTGTTGTTGTTATCACCACATTTTATAAAAACAAATTCTTTAAATAATTATTTTACCCGATTAGGGAATTTACATGATTCACATGTTGATTTATTATTTTATCTCATCCAAAATTTAAGTTAGTTTATCGAAGATGTTCATCCCAAATCATAACAATTTTTATTTTTATTTATTATTTTTAATTAAGAATTACACTGTTTAACACTAAGTTACTGATGTTTTGGGCGGTGGTTTATAGTAATGGCTACTCAATGTTTTTCTTATTTTGTTCACTGGTTTTTGTGTTCTCGGATCCCTCATCTTTAATTTCTTATACAGTTTTTTTCTTTGTTGTTGCCCCCTTCCCTTTTTATCTTTTTCATGGGTTTCATTTATAGGGAACTAAAGATCATTTTAGACCCTTCATATGTTAACAAATCATAATCATCCAAAACAAACCCATGTATCTCCACCTTTTAAACATAATGTGTTGTATCTAGGCTATAAGAAAGATAGGCTTATGTGAGGGTTTTTGGCTCTATTGTGCAGCGAATTGAGAGGATGCAAAAATTAAACTTTGGGTTAGGATTGTGAGGTGTGTTAAGTAGTATAAGGGCATGCCCTTTTATTTTAATGACAATAAAAATAAGAGCATATATAGCTCTCAAAGATCCAACCCATGCTATTTATTCTTTCTATTAAGGGAAGAAAGTTCAAATGAACAATGCATCACATGGGTTTATGTTTAAAATTGAATGGATAATATGTTATCTAAGAAACCAGTTAACACATCATTTGAGAGAGGTAAAGTTAACGTTTTACCGAAATCACAACCTTATTTTAATTTTGTCCCTAAACTTTTAAAATTTTACAATTGAGCCCCAAATTGGCCTGAATCTTAAAATTCTTTGTAATTTCACCTTTGAACTTCTTCAATTGGACCCCAAATTTCCTTGCACCTTACAAAACTATCATTGGTATCAGATTTCTTCAATTTAACCCTCAATTGAATCTTTAAAATTCCAATTCTTTTAACTTCATCCATGATTAAGTTAATTAAGTTCTTTGAGTTTTAGAGCATATGCATTATGGTCCTTAGACCTTCAATTATTCTAATTTGAACTGGAATGAATGTATAACAAGAATTATTGGAGTTCCTTATAGCTTGATCTTATTTCTTTGGTAAGGTTACACTTTCGCGTGTGAAGTTTATTCTTTTATAGAAAGAAGATGTCTTATCTTATCCTTTAAGACCAAGAAGAGTTGTGTGGGATTCTTCCAATAGGAAAGTGAGCAATAAAGGTTGTTCGGGAGCATTAGGAACATTCAGTAAAGGTTGTACCCCTAAACTTTGCAAAATTGGGCATATTGATCCTTAAACTTCTAATTTGTGTAGTCATGACCAATTTTAATCTTTTTTTCTTAGTTGTCTTTAACAAGGCCCCTAAATTTCCTGTCCATATGATGTCCTTATTACTGTAGATTATCCTCTCCTGTTTGTGGCCCAAAAACATATATTTTTAAAAAAAATTAATTTATTATTTTTTTGGATTTTTCAAAAAGAAAATATTGTTGAAAAGTTTTGAGAAAAATTTAAAGGACCCAAAATTAAGGTATGACAATATATATATAAATAATTAGCCATACGATATCTAGTGAAACAGTCTTTTAGACAGCTTGGTGAGTCAATCAACAACCATTAAAAGAATTTATAAAGAAAAAATAGCAATCCCATAATAAGGATAGGTGGATTGAGTTTTTTCATAAGTTACCTACCACTAAATTTAGCTTAAAGGCATTTTAGATGATAACTAAGCCTTATCTTGTTTTTTATGGTCAATATCCATGAGTCCCTCTTATAGGGGTCACCAGTTTATGATGGCTAAGGTGTATGCAATATATCCCAAAAAAGACTTGTAACAACTCGTACTTTTCCCATGCAATAATACTTTAGACCATTGACCATACACATAAAAATTTGAATAATTGTTTTTTATAAGGAAAGTCTCATTGATCGTTCAGCAGACTTATAAAATTACAAATGTCATTTCTGTATTAAACTAGATAGCTCGATAACTTTTAAAATAAATCATTGTTGAAGTAGTTTACTTGTGGCATACATTCAAAATAAAGCATATTAAACATTTGCACATGTCAATTGCTAACATTTAATCATTATGTGGTAAAAAAAAATTCATTTCATAGATTTTTCCTTAAGAACATTAATCTTATAACAATTACCGACATTATACATTTCTCATCAATCTCAGATAAATTTAATCATCTTATCGTCTTTACATCATGATGATTGTTTCATTCATAACTTAATTTAACTCATCACTATACGAATCATTCCTTCCATCTTTAAAATTGATTGGTCGCACACAAACACTTTCATATTGCGTTTCTTTTTACATCTACTTTATTTCATAACTCTTTTTTACTTTATGGATATATTTTGTTTATATTAACATTATTATTTCGCAAAACATGGAATTTACCCATAATTTATTCCCTCAACAGATACAAGTCATATAATATTTTCCTTTCTTGACCACCTTTGATCAATATCATAATTCATTGTGTAATCATGTCTAATTCACATCGTTATTTAATTCATAACATATTTAATTTACATCACTTTTTTTTTCTTCCATGGTATTTATTCCATTTTTAACAAATAGTATAATTTCGTCTGATTTTTTTTTCAATCATATAATTTATTTCATCCAAATAATAACATGAATTCCTCCGAACACCCAATTGATTCTCTCAATTGTTTCTTTCAACTATATTAATCTTGTATACTCATCTGTGTTGCATTACTTTTCAACTCAGTTATCTTGTATACCTGTTTAAAGCATATTTCAATATTCTTCAAAAACAAATGTTTTTTATATCTATTTATGACACATTTCATTTATTTCCACTTATATTATTTCCATGTTCATTTCCATAAAACATGTCATTTATGGCAGCCTCAATCTCAAACCATCGGCCAGACAACCTAATCAAACATATATATGTATTATTCCATCATTTGTTATATTTACTAACGATGGCCGGCCAATTTATTTATTAATCACTTTGTACAACAATTATAACATTTTGAATATAAATTTCACGCAACCACCCTTTTCAATAATTTAACATATGTTCGACTGAAATTACAGTAGAATTTCTCTTATACTTAGAAAATAATTCTCTCAACTTGCCCATTCAATATGGCATTATTTCAATAAACCAGGAAATAATTTTCTCAACTCGTCCATTCAACAGGGCATTATTTTCATTTACCAGAAAATAACTTTCTCAACTCGCTTATTCAAACATGACATTATTTCCATTTACCAGGAAATAATTCTCTCAACTCGCCCATTCAACAGGGCATTATTCTCATTAACCAGGAAATAATTTTTTGAACTCGCCCATTCAAACAGGACATTATTTCCATTTACTGGTCTTAATTCGCCCATTCAACAGAGCATTATTTCCATTAACCAGGAAATAATTCTCTCAACTCGTCCATTCAAACAAGACATTATTCCCATTTACCAGAAAATAATTCTCTCAACTCGTCCATTTAACAAGGCATTATTTCTATTAACCAAGAAATAATTTTTTGAACTCTCCCATTCAACAATGCATTATTTCCATTTATGAGGAAATAATTCTCTCAACTTACCTATTCAAACATGGCATTATTTCCATTTACCAGGAAATAATTCTCTCAACTCGCCTATTCAACATGGCATTATTCCCATTAACCACGAAATAATTTTTTGATCTCACCCATTCAACAGGCCATTATTTTCATTTACCAGGAAATAATTCTCTCAACTCAACAGGATATTATTTTCATTAACAAGAAAATAATTTTCTCAACTCACCCATTCAATAGAGCATTAAATTGCCTTTTTTTATGTCATAACTTTATACTAAAATTACAATCTACAAAAATTCCTTCTACAATCATTTGAAATAAGCTATTATGTTACTTCAAGGTGTTGAACACCCACCTCACGATACTATCCATTCACCAGTCAATATCCCAGACATTTGTTATCTTATTGTTCTCAATGTTCATATTTTCAGATATTTGTTATCGCCGTCATGGTCAAACATAACTCTCACACGATTAATGTCGTTGTGATTACTAATAATTCATATATAGAGTTCTGTCGTTGTGGTTAACAATAAATTATAACCATCTTACTACTATTTCATCCATCACATTTTATAACATATTACATTTTGCCCATATAATTTATAACAACCACATATCAACTTCTACCTTAAAAGCCTAAGCTTTAAATTAATAATAACAATAATAATAAACAATACAACTTGCATTCCATTATAAATCTACATTTATAAACCATGTATGGATAAATAATTAAAATGCGAGGGAATGTCCATTCCCTTGCCTTAATTCCTCTTATCAAACTCCCAAGAGTCATGTTTAATTATGTATGTTTTTCCCTACAACTCTCAATTAATAATAACCATTAGTGTTTACACCACTAATTTAATTGTACATAATATTTCACAATCACATAAGTTCTCATTCCATGTATTATATTCTTATGCACATTTCAATGCACTTATTAATTTCCAAACATACATACATACATTTATTTATTTATATGCATTCACAAATATATTTTAAATTCTTCCACATACATTCATTTGCTCCTTCAAGTATGCTTCAATGCTTTTAGATTTAACCTTCATCTTTATTCATATATTAACTCATCATTCAATTCCCACTCCATCTCTTTGTATTTAGACAAAATAATCAAACTTACAATAACACGCATTAAAACCATTCTTGCTAGGGTTTTCATTCAACACATAATATTTGGGTTTAACTTAATCTATTAACATATTTAACATCATTATTCCACACAATACCAAAATTTTCCAATCATCTTCCACAAGATCCCATTTTGACCGAAACCCCCTACACACACGCTAAGGGTACTTTTCCAACTTTTCTTCATAATTTCCACTCAATTTCATTTATAATACATGTCACAACAATTAATTCCTACAAACATTACACTTTTAACGCAATTATAAACAAAACCCTAACATTCCAATACATTCATTCCATTCTAACATCTATCATGTTGTTTTGGCTATTTAATCATTCTCACTCAAAACTATCTTACAATCACATATATTATTCAACCATAACATGTAAACATTAAATTCTTAGCCATTATCTTATTTCTCAAAAATTTCCAAATTAACAACTTAGTTCACTTTTGTCATAAACACATAATTCATTCATCTTCCACTATTTATTATGGAAACACAATAAATTTTCTACCAAAACACATTTGGATGCATTAAACTAACCATTTAATACATTTAATTTCCAAAACTTCATTCTTAAATTTTTCTACATATCCATCATAACAAATAACTTTATACTAACTAACAATTCTACAAGTATAGTATTTACTTAGGGCTTCTACTAACCAATTTCTCCCTTTCCAACTAAGCCAAATTTCCTCCCATAGTACCCCTTATTGGTCGGCCATTACAACTAATATTTCTAAACTTTTCATTCAATTTTTTTTATCATTTAAACTCACTATCATCACATAATTGAACAAGTAATACATTAAAAACAAACATTCTCATAAATCCATAAACCCTAGAATTTGCATAATTTAGGAATTTTCATTCCCTACACTAAAAACATGATTAATAAAAAAATCTAACCATGAAAACAACTTACCCAAGGTTTTTTAAACATAACCCAAGTGTTCTCACATAAGCCAGTTTACCATCCTCCTTACTCTTCAAAATACTTCGCTTTCTCTCTCTTTCTTCTCATAAACCTAGCTCTTAGAATCCTTCATTTCCCTATTGTCTTCCCTTATTTCTCTATATCTACCCATTAAAGTGAATTTCTTAAGAAAATTTGGACAAAAATGAAGAAAAAGCTCTCTTAGTGTTTCCTGATTGAAGAAGGAGCTGACTTTTCTATATATTTATTTAAAATACTAAATTACCCTTAATGAGTCTTTATCAATTTCATTTTTTTTGTTCGGCTCACATTCCCGTATAGCCTTCTGAACTTCAATTGTCCTAAAACTTTAATCCAATCTAAAACAACATGTCAGGAGGCTACTCGTAAAGTTAAAGCCCAATTCAATAGTCGGATTAAGAGTTATACCCGATAGCATAAAATTGATCACAGGTAATTTTTTGGCCAAAAATTTGAATTTTGTATTGTTTTATCTATTTAAATCATCCAGATTTGTAATTAATTCATTGGGAACTTCCATCCTTATTTATTATACAAATTTTCCTCAACTTTTGTTTCCTTTCGGATTAAAAACTGCGCGATTGCACACAAGTTTTTACTGGTAGTCAAAATCATTCCCATGTATAACCATACATTAATTCATTTGAAAATTCTAAAATACTTTTATAAATATTTCCACCCCAAACGTTTATTTTTTTCCCCTTTTTTCCATACTTTTATTTTTAATTCAACACAAGAACATTTATTTCAAATTTACAAAATTCAAAGTCACCTTTTTAATTCTAGTACTTAATTTACTCACTTAAAATAATATTTTCTTATAAATTTCATGGATTTTATCCAGGTGTTTACATGACCGGTTTAGCTCAATTTTGGGGAAGTCACAATGATGCAACATCATTAACCATACTAGAGCATATAAGATAAAATTAGAGAGCTCGTGGTTTGTTTGAATAATTAGTAGCTGAAAACAGAATGAATAACTACTCATCCCTGATTTTCATTGATTTAGCCATGATGAGCTCTAAAAAATGGAAAAATAAATATTTTGATTGATGATGACTACTCAAGTTAGCCTCGATTATTTTTTTAAGTGAACAATTTTTTTATGTTTTCTTTAATAAAAACATATCTTCAAAGAATATAGTATTTTTTTAAATGTTTTTAATAATTGACTTGTATTAAAAAATCGATATGTACTATTATTATAAGTTACCTGACAAAAATACAATCCATGGTTTTACAACTTTATATAATATGATCTTTTAGGATATATAAAGGAGAAATATGGATATTAACTTTTCATTAATGTTGCTCATCTATCCCATATTTGTCAAATAGAGTGCAAATATCCTTTGTAAGATATAGGAAAAACTTTCCACCAAATTACTAGTATATATATAAAGAAAAAAAAAAGATGTTTGTTGCCTCCCAGAAACTCAAATTAAAATCCTTCCACGTAAAAACTATATGATAGACAATTGATATGTTTTGCTTCCAAGATTTCCTCAACAATTATTACATTTTGAAATTATGAACCAACCTAATTTCAAACACACAAATCTCTCATTAGAATTAAAAAAAAAACTCAAAAAGAAATTTTTACAAAAAAATAAAAACCAAAAAAATAAAATAAAAAACCTTTAAATTCACCCTTGTGTTTGTGTTGATTACTCATTTCTATGCTCCTATTTTTTAATCAGTGTGTTTTCTAAATTTGTTAATGTATTTATGAGTGCAGTTGCTTTTCAAAGTATTTTTTTATTTTAAAACACATTAAAATAATATATATTTTTTTTAAAAAATATTTTTGACATCAGCACATCAAAATAATTTGAAGATATAAAAAACATATTAATTTAAAGCAAAATAAAAAATAAAAAATAATTTTTTTAAAAATTTTTTTCAAAAATATTTTTAAAACGCAATGCCAAATAGTTAATTTCTATCCAATCTCATTACTAACTACGCATGGTAATTTTATAGCATTATCAAATACACAATTCATGAGATGAATTTCAGATTTATTTATTTATTTACACAAGCAAATGAATTGTCTTAAAAATATATTAAAAATATTTTTTAAATAAAAACTCTTATAAAAATATCTATAATGTGACATTTGCATGTGCAGTTAACATGGAGATTTTATGGAAGTTAACTATTGAATTAATTTAATAAAATTAGATAATAAAATTTAATTGAATGAATTTAAAGAGAACATAAAAATTAATTGATTAAATTAAGAATATAGCAGTAGAGATGAACAATTCACACAAATATATGAGAAAATTTAGTAGTAACAAAGAAGGCGGATCTTATTACAAGACAGAGAGAGCCCAATTAATAAATCACAGCCCAGCAAAATAAACCTTCCGAGATCCGTCTACCATAACGAGCTCGCAATCTACAGAACCAGAACCCCTTCAAAAACCTCTCCCTCCCTCCCTCCCTCCCTCCCTCGCTCTTCTACTTCTAGGTATGCAGCACCTTCTCTTCTTCCTTTCTTGCCTTCATTTTTGCTTATGTATATTGTTTCGCGATTCAGTTTCTATTTACACAAGCTGTACACTTGGAATACTTTCGTTACGACTGAATGGTTACTATCCTAGTTACTTTCCTGTATCGTCATTAGTATGGAGTTTTAAGAAATGGGTTATTCGATTTGTAGAGAAAATTAGACACCCTGATGCTAGGTTGAGCTTGTTAAGTTACCGCGTTTATGTGTTTGTTGTTTTCAAGTGCATGAGGTAAAAAGGTGAGATTTGAAGTTTAGTTCGAGTGGTAAAAGGGGGTCAGTGAGATTGTAGTCTTCGTTTTTTTCTTAACTTTTCTTAATCAGAGATTATAATGGTTTTGTTTTTAATATTGATTGATACAAAATGAGAAGAATTTTTAAGCACAAATTTAGTTGGTATTCACTGGGTTTTGTGGAAGTTTAGCTGATTTGGCGGTGTTTGTGTTTGGTTATTGATTTGGTTTATGATTTGGTATGGCAGGTTAAAGTGGTGACATGGACGACAATTTATATGATGAGTTTGGGAACTACATTGGTCCGGAAATGGAGTCTGACCGAGAGAGTGATGGAGAGGAAGAAGATGAAGAACTCCCAGACAAGCCTCATGAGGATGAGGAGGAATCTGATGGTGAGGACGCAGTTCATGCTTCCAATGGGTGGCTTGCTGCTTCTGATGATGTTGATATGGATAACCAAGTTGTTCTTGCTGAGGACAAGAAGTACTACCCAACTGCGGAGGAGGTTTATGGTCCAGGTGTTGAAACGTTGGTTAATGATGAAGACGAGCAGCCTCTTGAGCAACCAATAATTAAGCCTGTTAGGAACATCAAGTTTGAGGTTGGGGTTAAGGACTCTTCAACTTATGTTTCCAGCCAGTTTCTTGTTGGTCTCATGTCAAATCCCTCTTTGGTTCGTAATGTTGCCCTTGTGGGCCATCTACAACATGGGAAGACAGTTTTTATGGACATGTTGGTTGAGCAAACGCATCATATGCCCACTTTTGATTTAAATAGTGAGAAGCATATAAGATACACAGATACAAGGATCGATGAGCAAGAAAGAAGGATATCTATCAAGGCAGTTCCAATGTCACTCGTTCTTGAGGATAGCAATTCAAAGTCGTACCTCTGTAACATCATGGACACCCCTGGTCATGTCAACTTCTCTGATGAAATGACTGCTGCACTCAGGCTGGCTGATGGTGCCGTGTTGATTGTGGATGCAGCTGAAGGAGTGATGGTAAGAATTGTTTTCAGTTCAATATTGCTAAATTCATTACAAAAATAGTACGTTCATATCCTATTATGATTTTATCCACACTTATGTGGATTAATTTGCGAAGTCCTTTTCCTTAGATAGTAAATTCATCAATCATGATGAGTTCAATACATGACATATTCTAGTCTTCTGCCCAATAGACATGAAGTCTGCAAATGGTTTTGTCCATGATTGGGCCAACTGCAGCAACAAGGCTATAATCTTCTATTGTTTGACTTGTGTCAACTTGTTCTCAAAACCATGCACCTATAGATCGTGTTTAAAATTTGAAGATGCTATTTCATGATATAACTGTTGTTTCTATGTGTGAACGAGCTTGGTCTAGCTGCTTGATATGACAATTTTTTTTTTTCTGCTTAGGTAAACACGGAGAGGGCCATACGCCACGCAATTCAGGAACAGCTGCCTATTGTTGTTGTGATCAATAAGGTAATTCCCTCCTACCACTGTCTCTATAGGCACATCCAATTTGATTTTTCAAATATTTTGATTGGTTCATGAAGTGTTCTTTGCATAAATTTTGTTTTGAAGGTTGACAGGCTCATAACAGAGCTTAAATTGCCCCCAAAGGATGCTTACCATAAGCTAAGACATACCATAGAAGTCATTAATAACCATATATCTGCTGTCTCTTTGACTGCTGGAAATGTCCAAGTTATAGATCCAGCTGCTGGAAATGTTTGTTTTGCTGGTGCAACCGCAGGATGGTCCTTCACTTTGCATTCCTTTGCCAGATTGTATCTCAAACTCCATGGTATCCCATTTGATGCTGATAAGTTTGCGTCTAGTCTCTGGGGCGATATGTATTATCATCCTGAGGACAGGGCTTTCAAGAAGAAACCTCCTGCTAGTGGAGCAGAAAGATCGTTTGTTCAATTTGTGCTGGAACCTCTTTACAAAATATACAGCCAAGTGATTGGAGAACATAAAAAGAGTGTTGAGTCTACTCTTGCTGAGTTTGGCGTTACTCTTCCTAATTCAGCTTATAAATTAAATGTCAGACCTTTGCTAAGATTGGCTTGCAGCCAAGTTTTTGGCTCAGCCTTAGGCTTCACTGATATGCTTGTTAAGCATATACCTTCGGCTAGGGATGCTGCTGCTAGAAAGGTTGATCATACCTATACTGGGCCCAAAGACTCAATGATTTACCATGCCATGGTAGATTGTGATCCTTCTGGCCCCTTAATGGTTAATGTGACCAAACTGTATCCTAAGTCAGATTGCAGTTCCTTTGATGCTTTTGGTAGGGTTTATAGTGGTAAAATTATGACAGGGCAGTCTGTAAAAGTTTTGGGAGAAGGCTATTCACCAGAGGATGAGGAGGACATGACAGTAAAAGAAGTGACCAAACTATGGGTATATCAAGCTCGGTATAGGTTACCCATAAGCATGGCACCTCCTGGTTCCTGGGTTCTCATTGAAGGTGTGGATGCTTCAATTATGAAAACTGCAACTCTCAGTAATGTGAATTATAATGAAGAAGATATATACATATTTCGACCTCTTCAGTTCAATACTCTCCCAGTAGTTAAAACCGCCACTGAGCCTCTAAATCCAAGCGAGTTGCCCAAGATGGTGGAGGGTCTTAGGAAGATCAGTAAAAGCTATCCTCTGGCCATAACTAAAGTCGAGGAGTCTGGGGAGCACACTATTCTTGGTACTGGAGAGTTGTACTTGGATTCTATTATGAAGGACCTTAGAGAGCTCTATTCTGAAGTGGAAGTGAAGGTATCTATTTCTCATAATCCTATTTAATATACTTCTGTGATTTATTCTGCTCTTTCCTATGGGATGCTCTTAGTTTTAATTCACATTCATCTTTTCTAATGCTTCATGTCAAATGTAGGTAGCCGATCCTGTTGTCTCATTCTGTGAAACAGTGGTGGAGTCTTCATCAATGAAATGCTTTGCTGAAACACCCAACAAGAAAAATAAAATAACCATGGTAGAGAAGGCCACAAGTTTTATTTGATCTAGTTTGGGCCTTTCTATTTCAATGCTGTGGACTTTTAATTTAGTTAATCTGAAATGGTTCTTAACTTTATAGATAGCTGAGCCATTGGAAAAAGGGCTTGCAGAAGACATTGAGGATGGTGTTGTAAGCATTGACTGGAACCGGAAGGCTCTAGGTGACTTCTTCAAGACAAAATATGATTGGGATTTGCTTGCAGCACGATCCATATGGGCTTTTGGCCCTGATAAGCAGGTAATCTAAATGCTTAATGTACTCGCAGAACAATTTACCTGTGATTTAATTTTTTCAAATGATCTGTGATCAAATCCTGCTCATATTGTGATACTCTAATTCACTCATTTTTCCATGATTGGATTAAACAAACTTAATTAATCTTATTTGACATTGATATCTGCAGGGACCTAACATTTTGCTAGATGACACGCTTCCTACTGAAGTGGACAAGGGATTACTGGGTGCCGTGAAGGATTCTATTGTTCAAGGGTAAACTGGATTGTTCAAGGGTAAACTGGAACTTTCTTCTTTTTGTTTACCTTTTAACCAAATGCCTAACTAAAGCCTTCACGTTCTTTTGGATAGGTTTCAGTGGGGTGCACGAGAAGGACCACTTTGTGATGAACCAATCAGAAATGTTAAGTTCAAGATAGTTGATGCTAGGATCGCGCCTGAACCACTTCATCGCGGATCTGGTCAAATAATTCCAACAGCTCGGCGTGTGGCCTATTCAGCTTTTCTCATGGCAACCCCAAGGCTCATGGAACCAGTATATTATGTGGAGGTACTTGATACTTGTATCATATCAAAGAAATATGCATATTTAAGGGACAATTGAAATATAGAGTTTTGCTTCTTGTAAGTGTAACTAAAGGAACAAGAACAGCAATGGAATATGATGAGTTTGGCAGAAAGCTGAGTAGAATGCTCATCCTCGGCTTGCATAATGTCCTTTTAATTTCTTCTGAATAAATGCAATTAACTCATTTCATGAGTTAGGGTTTCTTGTTTGGATTGTTCTTACTAAATGTGCTTTTGTTGTTCCAGATACAAACACCAATTGACTGCCTCACTGCAATTTATACAGTGTTATCTCGCAGACGTGGGCATGTTACAGCCGATGTTCCTCAGCCTGGGACTCCTGCTTATATTGTTAAGGTGATGGCAGCACTTTGCCTACCCAGCTTACCTACTGATGGTCTTATACA
The DNA here is from genome assembly GCA_019202695.1 of Populus x sibirica. Lineage (NCBI taxonomy): Eukaryota > Viridiplantae > Streptophyta > Magnoliopsida > Malpighiales > Salicaceae > Populus > Populus x sibirica. The sequence goes on from JAGMVL010000423.1 coordinate 188,504, forward strand.
AGTATTTATATGCAGATGGTCGACACACACCCTCAAACACTTAAACTTTTCTCTTATTCGTTTCTAATTTTTAACAATTGGAATTCAGGCATTTTTACCAGTCATAGAATCATTTGGTTTTGAGACGGACTTGAGGTACCATACCCAAGGGCAAGCATTTTCCCTATCAGTGTTTGATCATTGGGCTATAGTCCCTGGAGATCCCCTTGATAAGAGCATTGTTCTGAGGCCACTTGAGCCTGCACCAATCCAGCACCTTGCCCGTGAATTTATGGTGAAGACAAGGCGTCGCAAGGTATACCCCTCTCCCTCCTCCCAGTCTCTCTCTCTGTTATGTGGACGACTTCTTCAAGCTTGCAGAACATCTCCGTATTGAATTTATTATTTTTGAGCTGCATGAGAATTCCAAATCAAGCAAAGTGCTATATGGAAATGGTTTAATTATAATCTCCTATGCTGTTAATGGATAAAACCAATAATCATCTTGTAATACTTTTTATTTCAATTCAATATTCTAGGGAATGAGTGAAGATGTGAGCATTAACAAGTTCTTCGACGAAGCTATGGTGGTTGAGCTGGCTCAGCAAGCAGCAGATATATTCATCAACAAATGATGTGAATTCCAATGTGGGTGGTGCTTATTTGGCCGTGGACCACTGCTGAAGCATTCTTTTCTTTTAGGCAATTTTTACCCCTTTCTTGACATTCGTTGAAACGTTGATGGCAGATAGTAGTGTAGACTGATATGCCGAGCATCCGGTTCAGAACGCCACTAACAAAAAGAAAGGATGCGCGATGAGTAAATTCAAAGTTTTTGATGTTCGGTGCAATGTTGTATGATATTCCTTGCTAGTGACGCGAGAATTCTCTATTATTGAGCCCAGTAAGTTGGTAATGCAAGCCAGGTTGGGTTATTTGTTCAAAGATCTCTCGTGATCGGTTCGGTCACCTTAAGCCTCACCGGCATGCTTCCTCTCCTTCGCTGTCTGGGCTTGGAGGCCTCCAAACATCCTGGCCTCGGATTAAAACCTCAACATCGAAGTGGAGGGACACAAATAATTCAATAATTGACGGTACTAGAAGTTTGGCACGTGTCTGACAGTGGGTTAATATATATATTTTTTAATTTTAGAAAAAATATTAAGAGTATAAAAAATATTTGAATCGTGTTATTAAATTTAATTAAGAGTGTTAATTTTTAAACTTTCACTCAACTTTTTGCTAGATGGTCTGATAACTATGCTAAAATAATAAAAAATGAGCTCGAGAGCGTTAATTATAACATATTTTTTTCTTATCTTGTTTAATAAAACCAATTAATTGATTCTTAAAATTTTAAAGGTTCATTTTTGCATTATTATTTTTGAATTTTATTTTTGACTCAAACGCTTGGGCATGACTACCATGTTAGATCCATGTGCTTTTTTTTTAAAAAAAAAAATATAGGAATTCACTTGTAATTGTTCTAAAAATATATTTATTTTGTATTTTTATCTTTATTTTTTTAATCAAATATACTTTTATCTTTTCTATATTTTTTCTATTTTGAGACATTAACAACATGCATCCCTAAAATTCACTTAATTTTTTTTATTAATCTTTAATTTTAGTGAAGAAATCATATATAAAATTACACAAATTAAGATAGTCATAAGATCAATAAATCTTTTACATATACAATATTTTCTTTTCCTACAACATATTGCATCAATTCAAAAGTTTAAAAGTTTTCTTATAATCATATATTTTAAATTTTTGTATATACTAATAGTTATAATGTAGAATACACTTTTCTTGTAACAAACTTTGACAATTAGATAATGCAACAACATCTCAAATTAAAAAAAAAGCATGAACCTTTTAAAAAACTATCCATCATTTGGATGGAAACATAAAATTAATATTTTCATCTACAATGCTTACAAAAAAGAAAAGTTTATTTTTAAAGACTTGAAATAAATCAGTTAAAACTCAACATTGTTTTTTCCCCATTCTTTCCTCTTTGAATATAATAAATTTATAAAATAAGTTGCACAAACAAAAAAGAGTTTGCAGTTAAGTTCTACTGCATATGAATGAAAAATCTATTTATTTTTGCAGTCCAATCATGCTTTTGAAAAATTTCAAATTTTTTAACTCAAGCACTTGGGTCTGGCATGGTTGCCTGCCAAAACGCTTAGGTCTAAACCGAAGCGCTTTGAGTTTGACAAACCATGCAGACCTAAGGTGTTGGGTTTGGCAAACCATGCCAGACCTAAGGTGTTTGGGTATGCCAAACATACCTGATTTGACAAATAACAGACAAAGAGGATAATTATGCACTCTAGTTGTCAGGAAATAGCAAAGAAAGAAAAAACACAAACAATTGATCACTTGCGACAATCCAACCATTATCTGTCTATACATGCCATACTGTATGGAAGATGACACAATTGCGTATCTAGTGAGACATTGGATGACCAGAGTTGGCCACCGGAAAGCGTCTCACGCGCTTTCTTAATGGCGCGAGCGCCACCCATTCGTTGTGGAAGAAACGTCTCGTGAAAAGATGAGAAATTGAAAGTGAAACTACTATTACAATCCATAGTAAAATGTCTTTTGATCTATAATGATTTCCCTACACCATTTAGCTTTTGTTATAATATGTCTGTCATCTAATAACCTGGGATAGAGTGGATAAGATCTATTAGATTGTTTCATTGTGTTTTAGCGAGTGTTGTTAAGAAAGAATCCTAGGTAAATTAGTTGGCCTAGGTGCGGCCTGGATATGCACTTGAGATCTACTCGAAGGAGATAAAGATGTTAATGTATGCCTTTTCTTTTATTATGAAGTTGATGATGCAAACCCTTTTTTCTCTTCAAATCTTCAACCTAACAAAAAAAGAAAGAAAAAGGAAACAAACCCATCAACTTAAATTAGAAAGGGAAAACATATAAGGGCTTGAATAATAGAAGTCTAACATCCTTTAATGGTCATTCTTCATTTTAAATTGGATGAAATCAACTCAAGGTGATTTGATTCCCTTTGTCCAACTCCATTACTAATTACAAGAGATATATATTTTGCATAAAATATTTTATAAGAAAATTAATTAAAATAAAATACTTTACAAACCCTAAACATAACAAAAAGGTCTAACTGATATTTAAATTTACTTTATTTATTGAAAATATTTTCAACTTGTGAAATTTCATAAAATATTTTACAAAACAATTATCAACTATTTTAACCATTACTGTCACCACCATTGTTGCCACCACCACTATCACAACCTTTGTCATCACCACCATCATTGTAATCACCATCCCATTGTTGCCATCACCACTAATATAACCTTTATCGTAATCATCACTATCATCATTATGACCTTAATGTTGCCACCTCCACCTCCACATTACATATTATTATTATTATTATTATTATTATTATTATTATTATTATTATTATTATTATTATTATTATTGTGTTTTTAAATCATTATTCATGTAAAACCTTCTCCATTCATGGAAAGATTTACACACAACAAAGAATGGATGCATGAATTCCATGTGTTAGTATATAATTATATGAATGATATGAAATTACCTTTAATCGGAAATAAAAGGACAAGTTTGACTCAATGTAAGAAAATGACGCGATGAACTCGAAAAATAAGACATCAGATAAAATCCCAATCTTAGATCTAACTTTTTGACCTAAGAAATCTCAATCAATTAACTATAAACTAAAAGAGAAGAGAGTTTTATTATACTCTTCCTCACAATACACTATTAATTGAAATAGTGCATTATTTTATTATTATTATTTGACTTTTTTTTTCAATCATTTTTTTTAAATCTCATCCTTTAATATTATAGTTGTTTTTTTATTGAGTTATCACACTCTCATGGCACGAATCACGAGTTTGACGGGTTAATTTAGTTGACTCAAGTTTTTTCTTCTTTTTCTTAATTATTTTTTCTTTCAATTTTATCCTTTAATATTTGGTTAATTGTGAATTAGACTTTATAATTTGTTTTGTTTACTTTCTATTATGTTATTCTAGCCTTATAGCTCGAGAATAATGTTTAACGGGTTAACCCGAGTTGACTTAGATTATTTTTTTGTCTTTTTTTAATTGATTTATTTTTCGATTTCATCATTCAACACTAGGTTGGTTGGGAATTAAGCTTCATAATCTATTTTGATTTGCTTTGTATAGGAGTATCCTAGTCTCACGATCAAGGTAGTGGGTTTTGGAATTTTAACCTCGGTTAACTCAAGTCATTTTTTTTTATTTCTTTTCTAAGAGGTTATCTTGGTCTCATGACCCGGGTCACGAGTTCTTTAACACTGAATTTGATTTTTAATGGGTTGTCTCTATCTCATGACCCGAGTCGCAAGTTTACCGGGTTAACCCAATTGCCTTAGTTTTTTTTTTAATTGATTTTTTTTTTAATTTTATCATTTAATATTATATTTTGTTGGGAATTAGGCTTCATAATTTGTTTCAGTTTACTTTTTATTAGGTTATCCTGGCCTCATGATCCAAGTTTGACAAGTTAACTCAGGTCGCTTTTTAGGTCATTTTTAATTGAATTTTTTTTTTCAATTCTATCCTTCAATATTGGATTGATTGAAAATTAGACTTTATAATTTATTTTGATTTATTTTACATTGGGTTATCATAGTCTCATAACCTGAGTCACAAATTTGACATGTTAACCCGAGTCGCAAAGTTATGGCTTTATTTTCTCTTATGAAACATCTCATCATATAATCATTAAAATATATTAGATACTTATGGACAAATTTGTTCCCTTGCCTAAGATTATTCCATTGATCTAAAATATTTTATTTATAAGATTGAGGTATGTAATTCTCCTCAAGTTCTTATTTTATTTTAGTCCAATCAATTATAGGAGGTTTACCTCTCCTTTTTAAACAATTCTCAACATGTCTCCAATAAAGTTTGGTTTCACCAATGAACATCATCTTAGCAAATCTAACTTTCATATTATCAAACAAGTTATGCCACTTAAAAAAATGATCTATGTCATGAATCCACATATAAAATATCCAAAGGTCTTGATGACCGTAAAAACTGAGGGTTTCTATTTTGTTAGGGCTTATGACTCACTTATTAAGGTCATCACGCTTAGAGTAACCTAAATGATATTCATATTGATGGATATTAGGGTGAACTTTCCTACCATGGTTATTCCTGTGATATTTATTGGTCTTTGGATGCCTCACTTGAGAACTTTCTTGGGATTCAATTCTCTTACACATGTTGGTCATCTAGGTTTGCAATTCCCCTTAAATGACCCTAAAAGTATCACTAAGAGTCGGGTTTATGGTAAATATAATCTTAAGTTTGGATGCTAGATGATCATGACACAAATATATGTAACATTAACTTAAAAATAAAATTGAGATCACAAATAATTCTTACAAATAAATGAGATGATTCTTACAAATAAAATCACAATACAAAAATAAATCTCATTTTTTTCTTAATGTAGAGATTAATCAAGTACAGAAAACACTAGAAAAATTTTAAGCATGTAATGCTATACCTTTAAGTGTAAATTATTAATCAAACACAATGTCACAGACAATAACTAACAAATAACAAAGAAAACTAGATGCTAAATTATCATATTAAAAGAGGTTGATAAACAAAAATAACATATAGAAACGCAAGGTAGGACTTCAATTTTTTTTGAATTTTAAATTGTTTTTAGGCACAAAAATAATATTAATAGCAACTTAAAATGACAGGTGCTAAAAAAAATATTCAACAAATTAAAAGGTAAAATAATCTACTCACTAGATTGTTTGAGAGCATGCTAAAATTTGTTGTGGTTGACATGGCAGTAGGAGTGTTTAAAAGTGTGGTAGTGATTATTTTTTAAAATGTTTTTTTCTTGAAAATGCATCAAAATAATATATTTTTTATTTTTAAAAAATTATTTTTGATATCAGTATATCAAAATAATTTTAAAATATTAAAAAAAATTAATTTGAAATAAAAATAAAAACAAATTAATTTTTTTTTAATTTTTAAAATATAAAAACAAACAAATTCTTCGATGACATCCAAGGACAAGATGAGATTGTATTGCTGACATGGCAGGGCTGGATGCTGTGTCAGCTGATGTGGCATTGGTGAATTAAAATTCCTTGGGAGACTCATTTGTCGCCACTAAGGATGATGAATTTACTGTGATTTGTGGGCTGATCTTCGGCTGGTTTGTGCTCTGGTTATTGCTAGCGGCTGCGTGAGGCAGTGATGGTCTTCTCAGTGACTAGTCAGGCGAGGCAGCGACTGAGGTGGGTGATATACAGTTGGCGACAAGGAGACCTACGTGGGTCGGCTAATCTGCCGTAGGAGGCCAATCTGCTGGTGGAGTGGTCGGTTTGCAACTGTGAGGTGGGGGGATGAATGTGTGGTGGGAAGGGTGTGGGGGTAAAATAAAAGTCTGATACCAAATTTGATACCAGACAAAAAAAAAACAAAAGATTTAAAATCTAATAATAATAAAAAAAAAACCAGAGAATAGAAGGACAGGGTTGGAAAAGTTTACAACTTTATAAATTTTATTTAAAAATGTTTCACATTTCAAAAAATATAATATAAATATCAAAATCTTAACTAGAAATAAATAATTAGGCTTACAACTCACTAAATAAAATATCCAATAATAACTAAATTAAACTTAATAAATAAAATTAAATAAAAAAATAACTAAATTAAGTTCAATAAATAAATCTAAATAAAACTCAATATGATAAAAGTTGAGCTATCCTCCATCATTATAAATCATGCGAAAGTGTGAACCATGTCTCGGGTTTGGTGTTCCTGTCATGGAGTGATTAAGTTTGATCATTAGTCCACGAACTTTACTGCAAAACCAATTCTCCATGGGAACCGAAAATACTTTAATGCTTAAATTAGTAAATATAGTATGAGAACATAATGTGTAGTAAAAGAAGATATAAATTATAGAGAGTCTATATTTGTATGTTGTGTGTTTTTGTTTATGTACTTGTATAACTTGTTGTAGGGTTGTTTGTGGTTTCTGAAATTGTTAAATGATTGTTGATAAATCGTGATGCTTATGGATCAAATTTTTTTCTTTTGGCTTAATTACTTGGTGATCAAGGAATTTATAAATCTTGATCACGTTAGTTTATTTTATGGGATAACTCGTGAAATGTAGGAGTGATATCGTAAATAAAGATGTTGACACTCGTGTCTTTGGTGAAGAAATATAGTGAAAAAAATAAGAATTTGTCTTAGGAACTTAAAAAATGTATAAAGATGATCGCTAGCATGTGTCAAAAAATAACTATTGATGTAGAAATGTAGTGCATGCTCTGTTTAGAAAAATGTGGTGCGTGGACAAAAAAATTTATGTTCTATATAGTTCTAGGAATTAAAAAAAATACAGAGAGGTGTGTCTTTTTCTTTTTCTTTTTTTTTTTTTTTTGATTTACGTGGGTGTTCGGGCCAGCTTGCGCGCACCACGACTATTCCCACAGCCCCACCGAACACCCCCGCAAACCCAGTGGGCATGTAAGGCACCGCGGGGGTGACAAGCGTGCACATGAAGACTCGAACCCAGGAGCAGCAGGAGGAGACAAGCCCCTCCTACCGCCAGGCCAAGACCCTCGATGCTACAGAGAGGTGTGTCTTGGAGTAGCATGACTTGGTAAGGAATAAAAATGAAAAAAGAAAGAAAGAGAGAGAGACTCGAGCCATTTGGGCCTACCCGAATTACTGGAAAAGTTGTATTCTTAATTTTTAGTTTTTCTTGCGCCATCAACAATCATTAGCATCATTTGATACACAATCCTACAGTCTGTTCATGTTCAAGCATTATGATTGAAGTGAGAAATATTTGGAGACGATGGCCATCATGGGTTCCGCACCATTCCCATCTGAAATCGCTGGAGAGATCAATGAATGATATACCCATAATAGGTGAATTCCCTCCTAGAAACACTAATTCCAACTTTAAGCCCAGTCAACGAGGATTTGGAGGCAGACTTTCGATTGGCATCCAAGAATTTAAAATGTAGAGAGGTCTAACATTGAGAGGATCAGAAAGGCTAATTCCTTGTGCTAACAGTGACAATACATGAAATGGAAAGGAAAGCCATAACAAAATTGCCTGACTGTCAAGGGTCTTGCGCTAAAAGCAGTTAACTAGAATTACAAAAATCATGCTTGTGTAATGCTTCTGACAGTAACTCATTTATTATATCCCCTGGCCACTTGCAAAAATCAAACAGAAATGTAACTCGGTGTTGGTGAGGTTATGAAGCGACTATAAGTCGAACAAAAAGACCTCTCAAAAGGGTCAACTTCAGCACCTTCCATGGCACCACTTTTTGCAGCAGTGAATTTTCGCAGCACACTTGTCAGTGATGAAACAATTTCAGACATGGGTGGACGGAAGAACTTGTCAGGCTGTTCAAGTTTCAAGGTAGAAAAATTAACAGCCTCAAATGAATAATCACATAATACCATCTTTTCCAATCTTTTGTCACATAGATTGTTTATAGATGTTTATGCCAATACCTGAATGCAGAGCAAGACAACGTCTGCAAACCGAGATAGAGTCTTGGAGGGGAGTGTTCTTTTGATGCCCGGGTCAACCATCTGAATCAAACTCTCATTGTCATGCAGCCGAGACGAAGCCCATTTCACCAAAGATTGCTCCGCTCTTGGTCTTGAGCTGTGTTAGAGACAGAAAAGGATATCAGAAGACCATGCAGAAATTTGATAGAGGCAGGGGGGACAAAGTCTACCCATCAAAAGGTCTCCTTCCAGTTAATAGCTCCAAAAGCAACACTCCAAACGCATAAATGTCACTCTTGGTGTTGTCAGTTACTGGTTCCCCATGTTCAGGAGCAATATAGCCCGTGTCACCAATAGCAATTTCAGAAGCCTGTTTGTATCAACAACATCGGATGAGCCCTTCTTCATTCTCTATCAAAAAATACGGTTAACTTGACTAGAGATGCATTTGGTGCAGCTTGAACGACATGTAAGCAGCTAAGATAAAAGGGATTTGAGGAAGAAAGAAACTCAATGCTCAGAAATTCTGTTGTGAAAACGTTTCTGACACAAGTCGTTTCAAATCCTCCAAAAGAATTCTCCTTGAAACAATATCAGAGAAGATTCTGTTGTGGTCAAATAAACAAGTTGCATCAACTTTTAACATTATCAGCCTACTCTTGCAGTTGTATACTACAATGTTAGGTGACAAAAATTCTGAGAAGATTAGTCATGCACTTACCTTTATTTTAACACTGTTGCTTGTCAGTGGCCTCAAAATAGCTAGTCCGGTGTCACAGAGACGAGGCATAAGCTCTTTATCAAGTAAGACATTGGCAGCCTTTACATTGCCATGAGAAATAGGAGGCGAGAATGTGGAGTGCAAGAACCTGAAATAAAAAATTTCAAGGTGGAAGTAACCAGTGCATGGAAAAATGTAACATTTATAATAGACATCAACGTCTTCTTCCACTTCCTACCCCTGATTTTTGCTAAATCAGTTCATGTCCTGCCATCTTCAACTCAGAATGCTGAAGCACAGAGATGTATGCTTCCAGAATATTTTCTGTTGCATAAAATGACATAGATCTCCTCATATTTTTTTTTTGCAAATATAGATCTACTCTTATAGTCCTGCAAGGAGTTCAAGAAATGGTCCTACTAAGCAAACCAACCATATGGGATACTTACTCCAAAGCCCGAGCAACACCAAGCGCAATATTGAGACGAATGTTCCATGACAGTGGCTTGTACCCATCACTATGCAGAACATCATGAAGAGACAAATCTCTGATGTAATCATACACGAGGAGATGCTGCCCATGTTCTACACAGTAGCCAATGAGTGTTACAATATTTGGATGTCTCAGTCGGGAAGCAGTCCAAATCACATCCAAGAATTGTTCTTCTTCTTGGAATGACAGTGATACCATATTGATGTTTTTCACAACAAATATCTGGAAAAGATAAAAAAATTAGGTGGGGATGGTGGTGGTCAGTGACTTCTCATAACCCTTGTGAATTTCATAAGTAATAAGAAATCAGCATGTTCAAGTATATACTTGGCCATTTTGGAATTCGGCTCTGTAAACAGAACCAAGAGACCCCTCTCCAAGAAGATTCTCTTCACCGAAGTTGTTCGTTGCCAGCTGAAGTTCTGTCAGAGTGTAAATGTTTGCACTTACTGGGGCTTTATATATCGAGAAACTTTTTCTTGCTGATTTTTTTTCATTTCTGTTGTGGCAAATACGAGGGATATGCGTTGGGAAAAGAAGCGAAGGAGATCGGGGAGGCAATAGTTGTGGGTTCACTTCAGATGCTACTGGAAAAAGACATAACCGTTGGAAGAGGAGGGATGGTAAAGAAAAATTTGTTAATAAAAGAATCAGCAAGAATATGCCGTACAGTTAATATCTCTAGTATCAACTTGAAAACAGATGGAAAGATAAAGAGTAATTGATATCAAAAGCAAATGGAAGGTAATACCACCACAATTAAATTTCTCGGAAGGTGAATAAAATCAGTTAACAAAGTCATGCAGCTCTATAGATTCCAAATCACTACGATAGTATTGTTTTGTGTTAACCAATAGATCATTTGAATTGTTGAAAATTGGATAGAAACACAAAAAGAAGCAGCACAAAACTGCACTTATAGTGGAAATATGGAATGGAAACTACAACCAAGAAAGGTTTCACAATTATGTCATGAGCAAATATATTTGGATGTCATATGTATCTGAAAATCCATATCAGTCTGCAGCTTCTGCAGACACAAATTAATATCACACTTTTATATTAAGTGTGCATCCAAGATAAGAGTACATATTTTTGCACACAATTCTGACCTCTAGTTGTCCTGACAGAACAAGAATGGCGGGATCGCTTGATACGCATTGCAATGAAGATTGCAGCGCAAGTCACCACCAGAGCTACCACACCCACTGCAAAAACTATTCCACCAGGGCCCAACCTTTTCTTCTTGTGTCCATTTACCTTGATATAATTCTCCATGGCACTTGACTCGGTGGTTGGGGGACCATTAAAATTTTGCCCAATGGATCCATTATCCGAAGGATAATTCCAGGGAGGATAATTTTCCCCTATGTGGAACTGATTTCCGTCAATCCTGGTGAAAGGTAGAGAGGAAAGGAAATTGATGAATAGTTAGTTAATGCAGGCAATTAAAAGCAAAGCAGCTGAAATCTTCCAAACTCACCATAGATCGGGTATTAACTGAAATTGAGTTGGAATTACACCACTGAAGTGATTGGTTTGGATATTCCTGATGATAATAGAAATATGCGAGAACAAAATAATCAAATTTACATATCAGCCTAATTTTCAAAAAGAACAAAAAACATGTGAGAACCTACAGGTCAGTTAGTGAAAGATTAGCCAGGTAGACAACTGAGCCAGTGAACTGGTTGTTCTGTAAGAACCTGTAGATACAGCCAAAAAAACACACAGGAACCAACTTGGTATATCAAGAAACACACCAGGAATAGGACTGAGGAGAATTTAAAGGAAGTTGTATAAAACTCACAATTTGGTAAGATTTGTCAGAGATCCAAAAGAACTTGGCAAATCTCCAGTGAAGTTATTGTATGACAGGTCGCTGTGGCAGCAGATGGAAGGTTCACAAGGAAATGAGAGTGATCATGAATTTACTAGTAATATTATGAAGCATGCAATTGTAACTGATAACATTAGGGAAATAAGGTGACCAAAAAGCAACTTGCTTTGCATGAGATACTGCATGGTCAAGATACCCACCTTTATAAAATGTTCTGAAATATCAACCAAATCATGGTTCGATTATGGTGCCAACTTTGGTATGGAACAAACAAAATCTCAAAGGCATAATAAAACCAGTTTCCTTGCCAATGTTTGATTAAGAACAAGTTTTTTGAGAAAAAAAGCTTTTTGAACAAATTACAATTTTTTAATGCAAGATGGCAACACGGAAGAAAATGAGTTGGTTTGATATTCTTATTAACGAAATATTTCTTCCTTATGATCTAATTAAAGAAACTGTGCTGATGAAGGCTGCACCAATAAAACAGCTTCAGATGCTATGGTTTTATTTAACAGAAGACCCAGTGTATATACTTCTCTAAAGAGTGCAGCCTTTGACAAAGCTAAACCCGAAGGGCTAGAAGAAGCTTACATCTCTTTTAGGTTCTGTAGGCCAGTAAACACATTGCCAATGGGTCCAGACAGTGAATTGTGACTCAAATTCCTGCAAAAATACAATCAAAGAATTTATGACTGAACAAGACCAAGCAAAAAAAAAAAAATAGAAAAATAGGCAGTAGAATGGTGACAATCAGCTTACAGATGCCGAAGTAACTCTACACCTGGTAAGGAAAGGGGTATACTTTTGCTCAGGTAGTTGTATGCTAAGTTTCTGCATCGATTAAGTCAAACATTATCCTATATTAAATAAACACAACCAAAGATAAAGATGCATAATTAGGTTCTCGTGTGGCTTGAGTACTATAGATATAATCAAAGTAATACATAATTTACAACCAGAGCATGTAGAAGAGCTTACATATGAGTGGCATTAGGTGGCAAAGCATATGGTATTTCACCCACAATATAATTGGAGCTAACATCCCTACCACAGAAAAGCAAATTTAAGAATCAAATGAGAAGAAGAATTTAGATAACCGAATCTAAGACAAGAAAAATAACTTACAGATGCTTCAAGCTATGGAGATAATGCAGCTGGGTTCCAAGGAACCCACTGAGGTTCAGTCCTTGAAGTTTACTGCACAACGTGAAAGAAAAAATTACTGTTGGAAATGTTGTCCAGGTAACTAATAGAAACAATGTATAGATTGTGAGATAGGAATATGTCCACACAGGTTTATTACAGATGGCCCAGCACATGAGACTCCAGTCCATGATTCCCCACATGGATCTCCTCCATCCAATCTCCATTCCTTTAGCTGTGGGGGGTTACTCAGGGCCTTGTATAGATCTTGAAGTGCTATGACTGCATTAACATTAGAAGATAATAATCAGATCATTGTGTTTAGCAAACAGTATCAGTATCATCATGTTATGTCTAGAATAATTATGTAAATAGTTATTCATTATTGTGTTTAGCAAACAGTATCAGTATCATCATGTTCTGATAATCAATCAATAGTTTAGTGGGTGATGAACAAATAAATAAAACCGAGTCAAAATGATGCAATTAAGCCCTAATCATCAGTAATCACAATCTATACATGATGTACAAGTGAGCTTATACACGCTAGATAATTGCTCTATTAGTAACGGCAGATATCGAGATGATAGGGCATCACATCATATTGCTCCCTTGTATCCTCATTTTCCCGGGAAAGAAAAGGAAGCTAAACACGGGTGGTTTTTCTTCTTCTTTTTTTTTTTCCTGTTTGGTTTCTGAGTAAACCAAGAAAAAGAAAAGAAAATTGAAATCAAAACTTTTATTTTATAGCAAAATCAAATTAAACTCTTGATTGAATCCTGAGTCTATGCTCTTCTCGTTCCAAATAATTAAAACGCATAAGAAGAAAACTTTCTTCTTTGTTGATCAGTTACTAAATAACAGTACCGATTTCAAATGCTGTAATTAAATTCCTACAATTTCTCTCAGCATCCAAAACAGATATTACCAAAGAGCATTCTGGTGAATTATGGCCACAAAAGAATTTATAAAAACCACGCAAGAACACTCAATAGATCACTAAAAAGGCAAGATTAAAGGTGAAATTAACTAGATTTACCATCAGAAGCATCAGTAGAAGCAGAAGCTTGAAAAGAAAGAATCGCCAAGAACACAATCACAACAAAACCCCAATGCAGTCTCTGGCTCGCCATTGTAACTCCAAGAAACTACACTTTATCACTTTCTTTTACCTATAAACAAATAGGAAACGCTCAAATCTTTACAAAATTTTCAGTCGCTCCTGTTCGGTTCCCGAGAAATTAAAGAGAGATTTTTAAAGCTCGAAACTACAAAAACTAACAAAAGATGGCGGATTAAGTTGCAGGAGGAAGGTTCTTAATTTTCTTTTCTTTTCTGTTTTCTCAGTGGCCAAGCAGAGCAGAAAATTACTGTACGGTTCGTCCTTGATATTTAGAGCGAGAGGGGGGGGGGGGGAGTTTGTGGCGGTTTTTGTTCGTTATACAGAGAGGGGAGAGTGTGATAGAGACGGCTGTTGATCACATGACATGTGTAGATATAACTGATTAACTGAATTCAGCCACGTCAGCAAAAGAATTAATAGATGTTGAGTTACGTGGCATCAAGCAGCAGGGTTGAGCTTTGGGCTGCTGAAAAGCCTTTGCTGGCCTATTTAATCTCAACTAATGGCGGAATCAAGCAGGCGTTAGTAAAAAAACCCAATAACCGAGCAAAATAAAAAAAATAAAATAAATTAATTGAGAAAACTAAATCAAGAAAAAAACATGAAAAAACCAATTAAAAGAACTAAAAAAATATCTAGTTTAGTTCGATTCAAGTTCGGTTTAAAACCTCTAAAACCATTCAAATTAAACCAACGCGAACTGATTTAGTCTGAACTCCTAATTTTAAACCATGCCAAAAAATTAGGTATAAAAGACCTCTCTCTCTCTTCTTCTTCTTTTCTTCTAAAACCCTAATTCTCTCTCACCTCTCGCAACTAGTTAACCACCCTAAACTAGATTGTCTCCTCTCTCGTAATCTTTCCCCTACAGTCTACCATTTTCTCTCACGTAAGTTGTAACCTGTCCCCTCCATCTCCTTTTATTTTATTTTCTTTGTGTCTTTGGTCTCTTAAATTCGGTGCACTCTCTTTCTTTGTAAATTTCTTAATCTTGAGTTTTTTATGTTTGTTTTGGTCCAAAATTACATACAATGTTAAACATGTTGCGACTAAGGTTTTTAAATAAGGGAAAACTTAATTATTTTAACATGTTTATGTTTAAGAGCTAGTTAATGTAAAATTGTGATTTAGTAGAATTTTGACTTGATTTCTTATCATCCATTTGGTGTGAGAATAGATTTAACCTTTTTTCTGTTCAATTTAAACATCTATTCATCATCCCTAAAGTTCTGCAAACTGCAAATGTGGGTAGTGGGCAAGAATGAATGACATTTTAGGTATTGTAGGCAGATTCAAAAATCAATTTCAGATTCTGACCATGTGCAATAACTAGAATTTTTATTACTACATAAAATACAATAACAAGAATTCATAACTTGATTATTGTTTCCATCTTATGTATAATGCTTTTATGTGAAGATTCTTTTCATCACCAACTTGATTTTAAATATTGAAAGTCATATTTTATCAACAATCATTATGAAATAGAAACATCACAACCTGTAAACTTGAATTTGTTGGATTGCACTATTGTTAAATTCTTAATTTTATTAAATAAAAATTTATTGGATTACACTATTGTCAAATTATGATTGTTATTGAATTAGAATTTGTTGGATTATACTATTATAAAATTATGAGTGTTATTGAATTATAATTTGTTGGATTACATAGGTTGATTCAAGGAAGAATCAAAAGAACATACGACCTTCTAGTTTAAGGATTGAGAAAATGCTAGATCATTGGTGAAGTTCTTAAAAGTCTTTGTTGCCTTTACTTATTATGATAGTTTTATGGGATATAATCATCTATTAAGTTTCTTTTTGAATTCTTGGGTTACTTCTTCATAGGTATTGACTAGTCTCGTTCCTAATATAATATTCAATTGTAGCAGTTGCCTTATGCACTCACCTATCTTGATTTAATAAAGAAATGACAATATTTTATTTATATGGATTGTTGATACAATTATATATTAGAAGTTATTCTTGTCATCCATTCCTTTTATTATTAAGTTTAATGCCTTAATTCCTAAATGAAATGTTGACTATTGCATACTAGTGTTACAGATTATGAAAGGAAGAAACATTGGCGTGAGTTATGCCACTAATAAGAGGAATCATAACCTTACATGATCGCACTAGAATTTTCTAATGTTACTTCTTACAATTTTCACTTTAGATGGAAGTTTTGTACTTTTTTATTTTATTTAATACATTGATTACAAGTTTTACCTAAGATGATTGTTTTGATATTGTTTCTCACATTATTTTGAACACTACAAAGTTTTGTTTGATACTATATTCTCATTTGATTTTTCTAGCTGTAAAGTTTGATTTTTTATTTGACTTGTGATTTTTTATTTGACTTGTTATGTCATGGCCTATTGATATTGTACGAAAAACATAGTCTAGAGTTTTTTTAATTGGTTGAAAAACTAGATTAAGAATATTGGATTTTGAATTGTATTCTCATTTAAATATTGATACCGTAATAACAAGGTTGATATTATATTTTGGCAACCAATTGATACTGCATTTTCTTCAGAATATTGCTACTGATTATTTTATAGCAAGCATAATTGATTTTGTTGTAAAGAAGGTTTCATGATTATTAAAAGAATTATAAAGCACAAATAAAAGATAAAAAAAATTCATAATTAAAATTAGCTTTATTCATAAAAAGAAGCTTGTAAAAAGCTTAAAAAATAGGCTTTGCTGGTTTCTTATATGAAAAACCAAACAGTTCAAATTAAGATTTATCGGTTTAAACCGATTTTTGATTGGTTCTTAATATAGTTTATTTTAATTGCAAACCAAACCTAACCAAGAATCACCTAGAGTCAAGAGAGAAACAAAAAGATAGTGAATCAAAACAACATATGGTTATTAATTTTAAGGCTTTATTTATTGAATTAGAAATATAAATTTATAGAGGAGTTTTCTTCTAGAGAACATGTTTGTAACTTTCTTGGCTATTAATTTCCCAAACTTGTTATAGGTTGAAAGTGAAAAGTAGCAAACAAATAAGGTTCTATGTTTTAACTCATGTTTTCCCATGTGGTTTTTGGTGTCATGTTTTATCATTTGTACAAAATATCAACCACAACAAAAGCAACATGAGAAGGATGAGCAAACCTTGGAAAAATAAAAGCTCTGATTCCTCAATCTAACATTGGGTTTAAGATGTTAAAGAAAATGAGTTATAACCCTAGTTTAGCCCTTGGTAAATAGTATTCAGGAAGAGCTGAGTTAGTGGGAATTTAGATTCGACGAACACAAGTAGGGATCAGAAGGGAGGATCCGTATAGGGAAAAAAGGAAGAGAGAAGAGATTGAATCAGAGAGGAACAAATAGAAGGAATAGGATTTGATGAAGGAGTTTGGGTCTAGGAAAAAGTCTTAGTGGCAGAGTTGGAGAGTTGTAATAAATCTTGAAAAAGCAAAAGCAACTCTTCTCTTTATCAATTAAAGAATAAAAAAGTTGTGGAGTCAAATAAGAATAAGGGTGAAGAGGTTGGTGAACATCATAAAGAGAAAGAGGAAGAGATAATAGAAGTGGTATGTTCTCTAAAATCAATTTTTGCATTGGACATTTTTTTAGTTGGTTAATGCTTTTCAAGAAATTAAGTGACATTGCATTATGTTCTTTTCTTTATGAAAAGAAATATTTGTTCTCATAAACTGAGATTTGATAGATATATAGAACTAATATGTAGGTGCTTATTAGATGACATATACATAAAACTGACTCGCATGAGAATTTCATATGGAGAGATCACCTGAGTCTATGGAAAGATTCATGTGACAATTGTGTATGTGATCTTTAGACTTGAGATCATTAAGTTATTTTATATAAAAAGTGTTATATTTTGATCCTGCTACACGTTTGAATCAAAGGTAACAAATGGACAGATGTTAGGTATAACATAAGTTATATGAAGGTATTTAAGTAATCAAGAGATGATTCATTACCTTGAGTGAATTAGAGAATTTTTTTATTTGTTCTTAAATAATA
The DNA here is from genome assembly GCA_019202695.1 of Populus x sibirica. NCBI lineage: Eukaryota > Viridiplantae > Streptophyta > Magnoliopsida > Malpighiales > Salicaceae > Populus > Populus x sibirica. Next base: position 206,413 of record JAGMVL010000423.1, read on the forward strand.
TTGATTGTAAATTCTTGTGTAAGGTATAATGAGATTTGAAAATAGTTTCAAATCTTATTTAAGAAAATCAATGACTATGATGTTGAGAATAAACATAATTTAACTGAGTAGACACACTTCATACTATAATATTTAAATCAGAACATTGTTAATGAAGCGATAATAATTACACTGAGAAACTAGTCATTAAAATGTTATGTCAAATCACTTATGACTTTCCTAATATTTAGAGGATTATGACAGGTTGATAGACATTGTACTGAATTTTCAAATATAAATCAATCAATTTTTGAATTAATTTATTTAATCCTATTTTATTTAAAATTATGATTTATATTTTGGCTAACTTATTAAGGAACTTAATGGGTCAAATTATTAGGAAACCTAATGGGTCACACACATAAGAACCAATGATCAAAGTTTAAAATGAATGATTAATCAAGTGTGACTTGATTGTAAATAGATTTTAGAAATTAAGGACTAAAATGTAATTAATACAGGGGATAACAATTCTAGACCTAGAAATAATCAAGTAAGGACTTGATTGAATAAATTTATAAAATTAGCCTAAAATAATATATGTGATATCTTTAAAGGGGCAAATTGACATTTTACCATTTATAGAGTTTTTAGATTTTTTTATAAATAGAATATTATGCGATGTGAAGGTGACTAAAGTATGATACATAAACTCCTAAAATATAAAAGAAAAGAGCTAGCACTCTAAGATATAGCAATCCCTCTCTCCTAAAAAGATTTAGGAGATTTTTCATTTGTGGTTCATGTGGATTATCATTATAGATCGGATAATTGGATGATTTGTAGTTTGCAATAACTTAGCCTTGAAGCAAATATTCAAAGAAAAAAAGAACATATGATCTTCAGGTAATTTCCGCATAAACCCTAAATAAATATAGATATGTCTAACAGGATCCTTAGAACTCTTGAAATATTTTTAAATTTATAGTTTTCATTACGTATAAGTGTTTTGGGAAACCCAATAGTGGTATCAGAGTCATCGTCAAATAATTAAGGTTGTTGATTACATATTTTAATTGTTATTTGTGTTAATTTCATATTATTTTTATATGCAAAAAATATTTTTCTCAAAAGTAATTTTTCTCTCATGATTTTTCAAAAACAAAATTGTTTGACTTCTGTTCTGGTCAGATTTAGCTAGATTATTTGAATCTGGTATTCTAATCAGAACTCACCATTTAAAAAAAAAATCATTTTGTAATGATTGCCATAGCCGTTGTTACAAGAAGCGCCAGACACGAGAGGCAACAACCCATGGTTAATGTCTTGCCAACACTTCACCAAGAACATTCATACATTCTTATTTTAATTCATAAAAATACTTTTTTATTATTTATTGTCACGCGTATTAATGATATATATTTTAATATACTTTTATTTTATATATATATTTTTAGGTGTTTCCATCATGGAGTGTTAATTAACAATAGTGTTTATATTTTTTGATATATATATTTTTTAATGTTTTAGGCATGTGTCTAAAAGGAAGGTTGATGAATCATTTTTTTTTAATAAATATACGACTTTAATTTTTAAGATATTATATTTTTGGATAACTTTTAAGCTCTTTTTTTTAGTAAAAAAAGTTAAAGTTTTGTAATTTTTAATTTATTTTCATCTAAAAATATTAATAATCTCAATAAACCAATTTCTAACCGAAAAATCAAAATCCAACCAAATAAAAAACATTATGATTCCAGATCTATTTGTGATGATATGGAATATCATTATCTCCATTCGTATCATCTCTTTAAGATGGTTTTTTGGGTGGCTAGATTATGGATAAACAATCTATATCTCTCTCATCTCTTATTAAAACTTAATGGATTAAAACGGGTGTTGGGTAGCACACAAGTGGGCTTGCCATCCCCATGCTAAATCCTGAATCCTCTTGCAAATTAATCTTCCCTTCACCTATGACTTCCCAGTCAAAGCATTGGACCAAGGCTCCAATAGCAGCTTGAACAACCACTAAAGCAAGTGATGAGGCAGGGCATCCTCGCCTCCCACTCCCAAATGGGAGATAATTGAACATTTGCCCTTTCACTTCCATTTGATTCTGTAAATGATTTATGTTAGAGTCAACCATGAATCTATCTGGGTTGAATTCTTCAGGATCTGTCCATGAATTCGGATCTCGTTGGATACTGTATAGGTTGATTAGCATCCTCGTCTTACCCTTTAAATCAAAGCCATTAATCTTGCAATCTTCAGCACATTGTCTTAGGATTATGGGAGATGGAGGGTGTAGTCTGAGCGTTTCCTTCACAACAGCTTGTAAGTAAGGCAGATTTAAGATATCTGATTCTTTGACTAGCCTTTTCGTCCCAACAACTAAATCAATTTCTTCCCTCAGTTTGTTGAAAATCTTCTGATGGTTGATTAGCTCAGCCAAGATCCATTGAATGGTGAGTGCTGATGTATCAGTGCCAGCCATGATGATGTCCTAGCACGAAAAAAAGATGAACAATGGATTTATTAAGACTCATCATCACACAAAGAGAAGTTCGAGGCTAAAAGAGTTGACTTACTAGGAAGAAAGCCTTGATATCCTTTCTAGTCAAGTTCATTTCAGCATTCGAGTCTCCGGATATTGCTAATAGAATATCCATCAAATCCCTCCATCCTGATCCTTCCATGTCTTTCATCTCCCTCTGATCTTCATGCTCCTTGATGATCTTTTCTACTAAACGATCGAATTTCTCCAGTGCATTTCGAAGCTGTCTTCCATGTCCGAACAAGTCTAGTTTTGCCAAAGGACCCAAAATATTACCTGCACTCAACTTGCCTCCAAGCAACACAATTTGATTAACCAATTCCTTTACCTCCTTAGCTTCATTAGCATCATCCTCTACGCATCTAGTGCTCATAGCCATTCGACAAATGACATTATTTGTCATGGTGACGAACTCCTGCTTTAAATTACAAGACTTCCCTTCTCTTGAAATATTAATTAACGACTCCACAAGTTTCATAATCTCTTCCTCTCTTACATGCACAAGCTGATTAAGCTGTGAAGTGGCAAGAAGCCTGGTCATGCATAGTTTCTTCATGAACCGCCAATAGGTGTTGTATGGTGCAGTGACAAAACCAGACCCCCTGTATATGTTGTTATCCGAGCAATCAAATTCTGGACGAGAAATGAAATTGAGCTCATTGGTTTTCAAGATTTCTTTGGCAATCATGGCATCTGAAACAACATAGCATGTCGATGCGCCCAAATGGAGTTGAATAATTGGACCATGTTTATGAGCTAGGTTGTGCAAGGACTTGGACAAAACCGAGCCTATTAAGTGAAGGTGGCCAATGATAGGCAGAGCTGGTGGACTTGGTGGGGGTCGCACCTTGGTTCCAAAATGCATATAGTTTTTGATGGATTTACAAAGGATAGTGGAAAGGAACCAACTGGAAATGAGGAAACAAAACAAGAACAGAACATCAGCTGTTGCCATCATTTAGGCCTGTCCTAGCAAGTAGAGCAGCTAGATTTCAGTAATTGTATTGTAGGTTTGAGCCTTAGGATTTTGCTTAACGTTTTATTAGAGAGTCTCACTTTGTTGATTGAAAAGCTTTGGGATTCTCTCTTCGATGAAATTTGGGAAAATATGCTGTCATGCACTGGCCTGCTTTATTCACAACAGAATAGATAACATTATCCTTTTCTTATTGTTCTTTCCATACATATATCTTTTGTTTTACTCCAATAAACACACGTATATCATCAAAAGATAATACCAACATTTTAAGCTGAGTGAAGGGATTTGCTACTAAGCCTCAGCCTGCAGACGGCACCAATAATATACGTTACTGCTGGGGCATAGTTTTTGTAAACTGTAATCATCATTTATTTATTTCTTAATGAATTTTTTGTTCACGTTCTTAGAGTTTGGGGCTAGTCGCGAATCGATTGTTAACCTTGTAGCTAACTTAAGAGTTCTTGGCTGCACCAATTCCAGGTGCTATACATTGTGAAACTGGCAGAATTGGCTTTTAGGGAAAACATTAACAGAAAAGAAATTTCTTCATGCATTAATAATCTCTTGCTTATGAATGCTCATTAAGTTGATTTATACACAAATTTACTAGTGGTAGGAGAAAGGGGTTGACAAGTTCACTATGAATGGTATTATGAATGAATCCTTCTGTGTTGTTTTCTGTAATCCTTTATTTTTTGGTCGGATTTCGTTCCTCTTGGATGGATTTTCTTGTTTTCAATTTGGATTCATAAGGATGGTTCTGCATTTATTGTTATTCCATGTAGCTAGGGTTCTTGTTTTCCCACCTCATCATCTGACGTTTTGAATTCAAGGTTCGAAGAGAAGAAGGATATTCAAGAAGAAAATTCACTGAAACTTGTTTACTAAAGAAGTTTTGCAGTTGTACGAAAAGACTGAGACGATGCAGAGGCAAATTCTGAAGATGAAGGAGAGGCAGCAAAAGAGTCTTGACAGTCAAGGAACAAAGATCAAATCAATGAGCTACTAGGAAGGGAATAATCAGGAAATATTAAGAGCCGAAGCCAAGAAAGCTGAAGACATTCACGAGATGGCTGCATATTCATAGAATTTTGCGTTTTATGCAAAATATCCCCTACGAAACACAAAAGAACTCTTTCTTTTACATTATTTTCTCTTCTTATATTTACAAATTTAAGTATTAGAGGATTCTCAATTTAAATAAAGAACATGTATTGTAGGAAACACCTAACCCAAAACAAAAAACCTATATTTAAGTTCAACCACCTTAGTATCTATTTGAGAGTGTGGTTACGGTTACTTTTAAAAGTGTTTTTTGTGCTGATATGCATTAAAATGATTTTTTTTATTTTTTTAAAAAAATTATTTTTGATATCAGTGCATTAAAATGATCCGAAACATACAAAAAAATTAATTTTTAACAAAAACAAATTAAATTTAAATTTTTTGAAAATACAAGTACAACTGCATTTCCAAACACTCACTATAGCCATGAAAAACTTGATCCAAAAGTTTTCCACAATTTCATGAACCAAATACGTATTATGTTTCTTGGTGGTATCTTGTCAAAATTTGATCCATTACTTGTTTTTCCTTTCTTTTTGTTTTTTAATCATTCAAACATTCCAAATTAGTTACATCAATTGAAGCATAGTCCATAAAACATTCCAAATTAGTCATATGGATTGAATTTAGTGTAATCCATACTTGGCTTTTAGTTGCTTCCTTGACTTTAGCTTCATTTTCATCTAATTAGTTCAATTTCTTAAGATATTTTTTTCTCTAGAAAAGTATGGCACTTGATACATCAATTAATTTTTACGGTGTTGGACGTTCAAAATAATTGAATTCATGAATTCATAATAATATATTGAGGACCCAACTGAGGAAAATAAATGGTTAAGAGATCTAATTGAAAATTAGCACATCCATTGAGAACCTGTATAGGGTTCAAAAAAAAAACAAGTGGATTAGGTTACTGGTTAAGCTAATCCATGCTTGTAGGTTCTTAACTTCCAGTGAGGAACAGAGACCTGCCTCCTGGAGATGCCTGTCCCCTCTAAAATTGGTTTGAATGTGTTTTTCAACAGGCCCAGAAACAAAAGCAAGCTAACAACAAGGCCTGGCGACAGCTCTTCCGATATGAACCGAGCAAACTGCTAAGCACTCCCAGATATTTTTAGGGGGAGAAATGAACCCTGGACCACTGCAGGCTCCTTGTTCTTATGGATTTTATATAGGTTGTGCTAAGCACATATGAATCATCGACATCATGTCAAACTCAGTAACATCAATCCAACAACGGAATGAGAATATTGCACAGAAGAAAAGAAAAGAAAAAAAGCATCCCTCGACTAAAAGTAGTATACATCCTACTGGACATATTCGATTATTTTTGTCCAAAATTACAGAGCAAATGGCTAATGAAGCATACTAAGTTGTTACAAAAGGCGACTGAAAACGACAAAAAGAAGAAAAAAAAATTCCAGCATCAAAATTTCAGTTTGATTGCCATTCTAAGCTTCTCAACAGCTCTGTCTCGTAGAACTATCCACAGCTCTACTTGACGGCATAAAACTACCGCTTTGGGAAGGCATAAGCTTCAGTAGCACTAACATCCCATTGAGAAAAGGTTACTGTTTAGGGTAGTAATAAGGGTATCCACCCATTCCGATAGGTGGGGTTGATGAAAGTCCTAACTGTTCTTTCTTTGCAGAAACTGGTGCATATGAAACTTGAGATTGTGTTGGATATGGAGCAGGTGCAACTGGAGGATTAGGGTAGGAAGAAGCTGGATATGATGCTACAGTTTGATGATAAGGATAACCAACAGGAGTACCACTGCCAACTGGTGCTTTACCTGGCTGCGCATAACCAGCTGCTGCCATTGGTACAGGTACTGGAACCATGGGCGCTGGTGACTGCATTTGTACCGTTTTGCCCTTGTGGGTATCAGCAAGCTTCACAGTGATAGTTCTCCCCTGCAGCCAAGTAATTAAAACTAAGTTATTTTGATAACACAGAATTTGATCAACCAAGTCTCTTTGAAATTTGTCACTCATGTAGTATGTGCAAGGCCCTTTCCAAAATAGGAACAGGATTAAAGAGATCTGCATCTAGGACAAGCACTTAATAACCCATTTGACAAATCAAGTCCCTTAAGAGGGATCCCTTGTGTAGAAATTTGAAGCTGCCAAGTATGGTCCGATAAAAAACCAGAATCAAGCAAAAGGAAAAGAAGTAGAGTCTCATTATATGTCGTGCTGACACCACTAAAATTTATAGCTGGAAGAAAAATTGAATGGCCTTGAAGACCTTCAATCCTCCAAAGGGCCTCCCTAAATATATATTTATTGGAGGAACACCAGTTGCTGCTCGAACTGCAACAGGAAATTTATCCTATAACAGGTCCCGGTCTACAACGTCAATCAATTTAGCAGAGTCTTAGCCCAAACTAATTGGGCTGGCTCATAACTCAGAACTTCCTAAATCTACAACTTCATTGTAGCACTTCATCGTGACAATGAACTGCCTATTGCAAACACAATCAGACTTTTGGAGAATCACCCTCCTTGCTGCACATTACAGCAAAAATCAAATTTGTATCGTTTCTTTTTCAGAGTGGAGAAAACATCAAGTTCTCATAGCCATCTCCATTATATGGCACATAGCATTTTGATATAAAGAAAAATAATGCATAAAAAGGACATTAGAGTGCAAACTTTACAAAGACAATCCAGCCAAAAAAGAAAATAAAACATCACATGCTTACATTGTTTAAGAACTTTCCTCCAAAGAGTCATGTTTAGAACAATAAAAAAGGTCACTATAACAACCACCTCCAGGGAATCACATCAACTTACCCCAAGCAACTTGTGTGGATCATCTATGGCCTTCTTTGCAGCCTCCACTGTCTTGTATGTAACAAAACCAAACCCACTGCATAGGAAAGGGAAAAGAAAAACAACTTTCAACCGTTAGTGGCAGAATTTAAAACTGAAAAAAGTTAATAATAGCAATATCTCTCAACAAATAGAAAAAGAAAATGGTGTTTTACCGTGATTCATTAGTATCTTTGTTATAGGCAACTGAGCCTTCTTCAATCTCACCATATCTTCCAAAAAAATGAAGCAGCATCTCACTTGAGATCTCTGGCGACAAACCCCCAATGTAGAGTTTCCTCTGGGTTAGATCAGGTGTGGTAGTTGCACCAGTTAATCCCTCACAAGCTAAATTGCAGACAGCCATTCGACCCTGGAAATAGAACACAAATATAAAAATCTCAAGATTAAAAGAACATGGAAGAACAGCATGTATGTCTAACTAGAGAAATATTACTACTAGAGAAGTTACTAGGAGTCTAGGACTGTCTTGCTTAGTTGAGAATAGGCCTTGGCAGCAAAACTCAATATCCTAGCTATCTACCATATATCACAAGTAATAATAGCCGCATGATAACAAAACTCCGTCTGCTTCATACTTAAAGTACATCCTAGAAAACCAACATTATAAGGGACCTTAACCAGTCACAATAGATCTAAACAACAGTTTCTAAATTGCACCTCAAAAGAATTTTTTTGTTTTGTTTTTTTAAATACCATTTTACTATATCATATACTCACAGACAACAGGATAATTCACAAATCCATCAACTTCTTGTATTAGATTTTCTCAAAGTGGACTAATGTGATGAGACCTCCCAGAAAGGAGAAATGAACTCTACATATGGAACAGAGGGTGTATCATCTGCACACCAAAATGTTACCAAAATTCGAGGATTCGGAGGTGCTATATTCAAGAACCTCCTTTCATCTTGTTGCTCCAATCTCACAAGTTCAATACATGATTTCAGACTGAAAAAATCCCCCACCTTTCATGCAATCTTTTTCCTGGAGAACAACTCAGGTACACACATATATACCATTCCACAAATCAATTAAATAAATAGTAATTTCCATTCCATGAGTCATTTCTGCTTACCACATAAATCTATTTCCTGGAGAACAATGCAGGCACACACATATATACCTGTGTGTATGACACGTGAGTGCTAAGTTCATAATTTTTTTTTTTTTTTAATATTGTCATATTGCATTCAGAAGAATGCTTCCATACTCCACTTCTGTTTACCCATTACAAACAATGCATGTGTTTGCAAACACCCATGCAAGTGGTTCAGGAGTGTGCACAAACAGAAACACAAATCATGATGTAGAGCTGGTTTTCTGTTTGATATAAAAGAAATATCATGCATGTAACAACTTAAAAAACTACTTATTCTTACGTCAATCAATTTGCTAGGTGCACCTAGTGCACTTTGTGCCGATTCCATATGCTTGTACGTAATGAAACCATAGCCACGTGACTTTCCTGTCGCTTTGTCATAGATCACTGACCCTTCTTCTATCTCACCATGCATTCGAAATTCCTGGAACAAAAACATACGGCTCTTAGACATCAGAAAAATTTAGAGTTGCAAGTACCACATCAAAGACGAGAGAAGAGCAAGTAAAAGATCAATTTTCCATGTGAAAAAACTCAAGGAAAAACTTGTATCATGTGGGACAATCATCACCATGGCACACAAAAAAGACACTCTCAGCAATCAGCAATGCACTCACAGCACACAAGGTTTCTGAAGTGGTATTCCAGGCCAAGCCACGAACAAAAAGCTTTCGATGGACTGGATCCGCACTGGCAAGACTTTTAATTTCTTCTGCAATTGAAGGATATTGAGACCCTCTTTATGCCTCAACATGCAAGCAAACACACATGCACAGTGTCAATCACACAGCATACAGATGAAGAATCACTCACAAACCGCCCAATAGCAGAGACAAGCGAAATATCCCCACAAAGGCACCTGCATAGTTGGTGCATGCAAACACACACACACACACACACGGCACAAAGAAGCAGCAAATCTGGTTTCCAGAGCTGTTATCTTCATAGAAAGGCGCAGCAACTAAAGAATTTGTAAATGCGTCTACATGAATTTACAGCATTTGAAACATCAAGGATATATAAAACTAAAGACTTAGAATTATTTTTTGCAAAGAAACAAAAAAAGAGGTACTAAATGCACCAGCTAGAATGAAGTGCAATGTAAAAAGCTCAAACTTTTATCAAATAAAGGGTATTAAAAACTAAAGACACAAATTAAAATTTTCTGTAGTAGAACAAAAATCCACTCGCTTTCTCTAACAAGAACAAGTTCAATGAAAGTGGGGCCGCTATTTGGTTGCCTAAAACAGAAAAAAGCTCAAAATTCTATCTTTATAATAAAAAGATAAATCTTTTACCCTTTCTGAAGGCTTTCAAAAATCAAACACAGACTACAATTACTACCAATACTATAGAAAGAAAACTCGACTTTCAACCTCAACTTAATTGCAACAATTATATCAATCTAAACTAAAACCCAACTAATTATTCTTCACAAAATAGGCCCATATACATGTCTTTTAATCAGGAAACCAAAGAGAAACAAAATAGAATATAAAAAATGAAAAGAACCCAGAAAAGAAAACCAACAAATCATTAATATTAAGCTAGATAGAGAGACGTACAGTCTAGAAAGGAGATCGACAAGCTGGGGTTTATTAAGAGGGTCAAGCAGTGAGCGAAGATAATCTTGTGTGGTTAATGTTTCGGCAGAACCATTGATGATTGCCTCGTCCATCTTTCTCTTCTTCAAGTCTTCCATTTTCAGTTTTGTTTTGTTTTATCTCTCTGTGAAGTGAAATCTGGTTTGAGAGATTTTAAAAAAAATTGTGTTTTATGTATGTTGTCTGCTGTGTTGTATAAAAGATTGCTTTTATTTGCCACTGTAAGCAAAATAAAGTGTTTATTTTAGTTTTCTTTTTTCAATGTATTTTCAGACCAAGTAGAGCCCCTTTGTTTTTAAAGTGTATTTTAAAAACATTTTTTTTTATTTTAAATTAATTTTTTATATTATTATATTATTTTGATGTGTTGATATCAATAATATTTTTTTAAAAAATATTATTTTACTATATTTTCAAATAAAAATTATTTTAAAGGATAATTGCTATTATAATATCAAATAAACTCATATCAACATGAAATATAGTGCATAATTTTTTCACGGTAGCATTAGATATAGTTTTTCTTTGGGTAAACAAATAAAAATCTTTATTGCAAGAGTAATTTGATCTTTTTAAAAAATGTATTAGTTATTAAAAGATTATTTAGAAATATGTTAGTTTTTTTAAAAAAAAATTTATATGCTAATATTATGTTTTTACCTTCCAATTCAACAAATTTAATAGTGTTGACCAAGAGATTTTTGATCTTTTCATAAGCTTTAAGACTATAAAAATACTTTTTTTACCTTTAAGGTAAAAAAAAAACCTAGAGTTTGTGATTATTATTTTTTTTTGGTTTTCCCCATCTTATACTGTAATTAAAATACAACTTTGCTCTTAAAAAAAGAGAATAAATAAGGTATGCATAGCGCCAATCGTGTATTTGAAAGTGACACTATGTCCCTTTCTCTTGATATGGGACATGATGACAGATGATGGATGGTTTGTCGTTAATAATTGTTTTTTTTATCTTTTTTGTTAGGAAAAGTGTATTGTTATCTTTTTTTTTATATTTTAATTTTACTCCTTATTCTTTTGATTTTTTATTTTGATTTTTATTTATTTTATAAAAATTTTATTTGTTTTCAATTTAGTATTTCAATCACATCTTTGCTTAGACGTTATTTTTTTTTTCATTTTTATCCTTATTCTTTTGATTTTTAATATTTTTCTTTGGTCTTTTTGTTACAGTCTTATTGGTTTTTAGTTTTATTCTTCAATAAAAAATTATACTATTTTATTTTTTCTCATTTGACTCTTATTTTTTTATTTGTTTTTCTTTTATTAAAGTTATTTTTTGTTTCAATTTAAACCTCTAATTGAAAATTTTGGTTTGTCCTGTAATTTATTTTTTATTTTGATTTTCACCATTATTTTTTTAATTATAGTTTTTTTATATCCTTTTGTGTAATTGATTTTTTTATCAGTTTAATCCTTCAACATTTCATTTGTTAAGGGTTGGGTATTATATTTTTTTCATTTGTAGTGCTCTTTTATGATCATATCATTCTACATTAGTTTTTTTAAAGAAAAATGTTGGTTATGAGATTATCTTTATTTTATTTTCTATGAGTTTATTCTAATTTCATGACTTGGATTACATGTTTTACAAGCTTTTTTTAATAGAAGTTTTTTTTAAAAAAAAAATTGTTTTGTTTGTATTTGATTTTTAAGATATTATTCTAATTCATTTTTTTTAAACAGATGAACAATATTTTTTCAAATAAAAAAGTATATTTATTTTTAAATAATATTCCTGATATGTTTGGCCTTGAGTAATTTTTTTTAAAACTTGAGTTTATTCAGTTAGTTTTATTTATATTTGTATTTTTATTAACTCATTTTGATTTAAATAAACGAGTTCAGTAAACACAACTGGATAAATATCTCATTTTGTGTGATTATATATCTTAATTTATATTCATCTCTTAGTTTTTCTAATTTTTCTTTTAGTTATTGTTGAAGACTTTTTTTTATTATTTACATAAATGATTATCAATTTATTTAATTAAATACTTGCATAGACTTTTCAATTTATATTTTGAATTTTTTATGTAAAAAAACACTTTGAAATAGCCTATATATCTGCTATTTTTTTGGAAAAAAACATTTACATTCACGGCGGAGCACGAGTTAAATAGCTAGCTCTTTCTTGTATATTGGATGGTTAGATAAATTTTTTTTGAGCTTTTTTTATTATTCAATTCTAAAATGATGTCTAATTTTGTTAAAAACTCACTTAGAACTGATCTCATTTTGTTAAAAACTGATTTTGGAATAAAGCATTCTTTAATCCTTAATTTATCTATTGTTTTCTTCCTATTTATTTTTCTCGGTTGTTTTTCCATATTAATAAGACTTGAATTCAAGTTCAAGTTCTCTCAGCTTCCAGAAAAAATATATCTTTGATTTGGTTATTCATGTTGCTTTATTATTTATATGATCAATGAAGATTTTAATATATATTTTTTAATCGATCTATAACAAGTCATGGTTTATTCAATTGAGGCAACACCTGACGAAAAAAAAAAAAAATCATGTCTAAGGCACGAGCGTGCCTAACCTGCTACGGGTAGGCCAGGCACTAGGCTGGCCTTTGCTATTTTATTTATTTTTCTTATTTTTTTACACTATAAAATTTATCAGTCACTCTTTAATTTTAATTTAATTCTTAAATATTATTATAAATTTTTATTTGAATTTTAATATTTTTTATAATTATTACATATCAAAATAATAATTCTAATTTATGAAAATTTGATTGAAATTAATGTTTTATTATTAAGATTTTTAAATGGATTTTGAAAATAATTTTATTACATTTATAATTGGTTTTAACTTTTAATTACACAAAATATAAACATACTATTTTGATATATTTTTATTAACTTATTTTAAGAATTATAAAATATTTTTTTAACAGAAACAATGATTTGAGCTGAAATCATTGTGTTGGCTAAAATAAATAAAAAATTTATTAATAAAAAGATTTATCTTCATAATTTTTTTCAAAACAAATATATTTTCAGGGTTAATAACAATGCCAAAAACTTCATGATATATATATATTGTTACGTTTTTATATCTCAGTAGCTTTGTTCTGAATTCTTTGAATAAATTGAACAGATTTTCACTGTCTAATCTGGTAATAATAATGGATAAATATAATTCTGATGAAAAGTTTAACATTTAACTTGCTGAGAATATATTGAAATGGTAAAATGTTTTTTCTTTATTTTTTAAGAAATTATTGCATTTGGCATCAAATTATTCAATAAACATCAAATCGCAACATAACAAGATCAATGGATGGTCAAGACTCCAGTCCAAAACTCGATGCTCTCATGTCAGCAAACATGGCCCTATATATGATACATTCCTGATGGCTGTAGTGATATAAACCTGGCATGGCGTTTTTATTTTCTCCCGAATCTCACCTCTCAGAACTGATGCTCCACATGTAAAGCAGACCAAATAAGGGTTTACTTTCCAGTAAACACAGATGGTCAGTCTTTTTGGAATTTTATTGCTGATCATATAAGAAGACTTGACTAGAGCTAACTAGATGAGAAGCCAGCATTTCTCCATCAGAAATCTTGGCATCTTCAAGGTCGATTAATGGGCACTGTAGTCTGCAGGCTTTTCAGCCTCAGTTTAGCATAGGCTTTTGTTTGTTCTCTGTTGTTGCTCCAGCAATATTCTCAGCTGCCTCCCATTTTCCTCAACTTGCAACTTTAGTTTTCGCTGAATCTGTTCCGAAAGGGTAAATACATGAGAAGAGAAGTTTCTCAACCGAAAAGAACTTGATAACTGGTACATAGCCATATGAAGCATTTGCTTCTGTCAAGTATCAAGTTCAAGCACATAACAGTTGGTTTGCTAGGTATTTCAAAATTTCAAAGCATAAGGCAATACCTCTAACTGTTCGTGAAGATACTTTTGAATATCTAGCTGCGGTTGCTGTGCCTCCTTGATTTCCAGGCTACTTCCAGACGAGGGGACAAGTTGGGGCATGTCACTGATACTAAGTATTTCTGCAAAAAACCGATATTGATATGAAAATTACAAGTAGATGATTGCCTTCAAAAGTACTTAAACAATGCAACACAGATTTACCTTGTTTACATTCTGACAAGTACTTATCAGATTGATATTTCTGCAGGGCAAGTTATTAGAGTAGGATGATAAATACAAATAAGCTTAGGTGAAACCGAACACAACCTGATTTCAAGCTTAAAGCTTAAGCACCTGCAAGTGACTTATGGATTTTGAATCTTTAGTGTTGGATATCCAATTAGCATTATTATATTAATTATTCTAATACTGCCGGGTAATTAGTATAGTGTAGCTCATAGTCTAAGATATATCTTAAATACTTGAGTACCTTTTTTTATTGACTTTCAATGATCCATACTTGAATTACTTGTAAATCTACTCAGTTTACTAACTAAGTAAATAATATCAAGCCTTGTGCAAATTATAATATATTTTAGGCTTTCAATTATTCTAGAATATTTCAATAATACTTTCAAAAAATTTTAAGGAAAGCCTAGAGTTAATATAAATTTAAATCTATAAACATGCAAAATAATAACCTATAGCAAAATATGTTTTCAACACAAATATAATGATAGCATGCATAACACACACACACACACACACACACTTAAATTAAAACAAAGAAATATACTTACTTGTTGAAACGTCTTAAAGCAATGAGACTTTTATTATTGTTAAAGAAGAATCATTTATCCTTAAAGATTTATTGCTCCTCACTTGTAGAACGAGGATGTTTGCAATACACTTCTCAAGATTCCAACACCGCCATCTAGGTTTAGAAGCACTTCTAAACAAAGTTTTTGAACTAAAAATTATGTAAATCAAATATCTCTCAACAAGATGAACCTAAACTCTAGATTTGAAAAGAAAATCAAAACATAAAAAGAAATGAAAACACTAAAAATGAGATGAGAAAGAGTATGGAAAAATATAAAAAATTACAAGTACTAAACTCTTCATTCACCTCTTTTTTTATAGTTAATTCTAGAAGCTAAAAGGTTGAAGAATTAATTCTTACCATTATCAATTATTGATTAGCTATAATAATTAAATCTAGAAAAATCAAGGGTTTTATAACGGAAAAAACCAAGCCAAGGATCCTTTAAAATTAATTTTTTATTTATCCATAATTTATTTATTTAAAATAAATTTCCAACAAAAAATTCAGTTAAAGTCAATTACTTCATTTAGTTTATATAAATGTTATCTAGAATTCACTTTCATTTAACCTTCACTTGGAGGTTGTGCCTAGCACTATTATTTTTAAGTTAATGCAGTTCTGTATTCAGATCAAGAAAATATGAATGATTAAATGAACTTGACTGTTTCTGTCAGACTCTTTGCTTCCATTTTTGTATCTCTCTGGTTTCTTCAAAGAGTGGTGAGTGGAATAATTCTATCTTTTATGGTTCTTACATCATAATCGTGTCAGTTGGTATAGAGCCATTCTAAGATGGCTGGTCGTCGTCGTCGACGTGTTAAAAATCATGTTGCTCCAGCAGCTTCAATGTATGAACGTGATCTTCATGATATTGAAATGAATGAGTTAAGAAGATAGGTGCAGCAGCTCCAACAGCAGGTACAACATTTTCAAGCTATGAATTATGACAGTCTTCCGCCTAATCTTGGGCATGAGGATTTAGATGATGAAGAAGACATCGATCCTTTCCATGACGGTCATTCTAATGCATCTATAGAAGAGGTTCATATTCGACGTGTTCGCCAAGCTTCAAATGGACAATGTGATTTGGGAATCAAAGTTGAAATACCTGAATTTGAAAGGAGATTACAACCAGAAGAGTTATTGATTGGATTAATGCTGTAGAAAGAATTTTTAACTTTAATGACATGTCTGGAAGTCAGAAGGTGAAACTTGTGGCAATCAAGTTGAAGAAACATGCCTCCATTTGGCGGGACAACTTGAAGAAACAAAGAGAGCAAGAAGGGAAGAGGCGGATTGTAACATGGGAAAAAATGAAGGAGCTGAAGAGGAAGTTTTTGTCAGAGACTTGTACAATGGATGCTTTCCATAATTTCACAATTTCAGACAAGAAGGGTTGACTGTTGAGGAATATACCACTGAGTTTAAGCATTTGATGTTGTGATGTGATGTCATTGAACCAGAGGAGCAGACCATAGCTCGCTATGTTGCTGGGCTTCGTGAAGAAATTTCTAGTGTTGTCCAATTGCAACCATGTTGGACTTTCAATGACGTCTTCAAACTTGCATCCAAGGTAGAAAAGCAGGAGAAGAGTAGGAGTAATCGCCAACCTATGAGCAAAGAAAGCTTTCCAAGAAGCAGTCCCATCACTAAAGCCATGTCAATTCCATAAACGTCTTCTTCCAAAGCAGCTCCTAGACGTGATGGTACTCCTCAATCTAACTGTCCTGCCAGTTCAAACTCTAATTCAAAGCAGTGTTTCAAATGTCATGGATATGGTCACATAGCTGCAGATTGCCCAAATCGAATAACTATCAGTTTTGTTGAAGAAGTATTGGAGAAGGAAGTTGATTTTGACTGTTCCAACAATGAGGACAGCCTGAGCAATGAAGAGAAAATCACTTATAGAGATGAGAGAGAGATGCTTGTTATTCATAGGAGTTTAAGTGTTGCACATTCTGCTGATGAATGGCTTCGTAATATACACTTCTCATGGAACGGTATGTGATGTTATCATAGACAGCGGGAGTTGTGAAAATTTTGTCTCAAAACTTGGTGGAAAAACTGAAACTCGAAACCAAAAATCATCCACACCCGTACAATCTCAAATGGTTGCAAACAGGAATCGAAATGGAGGTAAATAAAAGGTGTTTAGTTGAATTCTCAATTGGTAAGGATTATACAGATGTTGTTATGTGTGATGTTGTTCATATAGTTGCTTGCCATTCACTACTTGGTCGACCATGGTAATATGATAGAAGGGCTATCCATGATGGCTATAAAAATACATGTTCTTTTGTCAAAGATGGAGTAAAAGTTGTATTAGATCCTGCAAAAATCGAAAGCCATCCCGAACCTTTTCAAGGGGCGGTAAATAATTTGCTTTCTAAGTCACAGTTTACTAAAGTTTTGGCAGGATCTAATATGACCTATGCTCTGTTGGTGATTGAAGAAAATGACAAAAGAAGAGGTTCCAGCCTCTTTGCAGCCTTTGCTTCAAGAGTTTCAAGATGTTATACCTGATGAAATTCCACCAGGCCTTCCTCCAATGCGAGAGATTCAGCACTGCATCGATTTTGTTCCTGTTGTTTCCATTCCTCATAAAGTTGCCTATAAGATGAGCCCTAAGGAGTATGAAGAACTACAGAGGCAAGTTGATGAGCTCCTGTCTAAAGGCTTGATAAGAGAGAGCTTGAGCCCTTGTACTGTCCCTGCATTACTTGTGCCAAGAGCGATGGTCCTTTTAGAGTTCTCAAGAAAATAGGAGAAAACGCCTACAAGATTGATCTGCCAGCAGAATATGTTGCTTCATCAACCTTTAACAGTGAATTGGGGACAAGTCTTTTCCTTCAACCGGGGGTAACTGATGCAGGAGCATTTAATGAAGAACTCTTGGAATAAGAAGTGAACTTTAAAAGTTGCTGCCTTCCATAGTTCAGTCAAAAGTTTCATTTAAAGTCAATTACTTCATTTAGTTTATCTTGCACTTACATTTACTTGGAGGTTATTCCTAGCACTATTATTTTTAAGTCAAAGCTGTTTTGTATCCAGAACAAGAAAATATGAATGATTAAATGAACTTGCAGTTTCTGACAGATTCTTTGTTTCCATTTCTGTATCTCTTCGGTTTCTTCAAAGAGTGGGGAGTGGCAGCGACCGGATTGCATAGGGTGTGAGAATTCTATCTTTTCTGGTTTTTACATCAAAACCGTATCGCAGATAGTCTCACCCTCTTAAGTGAATGTTCAGAGATAGCAGCATGCATGCAGGCCGATGTGCTGGATCTTATGGAAAATTGTTTAACTCCCATATCAATAAACATCTTATCATTTTGTAAGTGAGTTACAAAAAAAAATTACCATTTGTTTCTTCCAATTAATCTAATGTTTTGCTGATAACATAATGAAAATGGAAAAACTTGTATTCCTATTTTTGGTCGACTTCTGATTGAGTGCAGCATGCAGAGCTAAAAGACTGGTGTTTCTAACCAAGCCTGTAGGGCAGACATGCATCAAAACTCTGGTACATTTTTATTATGATGAACTTGAAGTACATAGCAATGCAAGACTATCGTTCTGAAGCTGATGGAGAATTCAGGAAAGTTGAACCCTACAAGAACCACATGACTTTCTGTTTTGCAAAGAATCCCAACCTCCAAGTTCTAAAGGGTATTATGCATGGGAACACACATCGTATTCGTATGTATTTACTCTTCCTATATAGGTACATTCAGATGCTTTTACTTTCTTTATGAAGAAGCAGAGATCATCCGCAATTCTGTTGTAGCTGGGGACTAGAAATCACTTTTCCAGAACCCATGAGTGCCTACTTGTACATGAAAACCAGTCCTATGTGCTTTGACGATCTAGCTTATCTTGGATGGGAAATGGGTATTATTATCAGAGCCTTCTAAAATGGAAACATCAATATCTTCAAGGCTAAATGCGGGCTCATCCGGAGAAGTAATGTCCAAATTCTGCTTATTCAGGAGACTATTAGTTGTTTTCTGCTGCTGATCAAACATCATCTTAAGCTGCTTGCCTTGCTCTTCAATACGTAGTTGTAGATTTCTTTGAATCTGTCACAAAAAATTGTAACAAAGTAAAGATAGTAATAATTGGAACGTAAAATTTGAAGGCTAAGTCATTCAAAAGTCTGATCATCCTGGTTTTGAATATCCAAATTACATGGGGCCGGTGCTGGTGCTTCTCAGGGGCTCTAGTATAAAAAGAAAAGACGTATATTGACATAAATGAAATAACAGTGGGCATCGGTGAAAGATCTTGAGGATGTACCTCCAGCTGCTCATGCAGACGCCTCTGGACATCTAATTGTAGTTGCAGTGCCTCTCTGATTTGAAAGCCACTGCAGGACGAGGTTAAAATTCGTTATTATAAAGATTAAGTGATTGTCTGAGAGGATTAACACACATGATAATACAGAAGAAACAGAAAAAGAAAACAAGAAAATCAATCTCAAATTTCAGAAATTTATCTGGCTTGAATGCTTGTTGGGATACCAATAGAATAATAACCAGGAAGAAGGATTCATTATGAGAATTACGTTTTGATATCGAGCTGTGATACATCATTTATGCTATTTCTTTTCTCAGCCTTTCCTGCCATAGAATTGGTATTTGAATCAGAATTTTAAGTAGAGTGAAAGAAAGCATAATGTTTACAAGCAAGCTGGACACTTAGCAAATACAGGCCGAAACTACCAAAAACCAATTTAGCAAATTATTCCATATTGATAATATTAAAAAACCATCTCAATTCAAAAACTTAAATTTTTACGTGAAATCTAAAAAATAATTTTATATTACTCTTTCACATCCATTTAAATAAAACTTTGTTAAACTTGAAACTTGCACAAACCCACATTACCTTGTGTTTAATTTTTTTTTTATTAATTAGAATGGAAATGATGAGATTTGAACTTATAATCACTTGGTCAACAAATTCTGATATTATATCAAAGAACCATCTCAATCTAAAAATTTAGGGGTGGTAAGATTTAAATTTCTAATCACTTGGTCAACAAACTTTGATACCATGTCAAAAAACCATCTCAACTTAAAAACTTAAAAGCTTAATTGATTTTAGGTTAAGATGATTTTTTAATATGGTATCGAGTTTTAATAACCAAACAATCATGCATTTGAATTTTATTATTTTTATTTTATTTGATAAAAATTAAATATAAAATAATATACAAAGAGCTTTAATTTAAAAAGATATGTAAAATTATATAAATTATATCTTATAACCTTATTTTATATAACTGAAAATTTTGAGTGAGATGCTTATTTTATCATAGAGAAAAATGAGCTACTGACATGATGATAGTGATAGACGTAATAGCTCTTTCAAGAAAGCAGAGCACTTTGGTCAAACTGCTCTTATTCTTAATTTGGTCATCAAGACCCGTTGAGACGAAGAAAGAAAAGGACCGCTCATTGTTTCACTTGATTTAATAGTATTTTAGCAAATGAATATAGATATACTCCTTGCTACAAGAAATTGACAGGGATCGAAGGCCTACAGAACTCTCTCCTCTTTTTACGTGTTTTGGAAGGTGGTGTTACTTGTTCATACTATATGACAGAGATGTTCTGGATTAAAACATCAAAGGTTCCATGAAGAGCTCTTTACATGTATTCATATTCAGGCTCAACACATAATCACTTCCTGATATTCTTTTTGTTCTAATAGAAACTATGAGATCAATTTCAAGCAGATAAGGAGCGAGGGAATTAAATCATATATTGTTACTAGGGTTTACCTTCTGAAGGTTCTGGCATGTATTTTGCAATTCTATATTTCTGCAAGACCAAAGAGAGAAGAAATAACAAACAGATCTTAGGAACATATAAATTACAAGAAGAAAAACAAAATCCGAACTTTTTGGTTGAGCAACAATACCTGCAGATGACTTTTCACATGGAAGATAGTCAAACCATCTGAATCCATCAAGTTTAGTATTGCTTTAGGTGTTGCCTCTGTAATTGATAAATCAATAAGTACAAATTGTACAGAGATGAACAATTTCTCCTCCTCAAATGGAGATGAAGCTAACACTGAAGTTACTTACTCTCAGCGCCTCCAAGGCGATTTACGCACTCAACAAACTTCTCATGAAGATCCTGGGTCCATCTTATCCGTGTTTTACTTGACAGATCTTTGCCAGAAGATGTAGGACCACCTCCCAAAGAAAATCTTGGAGACTGCTTTCCTTCCAGAGAATTAAAGCTCAGCCCTGCAAATGGAGAGCTGTATGGATTACAACCAACCTGTACAGAAACAACATACCAGGATCAAAATGAATTTTCTAGATAACATGTATATCTGTTAGAGGCTTAAACTGTCGAAACTAAATAGAATGGAGAATACGTACTTGACGATCCTGATTTCCTTGGAAAGGAACTGAAAAGTTATTCCCTAGAGAGACAGTACCATGGATATCGAAGAACTTATTGTGTTGTTGTGAAGGAAGCTTGTTCCCTGAAGAACTGCTTAGACCTTTATCTGACTTGTCAAAAGAATTATAGTAAGAGTAATGGGGTTTTACAACCGATTCCAAAGTGCTGTTCAATCCAAAGTTGTGATCAGCTTGCTCTCCCAGGTTAATAGAATAGTTTGGATCGGAAGATTGATGTGAATCATAGGACTTGGAATATTGAGAGCAGAAAGAACTCCCAACTTGACAATCATACTGCGGAAACCGCATGCATCTTTCTGTCGCGTAAAATGATGAAGCCGGAGATTCAAACCGGCTCATTATGCTACTAGATGATCTTTCGGGGCTAATATTTTGCTGTTGGCATCCTGCCTCCATGACTGCGGGCTGCAAACGAGGTGCCATGTTCCGAATCTGTTGGTTGCCGAAATACTGTGAGGATAGGTTCACAAAGTCACCAATCATTACTCCATGGTTCTGTTGAACTCGTTCTTCGCAGTCGATATTTCGAGTGTTCATTCACAAATGAACAGAACTGCAATCCTAATATTGTTCTAACAAGAAAGAGCAGAGATAGTTTATGTTGAGGTTTCTTTGCAAGCATCACAAAGTGTATCAAATTTCGTACTGTTTTGAATTATATAAAGACTAGAAGCCACGCAAATTACACGATGATTCTGGTAAAGGAAAGATGCAGTTAAGTGTATGATCCACTGTAAATTTGACTTCAAATGCATGGCAAAAAAAAAAATAAAAAAAAAATCTCTTCTGATATTCTAAAAACCTTCTGGCATAAGATTTGAATATATAAATATATCTTCAAAGTACTATGCATCCCTTTTTAGTTATTCCTAAAATGGATAGGGACGAACAACGAATTTTGACATGACTAAAGCACAAGATAAAAAAAAAAAGAAAAAAAGAGGCAATGCTCTTAACATCAAACAACAAGTTGATACAAATTTGTCTTCATATGAAATAAAAAATGGTTAGGAAAAGAATATCATGTCTCAATCAAGAAAACAAAGTCTCAGGATTTTTTTTATAAATGTAATGAGAATAAAAGAAGTTTCAATTAATTATATATTATTGTTGTTATTTTTTTATTTTTTTTTGGAGGGTTTTGTCTGATCATTAGTATTTCCCTAGTGTTGGTATTTTATCATCAGAAATTAGGTTGAAGAATATTGAAGTTATGGGCATCTGTGTCGACTGTGCCTAATAATTTAATGTGATCACTGGCATAAATTCACAGAAACAGATCTTGAAATTATTCCTATTATAGATACGTCTGCAAACACTTTAGCCACCCAACAAGATTTAGGTATGTGAGAAAATTAAACACCAAAGAAACAAGAAAAGAAAGAACGATGCCTTGTTTTCTCTAAAGAAACTTAATATACAAATCTTAAACTCGATCTCCTCCATTAGTGGGAATCTGCAATTGCCAGAAAAGTTGCTGTATTATAATCTATATAGTATAGTGTTAAGATTCCACAACGTGCTCAAGAACCAGGTATAAAGTGAGCCACACCAATTGCATCCATATGAGTACTAGCTAGTCTCCTGTGGTATAATATTGATAGACTCTTTGAAACGCGGTGGAAATCGTGTTTTTTTTTTTTTAATTTTTAATTTATTTTTTTATATTTTCATATCGTTTAATTTGATGTATTGATATTAAAAATAATTTTAAAAAATTAAAAAATATTATTTTAATATATTTTTAAATAAAAAGTATTTTGAACCGCAACTACTACCACACATTTTCAAACACCCATTTATGTCTCCGAAAACTAATTTGAAGGGGGAAAAAAGATTTCCTTCCTTCGCAAGAAATTGTGTATGTCTTTCTGATATTTATGAGCAGACAAACAATGAAAGAAGCAAACAATTAGCTAGACAGACATTCAGCACAAGAACAGATTACCTGGCATTTTCAAATATATCACAGCAGAAAAAGCACCATAATTAGCCAGCAATATTGAGTTCTTCGATCATTGGAATCATTCCGATGATAAATTTTATCAGCAGGTAATTAAATCTCTTAAAACGCACGGCACTTGTTCATCATACACAAGTAGGCCACACAGGAAAATGGTGCAAGTTGAGAGCTGAGAACCTTGTTCCATGTCGCCATCAGATAGTTGGGCAAAGGTATCAAAAGTAGAAACACTTTTTTCTGGATCTTTGTACACACGAAGGTAGTACCATATGCTGGGACAATTCTCTCCCTCCATCCAATCCACCACTTTTTTGTATCTAACGTGTACGAAATATTATCATGGTTTGATACTCACATAATTTAACTTCCAGGGAATATTATGCACTGTGATGTGACTGGAAAGTTGAAAAACCTATTATAATATGTAAAATTTAGATATCTGACGGTGAAGAATAGTGTTTAGGTTTACTGGAAGACCTGCAAAACAAACCTCCATGGTGAGATGAGACACCGTGTAACGATTAAAAGGGTATTTGGAATTATAATAATTATTGTTTTTAAAAGTATATTTTGCTCTAAAATATATTAAAATAATAATATTTTTTTATTTTTTAAAAAATATTTTTGACATCAACGCATTAAAACGATCTGAAAAAAATTAAATAAAATAATTTAAAATAAAAAAGTTTATTTTTTTAAAAAGTACTTTAAAAATATATAAAAAAATAGGATTTAAATTGATAAAAAGAAGAAAAAGAAGATGAAGAAGGAGGAATGTGAGTGTAGACTTAAGAAGGTCGTCATATGGGTGAGAAAATGTTGAATATAAAGAGATTTTGATCGGAGATTATGAGTCCCTAACACTTAATTAGAGCCCGTGACTAATTTTATAACCATGAGGTCTACCAAGTTGCTGAGAAAAAAAAGGGTAGAGTTGTCAATTCCTTTGCTATCAGTAACCTTGGAAGTTGATTAAGGGATAAGTATTTTTAACATTAATGGGTTAGTATTGCAAGACATGATGGCGTCATAGCTGTTGCAATTAGACAAAAGTAATCTTAGGGTTATGCAAACATATAATGACTGTACAATCTATCCATTTAGTAGATGAGGGATCGGTCGAGCTCCTCGAGCAAAGCTTGAAAGAGTCTCATATACAAGGAGACATTCTCCTTTTAATGGCTAGGATTTTATTTGTTGATCTCATCTAAAATTCAAGATAAATTATAATAAAATCTCTATTTTATTGAGTTAAATCTTAATCGTTCTAGAGTTTGAATTTTACCTTGACAAAGTAGAACAACACGAGAAAGTAAGAGTTACCTTTTTACCTATGCAAGGTGGTGGTGCATAGTGAAGGGTCTAAGGAATTGTGAGAAGAGTGATCACAGATCAATTTCTAGTTTTAAGAAGTCGTTCAAACACATAAATAAAGGAGACAATTTCTTAAATCAGGATAAGTATGATGGAAATTTTGGTGATCTCATTTATGCTGATATAGATCTGAATTATTATTCTTTATTAATTTATGATGATGATTATATTGATAGTGATAACATAAACAATGATAGTAATGACAATGATAATGTTGTCAATAATATTTTCATTTACTAATTTCTCATGATAAGTTAGAGATATATAAAGGGTGCTGAATTAAAGAAAAATATTGATTTAGGTTATAATGATCCTTTTGATTACGAACTTACTACTATGAGAAAGATAAATTTATGCAAGGATTATATGGATACATCACACATTGATAAATCAATTTCAAGTTTGCAATTCATTACTCTAGAAGCCAAATGAAAAAAAAAATTGTAAATTATTATTTCTTATATAATTTTTTAGTTTGAAAGGATTGAAGTTAATATTTAAAATTACTATACACCTTGAGTGAAGAAAGAAAATGAATTGGAGAGTCTTGATTGACATTTGTCATCAAGGTAAAAATAATTTAAACTCGAGGATGATTTCTTTTCAATCTAAAAAATTAATGCAAGAGATTTTTTAGGGGAAATTATTTGTTTTCTTAGCTATTTTTATTGTAGAAAAAATATATTTTCTTTATGGTTTTATATTGGCCTGTGGAATATCAATCTAAAAAATTCCATGGAATGATTTTATCCATGTATCCAATCCAATTGGAGTGAATGCTCATCTTCCACGTGCCAATATCTATTGTGGTTAGTGCAGCCTTACTTGATACTTGTGTTCTCCTGCGTACATAAACAAAAATTAATTATTTATTAACCCTGATCTATTTATTTTTTTAATATAATTAAATGGTAAAAACAACTCCATTAACTCCTCTCACGAAGATAAATCTATTAACACTAAGAATTATATTTTTTATGGCTAAAAACTGGTCTTTGTTCTTTTAATTTTTTAAAATACAATCTGGAATTCTATTTTAAATAATTAATGTTTAATTTATCTTGAGAATATTCCTCGATAATTGGCACATGTAAGAGTATGTAAAGCGAAAGAAATATCAACAAATAAAACCATGAAAATATAATTTAGAATGATTAATTTCTAAAACAATAAAGCTTGATCACTGAAATGAAAAAAATTCACATGTGGGATAAAAAGCTATGTTCCTTTTTTTCCCAATTGAGTTTATCTTGAACCGACATTCCTTGAAGATTGATTTTTTTGTGCCTGTCTTTGCCTAAAATAGTCAGCCCTTGTGCGAAATATATTTTTCAAAAACGAAGCTATTGTTTTTTTTTTCTTTGATAGGTGGGGTTATTAAAAAAATAAAAAGAGATAAATTTAATGTGAACCTCCTCATGGAACATTTGACTGGAAATAATGCTTTTTTTAATATTAAATTTATTAAAAATTAAATTTAATAATTTATTTTAATTTGTTTTTTACAATATTATTATAGTTTTATAATCTGGATATAACTAGTTTGATGTATCTAATAAATCAATAAAACAATGATATAGATGAATCTAAAAACTAATTCTAACTCTCCCTTTCATGTAAGTATATTTGATTTGATGAGAATTGATTAAAGTTCATTCAAGAAAATTTCTGAATTAAGGTGTTTTCGGTTCTTAAGAATCTAAGAAAGCAAAGAAACATCAGAATCCAAACCCTAATCTTATTGATTTTTTGGGACATTTTGGCAAAGCTAGAAGATGACAATAAACTGAACGAATGATACGATTGCATCCATACATAGGTTAATTATTGAGCTAACTTCCAAAGTGTTATTGTTCGAAGAAAAATCTACACTTTTTTTTTCTTTTTCAAAATCAGAACAGGCAAGCATTATGTAAATAAAGTAATCTCTTAATAACAAGGGTTATTAAAAGAAAATGATTAAAACAATATTTTTTTTATTTTTTTAAATTTATTTTTGACATTAAAATTAATATCAAAACGATTTAAAAATATAAAATAACTATTATCTAGTCTCTCTTCAGTAATTAGAATTGTTGTTTATCCAAGTAATGGAGACTTGATCAGTGTAAGAATAAGAAAATAGAGAAATAAAGCATATATATTCCGGATAAAAATGAAAATAAAGAATAATAATATTTTTTTTCTGAAGCCAAAATTATTGAGCTGTTGGGATTTGGACTGTGCTCGGCTAGTATCAATATCATCCTTTGGTGTATATAAATGACAAGGACCTCAAATTGTGCCCACTGAGAGGAAGCATAACCTTTGGAAACTAATCACGATAGAGATGAATAATAGTGATTATTCTTGATGGGCTTTCAACGGTAGAATTTCCATGCTTCATGGAAGAAGAACTATTCTCCCTAAAAGTCGTTAATTAATTTATCTTTTTAATGTTCCTTTTACACTATATTTGAGGAACCATACAGCAAATTAAGTACATTTGACGGGATTGTTTGGCTCCCAATTTGCAGGAAATTGCAAATGGGCAAGAGAGGTAGACTATGTGAGAAACTGTTTAGAAAATGTGATGGGTGTAGCTTAACTTATCAGGTTTTGTGTTTGTTTTTTGAAAATTATTAGTTCGAGTTTCACAAACTTCAAAGTCATTGGAGACTTATATGGTCGTTAACTTCAGGATCTATTAGATTAGTCGAGGTGCATTCAAGTTGGTCTGGACACAAACATTAATAAATAAATAAAAAAACTGTTTAGGGTTGTGTCTAGAGTTTTAGTAAATTTTGAATTTTTTTTAAAAAAATTTCTGAATTGTTTTGATAGGTTGATATTATAAATAAATTTTTTAAAAATAAAAAAATATTTTAATATATTTTTAAATAAAAAACACTTTAAAAAATTACTTCAATAAAAAAAAATATTATTAGGCACAAAGACCTCCATAGAGAACTAACTGTGTTTAAAATTTGTCTTTCCTTGAGTTCGATTAATATAATCTTCTAGTTATCAATTATCAATATATATTTTGTCTTATATGTATTGATCTTCAAGAACAAAGAAAACTAATATGAAGATGAAATACACATAATTTATTTCATAAAATTGTTTTCTCGTTCGCACTTAATGTTTTTTCCCCCTCCATTTTTACAATAAAATATAAGCTCCTTGACTTCGTTCTCCCACGCGCCTAATCCACCATTAATCGGGGACAGCAGAAGGAATTGAAGCTGGGCCCCATATGGGTTAATAGTTCTGGGTACTTCGGCCCACATTTTTACTAGCTTAAACATAACATGGGTTCGTAGATATGGGCTCAGAATAAGAGGCCGAACCAGCCTTACAAACGATTAATAATTTATTTAGTTTGTACAAGCCTTATGAAAATACAATCTATTTATATCAAATAAAAAAATTAAATATAAATTAAAATTATCCATATGAAAGATTATAAAAATAAAAAATAATAAAAAATAATTACTATATTTAAGAAAGGTGAATTAAACAACTGAAACAATCAGAGAGAGTATTAATTCAAATCTAAATAAAATAATTAATGAAAAGTAAAAATACATAAAAAGGGTATTAATTAAAATTATAAAAAAATAATATTTAAATAAGATTATTTTTTTGGGCAGAATTAACCCTGTTAATTCTGCCATTTTATACCATTAAAAACTGACTTTTTATTTTAAGTATTTTAAGAGTTAAATAAGATTTTTTTTTAAAAAAAAAAAAACACACTAATGCTAGTACTAGTTGAGTTACAATACATAATAAGTTGTTATATTAAAGTTAAAAAATAAAATGTTTTAAATCCTCACGTATCTTAATTTTTTCTAATAAGATCAAATAATGCATTTTACTATTTTTTTATTTATAAGTTATTTGTTTGAACTAATCATACCATCCTTTATACAATTTTCACTTTTTAGTGATTGAGCTTTACTCTTCTCCTTGTTACTTAAAGTGCTTCACAGAAAAATATTCTCCAAAATAAACTACATGCATGCTCAATAACTTACCATATTTGCAGAAGGAGAAAGGAATATGTGAAGTAAAAGAGCTCAAGACCATGATCGGGGTACTGTGTAGCAGGCAGATAATTAAAAACTTAACCATCATCGTATACGTGTAGCTTTCAAATTTCATGACTCTGGTGTTGATGCCAGAAGCCTGAAACTGAACGTGCATAGGAAAGTTGGAGTGTTTAGAGGAAGGTAAATCTTTTTGGCTATATATACTTAATCAAGTACACCAGGTAGCATCCCTGGATTTTTCGTGTTTGCTCTACGTACCTTCTTTGAGATTTGAACTAGGTGTCCAATATAGCACCCTAAATTTCTTCTGGTTGAGGAGATGCAGATGGAGACTCTTTTTTTTTCTTCTTCTTGTCCAGGATAGAAATGAAATGGATTTCTAGATATATTTCTCTTGAATTGACGAGGTAGTTAAAAAAACTTTACAGAAAAATGTTGATTTTTCCAGGTTTATCAGATATGGATCTAAGTTATACGTGTAAAAACAAGTTCCTCGTGAAACGAGAGACATTTCAATACTTAAATCAGTATTTGATTTTATTTTATCAAGTGATAAGCATGTAAAAATTCAAAAAGATAAAAATAATATTTCTTATGTGTAGAGAAAAGATGTGTGTTCTCTATCTTGTTGAGAATATTCTCTATCTAATCTTGTTTAATCCTCCTCTTATCTCTTTTAAAATCTGAGAATATATAGCTTGAAAAATATCTAGAAAAGTATTATTCATGAATGGTACCAAGCATACTATTCATGAATAGTGCCATGCATATTAATATTCATGAATAGTACACCAAGGTGAGTAAAAAATAGCTTGGTCAGATCAAAGCTCAAGCTTGGTTGGGCCTCGGCATGACCAAGCTTCGTAGAGCATGGTTGAGCCTGACAAAAAGAAAAGAGAGGAGGATAGCTCGGTTAGGCGATGGCCAACCAAGACAAAAAAATCCAAGTTGGGTCGTGGCTCAACCAAGCTTAAACATCCTTCTTTTTTTAACTATTATATTATCGTTTCTTCTCGAAGTCTTGTAAACATACATGTTTGGAAGGCTTTAATGAGCTAGAGAGGGGGAGAATACTTATAGTGTGTGCTTGCATTAAAATATTACTCGATAGGCATGCCTTTGAATTTTTTTTCCTGTTTTTTGAATTTGTGTGAGATCTTATCAATGTTTTATGGATAAAGATCCATGATATTTTTTTTGAGAAAGTACTCACAGGGACTTTCAGAAAGTTGATTATGGGTACCTAAAGACAATGATCACTAAGACTTGGAGCAATGTTGTTAAAATCATGAGTTGACTCGTAAAATCATCTAATTTTACGAGTCAACATGTATCTAATTAACGTGTAAAATTGGACTAAAAACTCAAAAACTAGTAAACTCGATCAAACTTGGTAAAATCAGTAAACTCGGACCGATTTTACGAGTTTGAAAGAAGTATAAAATTGTGCAATCTGATAATCTGTATCTTAGCATTTTCATTGTTTCAAATTTATATCTTGCAAAACTTGTGCAATCTGATAATCAAAGGCTTGATTTTAAATATATTTATTATAAGTTTTTTAACAATACAAGTTATCTGTGAATTTTATTTTCATAAAATGAAAATACCTATTCATTCTTACAGTTCTTTATGTAAGTTATTAACATATCAATTGGCATATTCCTCTGTTTTAGCTGGCAAATATATAGAATAAAAGTTGTAAATTAGCATGCTTGACTCTTGGAGTAATTAATGTTAAATGACGATTCGAGTTTACGATCCAAGTTTATATTTGTATATTATATGTCGTGTCAAAAAAATATTTTTGATAACCTTGACCTGGAAACAAGTGATCACGGGGACTTGAAGACATTAGTCATTGACACCTAGAGAAAAGTGGTCTCAAGGACTTGGAGAAAATTTGTCACGGGAACCTAGCGAGATAATGGAGGCTTCTCCATAGGAATTTCATGTTTGGAGACATAAAGATGAACATTATGGAGATACAATTTCTAAGATTTATCTTATCTGGAGTTGTACATCACGAACATGATTTCTAGTTTGTTCATATTGTATCTCTTTCTTCACAAATTCTTGAAGGTACCCTTTGGAAATCACTTTTCTATATTGTGTCCATGATTATGGTGAAATAGATAGAACTTATTGGGGTTTCGTGTGTTTGAACCACTTTTCATTGGAGGTTGGTATTGTAGAAAGTATTTTCCCTTTATGATGGCAAACACATCAACACGTGTCATTGTAAGAGGTGTGGTCACAAGCTCAGGGAATGTCAAACGATAATTGATGTTACCCTTGGTGACACCGAGGAGATTTTTATTAGGGAGTGTGTATAACCTTTCCCATAAAGAATAGTTGTAGATCCTATTGATCAAGGCTTTAATGGCGATGGATTCAAGCAAATCCTTCATACTAGCATTTCCTCATTGAATCTCTAGAAATATGCCCTCATGCTTTCATTATCTTGTTGTGTGATATCAAAGACTTTTGTAGTGCTCTTTTTGGTATGAATATTGGTGCTTAAATGAGATATGAGTTTCACATAGAGATCTTAGAGACATAGAATGGAATCGGGTTTAAGGCTATGATACCACAACCTAGCAAATCCGTGAAAAGTTGTAGGGAAATTCTCATTTATAACATCACTTTTGCTGTCACCAGCTCAAGGATGCTTCTAAAAATTCATATATGCTTCAAAGGATCTGTAAGATCATTATAATTGTCTATGTTGGCTTTAGTAGTGACATAATCATTGGTGAGGCGAGTGTGTGATACTCTATAACAAAATAGAGACTCTTCCACTTGATGGGAATGGTCTATAAGAATTGGGATTGGTGTAGTCTTGTACATGTCATGTTAAGGTTTTTTATGACGAGGAGCATATGAACACAAAGACCAAAACTCAAAAGAAGATTGATGAAGATATAGCTTGGGTATGTTGTGGAGTGTTGGCTTATTTGGAGAGTTGGCTTATACTGTTTGCTTGACATGTTGTTTCGTGCAATTTCTTCTTGAAATGAAAGTTGTCTTTATACACCTAGCATTGTGGGTTGGCTTTGTTATTTGTTGTACTGAAGGGAGAGAAGTTGTTCCTATATGCCTAGAACAACATTGTCTTTTTGGAATGGAAAAGTGCTTGGCCCAACCAAGTTTAAGGTGAAGCTCGGTTAGTCATCCTAACTGAGCTTGACACTTGAAGCTCAGTTGGGATACTGACTGAGCTTCAACATCTTTTTTTTTTTAAAATATATTATCAAGAACATAAATTAATTTTATTTTTTAAAATTATCTCTTTAAAATAATCATAATTTCAACTTTTATTCTTTAAATTCAAACCATTAAACTTCTAGGAACATTTCTAGTATTACATTGAAAATTCAAAAATCATAAAAAATTGAGAAAATATTAACAAGAGAGAAGAGAGGAAAACTTTTAGTCAAACAGAATTCAACTACAAGTAATCAATACCACCATTAAATGATAGCTTTTATTGTAAGAAATCTATAGACATCAAAATCATATAATTTCATCACAATATTTTAGAGATATATATGAATTTGAAATTCTAGATCTAAAAATTTGAATTTAAATTTGAATTTTTATGTTGATTTATAACTTAAAAACACCTGTTTTAAGGTTATATTTGTGTTGAGGAGGTTAAAGAGAGCGTTTTCATGTAACCTTTTCTTTAAAAACAAGTCGGAAATATGATATTGGGAGGTAAGCAGCAATTTGAATGGATTCTAGCGAGTCTCCGTGGTTTGGCAAGTCTCCCGCTGACGAAGATAGCTATGGAGAGTACACTTCGTTCACTTCCATGTTGCTTCTAGGCTGCCTTCCATCCCAGGCATGCTTGGTCTTAGTTACAGAGCCTAGGTCCAATTTTTTTATAACCTTTTTCATTTTTTTTATATTCCTTTCAAATTAATTTTTTAATTATAAGATAATCCTTGATTTTTTTACGAGGAAAGATTCACTAACATATTTGTAAAATTAATCGTCATTTCTATACTAGAATTGATTTCAACTTTTTAAGTAGATTGCTTTTATTTGATTTACTAATAGATTTTTTTTACAAGGGTTTTAAAATTATGGAATTCATTTACTTGAGTTAGTAAAAATAAATCATTTACCTAATTTATCATCGTTTCTAAAAAAAAAAAAAAAAATCTTATTCTAAGCACATGTAAAAGAGAGGGAGGGAGGGAGGGAGGGAGGGAGGGAGAAAGGTGTTAATGAAATTAATTTTTAATGGATCAATTATGAAGTAGGTCACATCTATTATAGTATGATTTGTGACTCTATAAAAATCTATAATTTTAATTAGTTATAGAATTAATATATCTACTCAAATCTTAAGTTTGTAAACAGCTATATGTTACATGATTTGTCAACCTTTGTTATTTTTTTTTTCAATGTAGCTGCTAACTCTTATGGTTATCTCTTCATTGCAACAGTTTGATTTATAATTTTTTTTTCTTTCTTCTTTTCTGAGGAGATACATCTGATTGTGAGAGTCATTTTGGTTTTGAGTTGATTTTGTTTTACTGAGCTATTTTTTCAGTTTTTTATGGCTATTGTTAGATTTTTTAAGTTGTTTAAGTTGTTTTATTTGTGTTTTGGGTAAAAAATAGGTGAAAAATAAGTTTTAAATAATAAAAATTGAACTCATGATTTTATAAAGACCACTGGTTGCTAGAATATGCAGAAAGCAAATAATGAGTTGTTTGCTATCTTTAAAAAAAATATATGGGATGCCACCCCTTTAATAAATTAAAAAAAAAAGATAAGTCAAGATGTGCAAGCTAAGACTAGGCTTTTTTCAATGATCAGGCTTTTTTCAATGATCAGACCCATGCCGATGGGCTCTCACTTTTGTTCCCTATTTTATATTTGTGAACAAAACAAATTATTGAACTTAATTGTTTATTATCCGAGTGGCAAGTTTATCGAGTTAATTCATGTCATACAAGGTACTATTAGTTTTATATATATATATACATACACACACAAACACACACACACACACTTCCTATGTCCCTCAATTTGTTTTTTAAATGCACAATTTCATCTTTTATCACTCGAACCTAATAAAATATAATTTCACTCATTGTTGTCAATAATGTAACTTTGCTATTTCGATTTCACATGCCTATCATGGTGGTTTTTTTTCTTTTAAAAATATTTTATTTCATACAAAAAAAATATCATGCATTTATTATTGTATAATTAAATAAAAAATAATCTTTGAGATAAAAAATTTATTGGACCCAATGAAGTGCGCATCTTTCATCGCGAGTTTGCTTAATTGACTTGAGTTCACTCTATTTTTTTAACCAGATATTGTTTTTTGTCGATTTCATCCTTTAACATTGAGTTAATTCGGGAATGAGCTTTTCAATTTTTTTTCCAAAATTATCCCCACGAGTTTTGCAAGTCAGTCCAAGTTAGCCCAAGTAGATAAAATGTTTTTCCATCTCGGTATTAAATCAAAAAATCGTTCAATTTATGGTTAAAATAAAAAAAAAGTTAGAAGACGTTATCAAAAGAAATTTACAATGATGTGCAACATAGCATGGGCTTATGAGCTCGTTATAACTATAAAATAATGTCAATTTGCATTGATGGCAAGACTAAAGATTTAAATACACTAATATTAGTAGAAAAAATTGGCATACAGCCGCCATAATATTCTATAATCTCAGTTGGGAATAATTAGGTGCCATAGCATGAAGGTTTTGGAGTCAATAAGGGCTCGGAACTAGGAAATTTCTCTCAACTAGAAACAAAATGGGAACAGAAATTCAAAGCTGCTCAGAGCATAGAAAGTTGAAATGTTAAATTACAAGGGACTTTCTCTGTTGTCGACTAGAGATTCTGAGGCAATATATTAAAGAGCAGATAATGTATTCCAATCTTCCCAAATTTCTCTATTTTTCTCTCTCATATGAGAAGATTAAAATCATTGGATGGCAGGTTATTGCATTTATTGAGCAATCGTAGAAAAACGTGCTAGTCTCATTCTTTACTAGCTTGCAGAGAAAGCTCCATGGCTAATTTTAGTGTATGTTGAGGAGTGCAAGTTACTTCCATATTTATATATTTATCACAATTTAGTACAAGTCACAGAGAGTGAGGAGCTGAAACCTAAATCCATTGGAGACTAGACACCGACAAGCATATTTCATAGGAAAAAAGTATTTGGAAGTAGTTAAATTGTGGTAAATTTCTAGGAAAATGAAAAAAAATCCTATTTGTCTTTATGGTCATTGTTTTTTAATTTTTAGTGAATAAAGTTGAATTTAGATTTGTTTTCTACCATTTCCATCTATCTTCATCAATATTTGTATCTGGCTCAAGAGGTTAAAAGCTTTATCTCGCTAAAACAGTCAATGATTTATATACAAAAAAAGTAATAATCAATTATTTTTGTACAAAAGTCTATGACAAATTAATTTTTTGGACACAAATTGCACTGGAATTAAGTGATATATATACACACATACACTAGAAAATTGCCAAATACTAATGGAAACAATTTTGTCAGTAAATTATGGTAAACTTTACCGATAGAATATTATGACAAATTAATTTTTTTGGACACACGTTGCACTGGAATTAAGTGACACACACACACTAGAAAATTGACAAATACCGATGGAAACAATTTTGTTGGTAAATTACGGTGAACTTTACCGATGAAATATTTCTTTGTTATTTCCCTTGGTATAAACTAGTGGAATTATAATGGGACAAGAAGGTAAGAAAAAAGAAAAGGAAAAAAATGGTGTGTCATTCTTATAGACGGTATTACCGACGCAATAAACATGTCGCTAATATATGTCGGTGAATCCATCGATAATTTTTAAGTTATAACCTAACAATCAACCCCGCTCTCCCCCTCTCCCATCTCTTCTTCTTCTTCTTCCATTTTATTTTTTGTGTGAAAAAAACAGCAAAAGATCACTAGCTACTCACTCAATTTGTGTGATACTGCAAAGTTTCTCTTGCTAGCTAGCCTAATCATTTTGTTGGAAATTAAGTATGCAAAATTACCTATTTTTTTGTTTTCGCTCATTTTAAAAATGTTATTTTTTTGGCATTTTTATGTAGTTTATGTAGTTTGTTTGTGTGTTTACTTATTTTATAGCTTTTTCCCATGGAAATTTATTGTGTGAATATATGATTTATATATGTTAGGGTTTGTTTGAATTTTTTTTTAAAATATATTTGTTTGTAATTTGATGAAATTGATTTCGATTTTATGACTTGGGTGTTTTGTAATAAAATAAATAACAGCTTATTTAATAGGTGCCTTTCATATTTTGTTAATTTTATTATTAAGTTGAAAATTTATGTAAATGAGGAGAAATTTGAATTTTTATAGAAAATTGATAATGATTTAAGGGTACTATTAAAATGGATTGAAAAAGTTTGAGTTAAACCAATGCTAGCTAATTTATTTATTTCACATAATTAATTAATACATATTGCCATCAATATCTATATATATTTGATATAAGTAATTAATAATCATTTTTGGATGTATTAAGTTGCACCCGAAGGGTTGCACAAGATGGATTATTGTAATGGGGCTAGGGTTTTTATTAATTAAGCACTATCTAATCTGAGAAATATTAGTGGAAGCAGTATTAGATGTCTATGTAAATGGTGTAAAAATAAAAAGTTTCTCAATTCAGATATTGTAATGATGCATTTTCTATATAAAAAAAAGGTTCATAGAGAAATACTTGTGTCGGTTTGCACATGGAGAACTATATGTTTATTACAAGACCATGATAGAAATAATGGTTAGGTCAACTTCTAGTTCTAGCAGTGTGTATGGAGTTGAAGATGACAATAATAATCCTTATAATTATATTATTATGGATGCGATGAAAATGAATCAGGGTTATGCATGTAAATGTTCAATATAGATGAGAAACTAAATGCGGACGCAACTAGGTTGTGTTATCTTTTGGAAGACTCTAACAAACCATTATGAGATAGGTAGTCATAGTAAATTATTGGTTGTTGTGCAAGTGTTCACCATCAAGTCAGATCATTGATTGAGTGAGGTCGATTACAACAAAATTGTTGAATGGGCGAGAAGTATTTTACCTGAAGGGAATAGCTAAAAGAGAATTTATTTTCTACTAAATCCATGATGAAACCCCTTATTCATGTTGGGAATGTGTCTAAACTTCTGCATATTATACAACCTTGAAAATACAGATTTAACTGAGTGCAGATCCTATGGGCATGCTTATTAAAAACCTAGAATTGGTAGGAGAAGAACTCTTGTCACATATAGAAGACTACAAATGTTATTCATATCTCCAAAGACTGTTGAGCATATGACATGACATCATTCACATGATGCGGTTGATGGAGTCATGATGCACCTTTCCGATGGTGAAGCCTGTATATATTTTAATAGGGTGCATCATCAGTTTATAGAATCAAGGAACATATGTCTTGGGTGATATACAGACAAATTCAATCCTTTTGGTTCATTTGCTGCTTCTTATTCTTGTTGGCCAGTGATACTCATGGTTTACAACTTGTCATGAGGGATGTTTATGAGGCCAGAGTTCACGCTTTTATCTATGATCATACCTAGTCCTAGTAGTCTAGGTTGGAGTATAGATGTTTGCTTTCAACCATTGATTGATGTTAAAGTTGTTGTGGTCATCCATGATTTTAACTTATGATGTCTCGAAAAAACAAGATTTTCATATAAAGGCAACTTTAATGTGGATTATCAATGATTTTCCTGCATATGGAATGACTTCTGGTTGGAGTACGCATGAAAAATTAGCATGTTCATACTATATAAAAAATAACAAGGCCTTCACCTTAGCAAATGATGGTAAAATGTCTTTTTTTATTGCCACTGATGGTTCTTGTCAACTGATTATAAGTATATAAAGGACTTCTTTATTAGTAGACTTGAAAGAAATGTTGCATCATCGATACCGTTGGGTGAAGAATTGTATGACGTGGTATCACAATACGATGACATTGTATTTTTTTTTTAATTCATTAAGTAGAAGTTTCCTAGTTTTAGTGTGACCCACAATTGGATAAAGCAAAGTATTTTTTGAGAGCTTTCTTATTGGAAGACTGATCTTCTCCGTCATAATTATGATGTCATGCATATTAAAAAGAACATGTTTGAAAATACTTTTAACATGGTTATAGATGTAAAAGGGAAGACAAAGGACAACATGAAGGCTATAATGGATATACTTTTATTTTGTTACCATAAAAATATAGAGTTGATTTATGATGGGTCACAGGTTGTAAAGTCCAAAGCCAACTTCGTCTTAGACAAGAATGCACAATACTTGTCTACCAATGGCTTAAGAGTCTACATTTTCCTGATGGACATGCTTCAAACATATCTAGACTGGTGGAGGATTGTAGATTGTATAGAATAAAGAGTCATAACTGCCACGTGTTTATACAAACACTCATTCCACTTGCTTACCGGGATTTATTGCTAAAGGAGATATGGAATGCACTCACAGAGATCAGTCACTTCTTTAGAGATATATGCTCTAATAAGTTGCATAACTACACATGACATGGTTTGAAAAGAATATTGTTTAGATAATCTGTAAACTTGAGATGATATTCTCTCCATGGTTTTTTTGACTTAATGTAGCATCTATCCATTCATTTATCATTTGAGGCAAAAAGTTGGAGGTCTTATCCAGTATAGATGGATGTATCTATTTGAGATGTTAGTGATTACACATGCATCCTAATTAAATTTCATTTTCTTTTTTTTGAATTCAAAATATTCATTTAATTCCATGCAGATACTTGTTTAACCTTAAGAGAAAAGTAAAAAAAAGGCGCATGTTGATGCTTTGATATGCAAGACTTATATTTTTTAAGAGATCTCAATATTATCTCGTATCGTATTATTTTGAGCCTCTTGAGAACAAGAATCAATCATATTCAAAAGCATAATGACAATGAGGAAGTGCATTCAAGTGGGAACTTATCAATATTTTCCCATCCTGGACGACGTATACCAAAAAATGTTGTGAGAGGAAGATATTTGACATAAATTGAATTCAAACATGCACATAATTATATGTTATTTAATTAAGATAAACTAAGATCTTTATTCAATACATGTAATAATTAACATATCGTTATTTTTTAACAATTTTTCTTTCATACCATCATAAATTGATAGATTGAATAATTTCTCGTAGGTAACATCATCAATTTTTACTATCCTAAAATTCATAACTAACTGAATCTTAAATTTTTTTATTATAAGATGACCAATTTTTCATGTGGTTCAGAACATATGTAATGACTACTTGATTATTCTTATCTATCATAATACTTAATTTCATTACATATTTCTCGTTATCTATTAATGGTTGTAATCATATACCAAGTTTATTAATTAAAAAGGAATGTTAGTGTCATTTTGAATTTATTATGTTTGGATCCTGAACGAAGGTGAAGTGCTATAACATGTATTTCATCAATGAACATGCTTTTCATATTAAAGAGTATGATCAAGGAAGAAAGACATATAATAATGAGGTTTGTGTTAATGGATCGACTTCTAATGAGTTTGAAGTTAACTATTATGGGAAGTTAGAAGAGGTCATTGAATTGAAATATCATAACAAGCAAAATAAAGTTTTTTTATTCAAATGCTATTGGTTTGATATCACCGATAGAGGAATTAGAGTCGATCTTCATTATGGTTTGGCAAAAAATAATACAAAGGCTAGATTTTACAAAGTCGACGATGTCTTTGTTTTCTCCAAGCAATGTTAGCACGTTTATTACACAAACACTTTTTCCTTTAGAAAGGATTGTCTTAGGGTTGACTGATTGTCTGTAGTTAAAATCAAACCTAGAGGCCATGATTAAGTTGTTTAGGATGGTAACGATGAAGAAACTACAGGAGATGATGTCTTTCAACTTAATGAGTTAGTTGATCCACATCGAGTTGCTTCGCTTACTGACTTAGAAGAAAATTCAAATTTTTGCATTACCAAGAATACTTTTGTTGATGTTGATGTTGAGAAGTTAAATGATGTTTTGAGAACCAACGAACATACAAAAATTGATGTAGATGATGATATCTATGAATTCATTATAGAATATTGCAATGGAGATGATAATGATGGAATTAAAGAAGAAGAAGACAATTCTGATTAATTTGTAAAACATGAATGTGTAATGAAATTAACTTTAATGTAATATTTTTTTATGTTATTTCTTTGTCTCCATTCTTTTCCTCTCCTAATTCCTTCTCATTCTCCTTCTCTTTCACTACATCCTCATGCGAGAACCCTTCACACTAGGTAAATCTCTTTTTTCTTCCTTTTTTTTATCTGTTTGCCAAGGTTTGTTTAGTTAATTAATTGTTTTTTTCATTTTCAATCTCTTCCTCTCACACTCCATCAAGGTCCTCCATACCAAACAGGAGAAATGTTCCAGGTCAATCTCTTTCTTCTTCCTTTTTTTTTTTTAAAAAAAAAAACTATCATTGTGTTTATATTGAAAATTTCATATGTGCTTGTTGTTAGCATTGAATGGGGAGAAAAAAGACAGAAACAAATGGTTGAATATTAATAAACAATTGGAAAATGAACCTTCCATACCACTTATTATTTTTGTGATGAATCCTTTTTTATTTAATGTGTGTGGTGAGGCCATATACATATATATATATATATATATATATATATATAGAGTATCATAATAAAATCTTGACAAGAATAAATGAAAACAATCATAAAAAATAGCATATAAAAGAATTATTGGTTGTTATATTTTAAGAA
The DNA here is from genome assembly GCA_019202695.1 of Populus x sibirica. Classification (NCBI taxonomy): domain Eukaryota; kingdom Viridiplantae; phylum Streptophyta; class Magnoliopsida; order Malpighiales; family Salicaceae; genus Populus; species Populus x sibirica. The sequence goes on from JAGMVL010000423.1 coordinate 246,899, forward strand.
AGCACAATTTATAAAACATGCAACAGAGGGAGGCAATTAGTTTTTTCTAAGAATTAAAAAAATAAAATAGAGAATCAAGTACTTATTTGATAATAGTTAATTACTCGTATCTAGTTTTGAGATATATGTTGAAGGATATTTAAGTCATTAAACAGATGAAGAAAACCAAAAACTGATAAGATGTGGACTGTATATTGGGTTAGGTTTAGGTAACCCCTATTTTATCTCTTAAATATTCTTCCAGTTATTCATATCATAATGCATAACTCATTTGCACCATAATCATTAACCATATATATATATAAACATGTTATTAAAGTCATAATGTAACTGTTTTATTTCTATCTAAATTTAATGTTGTACTAAATGGAATTTTTTGTAGTAGATTAATGGTCCAGTGTTTCTAGTTTGCAAAGAAAAAATTTCAATTTGAGTTGATTTCTAATATTAGAAAGGTTTCAAGTTTACACCATGAAAGAAAATGTTAGGGGCCTAATTTGGATTTTAAAGTGGTAGATTTGCACTAAACTACAAAAACTAGGAATCTCTTGTGTAAATTGAAGAATGTTAATTCTTGGAGTTGTGCTGAAATAGTGAATTGCATTACACATGGATATGTGCATTTTTTATTTGCATAATGTAGAAGATGTTTGCTATGCAATGCACATGTGGAAAATATTAATATACAAAATATAATTTATGCATTTTTTTTATTTAGAAATCGATAGGAATAAGGACTTGTCGTAAATAAAATTAACTGGTTTATGGCTACATATTATTGATGTGTATTTGCAGGTAATAAACTTTTGGATAGTCTCCCGTATAGGGGAGGTGCTGAAGAATTTTTTTTTTAAAATAGAAATGTTATTACCTTTTTAATCCTTTAATTTGTGTAAATGCCTAGGAAAAATCAGTAGTGCGTCATCCGAATAGGATCGTTGCTAGTTCTTCTAATAACACTTCTGATGACTGTGAGTCGTTAGGTGCCAACCATGACCCGGCACTTAAGGCACATACAACCTCTCTCGATGCAGGCTTTCCAAGAGCGATACCGCCATTCCAGGGGTCCCTTCAGAACGAGAACTATTTAATGGGAAGTACATTGCATAGTGGAAGCTCGATCACTCAATGTAAGTTTGTTTTCCTTTCATGCACTATTAAAAAATAAAGAGCAATTAATAATTTTTGAAAAATTAATTTCAATTAATTAATGCAATTCCAGGTTTACAAATGTTGAGGCTTCTCACATGATTACATCGGTGATAAAATCATCGATAGAAGTGTCATTCTTTCAATAGAGTCAGGTTTCAAAAAATCCTAAATGGAAACCCATGATTGATGCATGGTTCAGAAAGTTCAAGTTAGTATATACTTAAATATATTTTTATTATGTTAATTTGGTTAGTTTATTAATTTCAATGAACTACTTCTTTTACAATTTTGACATGCTAGGAAATTTTTTATTGGGATAGGGTTGACAATGCTATTGTCAAGAGGGATTGGGAGAATAACAACGCAACTAGGTAAGATTGAATTCAAAATGTTATATTTTTTTATTTAAATGTTAAAATTTTATTTTTCATTTTTTAACCAATAATTCATTTCTACCATATAAGTTATGTGATTTTTGGTATGAGACGTAGAAAAAAACCAAAAATTATGTTAAAGAAAGAGGTCTTTCAAGCTGGAGAGATGTGGTGGTTTGAAGGGATTTTAGACCTTCGTACGTCTTGAATGCTATATAGGCAGAATATATCCAACGTATGATGTCTGAGCATTTTCTGTAGCGGTCTTAGTCTGGTGCAAAGAACCACAACAAGGAGATTCACGGTTCCATTACCATACACACCGACAGATTCATTAAATTCATTTTACATGCGAAGCGAATGGTAAGATTCTTTTTTATTACATCCATTTTTTTATAAAAAAAATTGTTGTTTTATATGAAAATGTTTAACTAACAACAATTTTATTTTGTAGGCTACAGTTCTTGGACACAAACCAAGATCGATGGAGCTTTTTGTAGAAACTTACATGCGAAATGATGACCGTCGCAAAAAGGTGTAACAACTCGTGGATAGCTAAGCTTAGAAGTTCATTGTATATTGGATTTCAAAAATTTCATATCTTAAGTTATTATTTTTTTGAATTAGTTGACTTTTTTTTTCCAAGAAACATATAACACTCAATTGCAGGAAAGATATAAGGACTATCATTCAATCCATCCGGAACTTGATTCAAATTTGTGGATAGAGGTAGGATCGTTCGGTGGATGTGATAGAAATTAGGTTTATGGTATTTCAAACACTAAGGCCTAGGGGTTGCGAATGACTAGACGTGTTTCAACCATTGGATGCTTGCAATCGATTCCGAGCACTATTTCCTTAAAGTTTCAAGAGATTTTAAACCAACAAGTTGAAGCTCAGATAACCCATCTTGTTGCTAAGATGGCATAAATCTGGTGATTGTATAGGAGCTGAAATCATACATAGGTGGTAGATGTGCTCTCCCTTACCGCCCCCTGATCTCGATGAAGACCAGCCTCCTTCTCCCCCACCCTTAGCCCTTCTATTTTAGATGAATTGTATTTAAACTAATGAATTTTTAAATCTATAATAAATATTTTATTTATTTTATTTATTTTATTTTATTTTAATTTCTTTCTACTTTGTTTATTAGATTTTCTTAAAAAATATATATTTAAACAACTTACTGACGGATTTACCGATGAAATAAGTTCGTCGGTATATTCAAGATAGTTGAAAAAGAATTACTGGAAATGCTACTAACACTATTTAATTATTGACAGGTTAATTCTATCAGTAACATGAAAATAAATCACCGATGGAATAAAAAACAGTCTTTTTTGTTGGTGATATTCCATCTTCATCGATAAAAATACCGACGGAATGATCCCGATAAATTATTTTTGTTTGACGCACTTTAAATTTTTTTTCCATCTAAAAATCCATTGATAACACAGTTACCAATAAAATGATTGATAAAATAAAAATCACCGACAATAATTTTAACCATCAATAAAAGTCATGCCGACAGAATCAGTGTTTAAATATCGAATGAATAATATGTCGGTTTAATGAACTCTCTCTCTCTCTCTCTCTCTCTCTCTCTCTCTCTCTCTATATATATATATATATATATATATATATATATATATGGAGGCTGGGGAGTTGGGTTGAACTTAGCTTTTTGTATGTTAGTCTATCTAATTATTGACATTTGATTTGGCATGATAATTTTGTAAGACAATATATGTATAAGTGAGGCAAAATAAATCTGCAATAAATTTTTTGTTTTCGTAATGGATACAAGTAAACTCTTTTGATGGTTCAAGAAGAGAGGGGATTGAATGTGACAAGAATCCTAAAACTTTTTTTAATATATAATTATTATTATCATTATAAAAAAGAGATTTAAATTCAATGTCTTTAAATTAATAAGTGGATGCTAAAATCAATTTACTAGATTGTTATTAACAAATTTGATAATTCACTAGTTGAATTAAACTCAACTAATTGATATCTAATCCAAACTTATAAAGTTTATCAATGATACCAAAATATTTCACCATCTGGAACATTACCCTCACCCTCACTGTATAATTAAATATATCCCTAATTTCTTGGTTTCTGTGGAACTCAGGTGAAGGTTTCCAGGTTTCAGGGTCGTCCAAAACCTACTCGGACTCTTCTGTATGAGTACAAATTAAGATTTGTTAAAGAAATACAACACCTACGTTATCACAAGAAAAAAAAGAAGAAAAAATACAACACTTGCGTCAGTGCCAAATCAAAATATGTACATAGTGCTCGAGCAGTTGATGGTTTAACCTAGAGGAGCATATCTCCGATTATATTATTTTCTTGGGCTGGTAATTTCAGCGAAGATTAAGCCTTAGTCGCCGTTCTCGAGTTGCTTACTCAAATTAAAAAATTGCACTGTATCGTGACCTTAGCTTGATGAGGCATGGATCACTTGCTTTATCACTCTAATTCTACTATGAATGACCTGGATACACTGATCCATATCAGAAAAGTGCCACAAAATTTCAAAAGATGTAAGCGGGTCCGCAGTATAGAAACTTGAGATGGCTACGAGATTTCAAGTCCTTACAAATTGCATGCCCAAGAAAAAGGAAAATGGAGAAATACCTACACAGTCTACGAAGTGGGTGGTATTCCCTTAAATATGATTAAAGTATAGTGGCAAATAGGTAATCAAAACTCTTTATAAATCCCATTGAATAATGCCCCAGCTATTAACCCCACCAGGCTTAAAAGACCAAGAGAACAAATGGTGAGCACCCCGTCCTTCCTAAAAACCTTGCACCCTCTTCAAGTTTTCTCTACAAAGTCACCATCTTCTACCTTAAGCTCCATGAAGATCAAAACCCTAATTCACACCCTTATCATCTCACACGTGTGCCGCATCATTCGAGCTCTATCCAAAGCAAAATCCATTCTCGTTGAGATTCTTAAAGAAAACCAACCTTTACACTTCATTTTCCCTACAAAGAACTCAAAAAGGAAGAACAGGAGTAGGAAGATATTCCTTGGTTCATTTAGGTTGCACTATAACTGGTGCTCTTCACATGTGTTGCCAGTGTCAGAACCAGTTCTTGATGGATTCTCTGCTTCCCATTTCTATTATGACTCTACGTGGAACTCAATAATCACAAATGAGCAGTATGAGGACAACACCGAGTCTCAGCTTTCAGGGTACCTTCACTGGCTAGAAGAGAAAGTTGATGGGGAGGAGTCTAGTGGCACTGAGAAGGATATCAATCGGCTAGCGGATTTGTTCATTGCAAGCTGCCATGAAAAGTTTATATTGGAGAAGCAGGAGTCCTACAGGAGATTCCAGGAAATGATGGCTAGAAGCATGTGAATGTGAGGTTTTTTTTTGGTTTAATTTTTCCTTCGCTTTCCCATTCTTCTATGTTAGAACATTGGTGTGGTGAGGAAAGTACATACTGGTCATAATGGGGTGCAAGGGTTTTATCTTTTTTAGGTTCTTTATCTTTTGATCTTGTGCTCTTTTTTTTTTTTTTTTTTTTTTGAAATGGTGGGAGCATAGAGAGTTTTACATGATATAGAGAAGGGGAAAGGGGAGATTTGTGCAATTCCTGGCCGCTTGAAATATGATAATGCTTGCCACCTTCAAGGTTGCAGTGGTGGAAGTGTGGTTTGTTAATCTATCATTGAATTGCTTTAAAATTTCCATTTATTTTTAAAAATTTGGTGTTTCTATACATGTCGGATCTCTATAGACATAATTTCCATCATCTACTTACTTAAAGTTACCCTCTTAAGCTTGGAAAAGAATTGTATTCTTGAAATTTGGGTGAAGGCCCTACCTTTCAAACCACCTCCTTGACTTTCCTTCTTCTTCTTTTGAACGGGAAATACAATGGATTGGGAATTGTTTTCCTATTCCAAATCCTCACTCCTCAAAGTTTGAATACGACATTTTCTTGTGCATATCCCTAATCTTAACAGTTGAAGCATATACTTAATTTTTTTTTAGTGTCAAGACTATAGAGTCATGTAATTGATGTGCTAAATATAGTTTTGTAATTGAAGTATAATTCTACCAATTTATGTTTTTTTTTCCTTTTATCTGTGTGGGAAAATAAGAATTTAATATATTTGGTTTTACATAAAGAAATTAAGAGGAAAAAAATAAAATTTAGATTCAAGTCTCATTACTCCATAAAGGATAATTTTATTTATGTTTAACATTATTATATACTCAACTAATAGGTTAAAAGCTCCACAAGCTCTATCAAGCGAGCATTTCTTGAAATTATAATTCGTGATCATACATGATTGTGCGTCATTTATCATTAATAGGTTTTCTTGAGTGGTGCAGCCTCAAGATAAAACCTCATTTTCGCTATTAGTTGACTCTTGAAACAATAATTCAGCCTGAATAGATACACTACAGTATATTGTATATCACCAATAAAATATTTTGTCTGTATTTAAATAATAGTACTGTTTCAATCAAAATTAAATTTATCAACAAAATCATGAATAGAAAAATACTAGCGAAAAACATATCATCAATGATCTTTATTTTCTTAGTCAATTTGTTGCTAACATAATTACCGATAAATTTAAAAAAGAAAAATAGTGTACCAAACCAAAAACAAATTACTGCTATTATTAATTTTATTGGTAAATTCATCAGTGATTATGGTATATTATTGACAGAATAAACCATTGGTAAATTCATCGGTAAATATATGTATATTACCAACAGAATTAAACCATTGAAAAATTACATCTACTAGTGGAAAATCCTGTAATTGTTTTCTAACTCTCTGGAACTCTTCGAGAAACTTAGTTCGTCGATCATTCCATCATGATTCAAATTTCATTGATAATTCTGTCACTATTGTATTTAATATTAAAAAAACAATTCAAAAAAACAATTAAAATAAAAAAAACTAATTTTTTATTATTAATTATAAAAATATTATTGAATATAATTTATTTAGCGGACATAAGCTGGAGAAGGAGGCGGATCTTTACCGGAATCAGGAGGGCGACAAGGTTAACCGCAAGTACTAATGAGGGTTGCCAATAAATGCTTGAGATCATTCACATTATCCCTCAGTTCAGCCATCTTAGACCTACATTGGGTCATTTGAGCTTGAACTTGTTTTTGTACAATCACCTAGATGGCCAGAGATTGTTGGCTTAATACCAATTGGGAGGCCCTAACAATTAATACATTACAGCCCGCCTGTATATCCACGATTGTAATGTTGGAAATATTATAAACTTGATTTCTATCGAGTCCACCAATAGATCCAGCCTTCAACCACAAATTCGAATCAAGTTTTGGATGGGTCAAAGGATAGTTCTCGTATTTCTCATGCAATAGAGTGTTATATGTTTCTAAAAAAAAACAAGTGAGCAAATAAAAAAATAACTTAAAAAATTACTAAAATTCAACTTATCTTGAACTTCTAAACTTGGTTATCAATGAAAGAGGAATAAGTTGAAATCCAACTTAAAAAAAATCACTGCACCCTTTTCTGACGGTTCTTGTTTTGCACGTGAGTTTCAACAAAAAAAACTCTATCGATCTTGGATCACGTTCAAGCACCAAGTACCTTAAAACTTCAACTCCATTGAAGAAATTGGTAAAAGAAATTAAAAATTAGAATCAAAATGAAAGGTTAACAAACAATATTTTTTTTAAAAAAAATGATCTCACTAAAAAAAATCCTAGAAAATTCATAGTAGAGAAAAGACAGGAAGAAGACGGGTTTTTTTTTTCTGAATTAAAGATTATGATCTTTTATTACTGGGGTGTTTTACTGATAGAATTACCGACATACAATTAAATATTTATTAATTTTTAATGTTTATCGATAATTCGTTAGTAATTAACACTAAAAAAATTTTAGAACACCCAAAAAATTCCAAACCCAAAAAAAAAATTCTCTGATGAAATTTCTTTCCATCGGTAGTTTCGTCGGTGATCTATAATTTTTAGTGGCAAAGTCCCGTAATTTTTTTCCAACTCTCTAAAACTCTACGAGGGATGTAGTTTGTCAATAATTTCATCTATAATTTTTAGTGGCAAAGTCTTATAATTGTTTTCCAACTCTCTAGAATTCTTTGAAGGACTCAGTCCATCGGTAATTCTATCAGTAATTTTCAATGGAAAATTCTTGTAATTTTTTCTAACTCTCTCGAACTCTTCAAGGGACTTAGTCCATTGATAATTCTATTGGTATTTTACATTCCGTCGGTATTTTCATCGGTATAAAATAATAAATTTCCCAAGATGTTTTTTATTCAATATCTATCCAACCTATAAATACAATAAAATCACAACAAAGTGACACCAATTCTATTTAATAACATAATAATAAATGTTCCAAATGTGTTAACAATAGTTCATTGTAAAGCAACGACATATGAAAAAAAAATATTTAAGTCAATTTCATTACACATTGATATTTTACATATAAAATGAGTTCAAAATCTTTTAAATCAGAATTGTCTTCTTCTTCTTCATCATCACATCATCATCATCATCATCATCTCCATCACAATCTTCTTTATTAAACTGAAGTTCATCGATCTCATTGTCTTCATCGACTTATGTATATTCATTGATTCTCAATATATCAGTTAACTCCTCAACATCAACATCTACAAAAATATTCTCAGCTACATGAAAATTTGAATTTTCTTCTTTGTTGATAGACAAAGCAGCTCGATATGAATTAATTAACTCATCAAGTTAAAAGAAAACATATAGGAATTTTAGCATGAAAACTTTGTTTTTATTATCCTATTTTATCTATTTATTTAATGATGAATAATTATTTTTAATTTGGGTTTGTTCTAGCGTATTAGACATTGTTTAAGGGTTTATTTTATTATTGGACTTATGTTAGTTGATTACTAGTTTAGGCTCATTATCTTGCAACTCAAAGGGGGTCTTTGAGGACTTGTTGTGATGAGACATTTTATTTTTATTTTATTCATACTATAATATGTATCTCTCTCATTTTATTTAGATCACTCATTGATTATAATGTTATTGACTCTTTTTATCAGATTTTAATATAATTTAATTTTTTGGCTAGAATTGTCAAAATATAATTAGTTAAAAATATTTACTTATAATTTTATGATTTTACGATCCAATTTTACAATCCGAGTTTACATTGTGTTTTTTCGTGTCGTGTCAAAAAATATTTTTGACAACCTTGTTCTAAATAACTTGGAAATGACTCCCGGGTTTGGTTTTCACAATAGATAACCAATCAACCCTAGAATGGTCCTTTTTAAAAGAAGGAGTGTATGTATAATAAACTTGTTGGTATTTCTTGGGAAAAACAAAGATATAGTTGGCATTATGAAGTTTAGCCTTTGTATTAATTTCGACCAAAACATGGTGGGGATCTACTCTGATTTCTCTATTGGTGGTATCATAACAATAGAATTTGAATTAAAAGACTTTATTATGCTCGCTATCTATAATATTGCAATTTAATCACTTTTTTTAACTTCCCATAATAATAAACTCTAAACTCATTAGAAGTTGATATCTTAACACAAATTCCACTATTATAAATCTTTCTACCCTAACCATACTCTTCAATATGAAAGACATACTCATTGACAAAATAATGTTATAACATTTGACAATTTTTCAAGACACAAACATGGTAAATTCTAACTACCACTAGCATTCCCTTTCATATGATAAACTTGGTACAAGATTACAACCATTAACAATTAAAGAAAAATGTATAATAAAATTAAGTATTACGAGAGTTAAGAATTATTAAGTATTGCTTACATGTGTTTTGAACCATGTGGCAAATTGTTCATCTTGTAATTGAAAAATTTGAGATTTAGTCATATATGAATCTTGAGATAGTAAAAATTAACAATGTTGCATACAAGGAATTATTCAATCTATCAGATTATGAGAGTGTAAGAAAATATTGTTTAAAAATAACATTTTAATATTGTACTTACAAAATAAAAGATCACAAATCATCGTAATTAAATAGCACATAACTATGTGTATATCTAAATTTGATTTTTATTAAGTATTTTTCTCTTACTATATTTTTTTATAAAGGTCGTTCAGAATGGGAAAATATTAACAAATTCTCACTTGAAGGCACTTCCCCACCATCATGTCTTGGAACTCGATTGATTCTTATTCTCAAGTGATACTCAAAATAGTACAATATAAATGTTGAGATATCTTCAATAGTATAAGTCTCGTGTATCAAATCCTCAACATATGCCTCGTGTTTAACTTTTTTAAAAAAGTTGAATAAGTGTCTGTATGGAATTAAATGAATGTTTTAAATTAAAAAAAAATGATAGAAAATTAATTAGGATGCATATGCAATCCCTAACTTCTCGAATAGACATATCCATCTATACTAAACAGGGCCTCTAAGTTTTGCCTTAAATGGTAAATGGTCCATTAAGTGTTTTATGGAGCCCTAATATAGGAGATTGACCCCCTTCTACAGTAATTGGAGGGCCCCACTTACATTGAAGGAATGTCTCTATATGGAAAAACCCAGCCATAAGGAACCCCTCAACATCAATGAGAGCTTCTTTTATATCCATTTTCATAGATACAAGGGCTTCCGCTAAGAGGCAAACAAAAAGATCTTCAGATAAAGAGGAATGGTTGGGTATTAAAGTGGTCACATGGCTAGGCATAGAGGGGGTGGACTCGCTAAACTCCAAGTCAGTTATTCTTACTAAGAATCTTGCATAAGAAAAAAGTTAAATGATGAATAACATGCCAAACAAAGATAAAATATTAAGAAAATGACATACTTGTATTAGAAGGGCGATAAAGTCATTGAGTCATGCAGTTGATGTCATATTCGGTGTGAAGCTAATATAACCTATTGCATATTCTTTTCTCCCTCTCATTGAGGCCAGGCTTTTCGTTCATACCTACTAGGGGCATTCTCCAAAAGTTGGAGAAACCCTAGATAGGAGGACTTGCCTTATAAAGTACCTTTTATAGGCCTCTTAACCTAGTGGAAAAGGTAAAGAATCAAGGGATGAAAGGCCATTCATCATCACTGTTGATTAGCGTGCAGTGGTGTCTAAATATATTGATTATTAGCTCCATTTTGAGGATCCCCAATAACTTATCAAAAACAGACACGATGGTTCACCTATTGGGATGGAGCAAGGTTGGAGTTAGATTATAATAATTAAATACATCCCTCATAAACCATTTCAAGGTAAAAGAGTATCCAAACATATACATATATATAAGGGCAATAATGGTAAAAATTCCTATAATAGGTTTATTGGTGACCTAGTTAACCCAGTCATCCGTCTCTAGCAACAATATCATGAAATCTTCTAATTGCTTAAAGTTGGCAAAAGACACTTGATCATATGATACTATACTTTTCTCCTCATCTTGAGGAGCCTTAGGTAGCCTTACTTATCCCCTGAGGTCTGTAACCTCTCTAGATAATCTTATCTCCTTTTTTCTAATGAAGGAGGGTTAACTATAATCACACTTTAATCTATGGCTTATTTTATTGACAGTTGACCCTTAGAGAGTAATTTCAGTTTTAGGTTTGAAATTGAAATCTCCTTCAGAGGATACAATCTTCTTGCCTTTTCTAGAACTCATTTTTTTAACAAAGATAAAAAATGACAAAAGAAGAACAAAATAGAGCGTTTTTGTGTTTACCTAAAAGAAAAATCTTTTTCAGGTGATTGAGAGACTTCATCTTCTCATTTAGGGCTTCTGTTGCAAAAAGTTTAGAGAGAGTTTTTGGCAAAAGTAAAAAATAGGATTGAGAGAGAAGAGAGTTTATATAGGCCACTGCCTTTCACTCCCACCGATGAATGAAGAACATGTGGCTCCACCCCATAACTTTAGGTAGGCTAAATGACTACTGTTTTGATTGTATGCTACCAAATGGTCTTTTTAAAAAGATTTGTGACAACCCTCCTGACAACATTTGCAATCAATGTGGGAAGGCATCACATTTCTAGGGAAGACTAGATGATTGTTTCCCAAAAAGTCTTTTTAAGTTTTTTCGCATGGAATGCATAAAGATTTGGGGGAAACTAATAAATAAATATTTTTGATGTTTTGTGAAAAAGCCTAAGCCCATATTTAAAAGGTCTAATAATAAGGTGGTAACCCATTTAGAAATAAGTGAGGCTTGCTTCTATATCTAAAATCCCTAGGATTGGCAGAAGCCTAAATGAAATGGGTCTACTCACAGGCCCAACATACTTTGGTCCAACCATGTGTAAAGCCTAAGGGGACATGGGTCTTGTAAGCTACTAAACCCAACGAGTTAGGGTTAGTTACATGCTGAGCCCAAGTGGACATGGATCTGATGAGCTGCCTGACCCAACATTTTTAGATTCAGCGACAAGCTGAGCCCAAGCGGACATGGGTATGGCGAACTACTAGGCCTTAGATTCTTATGTCAGTCACGTGCCGAGTCCAAACGAATATGGGTCTGGTGAGCTGCCAGACATAATGCCCTTTGGTTCAGCTTCGTGCTAATCTCAATCAAACATATGTCGCGAGCTGTCAGACCTAACGTCCTTGGGCCAGCCACGTGCTAAGTCCAAGCAGACATGGGTCTGACGAGCTGTTAGACCTATTGCTCTTAGGTTAAGCAATATGCTGAGCCAAATTGAACATGAGTTTAACGAGCTACCAGACCCAACATCTTTAGAGTCAACCACGTGCTAAATCTAATTAGATGTAGGTCTGGCAAGCTGCTAGACCCAACACCCGTATGTTCAGCTACATGTTTAACCTAGGCGTATATGAGTTTGGTGAGCTGCCAGACTCATCGCCTTTAGGCTTGGCTGCGCACCAAGCCTAATTGGTCTGAAGGTCATTTTAGGCCTATGTTAGAGTTATAAGGCTCCGTTTATTTATTCTTAAGACTTTTAACATGAAATGTTCATGTTAGGGATATCCTTCTCTTTACACCTATAGGTTTAAAAAGAATTTTCCAATGGCCTAATATTTTTTTCATCTCATTAATTATGTGTAAGAGATATTTGTCCCTCATTAATGCCATTAGGAGAAAAAAAATCTTAAACCCCTACACTTCATCAAAACAACAATGTTCGGGAATTATAAATACCCATGAACTACCTGAGTAAAGGGTTCACAATTTATATTCTCTAAGTATTTATACTTTCATTCTCAGAATATTTATCATACAAAAACAAGAATAAACACTTATTCCCAGAATTTAAAGTTCATTTTCTCATTTATTGCAATCCCTTACTAAAATGTCATTGACTTTATCATCTGATGGTTCTTAAATCCCTTTAAAATGGACTCTTTTACATGTATTGTGTTTTTTTACCATCAAACATCTATTTTCTAAGCTTCAAAGAAAAGAATATTGACCTGAATATTTGATTACCCACTATCCAAACACTAAATATCTTCATTCTTGAACATATTAATTTTTGAAATATCATCACATATCAAATACGTTTTCTATATATTTTATAATTTTTAGTAGAAAACAAATGTGTTATTGTCCAAACTTCTTATCATCTTAAAAGTCAAAAAGTAAGCAGTGCATATTTCATGCATGTTCTATTATTAGTCATGAATTTGATAGTTAAGTTCTTTAACCACAAATATCTCGTGCGATCGCATATGTGCGGTTACAAGCCACATTATGATCTCTCAGATTATTTGAGGTCACTATATACATTGATAATTGTGCCGATTATTTTGCAAAACTTAATTAGCCTTGGACTGGGTCAATCTCTCTTGGGCTCCCCTCTGTTGCTGTTCTAGCTATCACTTTGATGTAACTACTCTACATAATAAAGCTTGAGATGTTTTAAGATGCTGAACACAGCATATCAATGTGGAGCCCAATGTGATAGAAAACATTATCCCAAAACAAACGTATAGAAAGACCATACAGTAATGACTTCAAAGATTTCGAACTTAAATAACTTTGGTAATGATTTCTTAGCAGATGGCCACTTCAGCAGCTCCCAATGCCGTGCTGAAAGCACGCAGCATGTCATCGTCATATATCTAGCCCACTGAATTCCATAGCTGCTGCTGATGCCGTGGATACTTGAATGCTTATGCGTTGTCCACTCTTGAAATTCATCGAAGGTGCCTCAGACGCCATCAGTCTTGCAAGTCTAAAACAACCATATGCTCTATAATTCTATATTTTGGTATTAAAAAGTGGTGGTAGATTAACCATGCATATACTTAATAAAAGACAATATCGTTTACTTTACATCCACTCGCATATATTTAAGAGATTTTTTACTAAATTTATGTTAAAAGACAATAACAGTCAGACGTAATATATGCCATTAACGATGAAGCCTCAACTTTTATTATCACTCACGTACTGTTCAACTCTCAATTTCATGCTTAGCAAATAAATAAATAAATAAAAACTCTCAATTCTTTCCATGTTACTTATCAAATCTTCTTCAAAACGGTGACATTTTGATGCATTACACGTGCAAAGTAAACGAAAAATACATCAACGTGCATGGAATATGGATAGGTAGAGGGACTTTATCGAGAAGTATTTGAAACATGAGGCACTCCATTGATAAACATTTTTATTTCTGGACGGAATGGAGATTTGGGCTGGGGGTTAATTAATTTGAGGTTTCTTCTACATTAACCCAGCTAGCAAGGTACACTCAAGTACGTACACAAAGGAAAATCTTAATGATGAATCTCTTTGAGATCATACAAGCACATGGAGATGACAAGAGCGTAGAGTTCATGACGATAAATTTTCACTTGATCAACTCACGTATTCTCAAATCAGAATCTATAATCAATTATTGTTAACTGCTTCCTGATCATATGTCATCCCGCCATGACATAGATTCCAGCTAATTACGTTTACCTTGCAAGTTGCAAATAACTTTGCGAATCGATACCTTTATTGATTTTTTTTTTCTTTTTTTGTTGTTTTTTTGAAGAATTGATGATTATCCTTGATTACTACAAGGAATAGGAGTGTTTAGACAAGCCAAGACTGGTCAAATTTCAAGCTTGTGTGTACGGAGTTTTTAGTGAAGTAGGGCAAGCATCAACGCTGCTTCTTTCTTCCCTCCTGTGTGTTTCTTTATTCCAGAACTTCCTTTGCTGCATTTAGGTGAGAGGAAGAGAGAGCAGGAGGGCATGGATAGGCTTTTAGGCTTTTGCAGATCAAAATTTTATGTCTATTATGATAATCAAGAATAGCTTCATTCCACCTGCTTATCATTTGAAGTTGTTTGGGATTTTATTAATTAATGTGATAATCATTTGGGTAGCTACGGTTGATCTCCAACTGCTCATAGAAAATTGTTCAGTTTGTACATATAGAAAATTGGAGCCTGAAAATAGAGCACAGCTCAAAACACAAGAAACGACATTTCCCCACATTTTTGAAGCCAGCTTAATTCAAGTTCTAACTTCTAATTAGATGCACAATCACCCACTTTCTACTTAATGGTCGTCACCCTCTATTGAAAAAATCTCACGTTGGTTTTGTTTTAAGAAAAACATAACAACTATATATTGTCTTCTCTTCTTATTTTTTAATATAATTCTAAGTGTTTAAGGTTGTTTAAAGCCTTACAAATCCTATTAAGTTAAGACTTTCATCTTTATCTAACTATGAAGAGAAGTAATCAACTAACTATCTTCTAACTTACCTAAAACTCTTTAATAAAAATTTATCTTAATATTCCATATAAAGAACTCTAAATCCTATAAACCACAACCTCCTAATTGATATTGAGTTTCAGTACTCCTACTTGATATTAATGTCATCATTCTTTCATCTTTTTCTTCTCATCACAACGTTTTGCCTCGATAGTTTTGATGTTATTCTGATTTTATCATTACCGAACATGGATTTTTCTTACATTGAAAAAGGTAATTTTATCAATTGCATTCTTTCAAACCATTTTCGTGTTTCCACACCTTTAATTAACTAGATTTGTAGTTTTTCCAATTGAAAGTGACTTTCGGACTTCTAAGTCTTCAATCTCTTGTAACTTATCTTCAATGTATTGAATCTATCAATTTTGCCTCTTCAATAATAGTGACATCATATAGGTCTGGAAGCTTTTTTTAAAAGATATTACCCTTAACATTATTAGTCATTAAATTTTCTTTAGACTTTTCTTGACTTCAACATTTTTTCTGCACAAAAACTTCTTCCTTGTTAAAAAACGGAGCATTGAAAGTCTCTAATAGCATAAGCTTTTTATCTAGAAGGATAATTCTTGTAAACAAAATTTTCAACTAGAACAACAACATCCATCTTTATAGATGATTGTTCAGCTTTACATTCAATTTTTATTCTTGTATATTGGTTGAACATTTCTCTATAGACACTAAAGATTTAAAATTATTTTTTTCAGACTCATTATTACTTCCTACCATATAATCTAGTGAGACAACTTCATTATATACACAAGACCTTGTGATAGATGCTGCAAACTCCTCATACTTATATAATAAGTCATAAAAATCAATAAGTTTTTCTTCATCTTGTTCACCATCTTTTTCTTTGTAGGGAAGCAAAATATCTTTTGAATTTTAAACTTGTAATGGAACCTCCTCTTTACAAGGACCAATAGAATAAAAATTTTATTGTTGATTTGGTTTTCTATCATGATCAAGATTATGATCACAATTATAATCCTGATATATTTTAACATCATGTGAACCAAACACGACATAATAATATGTTGATATTAATTGTGTTATAAATAACAAATTTTTCTTCATATTCAGAACATGATAAACATATTGAAGAAGTACTTATCAAAGTTATACTAAAAATGTAATTGTCGACGTCTTATATACTAATATAAGTTATTAGTGATTTTGAGTTATAAGTTATTGTTGATTTTGAATTGTTAATACTTTCCTTGTACTTTATTAGTTGAAAGAATAAACATTCATACCCTTGTTTCATGGAGGAAAGATCTAAATTCGAACATCTAATGAAGAAAACCAACATTGATTGGCAACCAATTCTTTTCTTCATTCTCAAAAATTATTATTATTATATATTATTATTATTGTCACTCATCTTTCCGTGAAGCCGCTCATCTTTCTGTTCATTTCTTGGGTTATGCCTCTTCAATCGTACTCAAGGTAAATCAGTTTACAAAGCTATTAGTACTTGTTTGTTCAAAGAAGGTTGAATATGTTAACAATAACACTGAATAGTCAATTACTATATTTTGATTGCTAAAATTTTCTTTGCAGAGACTAATTTACATAAGCGTGTATGTCTTTCCTTTCAAAATGCATGCAGCGGATCCTCAGTGGTGTCTTGAGAGGGAAACATTTCCAGGAGGCTGTGGTGACCGATACCAGTGTTTTCTTGATTTTTTGAACAGGTACGGTGCCGGAAGCATGCCAAAGGGTTGCCCATGAATAGCTAAGGACAAAAGGATTGCAGAAGATTACACAATCACTAACTCCTAATGTTTAGCTAAAGTTAATTGCTTAGGAGAATGTTCAGGGGATGATTCATTCCCAGATCAAATCTATGCTTGCATAAATCTTAGCACTTGTTGTGCACCGTTTTACTTTATAAACATTCTGTAAACAATACAAAAACACAGTGGATAAACATCAGTTCTTCATCCTTTCTTTAACTTCTACAAGGTATTAGAGCCATCGTATTGACCAACGTCAAATGACTTCTTCTAACTCTGCTGCACTTCCCACTTTCATCACAGCACCCACTGTCAACATCCATAAACTCACTAAAAACAACTACACTACGTGGAAAGCCCAGGTTATACCTTATTTTCTTGGCCTTGATGGAAACATTCCCAAACCACGTACAGACATTGACACGATCAATACCACTTCCTCTTCTTCTCTAAATCTTGCATACTCTCATTGGATTTGTCAGGATGCCTTGGTTCTGAGTGCCAGAATGTCCACGAGAGCTTATTGTACGTAGCTCAAATTGCTTCTCATCAAACCTTATATGATGTCTGGCAAGCGTTGGAAAAAAATCTTTACCTCGCAATCTAAAGCTCATGTTCTTCATCTTAGCTCTCAACTCTTCACTCTCCGCAAAGGTTCTCAATCAGCCACTGACTTTTTCTTCAACATCAGAAAGATTTCTGATGAACTAGCCATTACTAGCCAACCTTTATCATCTGATGCTACAATCACTTATCTTCTTGTTGGACTTGGACATGATTACAACTCCTTGGTCACCATTGTCACTGCCCGACAGGATTTAATTACTTTAGAGGAACTATACTCATTAATGTTAATCATTGCCAACAATATTGCATCCTTTATTAGAAATAATTCTGCAAATCTTTCTACTTGTCAACACAATTCTTTTCAACCTCGCAGTCGTGGAAACTTTCGAGGACGAGGGTGTGGTTATCACCGTACTCGTTTACTCTAACACCAATGCTCAAGGTCAATTCAACAGGGATCCCATCTACTGTCAGCTTTGTGATAAACTAGGCCACACACTGCCAAGACTTGCTACTCTAGGTCTGATGTCTGTGACACCAGTCAACCATCTGATAACAATATTCCAGGTATGACAGTAGCGAAGAATTCACGTGCAGACACTGTGTGGCATCCAGTCACTGGTGCAACACATCATCTTACCAATGACTTAACCAATCTCAACCTCAGGCATGATGATTATGATGGAACAGAACACATTCAAGTTGGTAATGGTGCAGGTTTACGAATTACCAAAACTAGTTCTTCCATTTTATCAAGTTCTTCTAAATCCTTTGTTTTGCAACAACTTAATTCTTCTGGTTCCTGACATTACAAAAACCTCTTGTCTGTTCATAAATTCTGTAAAGATATCAATGTTTTTTTTAGTTTCATTAATTTTTTTTTTTTATCAAAGAAGGATTACTTGGGGAATATCTTTAACAAATGTCCACTTAACAATCACTAATAGAAAATTAGTAGATACTAACAGAAATACCGACAGAATATTTTCATCGATAGATTACAGTAAATTTTACCAACAAAATATTTTGTCACTATATCCGTCGCTAAACACCGACGGAACTATTCTCTCGGTATATATCAAGAGAATTACAGTGAAAAAAGAAGAAATTAAAAAATAAAAAGTACGATGAGATGTCATTTATACAAACAACATTACTGACAGTACTAAATACCTCGATAAATTGTTCCCTTCTCCTTGACACTATTCATTATGTTAATTACAGAGGGTATCACCGACAGATAAATTATGTCGGTATATTCTAGAGAGCTCTGGAATTGTTCACTTCTCAATTGCACTATTCATGTTGTCAATTACATACAGATTTATCGACAGATTAATTTTGTCGGTATTTTCCAAAGAACTCTAGAATTATTCACTTCTCAATTGCACTATTAATTATTGTTCTTTACAAATAGAATCAACGACGGACTAAAAAGTTGTAGGTGATATTAAGGGGGGTTTTGAAAATTTTTTATTAAATTGAAAATTTAAATTAAATATTACAAACAGAATCACCGACAAATTGAAAAGTCATTGGTGATATTTGGGGGGGTTTCTGAAAATTTTTAATTAAATTGAAAATTTAAATTAAATAATACCAACAGAATTATCGACGGAATGATTAAAAATATTAATATTTAATTATTCATCGATAAAAACATAGGTAAAATGCCCTAATAAAAAGACCAAAATCCCTCATTTCATAACAGATGCGCTTCTTCTTCTTCTTCCCTTGTGTACAAAACACCAATATCCCTTTTTTTCTTTCTCTTCTCTCCTCAACTCCTTCTCCTATCTTCTCTTCTCTTTTCTTCCATGTGCAAGTATATCTTCTCCTCTCATCTTCTTTTTTCTTCTTAATTTTTTTTTAATTAACATACTTTATGAATTTGTTTTTTCTTTTAAGTTCTCAGCTTCACTCATAATTAAATTAAGTTAAGATTTTTATTTTTTTTCTTCTTTTTTTTGTGAATAGTTAAAAATATTAATATTTAATTATTCATCGGTAAAAACAAAGGTAAAATGCCCTAATAGAAAGACCAAAATCTCTCATTTCATAATAGATGCACTTCTTCTTCTTCTTCTTCTTCTTCTTCCGGCCTTGTGTACAGAACACCTATATCCCTTTTTTTTCTTTCTCTTCTCTCCTCAATTCCTTCTCCTATCTTCTTTTCTCTTTTCTTTCATGTGCAAATATGTCTTCTCCTCTCATCTTTTTTTTTTCTTCTTAATTTTTTTAATTAACATACTCTATGAATTTGTTTTTTCTTTTATCTTCTCAACTTCACTCATGATTAAATTAAGTTAAGATTTTTATTTTTTTTCTTCTCTTTTTTGTGAATGGTTTAAAATATTAATATTTAATTATTCATCGATAAAAACATAGGTAAAAAGCCCCAATAAAAAAAACCAAAATCTCTCATTTCATAACAGATGCGCTTCTTATTCTTCTTCTTCTCTTCCTCTTCTTCTACTTCTTCCCTTGTGTACAAAGCACCAATATCCTTTTTTTTTCTTTCTCTTCTCTCCTCAACTCCTTCTCCTATCTTCTCTTCTCTTTTCTTCCATGTGCAAGTATGTCTTCTCCTCTCATCTTCTTTTTTCTTCTCAATTTTTTTTTATTAACATACTTTATGAATTTGTTTTTTCTTTTATCTTCTCAGCTTCACTCATAATTAAATTAAGGTAAGATTTTTATTTTTTCTTCTTTTTTTTGAATTTTTTTTTTGCATTATATTTATTTTTTATTTTTTTTTAATTTTGTTTTTCATAATAATTGTATGAATATTGTTGTAAGATTTTTTTTTTTTCATATGAGATCAATTTTGTTGGATTTTAGTTGTTTTTTCAAATTATCTTGTTCAATTTCAATTAAAATAATTTATTTGTCTTTGGATTATGGGCCCTAGAATAGGTTTTCTAGGTTAGTGAAAATATTTTTTAGTTAATTTATTTATTTGTTACTGTTGTTTATTTTTTTTTAGTATTATTGAGTATTACTATTTTTCTAGTTCTGTTAAATAGTTTTTTTAAAAATATTTTTAAATAACTATTGATGGTATTACCGACTAATTAAGTTCATTAATATGTTAAAGTTGAAAAATAATTATTACAAATACCATTATATGTATGTGTTTCGAGAAACTTAACACCTAATTGATCCTTAAGTAATAGTTTGGGTCAATCCTACTCACCTAAGCACCTAACTAATAGTCTTGGCTGAAAGCTAGACACCTCGGATTTGGTCCGAGATGGCGCTATTTATTTTGCATTTCAAAAGCGTTTTTGAAAAAATTAAAAAAATTAATTTTTTTATTTGCTTCAAATTAATATTTTTTTGGTGTTTTTAGATCATTTTGATGCGCTGATATCAAATATAATTTTTTAAAAATAAAAAAAATATTATTTTGATACATTTATGAGTGAAAAGCACTTTGAAAAACAACCACAATCACGAATCTCGAGCGTGTTGAGCCATACTCCCCAATCCATGCTCATTTCTCAACTCTCGAACCCAATTTCATTCTCAAAACATATGCTGATTATGTGAGAGTGTGCTTGGTGCCATTAAAAGTTTTAGGTTTAATGTTTTTGAAAAATCAAGAACACAAAGATACCAATCACCACTTAACAAAACTACTGAACTGGTTTTGAAAACTTTTTTTTTTCAAAACTTGTTGTCGATTTTTGTTTCAGTACAAAATCAATATCATATGGATATATATTAAAGAAAATAAATTTCAAATCTTAGAGCTAGTGATTTATGAAGGGTTAACTTCAATATACTTTCTTGAGATTTAAGGCAATTCTGGTTTTTTCCTCTAAGGTGTCCATTATATCAATGTCCCCCTTAAAGTTTTAATATTGAATTAATTAATAAAAAAAATTTATTCCCTAAAGTTTTAAAATCTTATCAAATAAATCCTTTTGTAAATAATTTAACGAGATAAATCTTCTAATTTTAACTAAAACATCTAAATAATACCATGTACATCATTTACATTTAAATATATATATATATATATATACACAAATCATAAAAATAATAAAATAAATATCAAAATAATAATTTTATGCAAAGATAAAGTTTAAACTATGGAGATCTTTACTTATATATATATATATATTATTAAAAAAGTTTAAAAGTTGATTTCCTTTGAACATTTGGCTTCTTAGTTTTAAGATTTTAAAAAGGTAATTATTTTTATTTTATATATTTTTGAATAAAAATGATATTGATATTGTATCATTTAAACCTTTTAATAGGAGTAAAATATTTGATTTTATCAAATTAATTTAAATATTTTTATTTTATTTTAGACAATCTGGAAAAGTACCATTGAATCTTGATTGAAACTTACAAGGGACATTAAAAGAATTAAAGCCTCATAAAGAAAAATTGTATTTCTCATGTGATAATTAAAATAAATATTTATAAAAGTTTTAATGATTTATATTCTAGAAAAAAAAATTCTTCTATTAAAATTATTTTTTCTTGTTTATTTATTTTTTATTTTGACAAAACCATAATTTTTTTATTAACAATATGATTATTTGAACACAAACTTAAAGTAATTAAAACAAAAATTTAAGAACTCGAATGATTTAAATTCAGTAGGAAAAAATGATTTTTTTAGCCTAAACTCCCTTTTCATTACTCATTTATTTCTTTTAATAAAAAACATGGATTTTCAAATAAAACCTTATCATAATCTGTAAAGCAGTTTTAAATCAAGAAATAGGATACACTGTTTCAATTATTTTTTAGTGACCATATAAAAAATGAAAGAATAATTAATTCTAGAAAATAATATAAAAATGTATAATAAAAAATATGTATATTATCCTCATTGAATAATCATGTGTAATTTGTTTAAAAACTTGTGAATTTTAGTTTCATATATAATTATAATAAGTATTATATTAAAAAATAGATCAAATCTTATTTAAAACGCATAAGATGATTGAATAATTTTTTAAATATATTATAATTATTTATCTAAATAGGATTTTCTTTAGATATAAAAAGAACAAAAAATAGAAGTTACAATAAAATAAAGCATAGACTTTTTAACCCAAGCCATAATTTTTTTTCAAAGATAGTGAATAACAAGTTATCTCTCTATAACAATTTTCAATCACAAGAGATTGTTGAAAATTCAAACTGTGAGTTTTTGAATCCAAACACAGAAGTTTTAGTATTTTTTATCTAAAAATATGAAAAAAATAAAATCCTACAAACCTCTAAAACCTCATTTAAAACCACAAAACATATTTTAATTGATATAAAAATTTAAAATCAAATCAAAAACAAATTAAAGTTTTGATTTACTTTTTCAGACATGATTAAATATAAAGACCACATTTATGGAGTTTTTCTCTTAAAGAAGATTTTTAAACATTAAATTCGGAGTTATTGGTGAATGAAATTTTGTTACTTAAGAGTTTTCTCTTTCCGTTTCCTTTTTTAATAATTTTCTTTTTCTTTCCTCAACAACTATGGTTTGAAAATAAAACATAATAAAGTTTTATAATTGAAATATAAAGTTTTATGATTGAAATATAAAATTAATAAATTGCAGGGAATAAAGTGTAAAATGTCACACAATTTTTTTTTGTTAATATCAATTCTGTTCTTTTAATATATTTTTTTAATTTAACCTCCTAATTGTATTTGATAATATCACTATTTAGTGTAATTTAGTAACACTCTATGTCATATGGCATATGCAAGACAATACAATGCAAAATAAAGTCAACACATAAAATCATGAAAATGTAAATTAGAAGGACTGAAATATAAATAAATAAAGTTTAATAATTGAAGTACAAAAAAAAACTCATAAATCTAAAAGGAAATTTTAGATATAAACAATGGGGTGAACAATTTAATGTAAGATGATGAACAATAAAACATTAGTTAATAATATCTTCTTTTTTTATTACTAATATTTTCAAAATTAGGTAAATTATATTTTTATCCTTTAAAATTTGTCAAAGTTTCTTATGGTTTTCATACATTTCAAGGTTAACCAATAACTTACAAAATCAAATTTATTTTTTCCTTTTTAATATATTATTATTATTATTATTTTCTATCATTTTCATCTCGAGCTTGTCCAATAAGTGCATTATAATATCTCATATAAACCTAAAAATAATTCAAAAAGAAAATTAAAAAAGAAGGCTAGTTAATAGTCAGGGGTTTCATTGAAACTCTTGGAAACCAGAAGGGTACTATTAGAAAATTATAAACTGCTGGGGTAGATTGATGAATCTACAGGGAAAAATAAAGTTTAATTAGGAAGTAAAAAGTCAAAAAGAACCCCACCATCCAGTTTCATAACAGGCCAAGGCAATTCTCTATATAAAAGATACGCAGCTCAGAGACGTTAGAGCAAGACCCAAGGCTCTCCAACAACAACAACTATAAAAAGTCATTTCCTTTGCCTCTTCCTCGCTCTGCTCTCTTAACCCATTTCTTCTTTTTCTCAAAACCCTGCTCCCTCCCATAAAGAATTTTGAAGAAACCCATTTCTTAACCTTTGAAAGACCTCTCAAAATTAAGTCTTGATTATTGGGAATTGCAATGGAATAGAAAAAATCTCATCTTTCATGTGATTCTTCTTGTTATGGAATATGAAGTTTCAGACAGTAGTGGTATGTTCTTTTGTTTCCTTCTCTCAGTTTTGTTTTATTTTTCTTTCCCTGAATTGCTTTTGTCACCTTGTATGCAACATGAAGTTTGTTGTTTTATTAGTTTTATTCAATCTCTCTTCTTGTTTCTTTTCAAAGAATTATGTGGGTTTGCTTTTTGTGATCTAGGGTTTTAAATTTCATAAATTTAATAGGGGTATTGGTTTTATGGTGAGTCTGTGATATGGAGGGAGTTTGGGACGTGGGTTTTGGAGGAATTAGGGTTTAGAGTTTGAATGTGGAATAGTGTTTTCATTTTGGAGATTTAGTTGAATTTTGACTCTGTGATTATTTTTTGGAAGGCAATTAGCATCAGAATTTGATTCTGGTTTTTGTTTCACTTGATTTAGATTGTGCCAGTTTTACTTGCTGCCAAATGTCATTGAATATGTAATAATGTGCTTGTAGAATTTTAAGTGAAAGAAACAAATTCGTATTTACATCACACAATGTTTTGAGCTTCAATGTGATTCTGTGCATGTGAAGCTGATATGTTGCATGAAGATTGGATTAGGAATTATAGAATTATGGATGTTTAGTGGAAGAATTTGCGGAAAATGCAGGTACTGATGATGATCTCCCGCCCTCAAATCAAAATAGACTTGTAAGACGAGGAAGAGCTCCAGGAAGTGGGCAATCTGCTGTAATTTCTGCAACATATTCTAGAGTGCAAGCTGACATGGAGGCCCAAATTCATCATCTTGAACAAGAAGCATATAGGGCTGTACTTCGTGCTTTTAAGGCTCAGTCTGATCAACTTTCTTGGGTATTGACTTTCTCTGTTGGTGTATCTTCTTATACTTGAGGATTAATTTTTTGTCCATATCATAAGAAGGGGGAAACGTTCTTATATCTGATAAGATTTAGATGTTCCGCAATGTCTTTTTTTTCAGGATAAGGAGGGTTTGATTACAGAACTTAGGAAAGAGCTCAGGGTGTCAGATGATGAACACAGAGAGATCTTAACATTGGTCAATAGAGACGATATCATTCAAAGGATAAGGTTTGCATGCTCTATGAGTTTTCTAAAACTTGATTATCTGTATAACTTGTATGGAATGGCTAAAGTCTTGTTAATGGTATAGGGAGTGGAGAGAGGCAGGTGGCCAGCAAGTTCCCAGGTTGATTGCTTCACAGTCTGTTCATGATGTTTTGTCCAGTCCCACTGTTTCTGCATCCCGTAAAAAACAGAAGACTTCCCTGGTGGTATTTTCTCTAGTATTTCATGCAATGACACTGTCTTTGTAACCTTCATCAATACCTTGATCCATGCATTCATCATCTTCAGCTGCAAACTGAAAAGCTGCTAATCCATAGAGTAGAAAACCTAGTTCTGTGCGCTGACTTTTTGTGATATAACTTTAAAAATGCATTGTCTTCACTTGCATTTCCTCCTCCCATTTTCTTTTGCTGGGTCAGCCATACCTTAATATATCCTTTATTTAATTTTATGCAGTACCCCACTGGTCCTCCCAGAAATCAACATTTCAACAACCATGGTTCCGCCTATGATGATAAGGAAATTGGAAAAGAAGTGTGGACAAGATGGCCTGAGGACAACAACTTCTACAAGGCTGTTATAACTAGATATAACCCTGCTGAGGTATGTTTGAGGTTTTAAAAGGCATGTTTGATATTTCTTGTTGAGTCACATCATAGAATGAAGCAATGGCGGTCACAAGTAAAAGATATTTTTAGCATGTTCTGAAACCAATGGCCAGCTCAAGATTTTACTTTTGCAGCTGTGAAAGTCTCCCCTTGTGAAGAAACATGACATCTTTATCTCTGTTTCAATATTCATGTTTCTGTTGTTAAAAGGCTCTTTGTTTTATATTTCTTCTGTCACAATATTCTGTTAATTTGTATGTTGAAAACAACATAGATACTTTCTTGTTATGGTTCCCTGTATGTTCACTGTTTTTAGTAAGTTCTTTAGGTGGTGGATGTTCAGCTGTAGTGACTAGATTTTGATAATTTGCAGGCTCGACATGCTCTGGTCTATGATATGAATACTGAAAATGAGACATGGGAATGGGTTGATCTCAATGAGGTAAGTTTATAGTATTTCATGAGCTAAAATACTTATCCTCCTACTTAGCCGCCACCTTTTTGCAGCAGCCATTTTACACAAAGATGATAGAATTTGTAAATCTGTATGACTGCCAAGATTATTTTCACACGCATGTAAAATGTGCACTTTGTAACTCCCTGCAGTGTGCACCCATAGACACATGCACAGAAAAAGAAAAAAATCAATTCTGAGTTTGGAATCGTGTTATGGGATTGGTATGGCTGGTGAACAACGAGTCTAGCAATAGGTTGAAGTTGGGGCTGTTGGTGCATGGTTTTGTAGTTTTTCTTTAAAAGTAAGTTGCGTACTCTTTTAGAGAGAGATTTTCTGCTGATCAGGTATTGAGTGTATTCAACCCCCATCTCTATCTCTGTGTGCACGATGTTGTTTTGGTTGATTTAGGGATCTTAGGTATCTTTATTAACCTTGAGCCATGTTTTAGATCTGAAGGTTTGGATGGGGTCGGTATGGGTGGTGTTGCCTTCCAGTCTGTTGAGGGGGGAGAAGATGAATTATTTATTATTCTTCTGATTCCCAATAATTGCTTGTATAATGTTCCAATATTTGTATTCTGAAAGTTTTTTGGAAATCGCTAAGTGATAGAATTGTAATTTGGTTTGATGCTCATACCATATAAATAAAAAAACTGAAAGAGAGGTTTGGGTGTGGCTTCCATTTGTATATCCATGTTATCTTTACTCTCTTAAAAAAGGAATGGTCTCCTGTTCTTTTTACAGATGGCTCCAGAGGACCTTCGTTGGGAAGTTGAAGATCCTGGAATTTCTCATGGCAGGCCAGGCCATGTAATGAAAAAATCTATGAGCCATGGTGGTCTTATTTCAAGTTCTGTAAGAGGGAGGGGATCCACTAAGGATCAATCAAAAAGGGAATTTTTTCGAACACAGAATGGTATTGCAAGGAAACTTTCTGACAATATTGAATTACTCAACACAGAGTCCCTAGTTAAGGAGGTGTGTGAAATAGCTTGGAATTTGTTACATTTATTATGTGTAAACATTACCTTGTTCATTTGTCGTTGAAACCTTAAACAGGTGGAGAGGGTTTTTGGTGTCAGCTATCCTGATCCTCTTGAGCTTGAGAAGGCAAAAAAAATGTTAAAAGTAAGACAATTTGTATATCATGCTGAGTGCAGACTAACTGTTGGTTTTTTAGAACGGCAGACTTGACTGGTATTTTGATGCAGGAGCATGAACAAGCACTTGTTGATGCAATTGCAAGGCTCGCAGATGCATCTGACGGAGAAAGTGGTAATAAATATGTTTACATTTTAGATATTTTTGCATCTTGCTGCATATTTTGTTTCTTTGGAGCTGGCAGTATCCTGTGTTTAAGTGAATAGTTTCACTGGGGGCTAATAGAAATTATTGTTTTCTTGCATCTAGGAAAACATTTAATTTTTCCTTCGCTTTTTGGGTGATTAAATGTGGAAAATAAATAGATATACTCCACTTAATTGCTATCCACTCGTTGTATGCTTCATAAATTAAAGATGCGGTGTCCAATTCTCTAGGAAATAACATCAGGGGGTTACCAGTAAGTGGGGCATATTTTTTATTGTTTTTGGATTGCTGGAAATAAAATTGAAAGAGCAGTTAAAACCTACTTGGTGTCTAAAGCACTTGCCAATGGAAGGCTTTGCTTGGACTCGTCAGCTAATTACAAGTAAAACTATAATGAAGCAGCTGACAATTAGTTTGCCCGCCTGTGGATTATTCATGTTCGTTTCTCTAAAATTCTTGCACCTTTTTCCCCTCAAATCAGATGGAGATCCACGATTCTTGCATGGGCAAGCAATGGAGGAGCAGGAATGAGGTCGATGAAACCAGCTAACGTTGGAAGCTCGTAGTAAGGCCTAATAGTACTTAGAAGTGTTTATTGAGTAGCATTGAATTACTTCAAACAGCAAGACTACAATTTTTTCCCCTCCTGAATCCATTTATTTTTGTTGGATTTTATCCTTTTTATCCAAGTGGTCTTCTTGATATAAAACTCGATACTTGTATCATAGCATACCCATGCACAAACATTTTATGCACACTTGGAGCCTTTTAATTGAAAAAGTTAATTGTTTCAACCTTCATCCAAAGAGCAGTCACGTCTTTGTAAAATAATGCATGGCAGCCGATGACATGTAACTTTGTAAAGATTTTCTTCTTGATGATACTGTGGCTACCTTTTCTAATAGCATGGGGTTAAACCACCATTAAAGTTATTCTTGTCTTCTTCCCCCCACCCCCCCCCCCCCCCCAAAAAAAAAAAGATATAAAGGAACAGTACGTGTCATCTCCCGCCCTACCCTACCCTCACTTTTCTTATTTCTTCTATTTTCAGTTGGCCAGCAAACAAGCTATCAAGTATCATCCATATAATTTGCCCACTATTTAACCATCGTGTTTCTTTGATTGACCTCTCAATAAAGATCTCCCTTAAAAGAGTTTGAAGCCCTGGAGGATTACAATCCGGAGGAATGGAATGGCAGAATTTATGGAGGCAACAGCAATGGCGCTTCAGCTGTCATTGCTTGAATTGAAAAACTCAAGACTCGTTGTAGACAGTATAATTACAGGCTCTGTTTTGTGCTTAATGCTAGGAATATGAAATTTTCGTTGTTTGTTCTTCATTTTAAAGTTTTGTAAAATAAGAAGCTTCTTTGCTTGCATAGATACATGAAATAAAAATAAAAACAAAAGAAGTCGAGATCTTGTTTTCTTAATAGCCAATATGGTTGAATGAAAAACGTTGATAAGCTTGATTCTGCAATCATAATTTTCATCAAGCTTTCTATAATCCATTTACCTAACCATTCGATGAAAGTTACCAAGGGAACTACCTCATAATTTTCAGCAAACATTTAGAAAGATAACTAAGAGTTCTGGCCAGTTTATCCATATAGATAATTGTTGATAACTGCTCATAATCGCCGGAACTTCCTTGATCTGTCTCTCTCGGGCCAATCTGCCAATAGCTCTACTGCCAGAATTGAAGTGTTTATACACAACTTGGACAATTCGTCACCCAAGTTCATATTCACGGCAGCACACTGGTCGCGTGAATAATTGCACAATGCCTGCTGATTTCATCACCGTCGACAGGGGCTGCCGCTGCTCATGGCATCTTCCTAGTAGTATGCTTTCACCGTGCACCCCTAGTGCATTGACCCTCTAACAAATCTCCCCACCAGATGAGTTGAATGCCCTCGTTGGATCAAAAATAAGGTACCCCTGCCTGCACCTTCTCTTCCAGCTATCACAAGTATGTGTTTCCTCCCACATTAACATCCTGGTTCAGCACCTATTCAACTAGAACTCAATCCGTTGATTCTACTAAGAGGATGGAACTTGACGATCCCATTGTCAACCTATTTTGAACCATTATAGAGGCATGTTGTGACTTCGCTCCTTTTTAGGGCCTTGCTCGTCTCCTATAATCTCCCTGGAATGAAAAAGTTGTAAAGCTCCCTTGCTACTTATGCCATGCCATGTCTCTAGAAATTTGTATGCAACACCCCCTAGTTATACACAAAGTTGTGTTCATCCTCTTGGCAATCCTCTTCCCAATCCACCCGCACGCAAGTATGTTTCCATAAAGCTGGACACTCCTCTTGCGCTCCCAGAGGGTTCATCCCCTTCTTTGTAAATAAAACTTGATTAAGCCATTGTCTAGCGTTTAATAAGTTATGAATTTGAGATTTTTGCTCGAGTTTTGAAGGTTTTCTCGATTTTTTTATGGGTTTCTTTTCCTTTTTTAAAATTGATGTTTTTTTAATTTTATTATTCAATATTTATTCATGTTTCTTCAGTTTTTTCAAGTTGTGTCAAAGCATATCTAACTAAATCTAATCTAGTTGTTTTAAAATCTATGGTGTTTTATTCATGATTAGTTTTAAAGATATCACTTAAAGTTAAATCCATGGTAGTTATAAACTTAAAGTTGGATATTAAATGATTATTCTCAAACGCATGCAACAGTAGCTTAGAAATAAAATTGAGATCACATATAATTTGTGCAGGTGAAATCATAATATAAAAATAAAATTAATTTAATTTTTTTAATGTAAAGATTAATTAAGAACAAAATACATCAATAAAATTTTATATATGTGTTACTATACTCTTAAATGTAAATGATTAATCAAACACAATATCACAAATAAAAACTAATAATTATCAAAGAGAATTAAACACTAGATATCAATTACAAGAGAGATTGATGAGCAAAGATTAATAGATAAAAATACAAGATGTGATATTTTTTAGACACAAAAAATAATATTATCGACAATTTTAAATATTAAGTGTAAAACTCAACAAATTAAAAAGTAAAGAAATTTACATCAAATTGCCGAATAATGATAATAGAGTACTTGGATGACTTAAGCTATTGTTGATGCGGTAACCGTCGTTGACGTACTTGTGCCCGATGATCTTTCTTCTTTTTTTGCAACTTTTTTTTTCCAACTTTTTTTTTTTTTTTTTGTATTCGTAAATCCCCTTATGCTCCACTTTGGACGAAACAAACTGGTGGGGGCAGTGGTGTGTTTCCATGAGGGGTTGTTGTGTTGGGAAAGTGGCGTGGCTGGTGTGAATTTTGTCGATTTTGCCACTTTATGTGGCGTCTTTACCAACTACATGCTTCTATGCATGGGGATATGAATTCTTGTTATTTTTTCTTCATTGTGAAGTTTTGTAAAATAAGCTTCCTCTTTGCTTGTTTTGATAAATGAAAAAAAAAAAGAAAAAAAAGTCCATGTCTTGTTTCCTAATAGCCAATATGGTTGAATGAACAACGTTGATGAGCTTAATTCTGCATATTTCTGAAGGGTTTTTTGTTTCCCTTGTTCGTTGGGAGGCGTAATTGACCTTAAGCTAGACAATGAGGACAGCTCTTGCTTAGAAGTTTTCTCAAGTTCCATACTTTTATCATACCCCAACCTCCCAAACCAGTTTTGATTAAGGATGCATCTGTACTGCAGCATTGAAGCATAGCAGTGAGTGATGAGGTGGTGTAGCTCTTGTAGTCTTGTGGTTCCTTGGATGGGCTTGAAGATTCTTGCATGAAGAGGTATGCCATCTGGGTATGGTATGATGCGATATTCAACCGCATTCCTTGTCGTAAATGAAGAAACGAAGGGGGGGAAAAACCCAGAACAAACACTCAATGGCTGTTCACACAAAAGGAACGGGATTGATGCCAAGGGTTGAAGAAACTGAGGATGATGATGTTAGAGGGGCGATAGAGATTGAAGATGATGATATGCTAATAGGTTGCAGAATGCAGAGATTGAGATGGTAGGACAAAGATACAAGAGTAAAGCAGCAAACAGCTCATCAGGAATCTTGTAGGGATTTGGAATGCATTCAGTCATTCAGTTGATTAGCATGAAGCCTTAACATACATCATTTGAAATCATTGGTTTTCTCGACAGGCAGCAGTAGAATTCACAAATTCACAGAAAGAGAGGCCAAAAAACTTATTGTATTATATATATCACACTAAATAAATGAAAGCAATACCAGAATATGTGTGTTAATGTTGGCATATAACAGAAAAAACCAACCTATTAATGGGGTGTATGAAATAAAACCCAGAGAGTAAGTAAATCATACTTCGATGGAAAAGAACACTGGAAGAGTACAAAAGAATTGCTTAATTAAATATCTATAGGAAAACCCCGCCAAACCTCTGTGTAGAATGTAGATTATTATCTAAAGAAAAACAATATTATATATTTAGATGCCAAACCTTTGTTGCAGCCCAAGATTAAAGAAGCTGCTGTTCCCCATAAAAAACAAGGCAATAACAGCCAGCAGTGTGATAAGGGCCCACATCCATGTTTGCATCTTTCTCTTACCCTTGTTGCGAAGAGGCAGAGGCATAGATTTTGCCTTTGTTTGCTTTTGAGGCCTCTTTGCCACAGTCACAGGCTTCTCGGTTCTTTCAGACTCATTGGTTTCAGTTGGAGTTTCAGAACTAGGAGCAGACTCAACCTCATCGATATCTTTAGTATCCTCTGCTGCTGCCTTCCTTTTTTCCTTCTTCTTTGCCTTCTTCTCCTTTTCCTACATTAATGTATAGTTCCCCAGCCAATTAATTCACAAGACTGAACAGCCAAAAGACTAAATTCTGACATGCAATATATCTGATGGCAGAAACAGGGAAAATAGCTAAAATACAAAATTTAACACACTGACAAATTTTGGCCAAATATTTGCAAGGTTGGAATGACATCGATAGTACCACACTCAATATAGGAATATTTTCGGAATTTACCTTCTCTTTCTGCTCAGCTTCCCTTTGTGCTCTTAGCGAAGCCCTGGCCTGGGCCTTTTCTGCATTTCGTTTTTTCCTCTCCATTGCCTCTTTTGCTTTGGCCTTCTCCTCCAATCTCCGTTGCTCCTTTAACATGGCTGCTTCCTTTTCCTTCCTCAATTCCTCTTTCTTCCTGGCTAACTCAACTTCCTCCTTTGTAAGCTTATTCTCTTGCCTTGATTCTTCCTCCTTCGTAAGCTTATTCTCTTGCCTTGATTCTTCCTCCTTCGTAAGCTTATTCTCCTCTTGTCTTGATTCTTCAATCTGATCTCTTCCAGAAACAGTTGGCAAACCATTCTCCAAGGAAGCAGGTTTTGCCTGCTTTTTAGTTTTAACAGTCTGATTCTTTTTGTCCGCAAGCTTTGCTGTGGATTTTTCATCTATCCTTTGGGTCTCCACAGGTGTAACTGGCTTTTCTACTTCAAGAGCAGGAGCTGATGGTGCAAAATTGTGTTTGGTCACTCTTTGACTAACAACATTTGGAATAATGGGTGGCTGTTCATCAGGGCCCAGTGCACGACCATCCAATGTCCGCAGTCTCCTTAATGTATTCCTCATGTTGGAACTCATGTACTCTTTTCGGAACTCGTCATTGTTATTCCATAATTCCATAACTCTCTCCACCTAAATTGTAGATTAATAAGTCAAAACATGGCTGAGAATAGAAAAGAAAAGGAAAAAAAGAATAAGTAAACTGCATTTACTCACTTGGTTAGCACAATGACGTTGAAGTTCCTCTTTATCTCCCTTCAATGCCAAATTAGTTGCTGCTGTTAAATCATCTTTGTACTTGTAAAAAAATTTACTCTGCGAATTCAAGGGAAATGTAGTGTTAGTCTATTCAGTTTGTGTAATTTAACTATCTTTGCTTCAGACACAAACCTAAAATTATTATTTGCAGCAGGCATTTAATAAAGGAAGTAGGGAGAGATTTGAAGAATAAAACATATCAAACTGTGTTCCCCTATGTATAAAGCTAGTATGCAGTGGGAATAACGAAAAAGGAGGAAACACCAGTGACATACAATTCAGAAGTCATAGCACATAGAACACTGTTAGCAAAAGTTTCATTAGAACACTGTTAGCAAAAGTTTCATTGCTTCATCAACTCCAGATCCTTTGTAGTTAAATTTATTCCCTATAATGCTTCCTTATCTATGTTCAACCAAAAACTCAATTAAAGTCTTAATCACCTGGTGCTCGCCTACTGACACCATCTCAATAGAAAAAATTATATCAACATTCATGACTTTATAACAGAATATTCAAGGTATTTGTCATAATTTTTTTTCTTAAATCACCACAGCAGAACGATTCCAGTTTTATCAAAAGTTTTTAACCTAAAAAATTCAAAATATGCACATGCAAACAATATAGTAGCATACCTTTTCATATAATTGTTTCCTCAAACTCTGCAAATGCGCAAATGCTTCTTGTCGTATATCATTAGCAGCTCTATGCTGAAATAGCAATTGATTTATCTTCTCATGTTCATCATTATATTTCTTCTTAGCATCTTCAGTGACTGCTTCAGCTTTGAGAAGGCTGTCTCTCAATACATCTGCTTCTTTCCTCAAAGACTGTATGCAAATAAACAATTCAACAAGTTAACCATGCTACTTCAATAATAAAAGACCTGTCTGTGTTACTAATAAAGTGAAGAAGAAAAAAACAATTGATTATTAGGTTTCTGGAACACAAATTATCTTGGAGTCAGTATTCCACTTCCACTACAATCAGTAGAAGACAGCAGTCAACTGGTACTGCACCTGGCAGAAATGACCCTAGCTAAGCAATGACAGTAACCGCAAATAGTACCTTTAAGCGCTCTTCACTTTGATCTTTCTGATCCATAGCCTGCTGAACTTCATCCTGGCTGCCCATATTAGAAGAGAACTGCTCTCGAATTTGCTTCAACTGCTTGATATCACGAATGAACTGCTTTTCTTCCTTCAAAGGCAGGGTTTCATGTTGTATCTTGTGTTCCATAGAGCGTATCTGTTTGCAGCCAATTAAGTGCCAAAATAGGAGCACATTTGTATGTTTCAAAAGCATTTTAGAATAACTTTTGAACTTATGTGTTAAGAAACTGGAAAAAAATATTAAAAAAACAAATATGAAACATGCATACCCTGCCATCAATTTCCTCAATTTCAAGGGCATTCCTCGTTCTGTTAATTATATATTGAACAGAATCTATTTCCTTCCGCTTGGCCTTAAGCAAGTCACGTGCAGCTTTCTCTTCTGATCTGGCATCTAAAAAGCTATCTTCATACTCTTTACGCTTGGCCTAACAGGGAAACATTTCACCAATCATGTTGACAGAAAATAATTAAAATATTTCAGATGTATAATGGAGCATTTGCAAAAAAAATCTAACCTTTATTATTTGGATTTGAGCTTGAATAGCATCCCGGATTTTACTCTTCTCCTCAACTTGAAATTTAGCATCTTCAACCTTCTCTCTTAAATTTCTTTCATCAAATCTTGGAACCTTAATTACGTAGAATGGCCCTTTCCCCAGCTCAGCAACAACATATTGCTCATCAGAGGTAACAACCGCAGAGTCTTCCGAAGTAGGTTTGGGAGTTTCATTCTTACTAACCTCACCCTCAAGCTGAGACACAAGGCCATCTCTGTTGGGCACTTCTTCCCTTGCTGCAGTTGATATATTTTCAACTTCTGAGTCTGCTTGGACTTCAATTTTGGGCATGTAGCTTTCATTCCCAGTTGAATCACATTTAAAGGTTTCTCCATCTGGATTGTCAATGGAAACAGAAGTTCTGTTGCTATCACCTTCGTTCACTGCTTCTGTGACTTCAGATTCTACATCCACATTAACGATTGACAAAATAGATACTTTCTCATCAGATTCAACGGAATGGGAACTAGCCCCAATATCTAGCTTCACATCATTAGCATGGCCACTTGGTGCAACAAGGACATTCTCAACTTCAGCCTCTACTTTTGAATCATCAACAGGATGAGAATCAGCACTTTCACCTATGTTATCAACCTTGGTCTCTGTTCTTACAATATCACATAACTTGGAATCTTCTACTGGACAAGAATCCTCAATTCTGACAATTGGTTCTGCTCCAATATCATTGATAGGAGAAACTGGGAAACTTTCACAACTTTCAACAGGTGCTTCCTCGAGAGCAGCAGGGGAGGACACTTCTGTGCTGATTTCTAAGGTATGGTTTTGCTCGGGTGTATGAACAAAGTCATTAACAAGAACAGTTTGTGAAGCACTTTCCTGGCTAGTAAGCAAGCCTCCTTTTTCATGAATATCAAGGCCATTAGCATCTGGCACTTCTGATTGCACGGCATCCATAAGGATGTGACTTGTTTCATCTCCTGTTGTACCATTATCACTAGAAATTGGAAAACTCTGACCAGTTTCAGCATCAGAAGTTGCTACAAGTTCAACATTTTCAGAAGAGCTCGTAGATATATTTTGTTTGGCATCAACCAGGTCATCAACAACCTGAGTTTCTGCAGCAGTATCTTGAGCATGACCAGCAGGCAAGCCATCTCTATTTTCATCAGATGTAGGGCCTTCAGCAGATTCTGCTTCCAATTTTTCATCAGCCATGACTGGACATGGAGCTGTTTCCAGATTCTGCTTGAGGGGATCCCCAGACTCCTCCACAGAATCTTCCAGAGGAAGATCCTTGATCAATTCTGGCAGTTCCTTCTCCTGGTTCAAATCCAAACTATTACAGACACCATTGATAACTGCAGCCTGAGAATCTTCAATTTCTTCTACATGGATGGCCGAGTCCAATTTGCTTTCCTCCCCTACCTTCTCCACATCATTGCTAGATTGTTTTGGCTTGAATTCAGTAACATCATCATTATTCATCAATTCCTTCAGTTTCTTCTCTTGATCTGAGGCTAGAAAATTATGAGCAGCATTGCTAACTACAGCCTGAGAATCTTCAGAACCCAATTTGCTTTCCTCAACCTTCTCGTCATCATTCCTAGACTGACTGGGCTCAGATTCAGCAACATCTTCAGTGGTGATCAATTCTGCCAGGTCCCTCTGCTGATCCAAATCCAAATCATTATGAACACCATTGATAGCTACAGCCTGAGAATCTTCATGTTCTTTTATGTCAATGGTCGAATTCAATTTGCTTTCCTCCTCAACCCTCTCCTCATCATTATTGGACCGATTTAGCTCAGATTCAGCCACAAGCACACTAGTGTCTTGCGATTCCTGAGCTTCTGCCAGGTCCCTCTGCTGATCCAAATCCAAATCATTATGAACACCATTGATAGCTACAGCCTGAGAATCTTCATGCTCTTTTATTTCATTGGTCGAATTCAATTTGCTTTCCTCCTCAACCATCTCCTCATCATTATTTGACCGATTTAGCTCAAATTCAGCAACATGCACACTAGTGTCTTGCGATTCCTGAGCTTCTGCCAGGTCCCTCTGCTGATCCAAATCCAAATCATTATGAACACCATTGATAGCTACATCCTGAGAATCTTCATGTTCTTTTATGTCCATGGTCGAATTCAATTTGCTTTCCTCCTCAACCATCTCCTCATCATTATTTGACCGATTTAGCTCAGATTCAGCAACATGCACACTGGTGTCTTGCGATTCCTGAGCTTCTGCCAGGTCCCTCTGCTGATCCAAATCCAAATCATTATGAACACCATCGATAGCTACAGCCTGAGAATCTTCATGCTCTTTTATGTCAATGGTCGAATTCAATTTGCTTTCCTCCTCAACCCTCTCCTCATCATTATTTGACCGATTTAGCTCAGATTCAGCAACATGCACACTGGTGTCTTGCGATTCCTGAGCTTCTGCCAGGTCCCTCTGCTGATCCAAATCCAAATCATTATGAGCACCATTGATAGCTACAGCCTGAGAATCTTTATGTTCTTTTATGTCAATGGTCGAATTCAATTTGCTTTCCTCCTCAACCCTCTCCTCATCATTATTTGACCGATTTAGCTCAGATTCAGCAACATGCACACTTGTGTCTTGCGATTCCTGAGCTTCTGCCACTTTTCAGGCAGAAAGTTCAAGTAAAGAACACAAATCAGTTCGAAAGATATAAAACATCACTTCAAAGGAACAAAAAAAAAGCCCCATGGTGAAAATAAAAACCTATCAAAGTGAAATGGGGACAGTTTAGTAGCGGGAGCATATGTGGATTCTAGATGTTCGAAAAAGGCATCAATTTCTTAATTGTTTTATTGCAAGTACAGTCTTTATTCATTGCTTATGGTTTAGACAATCATTTCAGGACATCGATAAGTTACCTGCATTTGAGAGTTCAGCATGATTAATTAACTCCTTTTTGTTCGCTTCTACATCATGATCTTCTGGTATCTCCGCCAACTTTTCCTCCCTCCCCTTCTCAACAGCCTGTTTTGAAATATCAAATATGAGTTTAAGAGAAGCATCTAGTTAATAGTAATGTAAGTTTATCAGCATATGGAAAAAAAGAGAACAAAAGGAAAGTGTAAAAGTAACAAAACAGAGCGCATCCTCATTACTCAGCCATACAGCACGGATACAAAAGGCACACTCATAGGTTACAAACCTACAATACCGCTACCTAGATACTCAGCCCAAAAACAGCTCGGAAGTTGGAATCCAAGATCCTGAATGACACCTCTGATTCAGAGTAAAGAAAAGGAACGAACAGACCCGGACTCTAAATGGACGAGCCTTGAACCCCTATTCGACATGCTTGATTATTCAAACCATCAACCTTTTTCCATTAGCGACCACATTACAATTTTTTTTTTAAAAAAAAAAAAGAATGGTTTTACAATTAATCCAAAGAAGCCAGAAAAATCAATAAACACAGCCAAGCCAGTCTAATGGACGTAAAATTCGAATAATAAGAAAAGCAAAGCCCTTGCCTGAAGATCTTCTTCTTTCTCGATCGGATCGTCGTCGTCACGGAACCCAGTAATGGACTCGGATTCGACACGATCAGCCTTCAATTCTCCAACCTGATCAGCTACAGAGTCTTCGGCACAGACAGGATCAGGGCCATGATGATCATTAACCTTGCCATTCCCATTACAATCAACGCGAGCGGATTCTTCAGGCTGATCCAATACAGATATCTTCTCCTCTATTTGATTCACATTCAAATCCGCCGACATTGCACCCTCTACTGCTGTTAAAATAAAATAAAAGATGAATACACGAATCAAGTATTCAGATCAGAGAAAGAAAGAGATAGATCTCGGCCGGCGAGATATTGTTAGAGCAGAGTCAGTCGCCGGAGCGGTAGAGTCGGTGGTTGGAGATGGGAGCGGAAGAATGTGGAAATGGAGAAGGGAGAAAGAGAGAGCTGAGAAGCGGAGGAGTGTTTGTGCTGTGGTGGTATTTGAGAACGAGAAGAAGGATTAGATCTCAAGATTTACTATTTATTACTACGGTCATATATTTATAAATAGTAAATAAAGAGCCTAAAAATATCATTTAAAATGGATCAAAACCAGCTGTGTGGCTGGCTGGGAAGAAGGCAGCCACGGCCACCTCTCTCTTCTAATATAATCTAATGTTCCTCCAAGCTCAGTATCATTCTTCATTATTTTTTTTACAGTTTATTAAAAAAATACCAAAAAAAGCGAGGATTAAGAGGATCGATCTTGTAATTGCGAGAATTCTTGTAATCTAATAATCTTGAAGATGACGATGTGATGTTAGCCTTGACTATCTACTGCCTGCCATATGTTAAGCAATCAATTAATCAAATCAAATGATAAAATAAAAGTTTCCAGAAGGCAAGGCAAGGGCTTACGAGAGCGTCCCCCCTAATCCGAACAAAAAAGAGAGGTCAATGTCAAATGTACAAACGCGTGAAGGGAGGAGAAGGAGCCTCTTCTCCATTTTAGATTGTTTTTAAGTGCTCCTACGGGACAGTGACAGATATATAACGTTTCAAGTTGTATTTTTTTTATAAATATATTAAAATAATATTATTTTTAATAACTTTATTCTTAACTTTCTAAAAATATTAAAAAAAATAAATTTAATCTTTAAATAAATAATATTTTAACCACAAAGACTGAAAAAAAACCCATGGCTGAATTAAACCTAGGAGTCTGGGTGGAGGGGACCATCCTCTTATCTTTTTCTCTTTATTTTGTATCGTAGCTATAACTATAGTTATAAAATTTATTATATTTCCTGACTCTGTTCGGGTGATGGTTTGGATGAATCAATTTAGATTAGCTCAAAATAATATTATTAAATTAAAGAAAAAAAGTTTTAAAAGGAATGGTTTTTTTAAAAAAAATCATACTATATTAACTTTTATCTAATTTAATATAAAATCTAGCTCAAATTAGACTGGAAATTAATACATGTTCAGGTTATTAAATTTGACATGGTGGATACAACCAAGTCTTTGGCTGTGTTTGGAAACGTGTGTCGTGTTTTCAATAAATTTAAATTTTTTTTATAAAAAATTAATTTTTTATATGTTTTGGATCGTTTTGATGTTCTGATCTCAAAAATGATTTTAAAAAATGAAAAAATATCATTTTAATACATTTTAGCACAAAAAACACTTTAAAAAACAACCG
Organism: Populus x sibirica; assembly: GCA_019202695.1. NCBI lineage: Eukaryota > Viridiplantae > Streptophyta > Magnoliopsida > Malpighiales > Salicaceae > Populus > Populus x sibirica. Next base: position 287,131 of record JAGMVL010000423.1, read on the forward strand.
CAACCACAATTCCAAAAACTATTTCTCTCTATGTAAATACAGATCATTGATTAATGACAAACTTACCGAGTTAGAGAGTGCTTGGCACTTGGCAGTGTGGTAGCGGTTGCTTTTCAAATAATTTTTCGTGTTGAAATGCATGTCAATGATGTTTTTTTATTTTTTAAAAATTATTTTTAATATTAGTACATCAAAACGATCCAAAATATATAAATTATATTAAATTTTGATAAAAAAATTAAATTTTTTAGGAACGCGGTTCAAACCGCGTTCCAAAACGCATTCTTAGAGTGAGATTTTAATCATGGTGGTCCGAAGGTTTTGTTTCTTTTTTTTTCTTTTTCCTTCTCTTGTGTGTGATTATTACAGGTACTCTTCAATGTGGGATCCACCTCGGTAATTACCTATTATCTCACAATTATGTGGTAAATGCACCGGTGGGGTCCTTGCCATTGTTAAAATTCCGTTTCAAACCATATTTCGTGATAAATTAAATGTTTTTTATTAAAAAAAATATTTTTATATTTTTAAATCATGTATTGTTATTTAAAATAATTTTAAAAAAATAAAAAAATATATATTATTTTAATATATCTTCAAATAAAAATCATCCAAATTTGTGTGGCGTGGAGCATTTGCATCAATCAAAGCTCGTTGTACGCCCGCAAATTATACACAAGCAGTTCATTTTGCTCGTGGTATTTTAAAAAAAAAAAGAAAAAGAAAAACATTGAATCTGATCTATGACAGCTTGTGAACGACAATCAAACCGATGGATGTTCATAGGCAGTGCTGAAAACGACATTTACCTAAGATTGAGACTCGTAAGTACATTGGACAGCATGGGAATCGCATGTTTACTCCATCAACACGAAGCAGCCTCGCAAGAAAAAACTGGCTGTTGAAGTTTTCAAGGAATTTCTTTGAAGGGGTCAACTTATCTGTATGCATGCTTTTTTACTCTTTGCCAATTTGGCATGTGGAAGTCGACCTCTCTTTGGAAGGCTGTTCTAGCCTTCTAGGGCGAGCTGTTTTAGCCTTTTAGGGCGGTCTCAGCTAGGAGGCTGACGCAAATAGCAGTGGACACCACCTCCCCATCTCTGATCTCTACGCCTGCAAGTACAATGGCCCATGAATTCTAGCTTTCCCTAGCATTTCATCACCCTATACACGGTAACAAGCTGTGAATATTCTCTCAATTGCCTTGAAGTCTTTGACAGGAGGGCAAGGGCAACGAATAATCATATCGTATTATCTATTTATTCAAACCTCATCTTCATCGAGCATTGAATTTTACGTAAGAGAGATGCATTGAATGTACGTCCCTCGGGCTTTCACTTTAGATGTTCCCTCAAATATCCAAATCAATTGATTTGATATCTCTCATGTTATGTTATAACGTATAATAAAACCTTTTACATTTGTAATGAGAGATAAAATTCTCTTTGTTTATTATAACAATACCCCACTTGACTTGTAATATTAGATTGTATAATGTTTCATGCATAAAAAAGAAATTTAAATTTAAATTTTTTTTAGTATAAACATTTCAAGATTCTAAAGAAATCATGACAACAAAAAGCTTAAATTATGATTTCATTCAATAAAATTAAAAATATTACACACGTTATTTAATTAATCTTAAACAAAAGTTCACTATTAATTTAGCACTAATATAGTATTGTGCTAATTCCTGAATTTAATTATGAACATTTATAAATTTTTCCAAATTTTTGCTCAAGCGGCACCACTTTCTATGTTCATATAGGTAAAATTTCCTTCTCATATGGAGATTTTATTAAGAGTCTTAATAACTCATCCTCCATTTAATTTGAATACTAATTTTGTAAATATTGATTTTATACACAAATTAGTATACTTCGAGTTCAATAGATTGTGAAAATATATAATCTGGATGTAAATTATTTTCTTTTCTATCACGCTAGCTTCTCCTAAGTTCAATAGGATGATCCATTTGAATTTTTTTATTTCTATAACTTGGATCAAAATCCACATGATTTGTTGAATCTATTTTAATTTCAGAGTTATTGATTCATTCACTAATTGAATTGGATTCAGTTTGAAATTTATTTTTCATAAACTCAACATCTCTAGATTCACATTTATATTAAAACTTGAATCTAATATTCTATGTGATTTTGAATGTTCAGCATAGCTAATAAAATTACCTCTTAGGATCTGGAACTCTATAAAAGACAAGGTAGCTCAAACTCTAAGATAATTTAAGTTTGGTTTTCTTTTCTTCCATGATTCATCTGGATAAACTTTTAATTTTTAGAAGGAATTATATTATGTTTATGACAAGCAGTGAACAAAGCTTTCCCCCCGAAAACTAGTACGTAACTTGGAATTCACTAACATAAAGTTAAGCATATCAATAAGTGTTCTATTTTTTCTTTCCGTCAAATCATTTTGTTAAGCTATATATAGAGCACTAGTTTGATGTGTGATTTCATTTTCTTCACAAAATAAAGAAAAATCCATGGAAAAATACTCACAACCTCTATCACTTTTTAGAATTTGAATTTTCTTCCCCTTTTGGTTTTCAACTTCTAATTTATAATTCTTAAACATTTGAAAAGCTAGTTCTTTATATTTCATTAAATAAACATTTGAACAGTCATCAATAAAATTTATAAAATATATATTTCCCCTCCTAGTTAATATGTCATTCAATTCACATATATCATAATGCACAAGTTCTAATAAATTTATATTTCTTTCAACTTTAGAAAAAGTCTTTCTAGTCATATTTGCTTGAATACAAATTTCACATGTTCTTTTATCTTTAATTTTATAAGAAATTAAATCATGCTTAGCCATATATTTTAATGATCTAAAACTAACATGTGTCAAACGATTATGTCATAAAGATAAAAATAACTTGGTCATATAAATAGAAATATTAACTTTATTATTAATAATAAGTTTGAACATTTCATCAAATGAGCATCTCTTCCTTACAAATAGTCTACTTTTTAACAGAATAATTTTATTAGACTCTAAAACAACAAATTTACAGATACAAGATTTTTTCTTATATCTAGTACTTGTAAGACATTCACCAATAACAATTTCTTTTTAGAAGTAAAATTTAGTTCAACACTTCCTTTTCTCGTCACCTTTGCTACTTTATAATTTCCTATTAGAACTTCTTGTCCATCTTTTATAACTTCATAATCTTTGAAGTAATTTTTATTGTTGTATATATGGATGGTTGCACCATAATCATACCACCAGTCATTAGACATGGTACTTGCAACCATACGGAGCTCATTAACCATTCCAATATGCGGATTTGAAACCATTGAAACAACTCAATTTCATGTTCAATTATATTTGCATTATTGGAGTTCTAAACATTGCAAAAATCTTCTTGCTTTTGTTTCTTTCAAAAGTTACACTCACATTTGTAGTGCTCTTTCTTACCATAATTGTAATAGGTCTTTCTCTTTTCTTTTTTAATTGTTTGGGTTGTCTAGATTTTTAAAGTTATTTGTTGCCTCGAAAAATTTCCTCTTGTTTCCAACATTTTTATTTTGAACATTCTTATTTACTTCAATGTAATTCATTTTTGTTGCAGATTCAGTGGTAAATTTCTTTACATGAATTATGGTTTCCTCTTCAATCTGCAAATGTTTTTGAATCTTTTCAGAAGAAAATTTTTATATGATATGTAATAACTTCTTCCTGTAATCATTCCAATTAGAAGGAAGTTTTGCAATTATTCCTTTAACTAGTAACGTTCCAGGAACTTCCACTTTCAAGCCTTTAAGTTTAGAAACCAAGACTTGTAGCTCATGGACTTGATCCATGACATAGACATTATCAATCATTGAAAATTTAAAATATTTCATGATAAGAAATTTGTTCACACCTTATTTTTCTATGTTGTATTTATATTCTAGTAACTTCTAGATTTTCTATGGAAACTATTTAGATGTAAAAAGATCATACAGATGATCTGACAGATTATTGAGGATATGACATCAACACAACATCTCATCTTCATCTTGTTAATTTCTCATGATTTGCCTTTAACTTATCATTGTTTTCAATTGTAAATGCAGAAATTTCAAGTAGATTCTGATGAAGGATGTAGAAGAATTTAAAGCAATCAACAGGAACATCATCTTGTCTTTCTAATGAACAAGATTTATTCCATCAAAACAATTCAGCTTCACAAACTCTTGATTCACCGTAGTCTTGGATTCCATTACATATTAATACCTTAAAATTTATTAAGTCAGTGGATATAACAGGTAGGCTTTGAGGTGTAAAGATATACATTCAAGAGACAACAAAGCTTTGAAACTTGTAGATAATAACTTCTATAAGTTTTTTAAGAATCTGTGTTTCATCTATGATAAACTTAAACAAAGAATTTGTAGAGAAAAATAAAGAGAGAAGAAGATTGTTTTCTAAATTGATTTCTTTCGGTATCAAGCTAATATTTATAAGAAAAATAACATAATTTCATATCAATATATTTATATAATTTAAAAGTATACCTTTTCAGATGAATATATTTGTAGAATTAAAAAAACTCTTTAAATAAACTAATAGAATAATTTGACAACAGATGTAATGTATAATTAATTGATTTACATTTTTAAAACGGGGCAAGCAAACTTCTGTTTATCTCTCTACCCATTGAAGCTATTACAACAGACACTGTATGGACGTAAAGGATGTGCACTAGACGCGCACATGTAAAGGAGAAGCCATTGATACCAAACAATGAAAGGGAAGTTAGCAAGAAATGGCATGGCATGGCATGATGTTCATCACGCATGATGGACAAAATACTAGAAGGCACTCAAGAGCATACCAAAACGCATAAAAGTTAACGAGCCAAACAGAACCACCACGTCAACCCTTTTGTCGCCCTTTTTATTCTTGAAAAGTCGGCGTCTCTGCAAGAATATTTCCTCAAGATACTTTATTTAACTACACTGTTTTACGCCCATCATTTTAATAATCATACTCGAACATTATGGCCTTTGATGGCGGAATTAATGGCAGTCGTATTTTGTGATATCTGAAACCCTTTTTTTCTCCGGTTAGACCAATAAGAAAGGAAAAAAAAGGAGAAAGAAATAGAGGAGGGAAGGAAAATAATTGCTAGGGCATGAATGGCGGGGGGTTAGGAGTTAGGACTGAGGAGGGTACGCAGGAAATGTTCGCAAATCGTACGAGTAGGTTCATTCTATGGTAAATAACATAATTAAACTCGAGAAGGTTTGTTAGGATTTTATAGATAATTTGTATTCAAAATTACCAAATACAAAATTAGATAGATAGACAGATGTAGAGTGTGTTTGAAAATACGGGCCAACCTGTATTTTAAAAAAATTCAATTTTTTTTACTAAAAGTTAATTATTTTGTATATTTTGAATTGTTTTGATACGTTAATTTTAAAAATAATTTTTTTTAAAAAATATCATTTTAATGCATTTCAAAATAAAAAATATTTTAAAAAGCAATCGCAATCACACTCTCAAACGGGATCTTAAAGGTTGTGAAACTCAAACCCTTATATATATATATATATATATATATATATATATATATATATATAAAGATCTCAACCACTTTGTGAGGGTAATTAAATTGTATTTTTAAAAAATTTAATTTTTTTTTAAATTAAATATTTATGATATTTGGATTTTTAATATGTTAATAATAAAAATCAATTTGATTGAAACATTCCTTGACAAGTCACAAAGAGAAAGTGTCTAGATGATGTCATTAACGTTGCTGATTTGCTGTGTTGATGATGATTATTTGGACACGGAATTCAAGCGGCTTGTATGTAGTTCTGTATTCAAAGTGTAGACGGAAGGAAGGAACATGATGGGGCTCTAGAAATGCAGTACAAGTAAGACAACACACCCACCTTGTTCCCCACGTGTCATCCTGCAACCATATGTTCTTACTTATTACCTCTTGACTCTCTCTCTCTCTTTTCGCCCTCTCTGCAGGACAAATTGGAAAATTAAAAAGAAATGATAAATTAATACAGCACCAACTTCCTTTTGAAAAATTCCAGATGTTGTGATTCAAACAGCAATATATAATTATTGATGTTGTTTTTTCAAACAACTACATTAATTAAATCATCGCCGACATTAATTTAATTAATTTAAAAAAACATTTAATTCTCATAATATATGAAGCACCTGTTTTGATTTCCTTCACCCAACTCCTCAAATGATTTCTCGTTCTGCCAGCTCAGGTGACTTGGGATCATAGTTGGTTTTAAGTCATAACAACTAGGGATTAATGTTTTATATTTTTTTTAATAAATTCAAAAAATTAAAAATTAATTTATAAATACTTACCTTTATATATCTTTTTTTTATAACCGACATCCTTAACTTTTTTATTAAAGATAACTATATAACTCCTATCTTTATATATTGTTTCTTAACTTTTTAATGTGAGTTAATTATACTACACTTCAAGCCTCACATTTCTTCTTTTTTTTTGTCCTACGTTCATATACTTTGTTTCTTAATTTTTCAATGTGAGATAATTATGTATAACATACATCCATATAGATTGTTTCTTATTTGTTTGATGTGGGATAATTATTCTACACTTCACGTTTCCTTTTTATAGCCCACATACATTGATTTGGCGGGTTAACCCAGTTGATTCAGATTTTTTTTCTTCATTAGTTTTTTCTTCCAATTTCATCTTTTAATATTGTAACTATAACTAAAAAAAATCAACTTTTCATTGTAGATTGCACTGTTCAAATCAAACAATGAAAGACAGATATCTTTTAGTTATAGGCTTTTTTTGTTGCTTTTTTCTTTATTTTTTTTAATTAATAATTTTTTTGTTTAATTTAGTTTGTTAATATTAATTTTTTTTCAATTTAGTTATTATACTCTCATGACATAGATCCCAAGTTTAACGGGTTAACATGATTTAACAGGTTCAACCAATTAGTTCAAAAAAAATTTCTTTTTCTAAAGTAGTTTTTTCCTTTTAATTTCATCTTTTAATATCGATTTAATTAAGGATTAAACTTTATGATTTGTTTTGTTTACTTTTCATTAGATTATTGTAATCTCACGAGGGGATTTTACTGTACCCTCCTCGTAAAGCACTATTAATTGGAATAGTGCTTTGCTTTGTTGTTTTTTTCTTTATTTTTTTCTTTTCAATTAATTTTTTTTTGTTTAATTTCATTCTGTAATATTAAATTTTTTTCTATTTTGTTATCACATTTTTATGACACGACCTTGCAGCCAGACCCACATCCAAGGCTCTTAAGTCTGATGTTGCAATCAGATCCACTTAAACTTAGACCATGCAAATTTAATATTATTATTAATATTATAAATATTACTCTTGGGTCAGGTGTTGCAGCCAAATCTAAGACTCTTAGATATATAATTTTATAAAAATCCCTAATACTCTTAAATTTTAACTTTTTTAATATTTTTTATATAAAATAAAATTGACCCGCGGTATATCACGGTCACGCAGCTAGAATATATACAGACATACACACACGCCCCACTTCATAACTTATCTTGTTCTATCAAAGAATAGCCTTAGACCTCGGCTAGCTAGCCACACCACGTATGGAAGCCAGGGGCCAAGTTCGGACATTATGGACATTACACAGCGAACCACAAAAATGTAACCATCCATAAATAGTATTCTTACTACTGGCTATGACATAATGGACAGGTATGCCTTGACGTCAATACAAGTTAATCACAAACCTGATTTAATGCCATTTATTTCCTTTAAATTTCTTTGACTCAGATTTTCACAGCGGGGTTGGGATTGACAAGTTGCTAGGATATCCGGGTAAACTGGTTTTATATATAATTTTAAAATGAAAAATAGGTTTTATATGAAATTTTAAAGTAAAAAGCTAATTATGGATAAGAAATATATTAGCACTACATATCTTATTTGAGGTAAATTATATTATATGATCTAGATGTAGCTTAAAAGTATTGATTAGTTCGTAACTAAAGATTCGTCAATGACTTAAAATAAAAATTTATTCTTATGAAAAAATCTAAAGTTTTGAGTTTATTATGAGCTTGTATGTCTAAATAAATTCTTGTGGAAAGAAACCATGTAGGTGCTTTGATAGGGTTCATCTATTCTGGAAAATAAAAGAGCTTTCCACAACTCGTATGTTGTGATGAAAATACTCAATTAAAATTGATGAATATCCAAAATAATTTTGGAATTTTCAAGTCAACTTTTGAAATTTAAAAGCTTTAAGAATGAACAAACAAAGTCTTATTGCCTAACATGAGGTCTATACCCACATGGACTTAGAGTGATGCTAAGCTTAAGGGTGATGGGTTTTGTAGCTTGTATACTTCTGAAATGGGACAAGATAAAATTATTTTACTTCGCTAATAATATTTAATTTTTTTTAAATAATATTATTCTATTAAAAAAATATCATTTGTATGTTAAAGTCCCAATATTTCTTTTAAAAACATGTCATTTGGAAACTTTTTCAAAGCCAAATCATTTTTTTTTACCGGTCGTTCGAATTATCTTTAAACTCACCAAGTTAATTTGGTCATATCAATACTACTCTCACATTATTTATTTTAAAACCCGGACCGGATAAAAAGTCGAATTAAAAGCTTTCAAGATTAACCTACTAGACCAGATTTAATAACAATGACCAAGAGTTTCCTGCGTTCTAGACATTCTGGTTTTTTACTTTTTTTTTTTTATTTTTGATCGAGCCACAGTGAAGCATCTCTATATTTGATCCATGTTTTCACATTTAATTTGCAGCTTTTATTTAAAGACATTTCCACCTTAAATGTGTGTATGTTGCATGATTTTCTAGCCTACAAATGTTTACCTTGCTTTCATAAGCGACGCATCTATCACATTCAAACTAGTTCTTAATCTCTGGGGTTTATTTACTCATTTGGTAGTTGTTTAATAGTTAAGATATTTTTGAACAAAAATGAGCATGAAGGATTTTACAGATTGTTATTAGTCCATTCAACATGAGCTTACACAAAAATGATGCATGACTTGTAAGAAGTTCATGAAAACTCTAAGAAACAGTAGAGTTCAAAGCCCTAAAAAATTGGTAATTTCTTAAGAGTTGAAGGTTTGGCAAAGTGAGAGTAACATTTCATGCTTCCATGCTACTTAATATTCATTTGATTTGGTATATTATAAAATTAAATACATAAATTAATTTTTTTTTTCTTGTTTATATAATTAATACGTGAGTGTTTCATTGTAACACTAAACACTATACACGTATTGTTATGGATAGTTATAGTGAAATTATTGTTTTGTCTGTGGGTGGAGAAAATGAAGTCTTGGTGTGAGGAGAAATTTGGTATTTTCTAATGGCTCATTGATTATTAAAAGATTGTTAGAGAGTATTTGTCTTTTAAAAAAAATTAAAACAATAAAATATTTATTTACTTTCGAGATCAATAAAATTTATAGCTGTTAACCAATGGTTTTTTTGTCTTTTCAATTCGTAAAAGTACATTAAGAAAACATCTTTACTCTTAGAAAAAGATCAAAACCAAGACATGTAAGGGCTTTTTTTTTTCATTTCACATGGGTTTTTTGTAATTTCCTGACTCATGGAAGATGTTTTGGTATTTTTATGTTGGGAAATTGATTTTTTATTCAAAGCAATTGTTGGCATGTGCTCATTACGTGCTAGCGAGTGGGTGGTATCCGCGCTATATGGGTGGCACGTGAGACGCAACCCAATGGCCAAATATGCTCTTCATTGTGTCGTTGGAAGCATCATTGTGTCCTCTTTCTTCTGATGTTGTGCGTGGTGGTAGATGATGGGTAATTTTTCACTAGTATCCAAGTTTTTTTTTCTCTTCTACCTAAAAAAGTACATGTTTGTTCTTTTTTTTATTTAAATTTTAGTCCTTATTCTTTTGATTTTTTATTTTCATTGTAGGCCTTTATATAAAAAAAAACTTGTTTGTTTTTAATTTAGTCATTCAATTACAATTTGTCATATATTATTTTTTTTCCAATCCAGTCCTTATTCTTTTGATTTCTAATTTTTGTTCATGGCTTTCTTTTTATTTTTATTGGATTTCATTTTTACCTTTCAATCAAAGTTTATATTGTTTTATTTTTTTGAATTTGGCCATCATTCTTTCGATTTATTTTTCTTTTGTTAAAGTTATTTTTATTTTCAATTTAACATTCAATTGAAAATTTTTTGTTACCATCTAATTTATTTTTTTATTTCGATTTTCACTCTCGTTCTTGTAATTATATATATTTTTTTGTTTTAGATTATATTTGTGTAATTGATTTTTTTTTCCTGATTTCATCCTTTAGTGTTTGATTTATTAGGGATTGGGCTTCATGATTTTTCTATTAATGGTGTTTTTGATCTAATGATTAAGGTCACGAGTTTAAAAATTTAATGCGGTTCGACGTCATTTTTCATTTTCTTTTCTAATTTTATTATTCTACATTATTGTTTTAGAAAAAAAAGATTGATTTTGTGGTTATCTTTAATTTTTTTTTATTAGTTTATCTCAGTCTCATGATTTAGACCACCGGTTTTGTAGGCTTTTTTGAATGATTTTTTTTTTAATTTGTTTTGTTTGTATTTAATTTTTAAAGATATTATAGTTTTATGTTTATACAAATGGACTTCATTTTTAAAAATAAAAATATTTTTAAAAAAATAATATTTTTTTTATTTTATTGAATCAATTTTATGAATGTTTCTATTTATATTATTTTTTATTAATTTTAATAAATAAATTCAATAAATACAGCCGAGTAAATGTCTTATTCTGCGTGAAATCCTGTTTTACATCCATCTCTTAATTTTTTCAATTTCTCTTTTAGTTATTGTTAACATTATATATATATATATATATATATAGATGGTTGTCGATTTATTTAATTAGATGCTTGCATACGTTTTTCAATTTACACTTTAAGTTTTTTTATTTTAAAAAAACATATTAAAATAGCCTACATACGTAATTTTTTTTAAAAAAATTATGACCCGTGACGAAGCACAGGTCAAATAGCTAATGAACTATAAATTCATACGCTAATGTTTATATTGGATACAAAACCTATTAACTCAATTAAAATTTTGGTGTTTTCCGAAACCATCATTATGAACAATAATTTTGGTGTTTTCCGAAACCATCATGATGAACAATGCTACTACTTATTGGCAAACATTTTTTACTCTTCAACAAACATTGTCCGTTGCGAAGGGCAAAAACAAAACCTAGTTTTTACTAATTACAATCTATGGATGTTTATGGATATAGTTAGATCGGGTGTGAGTTCATAATTATATACAACCCAACTTTTGATAATTTATAAATTATAAAACCTAATCTATTCTTTTTTTTTTTCACCTAAACGAGTTGGATATATTAGGTTAGATTGAATTTTTTATGGATATTACATATATTCATAAATTGAGTTTATATTGCTAATTTTTATAGATTTCTATTTAGAAACAGGCCTATAACATGAATTGTAAGTGCCACAGTATCCTCAATATTTGATCTAATCTTCGTATCCTGCACCACCAAAAGTTCTAGCTACCTTCCTTCTCCCCTATGCAAAGAGACTAACTATTTTCTTGCTACGTTAAAAAAAATTAATATGAAGCCCACTAACAAAAACATTAGAGCCAAAATGTTTCTAAATAAAATAAAATAAATATTTAATTCTTAAATTATCAAATATAAACACACAAAAAATACAAGGTATACAAATTAAATCAGGTTACCTAAGTTTTAAAAATCTTAACCAGCCATCCAATTCATAGTATCTATTTTTTAAATTTATTAACCCACTCATTTTATAATATTCATCAACTTAAGGACATATAATGTAAATACTACAAATGAGATGGTTTTTTTTTTACCACGCCACCTATTATAATCAGTTGAATGTGGTCCCTTTGGCATAATTTTGCATAGGAAGAAAGTAAAAGAACAAGACGATGCTTTCCACCGTCATATACGACAAACTGGCAGGGAAATGAATTTATCACTGTACAAAGCATGGAATAAATTGATTTTCACCTCTAGCATCCAATGCTGGCTTCCTAGCTCGTGCAAATCATGGCATGAAATAAACCAAGCAGCCGAAATGAAGAGGAGGGGAATTAAGAGAAAGAACAACGATCCAACCTTTATATTTACAAGCATTGTAGAAAAAACCAGGTGATTTCTGAAAAAACTAAGTGACTTTCCCATGGCTTGAACTGCTTTCAATAACAGTACAAAAAACTGAGCATCTCATCAGAAACAGTGGTCTGTCAGAATTTGAGCATCATGAAAAGCACATGGAGTTGAGATAAATGAATTTATTTATATACAGGCGTCCATCGCCCAGCAATAATGTGAGCACCTGCAGCAGCAGGTTTTGTTATTGCCTAACCATATCCTTTATCATCAGCTGCATCAACAGCAAATGCACTCTTACCTGGTATGGCCCCATCGTTTGATCTGTCAGTAGTGGAGGAGGAGCATTGTTTAATCGGCAAGCTTAAAACACATAGCAAGACAGAGGTGCATGTCTGGAATTGAGATTTCCTAAATAGGAGCCACAGAGTTAACCACTTAAAGCTTAAGCCTCCTTATCAAACCTAGCAGGGCACTTGAAAAACCTGCTGAAGGTTGATGAATGCTGCAGACAGCAATGCAATGGGGCAAATTGTCCATCCACTTCCAAGGATTCATGCTCGTATAACTCTTTTTAAATGAAGTATCGAAACGTTTTTGTAGCAGTTTGAGTTCAAAACTCATTGGGTTCAGAGATTTGTAAGATGGGAAAGAGTAACTCAGTGTAATCCGAAATTAAAAACAGAGTTAAATTATCTGCAAGTGCCTTGTGGTAGGGCATGGTTATAATCTCAAACAGGGAAACGGTGCAATCGATATCCACAAGCTGGGGTCGCGTATAATTTCATGGAAGGTTGCTGTCGCGATTCACCAGTCCACGTGGAATGCATGCGCTGTCCCTGCACGAAAATGCCCTGTGAGTTGTGACACAATTCCAAGACTATTATCTGTTTTTTTCCATGAATGAAAGGATTTCATTATCGACGGTAACTAGAAGCAGGAGCTGGCCTTCCCTACACAGTTGCTGTTTGTTATATGATCAAACAAAAGAAAGAACAAACAGAACTCCGACAATTAGATCACCAGCTACAGAAGGTCCAGTAATAACAGTTCTTTCTGCAGCAACTTTGTACTGTGCAGCCTTAACTGAACAGACTACACACTGTTCTTCACAATGTCATCTTCAATGAATCCTGTTATTAATCTCTTTCCATCTAGATGAAGAGCACCAAGCTATTCCGATCAGTGTAGAAGGAGAAGTGGTCCTCTTATGTGGGTGCGATTTGGCCCAATGAAACTCCATATTACCCAGAACACAAAGAGGATTAATAACCCTCCCCATTTTCAACTGTTAGCCAGGCAATGAAGCTATGCCTAGGATAATCTCTTTCAAGTCAAGATGTTAAATGTGCCTAATAAGCGTTGGATCACTTGCATGATTGGTTTCTATCACACTAGGAACATTACTCACTGAATCAGACACTAGATAGCTTGAACTTGTGCACCAGAACTTCCAATTCTATAATCCAATTTACACCAACGTTTCACATAACTGAAACAACCAATGATGCCTAGAAAAACAAACTTCATAAACCCTAACAAAGATCAAAAAGTTGATATATCCATTAACTAAAAATAAAAAAACTAGGATATGTTTTTCCACTGTATAGTGTGAATGACATGAAAGTGTCAAGTGTGAAAATTTGTTCGTGATGATACTGGGACTGCTTTTCCTATTTGGTTGTGTTTCTTCACTTCTCCTTAGTCCATGTATATCCTGAATTCTCCTTCTGGTATCAAACCTGACTGCGCCAATCTTGCAATTCAAAACATATGCAAAGTGAAAGAAGATCAATGTCCACGTAAAGGCGAAAAGCAGTGGATCTAAACATGATGTTTTCCATTTATGCTTAAGCGCGGGATCATCTTTTTATGCAATTTTGTTGTAATTTTTTAATTTAATACTCAATACCTGGCTGACATATTTATGTTTCTGCTGATTCTACGAGTTAGTGATGCAAAGGTTTTGACTAGTCAAGCTGTTGATCCCTTCCATAATGTGAAGGAAACCCAGAATTAAACCCACCATCTGAGCATCACAAGGAGGTATCCTTCCATTTCAAAGTGGCTAAAACCCAGAATTAAATCCACCATCTGAGCATCACAAGCAGGTCCTTCCATTTCAAAGAGGCTTACTCTCTCAATGAGATGAGCTTTCAACACGGCCAACAGCAGATTTTAGCTTGTTCTCCAACTGTCCCACGCTCGTGAGCCCATCTCTAGTGCCCATGACGGAGAGTTTTGGTTTGGGCGACTATATAATTGTTTTATGGTGCCTTCCAAACTGTACAAGAGCAGTTTATCTACTCCAAAGGGTAACCCATGCTTACATAACCAATAATTCCTGCATAACCTGCAATTGCAGCTCCTACATGCGTGTGTGTGTGTGTAAATCTCAGCCAACGAAAAAATTGAAGGAAATGGGAGAGAGAAAATTCCTTTGCGCTCAATTTGAAGTTTGTAAATTGTAAATATATGTTCAGTAAAGTGTAGGAAAGGTTTCTGGAACTTTTGTTGAAGGACTAACTGACAGAATATGTCCCAACCACTTTTTGAGAAGGTTGTTTGATATTGTGATAGCTATTGTGGTTGTAATTTGAAAAAAATAGTTTTATAAAAAGTATTTTTAGTTGTGGTTGGTTTGAAAAAATATATGTTTGGTAAAAACTGTGGTTGAAATTAAAGTTGAACAAAAAAGCAGTTTAATGTGTTTGGTTAAAAATGCTTTTGAAATTAAAATTATAAAATAATATATATATATATATATATATATATATATATATATATTCGATGATTTTTAATTTAAATATTCTATTGATATTACATCATGAAAATAAATAATACTTTATATAAATTATTTTTTTGAAATAGACTATTTCGTAAATAATGTAGAAATTCAAGGGTCCAATTGCATAAATTCAGGGGCGAAATAAATAAAAAAGATTTTCAAAGACAAGGGCTTGATTGTAAGATATCAGAATTTCAGGGGGCAAATTAAAGATGACCATTTTAGCCTAAAACGACGCCGTTCAAATCAACTATTCATTCTCCCCTTCCTCTGAAGTCGAGGAAAACCTGCGTGAGAAATTTACCAAAACAGTATCGGCCATATCCAATCCTCTCACCAAAACCAAGCCAGATCATAGGCTGGATTGTCTATCACAAATCCCACAGTTGGTTCAGCTCCCTTTGCCCCCACGATGCACCCTTAGCATTAAGGAAACCCAACACCAATAGTCGAATAATGGCACTGTTGGTGTTCTCATCCCACCAAACATGAAGCAAATTTAAAATAGTAATTATCTTCGTACATGATCACCATCCAGAAGATAAGCTTATAAAAAGAAGGGAACGAGAGAGGAAGCTAGAGAGACAGAAAAAAAACAAAAAAAAAATAGAGCAAGACAGAGGAGAGGGATTTTTGCTTTCCTTCAGAACTCCAGCAACAATCATTTGGTCTCCAGCTATAGACATCCTTCTCCAGCAATTCACTCTCTACTGTGTGGAGAAGAGGAGAAGCAGCTTTGAGCTGCTTTCATTGACACTGCGTTTTAAACGCAAATTATGGTGGGTTTCATAAACAGTAAATAACGTTTTATCCATTACCAAACGATTATATTACTGCGTTTTATAAAAACGCGAACGCGCCCGCGTAGACAAACAGGCTCTAAGAATTGGGATTGTAAATTTAGAATTAAGATAGCGGTGACGGTTCAAAATGTTTTTAACTTAGAAATATATCAAAATAATTTTTTTTTAAAAAAAAATTATTTTTAACATCAACACATCAAAACAATATGTAAATATAAAAACAAAATTATTTTAAACAAAAAAAATCAAAATTTAAAACACGGTACAAACCGCGTTCCCAAACAAGTCGTTAATCAGGCAAAAATACCCTATCATATGATTCTTGTCTCCATGAATTGGTAGCTTAATATGTTTCAAAAAATGCTAAAAATATCTCAAAACGCTCATCAACATCGTGATGAACACATGTAGGCATGTTAACAGAAACATCAAATAAAACATCAAAAACGATGTTTCCTTTGGTTTTAACCATTTCAAAATCAATAGTTATTGGATCAAAACCATACCTGCAGAACCTACCTTCAAAATCTTGTTTGCTGGCAACTTTTAAGAGACCCAAGTACAAACAGCAACGACATCTGAATTTCAGCAAAACCATTAAGAAAACACCAGTTGATCTCCCAACACTTCTCATGTCAAAAGTGATTGCAGTGAAGCCTTTGATGGATAACCTCGAGGCAATTCCATGCACGAGTGTCCGGCTCCCTCCCATTTTTGAGTATGGATGCACCAGCACTATTGCATTGCTTTTGATTTGGGTGGTTTCGCCCATTTTTTAGTATGGATGCACCAGCACTATTGCATTGCTTTTGATTTGGATGGTTTCTTGAGATGGCTCGAAGACTATTACATGAAGAGTTGTGCCATCTGGGGTTGAAATGAAGCAAGATTCAATTGCAATCTTTGTTGTTGTGAAGGGAAAAGGAAAAAAAAAAAGAAAGAAACGAGAACCTGGAACAGACACTTAATGGCTGTGTTAGTTGAGAATGAAGAGGGATAATGTAGGGGTTTAAGGATCATAGAAAGCAAGGCTGATGATTTTAAGGAGTGGCAGCTATTGGTCTTGTTGATGTTAATGAGCTGCAGAAGGCAGACATCTAGGTGGCAGGATAAAGGAATTGTTAATTTTAGGAGAAAAGAAGTTTCCATAAGCTTATTTTTTCGCAGAGGATCACAGGACAACACAATGCCATGTCATTTTGGATTTTCACAAGAAACTCCAGAAGATCTAAAAAAAGGAAGAGAAAGAGATTCATATTAAAAGTATAAAGAAATCCTGAAAGAGTTTACAAGGGAACACCAGTGATATTTACAATGTTTAGCTAGAAAGATTTGAGAATTGAGATCAAAGCTTCCCTAGAGACGGTTCAGAGATTTAGCAATTGGGAAAGAGAAATCAAGGTACACCCAATATATAATGAAATGATATACTCACACCATAAGATATATAACATTTTGGTTAAATTACTGAATGAGTGTGGTTATATAACAGGCCTAACTTTAATGACATGATCACCAATCTTAGTACACAATGATTCAGGGCCAAGAACCAAACTGCGCAGGACAACCCGTTCCCCTGAATTGCAATATTAAAATACAAATGCATCTTAGGCAACCCCAAACTAGACTAGTACATTCCACAGTCATCACATAAACCACCATCAAGGGCATCTACAAAAACAAAGTGCCCAAATGTTTTTCAATTTTGGAAGAAAACAATGCCATTCATTCGTTGCAAGAGCCTGAGTGTTTTGAAATGGAAAGCTTCTATCCCTATCATTTCATTTCCTTCAGCAGTTTTTGATCAGAACATCATTTCCTTCCGTAAATTCACAAGTACTAGCAGATACTCAAAGGGAAGCTCAAACAAACAAATATTAAGTATTTTAGGTAATTGTCTCTATCATCAATACATATTACATACAGTTATAGTTCAACTCGTCATTTCTCTAAATCAAATATGTTGCAAGTGCCTATCAAGGAATTGATTGATCGCTAGGATTCTATTGCAGATCTGCAATTGAAACAGTTTTCACCCACATGAAAATACAAGTAAAGCTTGACCTTGCTATTGTGCTTGAAATTCAGATTCATTTAAAATTTAACCTCGACTTCAAATTCCATACCCAAATCAATGCTAACCCATTAATATTAACCAATCTACATCTTTATCTTGCATTACTAAACCAAACAAACAACATAGTTCATAAAACCCTGAACAAACCTTTACAAAATTGATATATAATAATAATACTCCAAACAAAAAAGAAACCACTATTCCAAAGCGAAATGAGTTTCGATTACTTATCTTAACATAACCAAATTAAAGTTTCACCAGTAATTTCAACAAATTCAAGCACCAACACCACTGGTAGCTCCCTTCAACGCCTTCTTCAACTCCTCGTTAACATCTCCTTCTACTGATTTCTTCTCATTGTTTCTCCTTTCAATTTTATAACCACTACTCCCACTTTTAATTCCATTTCTCTCAAGTTTCCCAGAATTCAATTCCCCAATTAACAATTTCCCTCCACCAATTTCCTCCGTCAATCCCTCCACAGCTTTCTTCAGATGCCCATTCTCGCTTTGAAGTATCTCTAATTGCCTTTTCACACCCAAACACGCCTCTGCCACGTCAGAATTCCCCAACTCCATCCCCACCTTCCCAGTGGTCCCCTCTTTCTTACTCCTCCCATCTCCGCCATCCACGTGTTCAATCCCAACCTTGTTCATCACCAGAAACGGTATCTTCCTGAAATTAATCCCAGCCGTTGATTCACCACAACCACTCTTGATCTCAGCCGGGACCCGAACTCCCCACCGGAAATTCACCACAGCCCTGCTCCTCACGGGCAACTTCGTCCTTGCTGCCACTTCGAGACCAGAAAAAACCCCCGCAACCGCACTCGCCGTCACAGGAGGCAAAACAGTAATCCTCTTCCCATAAAACATGCCATTAGCCACAGCCGGAGTCGTATTCGGAGACGCAGGCTCGACGACCTCAACCGATCCATCATCATCAGACGAAACGCCACCGTTCTGAATCGACCTCGTCACGTGACCGACATGACTGGACGACTGCGACTTCTTAATAGAAAAGTCCCCAAATTGAGGCTTGAAGTGAAGCATGAAGTTAGGGTTCAGATTATTATTATTACCTTTACCCAACAAACTGAATTCAGCACTCATAATCATGGAGCTAGAGACCGGAGAGCCGAAAGGGCCGGTTCCGGTTTTGATAACGAGAGAGAAGGGGTTCCAGGTGTCATTAGGACGGTAAGAGAATTTGAAGCAGGGGCCTGATTCAAAGAAAGTAGAGAGATTTAAAGAAAGTTCTTTGGATTCACCGGCTATAATCCCTGATTGGAATGGTAAACCTATGATGCTTAGTGGCACTTTGGCTCTAAAAAGAGGGTTTTGCTCTTCACGAAATTTTAGGGAGGCTTTCATTTTTTGTTCTATCAATAGCGATCAGTGAAGTGAAGATCGGGTGATTTATATAGCGATTAAATGGGTGAAGGTTTTGGAGGGATTTTGAAATTCGGATGAGAAAATTTGGAAACACGTTCCTCGAGGGAGCTCAAGCTTTGGGGGCAATCGCTGACGGAAGCGGATTGATAGGGGTGGTTTTGGGTGTAATTTTTGTGGGAGGGAGAGGGTGAATTCGAGGGATACGGTCTATTTTCTGATGGGTGGCTAATGGAGGGGATTTTTTTTTATTTTTTACATCACGTTTTATTTTAAAAACAAATTAAATTTTTTTTATTTTTTATTTTAAATTAATTTTTATATATATTTTAAAATTATTTTTATATATTAATATTAAAAATAACTTTTTTAAAAATAAGTTTTACTTTAATATATTTTTAAAACAACAAAACTTTCAACTAACTCCAAATAAATTAAATCTCGCCATGTAATTTGAATTTTTGAAACAGGTCGACTATGACCGGCGCGTTTAGCGTTTGTCTCTACTGAACCGTTTGATTAAAATACCCACGGGTGACTCACTTCACCAGACAGACTGCTTGTGAGTTTGTTCAGCACAAGAGAGAGTGTGTGATCGTGAGGCTGTGCCTGTCAGCTCGTCCATCAGCCATGTGGAGTGCAGTCTGCGTTGACGTCACATTCTTCAGCATTTGGTCCCTTTCATAAATATTTTTTGTGGGTTTTTTAATTAATTATCATGATATTTTTTATCCGTACAAACTTTTTTGGAATTAAGTATACAATAAGTTGTTTATATCCAAGGTGAGTTTAATTTTCATAATTTTTCTTTTGATAGGAACATTTTTTTAATCTACGGCCTTGTCAAAATAAAAAACAAAATCACTCAAATATCTTTTGATTAAAGTTTAAAGAGCAAAGCTTTTGGATCAAATTAATTGATAAAGAATACAGGTGAGTAATTGAATTTGCTAAAAAACCTGACATAGAATTAATTGAAAAAACCAAATTAAGATATCAAATTAATTTTTTTTTTTAAATGATAGATAATTAGTAACAACAAGATATTGTTGAGTTTATTAAAGAAAATGAGATGTAAATATTTTGTAAGAGTGGATGGTATATGTAGAGGGGGTATTTTTCAGTTAAATAGTGGTGGTTACAGCAAAAAAAATAGTCGAAAATATCACATTCATTTGCCTGAAAGTGCATATTCGATCAGCCAAAACTGTCGAAGAAGAAGCTAAACAGTAGCTGAACGACGTGTCATTTAAGTTAAACTATAGAAATTGGAGTTTTTAATTTGAGATCTAACAAATTTCATTTTAGTCTCTATTTTTCCAATTGTTTTTAATTGCACTCGCACTCGTAATTAGCTCTCAAACTCTTAATTTCATGTCATGACACCCTTGCCAAACTCAATCATCAACCTTAAAGTATAGTGCCATATATTGATCCTTGATTTTTGATTTGTGCACTTGGACACTTAATTTACCGTCAAACTTAATTTTTTTTAATTTGGCCCCTGAATTAGTCAATTTCATCCCCTACAATCATACGATTTTTTTCAGTTTTGTCCTTGGATTTGGATTTGGATTTCTTTAATCAAGTCCCTAATTGTTCATTGGATTTTAATATTTATGCAATCAAGCCCCTGATTTGACCAAATTAACTCTTTAAAATTATAAATTGACCTTCAGACTTTAATTTCTTCAAATTAAAGCCTAAATTAACTTCAAATATCAATTCTTCTTGCAATTAAGTCCTCAATAAAATTAATTAAGCCTTTCAGAATTCTTATTGAGTTCTTACCTATCCAGATTTGTATTTCTTTACCCCAAATAAAAATATTTTCACCAAATAAACCATTTGTCAATTAGAATTGGGTTGCTAATTTTATCAAATTTATACATGTTGGTGCTCCAACGTTTTCACTTGTTATTTTGGTCTTTCACCACCGACTTGGACAATCTTCTAGGCTTTCTTCATGTATATTCTCTTGTATTTTGAATTTTTTTCTATTTTTTTCTTGATTTTTTTATAGGGTCAAAAGTGGATAATAACAAAAGTGCCATTTGAATATAACAAGATTGAAATGACTAAGAATAATGTATTTGTGAGGAAAGGATATTGTAACAATAGACTTTTTATACTCAATGTTGCTAATGAAATGAATGCAATGCATTTTTTTTCTACTTATTTGCTTGACTCTATTGATTTATAGCATGCTAAAGTAGGACATGTTAGTTTATCTTATCTTAAAAAAAATAAATTCTCTTGGTTTAATTTATGGTTTAAACTCTTCATCTATGAAGAAATATGAAATATGTGTTGAAACTAAAATTACTAAGAAAACATATGCATATGTTAAAAGAAAAATTAAATTACTTAGCTTAATACACATAAACTTAAGTGATCTCAAATAAACTATGACTAGATGAGGTAGGAAATATTATGTGACCTACATATATGATTTTTCAAGATATATAAAATTTTATCTACTTAGAAGAAAAGATGAAGCTTATAACATATTTTATTATATAAAATAAAAGTAAAAAATCAACTAAATAAAAAAAATCAAACGAGTTAGATCTGATACAGAGGTGAACATTTTTTTTTTATGAATGACTATTGTGAAAAGAAATGTATAATACATGAAGTTACTCCACCTTATTCACCTGAGTCTAATGGGGTAGCTAAAAGAAAAAAAAAACTTTAAAAGAAATGATGAATGTTATACTAGTTACTTCTTTATCACCTGATAATTAATGGGGTGAACCTATTTTATCTACATGTCATTTACAAAATAGAATTTCTTATAAGAAAACTGGTTTAACACCTTATAAATTATGAAATGATTATTATCCTAATTTAAAATATCTAAAAACATGGGGGAGTCTAGCTGAGGTTATGTTACCTGAACCAAAAAAGAGAAAGATAGGTTTATAAACTTATGATTGTATGTTTATTGGTTATTGGTTATGTTGAAAATAATGTTGCATGTAGGTTTTTAGTATTAAAAAGTGATGTGCTGGATTGTAATACTATTATTGAAACAAAAACTGCAGGATTCTTTGAACACATTTATCCATTAAGAGAAAAGATTTGTTATTAATGGTAATAGAATTGATAAAACTCACATTAAAAAAGTAAGGAGTAAGAGATAAAGGAAAGAAACTTCATTTGAAAATGATTTTTTCACTTATTTGGTAGATAAGAATTCAGTGACCTACTCTGAAACTATCTCTTCTTCTGATTCTAGTTTTGAAAAGAAGCAATTAAAGTTGAAATTGATTTGCATATACAAAATCAAACTTGGAAAATAACTTATTTGCCCCCAAATGCAAAACCTATTGGTTGCAAATAGATTTTAAAAAAATATATTTTCCTGATGGTTCTATAGATAAATACAAAACAAGATTGGTTGCAAAGAGTTTTATTCAAAAACAAAATGTGGATTATTTTGATACATTTTCACCTGTAAGTAGAATTTATTCAATTTGAGTTTTAACTATTTTAGCTTCAATTTATAACCTTTATATACATCAAATAGATGTTAAAATTGTTTTTCTAAATAATGATTTAGAAAAAAAAAGATATATATGTTACAACTTGAAGGTTGTTTAGTTCCTAAACAAAAAAATAAAGTTTGTAAATTGAAAAAGTCTTTATATTACTTAAAGCAAACTCCTAAACAATGGCATGAGAAATTTGATGGAGTTGTTTTGAGTGATGGTTTTTCTTCGGTTAGTATGGATAACTGTGTGTATACTAAGTCTATTGATAATGAATATGTGATCATTAGTTTATATATAGATGATATGCTTGTTTTTTGTACTAACATGAATGTCGTGCATAGCATCAAACATTTCTTAAGCTAGTGTAATATTAGTTATTAAAATTATAAGGAGAGACAATGATATAATATTAATACAAGAATATTATATAGAGAAGCTTTTCAAGAGGTTTGGTCACCTTAATGTGACACTTGTGGTACTTCTTATAATGCTAACACTCGAAGTTGTTGCTCAGCTTAAGTATGCTCAGATTATTGGGAGTCTAATGCCTTTGATGAACTTCACTCGACCTGATATAACATACGTTGTGTATAGATTGAGTAGATATATATATATATATATAATCTTAATCATGAGCATTAGGTGACAATAGTTCAACTAATGAAATATTTGAAAGGTACCATGGACTATGATATTTTATATAGTGGATTTCCTGTTGTATTAGAAGGATACATCGATGCTAACTAGATTACATATTCAAATGAGATTAAATCCATAATGATATATCTTTATTCTTGGTGGTGATGCAATGTCTTGAAAATCATTCAAGCAAAGTTTAATTGCTCAATCTATCATGGAGTAGGAATTCATAGCTTTAGAATTAGTAGGGAATGAAGTTGATTGGTTGAGGAATTTTTTAACTAAAATTCCATTTGGAGTATAACCAACACATTATATATCAATGCATTGTGATTGCCAAACGGTAATAGCCACTGCTAAGAATAAATTCTTCAATAGTAAAAATTGACATATTCAATTAAGACATGATGTTATAAAACAATTGCTAAAAGGTGGAATTATTTCAATTGATTATGTAAAGTCAAAAATAAATTTGGCCGATTCTCTAACTAAACTAGTTGGTAGAAAGATGATATTAAAAATATCAAGGGGAATAAGACCAATGTTAATTAAGAAATCAAAATGATGGTAACCCAACATATGTGATTGGAGATCCCATGAATTAAGTTTATATGAGTAATAACAAAGTCATTTGTGGTCTGTAGCACTATAAAACAAGTCATTTTCTATGATGTGAGGATAATACTAGTTTGCAATTAAAGAGATGGTGAACTAAAAAGTTCTTAATGAATTTTATATTGCTTATGGATAGTGTTTAAGTTGTAGTGAATACTTGATGGAATCACCTATATAAGTGTGGAATGGGGCCGCTTCCATAAGATACTAGCAAATCTCTACAGCACTCATGAATAATCAGGCGCACGCGTGGCTTATTAGAGTAAGATCGGTCAAACAACAAGAAATTATAGGAGTATAATTTGATTGGTGAGATACCTAACTTACAATAAGAATTTTTTATTCATAGAAGTTAAAAACTTTACCAATAATTTAATTGCTAAGATACCTAAAATATATGTATTAATAGGCTTCTAATCACACATTAAAAAAATAAAATCTTTTAATATTTATATAGTAAACTTTAATATGGGCTACTAACCAACAAGGATAAGGTGATAAGCTTGCCCACATATGATTAAGTCGTGCAAGAGAAAACTTTTAATTACCCATTTACACGTGAGACAATGCCTATACTTTTTAAATTTTTTGTCGTCAATAATGATTTATTTTTGACCTACTGACATTGTAGTTTTTTAAACTTTTGGAATTAATTTTCTAGCAGTTACATATATATACGAGATGACTTGCCCGCGCGCTGTCGCGGGCTTATAAGACAAATGCACTTGATAGTGTTATAATTGTGAACCAGCGCTAGATAAGTAATAGAAATTAAAGGTATGATGGAGCAAATATTTCATGACGGATAAAAAAAGTTGTGTTGGTGATCAAAAACTTAGAGACTGAACAAAATGATTTGTAGCAATCTACGGTGTTTTGTGAGGAAAGATACAGAGTGCTTTTGCCACATGATTTAGCTTTTCGGTTAATAAAAAGCAAAAAAAAAATACAAAGTTAAATTCTCTACCAACTTAATATAAAAAAAAAACCAACAAAGATAATTTTGGAAGGAAAAAAAACCCATGAGAAAAAACGTTGAAGAATTGACAATGTTTTGTGAGGAAAACTATAGCACTTTTCCCAATAAAATAAACTAAAAAACTATTTAGAGAAATATTGTAGCAATCCACAGTGTTTTGTGAGAAAAACTACAACGCTTTCCTCATATGATTTAGCTTTATTGTAATTATAATTCTTAACCAACTCAATATTCAAAAAAAAATCGACAAAGATAATTTTGGAAAAAATCATAAAAAAATCACATGGGAAAACACTGCAACAATTCACAGTGTTTTAAAGAAAAAAATAACAAAGCTAAATTCTTAATCGGCTCAATATTAAAAAAAATCAACAGAGATAATTTTAGAAAAAACAAAAAAAAAACAAACACCAAAAAAAGGAAAAAAATCATGTTGGAAACACCTGTAGCAATTCACAGTGTTTTGTGATGAAAGCTACAGTGCTTCCCCACATGATTTAGTCTTATTTGTAATGACTTGTAATTGTAATTCACAAACAACTCAATATTAAAAAAATAAAATTGAAAAAGATAATTTGAAAAAAATTATAACAAAAAAAAACTATGTGGAGAGACACTGTAGCAACCCACAATGTTTTATGAGCAAAGCTACAATACTTTCCCCACATGATTAAGCTTTATTACAAAATTAAATTTTAACCAACTCAATATTTAAAAAAATAAAATCGACGAAAATAATTTTGAAAAAAAATATTACAAAAAAAGAAAACACAAAAGAAACTGGAAAAAAACCATGTGAGGAAAAACTGTATCAATCCATAGTGTTTTTTTGAGGAAAAACTTGTATTTACTTGTAATTGCAATTCTTAACCAGCTTAATATTTAAAAAATAAAATTGACAAAGATAATTTTAGAAAAAAACATAACAAAAAGCAAAAAAAAACCATGTGGAAAAAAACACTGTAGCAACCAACAAGTAATTTTCGAGGAAAGTTACGGTGCTTTCCTCACATATTGTAACCGTAATTTTTAACCAGCTCAATATTAAAAAATAAAATAAAAAAAGATAATTTCGGAGAAAATCATAAAAAAAACCATGCGGAGAAACACTGTAGCAACCAACAATGTTTTAAAGAAAAAAAATTACAAAACTAAATTCTCAATCAGCTCCATATTAAAAAAAAATAGAAAAATATAATTTTGAAAAATAAAGAAATAAAATAGAAAAACTAAGTGGAAAAATATCACAGTAATACACAGTATTTTCAAGAAAAAAATTACAAAGCAAAAATTTTAACCAGGTCAATATTTAAAAAGTAAAATCAACAAAAATAATTTTGAAAAAAACAAAAGAAAATATAAATGAAAAAAAAAGAAAAATTAGGAAAGTTGGAAAAAAAAAAAGTAATTTTGAAAAAAAACAAAAAAAAGAAGACAAAAGTTAGCAAAAAAAAAATGAAGAATACTGTGAATTACTGTTGTAATCCACATTAATTTAGGTGTGGGGAAACAGTGATTCCCCACACCATTTAGATATTGTTTAATATATATATATATATATATATATATATATATATATATTTCATAAAAGCTCTTTAACATTTCTAACAATTATTTTTTGAAAAACTGTTGTAACAACAACCAATTACAAAACAACACCTTAATTCTATCATTTATTTTCTAACTAACTGTTGTAGACTTTAATTCTCATATTTATTTATTTTTGTGCTGTTGTGGGCTACAAGCCTATACATATTCCTGCATTTTTAGAGACTAAAAAACAAAATACCACCTGACTTGAAACACTTAAACTTGTTGGATTTTCTTTTTGTTGTTTTCCTTCTTGTTGTTTATGCATCTCTCCTTTTGAAGAAGAACTTGTTAAATCCCGGATAGTCTTGTGTGGGTAAATATCCTCAAGGATGGATCTGTGCACGCTTGAGGGAGGTTTTTTTTTTTTTCCTGAAATGAACAAATGATGCAGTCAGCCCTAGAAACTAAAGGGAATAAAAGAGATGCGTGACCTCTTAAATCAACAGGCGATCCTGGCAGAGACTTGTTCTCGTTTGCTGCAGACATTGAACAAATGATGCAGTCAGCCCTAGAAACTAAAGGGAATAAAAGAGATGCGTGACCTCTTAAATCAACAGGCGATCCTGGCAGAGGCTTGTTCTCGATCGTTTGCTGCAGACATTGTAACAACCTTCTTAAATTTCATTGGTGCTGAAGAAATGCTCTGGAAAAATGGTTGCCTTGATGAGATGCGAGAGCAGCTCATAAGCCTATTCCAAGATGCCTCTCCGTGTTCAGTACTGAAACTAGCTGCGCTTGACATAAATACTATTCGAGAAGAAGATACGCAAGGCCTGATCATCGCCATGTTTGTTACAGGAGTTGCAGCTGTAGCCATTTTGTGCAGTTAAATCTCAGAATAGTCTCTGCAAGAATTTTCTAAAGAAGTTGAAATCTACCTTGTCTATAACGTAAATGACATCGCAACTTTTTACTACTAATTCATAGCCCTAAAGTATCACTGCGGTACTATTGCTTGAGCAAAAAAGAAGGGTGTTTTATATAAATCAACATTATACAAATACTGCTAAAGCAAAAAATTCGACACATTAGCCATGTCATGCCAAGATCACGTTGAAACTCACCTCTGTGACTGTGATAGCAGAGATTTGAGCTACATAGAAGGTGATTTATTTTAATAACAAATGAAAATGTATTTGTATATCTATATCACAAATGATTTGAAAATATTAAAAGAAATTAATTTTAAAAAAATAAATATATTTTAATTTTTTTAAAAAATATTTTTAAAATATAAAAATAAAAACTTTTTATGAAACAAATTTTCCTCTCATATTCTTATTTCCTTGAAAAGCACATCAAAATTATTTGGCGCATCGATTGATCAAA
Source organism: Populus x sibirica (assembly GCA_019202695.1). Lineage (NCBI taxonomy): Eukaryota > Viridiplantae > Streptophyta > Magnoliopsida > Malpighiales > Salicaceae > Populus > Populus x sibirica. Next base: position 315,040 of record JAGMVL010000423.1, read on the forward strand.
AATTTTATTCTCCTTAATAGTAAAATTATAAATGAGTGTTAATAAACCCAGTCTTGTTATGGTGTTAATTTGCCGATTCAGGCATGATGTCTTGTTATAGGGTTAACTAGTATATTAATTCGCGCTCTGCAATATGTTAATAATAATAAAAATTTTAAAATATAAATAAAATATTAAGAATATAGAGAATAATGTTTTGAGTCTAATGATAGGCCGACATACCAATCCTAAGATAATTGGATCTGACGTGGCAACTAGATCTAAGTCTGCTGGGTCTAGCGGTTATGTTAGATCCAAGAGCCTTGGGTCAGGTGTGGTACCCAAATCCAAAAAGCTTGGGTTTAATGTGTTTATTAGACCTAAAGTGCTTAGATCTAGCAACCCTTGCCCGCCCTATGCAAACAACAAAGAAGCAGATGACAATTGTGCATTTTAATTGTTAGGAGAGAGAAAAAAAACAAAAAACACAAACAATTAAATGAACATCTTGCCATAAAATGAGAAATTAAAAATAAAATTACTATTATAATTTATAGTAAAAAGTCTATAATGATTTCTTCATACCATTTAGTTTTTGTTATAATTAGTTAGGTTTAGACTAAGTTTCATATTAAAAAAAAGTAGTAGAAGAAGAAAGAGGGGGAGGGATGAAAAATTTAATTCCAATCCAATAAATATTGGAATAAGTGAATATTTTCTTGACCCAATAAATAATAAATAAAATATAGATATTGTCTTCGATTCAAAACTCGATTCAAGCTAATTAAAAAAATATATTATAAAATATTAATTTTTTTTTAATACAATATGATATATAAATATTACATAAAACAAGAGAAAAACACACACACACACACACACATATATATATATATATATATATATAAAGGACAATAAATAAGAATAATAGATAAGATATATAATAAATAAGATATAATAATGAAAATAATGAATAGGATATAATTATCGATGGATAATCTTCACCCTTGACAGCAGAGCTATCTATACTTCTCACCCTCCACTTCTCCATCTCTCTTTGCGACCCCTATCAGCTTAATCTGCTCCCGTAGAAAGAAACCCTTCTCTAGGGTCAGGGTTTTGGCTCCTGTTCTTTATTCTGTTACCAGTTCAGTTCTTTCAATTCTTTATTCGATCGGGATTTTCCTATTCGTTTTTATTTGCATCTGGGATTTAAATCGATGATGGATACAAGAAAGAGAGGGAGGCCTGACTTCAAAACTAATGGCTTTGGTGGATTCAAGAAATCTAAGCAAGGTCAACTATTTCTCTTAATCTCAAGATTTAGCCAGTTAATTTCTTTAACTGGTATCTGGGCTTTTCATGTTGTTTGGGTTTTTTTTTTGGTGTTTTACTGATTTGTTTATGCTCTAAGTATGTTTTTAACTTTTTGTGGATTTATGCGTCTTAGCTTTTAAGAATTTGTTAGCTTGCACGGTGTTTTAAGGGAGAATTTAGCCTCAAGTGTTCTTTGTGTGTCTGTTTGGTTTCCAAGGCTAAATTTTTAATCATTTGCGTGTTTTAAAATTTGGGTCAATGCCAAGAATGAAGCTTTTATTCCGTGGAAAGATTGGTTGACAATTATCTTTACTGTTTTGTTTCTTTTGGATTATTTTTTTACATAATTTATGCTTCTGTATTGTTGTTAGAATGTTTAAATTATGTTGTTTTTGGGGTTAGCTGGTTAGGCTTTTTTTTTACGTTGGTTGTAGTTGTGATTTTGCCTGCTTGTATGTCAAACCTTTGCTGCTGTTTCACTGGTAGGACTGTAGAGTCAGGAATTACCCGCATTAGCTTTGATTGTAGTTATGATTCTCTTGCTTATCCCACTTCTTCTGCTGCTGCTGCTTGAATATGGGCATAATAGTTTCAGAAACTACCTCATTGGTTGGTGTCCTTGAGAAATCCAATTTTTAAGCTGTCGTTGAACATGCAAAATCTTAGCCTGGAGAAACTTTACCTGTGTTACAAGTTTTACTTAAAGCACTGATAATGTAGCATTCATTTATAGGGTGAAAAGGCTGCAAATAAAACACTTCAAACCATACAAACACTCAAATTGAATTATCCCCAAAGCTCAAGAACTGTTACTCATCGTCAAAAGATTGTCCTTTGTTTGAGTAATATATTTTATAGAATTAACCCAAGCATCCTTCAATGGCTTTGAGAGAGATTTCTGGTTTCTCCTCTAAACATAACTAACATCAAACAGCCTCAAATATAAATGCATTTGGCCAAACAAAAATCAAATCATCTCCCAGAATTTAACTTCACCTCAATTAAACATGCCCTGAACTAAGTGAAAATCTCAACAAAACAAAAACACCCATAAACTTTATTGGAGACTTCAGTTCACTTGTGAAGTACAAAAACAGGGTTACCCATATGAGTGGATGCTACATAAGGGTGAGAAAAATTTGCTGGAATGTACTTGTCAATGTACATCTATATTATGCACTATGCATTCTATATTAGTTAGACAATTTTATTCTAAAAAACTTCGGTGTTTTGTAGTGAATCCTACTGGTATTAAACTTGGGAATATTCTAGAATAAGTAGATTAAGAATCTGGAGAAATTTTAACTGAGAACAAGTAATTAATGTTTGTAACAGAAATGGACCCCTTATCAACTGGTGTAGGAAGCAAATTGAAGCCATGCACCAAGTTTTTCAGGTTCAAATTTTCTCACCTAAATAAGTATCTTGAATTTCATCCTTTATCTTTTAATATTTAAAAGTTACTGTAATTTTTTTCCCACAATTTAAGTTGTGTACTGTGCTAATGAAGTGGGTATTCTAGCTGTTATACAGGTACTTAGTCATATCTGTGCTTTGTTCAAACAAAGTTAATTAATGGAATTTCATTGGAGACTTTGTTTTACTTATGAACTACAAAAAAAGATAATTGCTTGCTGGAAAACAGTTGATGTAAGACTTTTTTTTTTCCTGGATATTGATTTTATTTTTATACCCAAGGAATGTCATCTGGCTTTCCTTGCTACTTTAACAACAATAACATTTAATGTCATTTTTTCCATTTTAAAGTTTATTGGTTCTGGATTGAACACAACTTCCTATTAAATAAATTAGATTATGTTGAAGTAAGTTAAACTTTCGGTATGGTGTCAAAAATTTAGAATAATGGATTTGCTGGCACAGACTTGTATTACTGTAGCAGCAAGTTCAATTATCTGTGATGAAGTTTATGCTGTGCTATCTTCTAATCTGTGATGAAGGTATTCCAGTTTGGAGTCTTGTTGCCTTAGTTCATTGGTATAATGGAGTCTTAGTTTAACATCACTTCAGCTGTGTTCCTTATTTCTGGTCCTAACAGAATTTTGATTCAGTATTTCATTTTTCTAGGTGGTAGCCTATTCTGATTTCATTCCCAATAAGTTGGAGATGATGTTATACAGAATTCATCATGTGAATCTGCATTTTTATCAAAGTCAATTGCTTTGTGGTTATCATCTGCAGTTGATAGTTAGAAGAATAAGATCGTAGACGAGCATTTCAATCTTTTTTAATTAAATGATAGTTGTAGACCTTAATTGTTTGATTAGTATTCAGCTGCTAGATGTACTTTTGGACTTTTAAGCAGTATCATTTATTTGCACATGGTGGATTGACTTACTGAATTTTTTTTTTGGTTATGCTTTGGATTGCAGCACTGCTGGCTGTCCATTTGGTGAGAGCTGCCACTTTCTCCACCATGTTCCTGGTGGCTACAATGCTGTGACCCAGATGATGAATCTGGGACCTACTGTCACCCCACCATCCAGAAGTATGGTGGCCCCACTGCCAGTCCCTAATGGCTCTGCTTCGTCTGCTGTTAAAGGCCGGCTATGTAACAAATACAGTAGTGCTGAAGGTTGCAAATTTGGTGATAAATGCCGTTTTGCGCATGGTGAGTGGGAACTTGGCAGGGCTTTTGCTCCATCTCACAACAATCCACGTGCTGCTGGAGGTGTTCCAGGACATTTGGGTGGTCGTGTGGAGCAACCTCCTCCTGGCCCTGCTACCAGCTTTGGTGTCTTTGCCACCACTACAAGAATCAGTGTCGATGCCTCCCTTGCTGGATTCATCATTGGTAAGGGTGGTGTGCATTCCATACAGATATGCCACCAAACAGGAGTCAAGCTGTCTATTAAGGAGCATGAAACAAATCCAAATCTCAAGAACATCGAACTTGAGGGGTCATTTGAACAGATTGCCCAAGCTAGCAAGATGGTAGAAGAGCTTGTAAAGGTGAATTCAGCAAAAGCCGCTGCAAAAACCTCTGGGGGCCGTGGGGGGCATGCCAATCCAGGAAGCAACTATAAGACCAAGTTGTGTGACAATTTTGCCAAAGGGTCTTGCACTTTTGGTCAAAGGTGCCATTTTGCTCACGGAGCTGCTGAATTGCGCAAGACAGCAGCGTGAGTGTTAAGTTTTCCTAGTTTGGCTCCATCTGTTGTGCAGTCATGTATGCGTGAGCTCTATTGTAGTTCTGGCCGTGCAATGTTTATTGGTGAGAGGAAATTATGATTTAACATTTTTTGGCGTCTTGTATACTTTTTTAGAACTATCATAGCTTTAGCCTTCCAAATTCCCCCCCTTCTGCATCTGATGTAACATACTTTGGCAGCTTGTCCATGCCGTCCATAGTTCCATGTTCCGAGTAGATAATAGTAGCTTTGTCTAATTTGCTAGAAACCCTTGAATTTTAAACTTTTGTATTCTATTATAATACTTTAATAATTTCTATTGCGAAGTGCGATCCTCCTATGTTTCAGAAGCCAAAGCCTTTTTAGAATTATGTCACGGCATTCTCTTCATAAATCATTACCTCGTGCAAGATTTTCTATATCTGTGCAGTTTCTATTATGATTTAGATGGTTAGAACCATTGTTGTAAAACCTGGCCAGCCCGGTGGATGGACCTGGGCAACCCGAGGTCTCGGCTAGGTTTTACACAGGAAAAACCAGAGTTGCAGTTGCAGTTGGTCTAATCAAACCCGAGAAACCTTGCATAACCCGAGTGAAATTTAATTCTTTTTTTATTTTTTAATAAAAAGCCATTTCTTGAGTCTCTTTTCTCAGTAAGTTCCATGGCACCTTGTGTCTTCTACTATGCATCTGGAGGTTCTGGTCCCTTTGGAATCTTTGGTAGCAGATCTCACAAATATATCACAAGCATAGAGATATTATCTTTGCATTTGATATGATATTGGAATAATAATAATAATAATAATAAGAAGAACAAGAACAAGAAGAAGAAGAAGTTAATACACAAAGAACGAAGAGTAGCATCTGGTGTATTAAGAACGATATTGGAATAAGAAAGAAAACCCATGAATTAAATTGAAGAAGAAGAAGAAGAAGAAGTGAAATGAATGGTCAATGTGCTCCCTTTTATCGCCTCCCAGTCTTGACGAAAACCCGCATCCTTCTTCTTCTCCAATCCATCTCTTACCGGTATAATAAAACAGTGATTATACTACCGACATAATAAAATACAAAATAAAAGTCACCAAGAAAAGTTTTTCCAACGAACGATAACCGCCCATACACCCGTCAAAAAAACCATGCCGACAAAATCAATTTCCAACCACCGAAAGAGTATTCGATCAATAAATTATAAAAATCCGGTAGTGTACCTTCCTGACTTTCCACAATGAGAGCCACCGATGGGGCGTGAATAAAACTCTTAATTAATGGCATCCATTCCTCAGGAACAGTTAATGGGGTCTAGGAAACAACATGGAAGCTTCTGTAAAGAATAATACGTCAAAATCCATTTCAAACTCAAATAATTCGAGTATAGTTTATATGGATTGTGATAGTTTATGAAATATCTTTATTTATTTTAAGTAGGATTTTTTTTTATTTCACTATTTAAATCATAGTTTTTAGACCAGGCCCGGTTCAAGAGCCAGGTTTCGGGTTTTGACCGGGTATCGGGTTATCTGGATTAATTTTTTTAAAAAAAAAATCAAAACGATATTATTTTAGTAAAAAAACAAAAATTAACGAGTTGCAACCGAGTTTTTGACCGGGTCACACCGGGTTTTTTTCCCCTGTTTTTTTTTAACCTGACCCGGTTCCAGTCCTAGATCAACCGGATTCTAAATTAACCCGCCGGACCGAGTTTTAATAAATAGCTATGTCATTAATGAAATCTCATTTGAAAATAATTACGAACTTTTTTTTTTTTCAGAGATAAGATTCTTCAGTTGGTTTTGTTAAAGAATCTTATAATAAACTAATTTCCTATTTTAGATTAAACAACACAATAATGAATCATCAAACGGATTTAATTTACAGCACAACTACACACCAGAAAACGTGAGGAGCCAGACAGGCTCTTAATTTCAATACTTATCATCTCACGTGCGATCACTATCAGATAACTGTAAATTAGTCAAACTAAGAGGGTTAATTCCGTGAATATAGTCAGCAGATATTTCAACATCACGAATCTCAACCATATACTGTTGAGAGGAGCGGTTAAGATTGAGGCCACGTCATCGCATGGATTGGATACAGGTCTCGCAAAGCAGCGCATGCGACCAAAATACCACTGACAAGGCGCCACGTGAAAAAGCATTTAAGAACTATAAATAAGTCCCCCTGTCAATGACGGTCATGATGTCAATTTGAATTTGTTTGGGATCGTCCAAATTTAAATTTAAAATGTATTTTATTTAAAAATATATAAAAATAAAAAAAATTATTATTTAAAAATTATTTTTGATATTATCACATCAAAATAATAAAAAAATATATAATTTTTTTATTTTAAGTAAAAAGAATAATTTATAAAATTAAAAAAAAAAAATTTACACTATGTTTCCAAACAAACCCTGAAATAACAAAAAATCGATAATTTCTCTCTAAATTGTCATCAACTGCACATTTAAAACAATGTTTTTTAACAAATAAATTTTTATATTTTTAAATAGTTTTAATATGTTAATATTAAAATTATTTTTTTAAAATAAAAAATTTATTACTTCAATATATTTTCAAAATAAAAAATACTTTAAACAACAAAATTATTCCAATTTAAAAATTTAAAAATATTAGTAGCCTTTATACTTTTCATAAAGCGTTTTTATAAATTTCTCACATAAAGTAACCTGATTTTTTTTATTTGCAAAGTTGATATAAAAAAATCTTGATACTTTTATAAAAAAAACTGTACACAATAAAACACACATTGGTAAACTATCTTTTGGTATATATACTTTCTTATTTTATAAAAAAGCTCTATTCTAAAGGCAAAATTCAAGCCATCTATTGAGAGTGAAATTGAATTTTAATAACCCAAGTAAAATAAAAAAAATTGAAATTTTTCTTGCATCTATCAACTCTCAAGAAAATGACATTAATCTAAATTTAGTCGAAATTAACAAGGAAACGTTGACATCAATCATCATTCAAGAAAATTACAATAGTTTGTAATTTGGAAGCGATATGAAATATAAATAGAAGTTGAGGGACCGATTTGTAGTTAGGCCAGCCGAAATTACAAGGAAACGTCTAAACGACAAGTTGATATGTGGGGCCCAAATGGAAGAGCAAAGGTAGGAGGAAGAGAGCGGTCACGATATTGCTTAAAATACTGGCCTCTCCCCCTTGTGCCTTTGCTCAAGGGCCGGCTACGCCTATTATTGCACGCCCGCAAGCACATAGAAATAGAGAGGATTTTGGGAAAAGGAGAAGCGAGGCTTCAAGAGAAGGAGAGTCACTCCCTTTCTCCCTTATCAGGTAATAATACATTTCCTCTCCTCTTTAGCTCTCTGCTCTGTTTCAATCACCAACCTGCATTTTTGTGTTTGATTCCTTTGCGGGTTCTGCGCGCGAATGCTTGTTTTCTTCTCTCCTGGGTCTTAGATATTTCAGATCCAGGTAAAAACGATGATATTTTCTCTGATGTTTCTGGTATTATATTCGAGTTAATTACAGTATTATTTTGTAAGAGATTGGTTTTTGTTTAGATCTGTGTGTGCCGTATTGTGTTGTGTTTTTTCTCCGTGAGGTTGGATTCTGTTTAGTCCTCCCAATTTGCCGAGTCTCTTGCTTTCTTTCTTTTCTTCTTCTTTTTTTAATTAATTGAAAATGGCATCTTTTAAAGCTATTTTTTTGTTTTAGTTTTTAACGAACTCTGTACTGAGCAAATTAATAATAATAATAATAAATAGCATCTTGATTTTGAATGCTTTCAAGATATTTGTCTGGTCGTTGTTTTTAAATACTTTCTCAAATTAAATATATAAAATCTTGGTAGACTCGGGTCAAATAAAGAAGATCTCAAACGGTGTTGGTGAATCTTTTAATAGTGACGATGCGGTGTGGGTGGGTGGTTCTTCGGTGGTGGGTAAGGAGGCCGGCCTTAGATTTCGACTATAGCTGTTTTTGTAGGTTTCTTTGGCCTTGTTTGAAAAAAAAATATCTCCCTTGCCGCCGCTCTGCTTGTGAATAATTGGCTGGGGGGAAATAAAGAAACCAACTTGGATGCTCAAAGCTGGTGGCTCCGAGAAGGACGTTTTATCTTGGAATAAAAATAATAATCTCAAAGTCCATTTTATAGCCTTGATGGAGAGGCGAGATTGACAAATTAGTAAAACTGTGGTTTAAAAAAAAATTATTTTTTTTATATTTATATATCGCTTTTACATGTAGCTGATGAAATTAAATTTAAAAATAAAAAAATTATTTTAATATATTTTTAAATAAAAAACAATCCTAAACTGACATGACATGACATGTGAATCGAGGAAAAAAAGAGGGAAAGGGAAGGGAAAATCCATGGAGATACATAATAGAATCAATTACCTATAGATTTGGAAAATGAACAGGAAAACAGTTTGTTACGATCCGAGTATTAGGCCCGCAAGGGCAAAACAGTAAACAGAATGTCAGTACATCGGCGGCGGATGGTCAGCATCATCTCTTCAATATTTCAATGAGTCATGATGTCCCTCTTTCATGTACCTCGTATAGTCGGCCGTTTAGGTGTGTGGGGTTATTACAATCTTTATTGATTTTTTTTAAAAAATTAGCACATAAAATTAGAGATATTGACAGGAGTATATTTTTTTTAAAAAAATGCATAAAATAGCACTGTTTATAGATTAAAAAAAAGATGACATTTATAAATTCTTGCTATTTAAAATAATAATGGAGAAGGGAGGGAGATAAAAATCTTGGAGAAATATTAAATATCTAATTACGACATTATTGGTATTAATAATATCAAGAAATGATACTATCTATGATTTGAGCATGCCACGCTTGCCATTTAAAAATGGTGGATGGCGGATGGTTTACTTGTTTTTTTATGTCAAGTGTATTACCCTTGGTGGAATTGGTGGTGTTGTAATTAGGACTTTGGTATTTTTAGTGTTTTGTTTTTTTTCTTTTTTTTTCTTGCTCATTTAGAAATTTATTTATTTATTATGAACAGCGAGAAGTTATAAATATTGTGTTTTTTTAATCGGGACATTGACGTGTTTAAATGGGTCATTTTATCAAAAAAAATTTCTTTGTTATTTCACCGTTCTAATATCTAATAATATCCCTATTATTTTCAGCCGACTTTTCAATTTTGTGGGTGCCATGTTTGAAAAGTAGTTTACAATAGTTATTTCATCAAAGAAAGAAGAGAAATAAAAATATCGTTTTTTATTTTAGTAAAAATATTTTTAACATTTATAATAATTTTTTTAAAATGTGCTCAATAAATAGACAGGGAAAGGTGTTGTCCCTTTGTTTTGGTAAAAGTCTAACACGGATTCGAAATACCTTTTGGTTATCATGGTCTCATTTATGTATGTCTTAAGTACTCCTTTCTTCCTCCTATCACTCCTTTTGTCACCCCCAACCTACCTCATTAAAAAAAAAAGAGGAGTTTTCCTGGCCATGGGACCCCATATCCCACTAGCCAGGAGTGGCATCGGCATCTGATGCCTTCTAAAGTTCTCAAGGGCACCTACCTCACGTCTTTGGTCCACTTCCACCCTTCCACGTTTCCTCTTATGCGAGTTCTGTCCATATTGTAAGGAGTTTGTTTATTGATTGACGCCCGATACACAGTGGAGGTCGTCGTTCGACTTATAAGCTTTCTAGGCCAAGTGTGGATATGTGTATGTGTCAGGACACCACAGCCTTTATTTTATAACCACAAAAGGGAAATATCATGATCTTTTTCTAGCATAAACTCCTAATGTATACAAGCTGTGCGGTGGTCCAATACTAGCGGGCCTGTCGATGATGTGACCGAGTCTGATTGTGTCTTTCGAACCAGAAAAAAAAAAAAAGAACGATTGTGTCTCACCAATACTTCAACATGACCCAGTGGCCGAAAGGATAAGCCCTACCTATTGAGTTAACCCCATGTGGTCATGGAGTTGATTAATCTCCGTCAAACTCAAAATCACTTCTTTTTCCGAGTCGTTGGCGTATTCTTTTGAAACATTCTCCTTGCTTGTGCTGATAAATCCCGAGTTTATGCAAGTGTTTTCTTCTAATAACCAATTAATAAGAGCAACACCTGGCTCAAGCTGTACGGTTAAAACTTGGAAAAATCAAGGCAGTCTCTTTTAGTTGTCTTTGCTTGGATTGATACGAAGACGAAGAGGTGTAACTTCTTGTTCGTCAAACTTTACAGAAGCAGGAAAAGTTGGCTGTTGACGTGGTTCGATGTTTAGCAGCCGAACATTAATGCCAGTAGTTGTCCATATATAATCTTTGATATAATGCTCCTAAACCTTCAGCATAGGGAAAACTAATACTTGTAGTCTCATTCTTTTCAGGTCTTGAAACAATGGGTGCTGGCGGTAGAATGTCTGTTCCTCCTTCCTCTGCTAAGGTGGAATCTGATGTTTTCAAGCGAGCTCCTGACTCGAAGCCGCCATTTACACTCGGCCAGATCAAGAAAGCCATCCCGCCTCATTGTTTCCAGCGTTCTGTTCTTCGCTCATTCTCTTACGTTGCTCATGACCTGATCATTGCCTCTATCTTCTATTATGTTGCGACCAATTACTTCCACCTCCTTCCTCACCCTCTCTCCTATGTGGCCTGGCCGATTTATTGGGCTGTCCAGGGATGTGTCCTCACCGGCGTTTGGGTTATAGCTCATGAGTGTGGTCATCATGCCTTTAGCGACTATCAATTGCTTGATGACATCGTTGGCCTTGTCCTCCATTCTTGTCTCCTCGTCCCTTATTTTTCATGGAAACATAGCCATCGTCGCCATCATTCCAACACAGGCTCTCTGGATAGGGATGAAGTGTTTGTACCCAAGAAGAAATCTGGTATCCGTTGGTACTCCAAATACCTTAACAACCCGCTAGGTCGTTTCCTCACCATTACCATCACTCTTACTCTTGGCTGGCCTCTTTACCTTGCATTCAATGTTTCAGGCAGACCTTATGATAGGTTTGCTTGCCACTACGATCCATATGGCCCTATCTACAATGATCGTGAGCGTGTGGAGATATTTATATCTGATGCTGGTATTCTTGCTGTCACTTATGGGCTCTACCGCCTTGCAGTCGCAAAGGGACTTGGTTGGGTTCTTTGTGTTTATGGAGGGCCATTACTTGTGGTGAATGCATTCCTTGTTCTGATCACATATCTGCAGCATACCCATCCTTCATTGCCGCATTACGATTCATCTGAGTGGGACTGGTTAAAAGGGGCTCTAGCAACTGTTGATAGAGATTATGGAATCTTGAACAAGGTCTTCCATAACATAACAGACACTCATGTAGCTCACCATTTGTTCTCAATGATGCCACACTACCATGCTAGGGAGGCAACGAAGGCAATCAAACCAATTTTGGGAGATTACTACCAACATGACGGAACTCCAGTCTACAAGGCAACGTGGAGAGAGGCCAAGGAGTGCATTTATGTACATCCAGACGACGACGACGACGACAAACAGAAGAACAAAGGCGTCTTTTGGTACAGAAATAAATTGGATTGAAGATGTCATCGTGAATGTATCGGGGAGGGGAGGTTTCTGTTTGTTGCTAGGGATTATAGCCTCCCTGTCTTGTTGACTTGGAGTTTGTTTCAGTTGTTTTTGTCGAACTTTAAACTTAGTTGTGCTCTTTTTTGAATAATCCTAAGCATCAAGGTCCAGCATGCATTGGCATGGGACATTCGGCAAACAATTATCAATATTTCAAAGGCTTTAGCATTGCCACTCATGATTATTATTATTATAATAATTATTATTACAGATGTGAAAAATATGAAGTATTCAAATTGGGTATCCTTAATTTATAAAACAATTGGCTCAGTTGGGCCTGTTTCCACCTCTTCGTTGGGGTTTCATATTGGACTTGTGCTAGAGCTACTCAGTTAGGTTGTGCTTGAGTTGTTTGGTTAAGTTGTGCTGGAGTTATTTGATTGGACTTCAGATAATGAAAAAGGTTGGTGTGGAGAAAATAAATTGAAGAGGGAAAGTAAACCTTTGTTATTGGCATATTTAAGAGTGAAGCTTTTATAACTCATGGCAGATCTGTAAAAATTCCGCTAGGGTTTGTCCTGTTAAGTTGGTAGCGAAACCTCGTTCCATGAACAAGGATCTAACTTGATTACTGCTCTAAATTCTTTATTTCTGGAAGAGATGATACTGTAGGAATATGGCCTAAATTATGATATAAATTGTTGCAGCTCATTTTTTTTTTTTTTTCATTTGATAACGCGGCCCAAACTGTAAAAATTTAAATTTATTTTATTTTTTTAGATTGTTTTGATATTTTAATGTAAAAATAAATTTTAAAAAAAAAACATTTTTGAAAACATTTTTTTAAAAACATTTTTTAAAACATTATTTTAAAAATTAATTAATCAAACTCTACCTAGTATTCCACGAGTCTTGTCAACACTGCCATGTTTCTCTTTTTGTCAGCTTGTTTATTCCTCTCCACCCCCACACACATGCGTCTTTCTTCTCCAAGTAAAATACTTAATTCTAATTTCGAAAGTCTCCACAGTTTATATTTTTAATTTACTTCTTAAAAATTATTAATTAAAGTTCTATATTTACATAATTATTAATTTTAAGACTTGTAAGATTAGTCGAGATACACACAAATTAACCGAAATATTCATATTAATAAAAAATAAATACTTAATCCTTGTATACAGTTTTAAAAAATAAATCAAAACATTTTATGTTAAATCCCTCTTTGTTTACACCTAAAAACTACATATTTTCAAACCATTGGAAACATCACAAATCATGGGGTTTGTCTTTAGATTAACTCTGTTTATTTTTATTTCGAGATGGGGTATCATGACAGTTATAAATTTAAAAATATTTAATTAATAAATACACATCATAATATTACATGGATCTTACTAAAATTATATTTTTAAATCTTAATTAAAAAAATATTACAATTTATTGGAAACAAAATACATATTTTTTTAAATACTAAAAATACTAAAAATATATTTTTAAATCATTGGAAACAAAATTAATTGTTTTGTTACTACCTCAAGCATTGAATATGGGATAAAATACATTTTGTATGATTTTATTTTCTTTTATAGTAACTTTTGATGTCATCTCCTGATTTTACTTAATTTTTTTAATGTTAACTATTCTTGTAATACAGTAATTGGTTAATTAAATCCATCTGTCAATTTCAAAATTGATTAAGTCACTTTATTAAGTAAATTTATTCAATGTTTTCCTTTCATTAATTACATGATGGATGATATGATAACCTGTTTAATCATTTGACACGTGTTTTAACTAGTTGATCCATGTTTTTTCCCTTTACTTGTTAACAAAAGACATCTAATAAAACTATAATTAACTTGAAAAATTGAAATTAAAAAAAAAAAAAAGATTTTGAATCTCAAGAGTGAAAAGACTTCCAAATGCCAGTGGATGATTTAGCTTAAGAAACAGGTGATGGGTCTTGTTACATCTTACCGCATGAAAATTTCCTCAGCAGTTCATCACCTTTAAATGAAAACAATTCTTCCATCTTCTGTAGTCGTTCTACAGTCTTCACTTATGCAAGGTAAAACTCTTTGAACAAAAATCATTATCACACGACTAACTTCTACAACAAACTCAAATCTGATCGAGAGTTGAGGTAAGACCCAATGAATGATGAAAGCAAGTGAGCGAAGTGTGATCGTTGTGTGAAAAAACTAAAAAAAAAAACAATTTTATTTTCATATTAGATAGGGTGAGGTTAAATCTGCCAATTGATCTCAAGGTCAAAGACTACCCGAGCAAGGTTTGGAGGGGGAACGATGATGGTGGCCACTCTGATGGCTATGATTAATTTATTGTTGCTCCACTTTTGGAGACCACAATATTTAGGTACCTAATTTGAGAGTGTTCTTCACGACAAGGAGAGCTGCTTCTAGGTAGAGTCAGGTTATAATGGTACTCTTGTCTAATTTTATTCACTTTATTTTGTTCATGAAAATGGAGTTGCGTAGCGCGAGCCAGAGAGAGGATTGTTTGGTTGCTCGGCTGAGCTCCCTCCTTTTTCCACGCGCCTTCTCCTCTTCTGTCTTTGTTGCTATTTGGGCTTAATTTTACAGCCATGTCACAGACAAATTTCAGATATTAAATCCTTGAAGGGTTATAATCTCTCTGGTTAAACATATGAATTTGCACTTGCTGATTAATCTTCCACGACAATTGTAAATAATATGCTTAAAACTCGATTGATTTACATCGTGTATTTGTGTTTAAAAATATTATTAAGGGCAGAAATGCAGAGAAGATTGCAGTCCTGCAGCCCTTCAACAGTGGCAAAGAAAATGGGTCCCTCTCTTTCTCTCAGAGACACACCTTCTTGTTGTCTGTTAGGGTTTAGCAGGGTGGCTCCCGCCGAGGAAACGCAATCCCAATGGCGCTCACGTCCCCACGTGGCAGTAACGTCTTGCAGTATCAATGTACACGATCTATACGGTTTGTGTGGGCCGGCTGGCGCAGCCGGCACGAGGCCCTTTGTGATGATCATGATGACTTGAACCTTAACCGAGCGTCCGATCTATTCGAATCTCTACTTGGCGTGCACATCCAACGGTTATTATTATCTCTCTCTCACTCGCATGTATTAGTCTTAAGCATCGTTCAATTTATTTGCTCTGGATTTATTTATTGCCTGCTATCATGCCCTCCACCACCCTCTTTCTCGGACTTTTTTTTTTAAAAAAAAAATTAAATTCTAAAATATGCGTTTTCTTCTGTATAACAGTGGATTTGCCAGGATGGACAAAATTTCAACAAGCAATCTATTGATAGAGACTGCAATAGGATAGATGAAGGGGCAAGAAATATCATATATATATATATATGAAGAAAGCGTTGAAGTTATTCTACCAAGGCACAACTGTCCCACAGGATTTGATGGGTTATGGAATTTCCATTTGGAATGTGAATCTGCATGCAGTTTTGTAATGGGATCCAGGTGGGTACACATTCATCTGAAGAGAATTAAATGCCCAAATACAAAGCCCTAGCTAGCTAGCTACTCTTCCTAATTTCGTTGTAAATATTGTAATGAGCCTGAAATTGCAATGGATATATATATATATATATAGACTTGTTTTTAATTAATTACGTATATAATCAACTGGGGGCCGGGGACTTTGAAATTGATTAAGTTTTATGCAATTTAAGGTTGAAATTAAAGGGAATAATTCCATGTAGTATAGTTGCTGGGTGCTAAAAACTAATTATCACCATTGTCTTGGTCAATTGTAGCCCCAATATTAATTAAATTAATTGATCATGAGACTCCCATTTGATTTGTTTATACATAATCACTTGAAGCATTAATTAATAAAATATAAGTTGTTTTTGTCCAAAACATTGCTGGTGATCTAGCTAGCTAGCTAGGAGCACGAAAAACTCTTGTGATTGTCTTTTAACATCATTAAAAATTATCCATTGAGTATAAGATTGGACACAGCTAACCTTATTATTATTTTTGTCTTGAAAAAGTTGTGTTTTGTAGTCGAGCTCTTGGAGATCATGGTTGTCTGGATGTGAAAGCTCCATTAGTGATCGATCATTGACAATCCCTGCTTATTTATCCAGCAGGGTCGGTCTCAAGTAGAGCTACAAGATCAAAGCTTGGTGGAGACAAAGGAAAACACATCAAGTGATCAGTTACAGAATGAAGAGATTGAGATACACCATTAATTTATGCATCCCTACTGGTTTGGTTCTTTGATATCTATATATATATAAAACTTGATTTGAGACAGTGAAAGAAGAATATGATTTGTTACTTGTCTTGAGCTGAATAGGTAAACATGCTCGAATATCATTTTTGCTGGACTTTTTCGTTGAGGTTATATGTGGTTCCTGTCGGTTTAGAGACCGAGTAAGCATTTGCCTGGAGTTGTGTTTTCTATCTATAAAATCAAATTAACCCTAGCTAGCTAGCTAGCTAGCAAATTAAATCATCATCGAAGCTAGCTATGAGAACATTATGAACACAATCTTTTATATGAAATTACGTATATATGGTCTATGGACCGACCCTGCTGGTTGAGATTTGCCCCTAAATTTGATCACTCGTGATTTCTCTACACATATCGAGAGCTGGCTTAAACCTAAGAATATGAGGGGGGGGGGGAATTGATATACTCGTTTTAGTTTAAAGAGGGAAACATAGAAAGAGAATCTTAACAGCAAGAACAGCCAACATGCACATTAATAACAAAAAGAACAGTGCCTTTTTTTCTGTCTGGTGCAATTTGCATATGTATGGTGGAGGGTAGAGAGAATCTTTCACCATAAATGGATAAAGGGAAAAAATTTGTGTGTGAAAAAAATAATCCCAACATCATTTAGCACTGACGATATGTTACGGCTGCCGTTCATGGAGGCCATGACACTCGTTTTTGTTCCTTCCAACTACGCGGATTCTTTGTCATCACAGGTAGTCGTAGCAGTAGTGGAATCACTGTACACAAACCTAAAATTATACACTTCATGACCTCCCTCCCATATTTAGGATGTTGCTCACTTTACAATTTTGGGCTCGTCAACAATGGTGATAAGTATAATTGTTTAGGTTAACTTGTCCTTTTGTTGGGGGTTATATATGTCTTCTGCTACATTGATAATAGAAGAAGAAGAAGAAGAAGAAGAAGAAGAAGACGAATCTAACACATATATATGTTGCAAGAAGGAGAGCAACTCTTCTTTAGATTAATTGTCCAATAACAATGATGCATTAGTTGTTCTGTAATTAATGTCTGTAAGATTTTCCACGTCTGTGTGTGTGTCTTAACCAAACCCAGTTTGTTAATTAATTGCTGTTTATTGCGCGCTATATATAAATTATAATTAATAAATCAAATCCTACTTAAGCTCCCAAAAGCTTAATTCAAGGAACATTAAATAATGAATAATATTGTTGCAGCAAGACTAACCGATATCAAACCATGATCATGTATAGTTTTTTTTTAAATTAACACTCTCGATCGACCTAAAATTAAGGAAGCCTTCCCTTGGTGCCATTTTGCTATATATAGCTACAGAAATTTCAATATAAAAAATAAAAAATATTTTTTAAATATTTTAATATGCATAGTTTATAGTTTTGATCATGAACCTTAATTATTACTTTTTTTATTTAACATGAGTGTTCAAACTAACTTGTATATACCTCGACTAATATTACGGATCTTGAAGTTAACGACTATGTAAATTTTTAATAACTATAAAATTATGAAACTCAAACTAATAATTTTTATTTTTCACGTAGAGTTATTAATTATTTCTCGTTGAAGTAGAAGTAGAGTATGAGGAGAAATAATTTGTCTGCTGCTGATGTCTTGCTGATGTCTTGCTAATGCTAGTATATGCATGAATTTGATGAGCGGAAGTCATGAAAACAATTAACCACTAGCACATTTTTCTTTCCAAAACAAGGGAAAACTAGGGAATTTAAAAGCATTACGAACGAGCCCAGAATCAACCTAGATTCAGAGAACAGGGCCTTTTCAGTCATTTCAAGCATGATTGAAAACATTATCATGTTTCTCTCTCAAAATGCAAGCCTAGAAGAGTACAGTTGTATATATTCAAATTAAAAATTTGAAGAGTTCAATCTTAATTATAGAGATCGTGGGACCAGAACGGCTTCTGTTACTTTATTGACTCTCTTGGCTCACACACAACAGACAGACAGCTTGTTTTTCTCTTCAAAATTTCTCCCTTGTCCTTCCACTTCCTGTCAGCTCTCGTCCCCTCCCCCCCTCTATATATAAGGAAACCCTCTCCTTTCCTCTAAACAACTCCACCAACTCCCTGATCACCTCTCACTTGATCTCTCTTTCTCTCTTCATTAATGGAGGATCTTATGATGAGGAAACAACCAGCTTTTATGCCTAGTTCAATCACTCCTGCATCACCACTAACCATGCATAGAGATTCACACACAATAGACAAAGTCAAGCCAAAGATACGCATAATTCACATCTTTGCTCCTGAAATCATCAAGACGGATGTTGCAAACTTCAGAGAGTTGGTGCAAAGACTTACAGGGAAACCAACTGTTCAAAAGGGGGGTTGCAGGAAGAAAGCAAGAAGCGCAAGAACACAGGATCAACCAAGAAACTGCAACAACAACAACAACTACTTATGTGACAACAAGCCTGTTATGACCAAGAAAGTTGAGCTAAGGAGCGGGTTTGGGAGTACTTTGGGGTCTAGAGAAAGAGTTAAAGAGGAAGAAGAAATATGGAATGGTCCAAATTCAGGTGGGTTCTTAGGTGGATTTACAGATTTGGATGGTTTCATTCAAGAGCTTGGTGAATTTCCATTGCTGCCAATGGATGCTAATCACATGCAAGGGTTCGGGGAGACTCAACTTGCCTAAACGATCCTTGCAAATGCTTGATTATATCTGGCTTTTGTGTTTTTTTGGGATATATAATATGGATCTAATTTAGATATTGGTTTAACTCATGAATTCTTCTGCTTATTAATTTGTTCATTTTTCTAATTCATTTATCTCTATTTCATCTCTCTCTTGATGTAAATAAAAAGGAAAACTTTCGCTTTTTAAATTGAAGAACAGAAATTGCATTTTCTTATATATATATATGCTTCTACCATGTGGATGTAATAGAAAGTAAACTGGAACTGCTCTTTCTTTTTTGTTAATTTCCCAAGAATTTCTACTGTAGATTGCTTTTGTTTCTTTTCATTTGGATGTGGCTATGACCATTGTCTTATCTATGCTCTCTCTCTCTCTCTCTCTCTCTCTCTCTCTCTCTCTCTCTCTCTCTCTCTCCCTCTTCTCTGATCAGTGATGAAGAGCAACATTGTCTGGTTTGGCAGACCAAACATGAACGTGCAAAACTCTTAACACATTTATGATAATTATTAATAAATTACTTTTCTTGCAAGACTTTAATTGCATTTCAAGAGAATTAATTTTTATTACAGCTAGTCAGTCGTCTCTCAATTATTTATCTTCTTGGTACATTGTGCATTCTCTCTCTCTCTCTCTCTCTCTCTCTCTCACGTACGCTATCGCTGTGTTAGGATATGGCAACGTATGATATGGCTATGAGTGACCATATAAAATTAAAATGAGATAAAGAAGAACCACTATCTCTATGTACAGTTCCTTTTACAGCATTCCTTCAATTTTTAATTTATTATAATTCCACCAATAAGTTTCTATGATGTTAATCGTGTTTGTTTACTTAGAAGTAATTATTTTATACAAAAAAAGTGGTTTTTATAGGAAGTAAATTTTTAAAAAGTGAATTATTTTTTTAATATTTAATAAATTTATAAAAAATAAATTGAAAAATACTTTTTAATATTTGATTATGTGATGAAAAATAAACTGAAAAATAACTTATTAATGTTTTAATTTATTTTTTCAAGTTTATTTAAAGAATAGAGACCTAATTTTTTACGGATAAAAAAGTTGAAAAATAATGAAATTAAAAAAAAATCAAATCTCATGAATTATTTTAAATAAGATAAATAGTAGTCAAAAATAGAAACTAAATTTTATAGATAAAAACGTTTCAATTAAAAAAATAATAAGAGAAAAACAAATAACAATCAAAAGAACATGTATAAAGTTGATATAAAAATCAAATTTTAATGGATGAAATTGAAAAACAAAACAATTCAAAACAAAATATATAGCAATAAAAAAGATCGAAGGTCAAATTTGATATAATCTACAAATAAAATAATATTTTTAATTTTTTTATAATTTTTAAAAAGTATATTTCATCCAAAATAAAATAAAAATACCTTCCTAGAAATCGTGTTTTTCATTAATAATTTTTTTAATAATAAATAAATATTAGAAAGTAAGTTTAGAGAGTTAATTACATGAAAAGTTAATTCCATGAAATCACTTTTCATGTAACAAACAAGAACTTAATACCTGGATTCCAATTAATCATGCAGAAGGAGCAAATTAAAATATCGTTTTTCACTATTATTCCTTATGTGTTGTTCTTGAATGAACAAGCATTTAAGTGATTTGAGACATGTCAAGATGATATACTTACTTGGCCATGAATTTCCATAAATCCCCACAGGAAGAATCTTCCACTTTGTTACTGGATGTGTCTTTTTTTGAACATTTACAAGAGATAATGTGGATGATTTTGGGCCATTACAACTACTTAATTCACGGTTTGGATTAGCAGCCTGAGGTCATAAAAACCCTATCGTTTTTTTCAGAAAGAGGCTCCATTATACTTACAGCAGAGCACATGCTATGCAAGGAAAGCTAAGATTTTAATCCATGAACTCCTCGTATCCTAGGCCATCAAGTCCTGACAACTTGTGCTAACACTTGCGGATTAGGTTTAACTGAATGTTGGAAAGCTTCCACTGGGTTTTGAAGGCATTACGGGTTAGAACTTAGAGGTGGGATTGTTTCAGGAAATGACATATCTGTTTCTGATGCGTAAAGCTTGCCATTAGAGCCCGATCGATGCAAGCCAGAGCAGTATAAATCAGGGAGGCTACAGGTTAATTTCCTCTATTTTTCGAGAAGCCAAAAACAATTTACATACAGATCATCATGGACGTGCTTCCCCCATGGGGACGTACAGAATGCAAGTCAAAGGGGCTAAGCAAACTTACAATCAATACTAGCGACCCTTTTGCTCCTTTTTTGTTTCCAAAGGCCACAAATGGAGCTTGCCATGCTCATTTTCTTTCTTTATTATTTATTTATTTATTTATTATTGTTATTTTTGTATGAAAGTATTGTTATCATTGTTATTATTATGGAAAACACTATGACCTGAGCCCTTCTATTTGGTACCATAAAACTTGGATAAAATGCCTCGCACTGATGATTGTTTTCCTGCATTATTAATGGTTGATGGCAATGGCCAAACCATTTCTTCTGCTCAAGCCATTGGAAAAGTAGGATGAATATCTAACTATCCATTGGAGTCTTAGGAAAGTCCTGAATAGGAAAATCTAGACAACATGGACATCTGGGTAAAAATCTCTCACTCCAGATGAAAGAAGTCTTTAGAAATATGATAGCGGTTTTTAAAGTATTTTTTCTTGAAAATATATTAAAATAATATTTTTTAAAAATTTACTTTTAATATCAGTCTATCAGAAAAACACTAAAAAAATATTAATTTAAAATAAATAAAATTTAATTTTTTTCAAAAATATTTTTGATTAAAATGCAAAAAACATACACGTGAAGGAAAAGTTTTGAAACAGTTGATGCGGTGAGGTTTTATCAGCATTAAAGCAAAGCATGGAGTCACACAGCACGGCACCCTCTTAATCAATCATATTCACACTCGTCACCAAACTTTTCTCATTATCTTTTTCAATCCTCTACAGCTTTTGGCAAAAGGCTTTCAATTTCAACCAGTAAAACATACCCTCAAACAAATTGAACCATACAGTATGCAGATTGAGTGAATTTGAGAGATGGACAAGAACCACGAGGGTTGAAAGTATGCGCAGATAGTGACCCTCAAACAAATCCACCCACTAATTTTGTATTGAAACCAACAACTTAATCTCAGCAATTACCTTGAGAACACTTTTAAGAAGAAATTAAGTTTCATCACTTCTTCTGTCAGTGAAGGATTATTTTATTTCCAATCAGCAAGCATTTAGTGAATGGAAACCAACTAGCAAATAAGCATGAAAGGGAATGAATTAATGCCCATCTTATTGAGAGTGGTGAGAGGGAAACTGTTGAGTCTACCTTGTATTAGAAGCTTGAGAAAAAAAAACAATAAACAATCAGTTTTCACATCTCTAGCTCTCATACTCTGCGGTTGGTTCAGCCATTGGAGAGGCTGGTGCATCCAGCCTTGTAAGAACTTCAGGTACTCCAGCAGCATCCCTTACTATCTGTGTCAAAAACCAGGAAAAATACTCAAAATTTGATAATGTCTACTTTCCTGGTTTACGTTCTTACATATCTTTCACAAAGCTAACTGCTAGTTCTTTGAAATTATCCTTTTGTTTTGCAAATATATATTTATGACCATGCAAAATAGATACTTCTGCATGACCATCCTTTTGGCAACAGCAGTGCAAGTGGTCATATTATACAAGCTATATCTGTAGTGAACGCCATGTTATGTGTTGAATCTAAAATGGTCGCAAGAGATGATAGGAACATGCAATGAAAGAAAACCAAATAGGTAAATTCAGGCTCCTTATAAGCAATGGCGGATCCTGAGAACAATTCTTGAGGAAGAAAGATCAATAATATGATATTATCTATTTTATTGTTCATAGATATAGTTTATCTACAAATTGATCATTTTTAGTGGAAATCACATGCATATTAAACAAGAGTTTTTTTCATCGGCTTGAACAAATATTTTTGCATGTGCGTTAAAAAAAATCTAAATTTTTATAAAAATATTTGATTTAAAACAATCATTTTCTTTCATCATATGTATTTCATAAATACACATAAATGTTATTCATAAAAATCAAGGACCAATATACAATTTTGCTATTTACAAGAACACAACTAATTAAACAAATTTGTTTGACATTAAGAATAAAATTTGTTACTTTTAAAAGCGCATGGACCAAGATGTAATTTTCTCAAGACCTAGGGGGGCTATTGCCCTCCCCTGTGCCTTCTAGGATCCGCCACTGCTTATAAGGGACCCGAGAGAAAAGCTGGGAGAGAATGTATGAGCCTTCATGAATCTTGGTAGATGGAGACATCCATCCATGATAGGGCTCCCAAGTTAATAAATACAACAGATAGTACTCTAGAATTCGTAAAGCTCCTTTTTTGTATATTATCGCATGAGAATGAAATATGGCATGTACTTTTGACATTTTCATATCTAATTCCTTTTAAAATTTGTGCAAAGACTACTCTTGATGTGCTACTGAAACAAGATTCAGATGGCAGATTAATCCTATGTGCAGTTTTTATCCACTTCTGCAATGAGAACATTTGAATAATAATTCAAGGGAAAAAATTCTATGCTGCAGAATGATATGATAAATTTTAAAAGTTGAGTACTTACAAGTATTTCATCATCAAGATACGAAATCATGAAGAGTCTCTGGAAAGTACGGGCTGCAGGCATAGACAAATAAACTTAGCAATTTAAAAAATCCAAGCACGAAAAGCACAGGGCATCATTAAGTATCATAAGTTTATAACCCCTGAAATTCGAGTTTCTATTCATTTAAAACTTGTTGTACCGAGCAGGATATTAGCAGTGGGTAACTGCCACTGTGACAAAGAAAAAAAAGGTAGAACTTTGAAACAAGATCATCATCTCGTATTCATAGACCAAGTTCAACAAGGGATTCCAATAAATTAAAAGAGAGTGGAATTTCTGGACCTGTGAAACTTCATAGATTGAAATAATGCTAAATTGCTATAACATAATTGTAGGTCTAACACAACACAAGCAGTTGGTTAACAGCAGCACACATAAAATGTATGGCAATTAATCAAGTCTTGATATATGCTGCAGGGTCAACTTTCTTGAATACAGAAGAGTGTTGGAAACCAGCCTTGAGGTTCTTTACATAGCATGACCTCAAATCAGTGTTCTCAAAAAGTGCCCTTGGTATAGCAATGGAACACGGTTCACAAACACACAAAAAAGAGTATACATAAATAACTAATCAACGATGAATTAAAAAGAAAAACAGTTTTTTGTTTGGAAACTATTATATATCTACAAAGAAGAAATTCAAATGAAAACATCAGGGATGCATATGATATTTACAAACATCTTGGGGTAGGTTTCTGACCCAAAATTTGAGTTTATTGATAAAAGAATAGCAGAAACATTTCCTAGAAAGAGTTAAACAACCTGAAAAGGTAGACCAGATGAGCAATATAAATGTCAAGCTACAATTACAGCTAAATGAGTTACTAGAAGGGAGAATCCCCAAAATGTCCAAGACAATGGTAGGAAGGGGCTGGGGTACGGGGACAACAAAATGGCTAAAGCTTCAGATCTTATATGACTGAGGTCTAGAGGTACCCTGTTCTTCTTTGTTGGCTAGGAAGGAGAATTCTCAAATAAGATAGAGAGAAAATGATCCAAACATCAAAATGCTTACTTAGAGGAATTTTCAGCCCGCTAGAAAAGGAATCCCTAATAGGAATAGGAAGTTGTTGCACTGTGCGAACAGCCTGACCAAATGCACCTTTTAGCTGTTCTGGTACTGTTTCTTCAATGATGGTTGGTGTCTCAAGAATCCCTTCAACATATTCCTCTTTCATTCTAAGAGGTCCCTCCACAGTTAACTTGGAGAGCAGAATGAATTTGCTTTCTATCTGCATTACACAGAAGAGAAAAATTCAAACAAAAGCTCAAAAATATACAAGAGCAAACATAAAATATTCACACCAGTATTAATTGGAAGTTGTCTTCATCTGTGCTTGGAAAAGATTTGGTGATATATCTCAAGGATGGGTTCATGTTTGCTATAACTTCAAACCTTCCATGATATTTACAGGCAGGTTGAATCAAGTAATTGTTTGGGAGAATACTTCATTTCTGTTACACAGATATTATTATCAATGGGTATGTTGTTATTATATATGTTGAGAACTTCAGAATTTTGAGGTGTGATTTTGATCATGCATAAATTTCGGCCTTGATTTCAATACAACTACCCAACATCTACATGAAGTATGCATCTCCAGAAGATTATGCTTACTGCATGAGAGGTGTGAGAAACTTTCCTCCTTTATTTGAAGAAATTCAGTGCAAGAGAATTTCTCTAATTCTATTATTGGTAGCAAAATTTTGCAAGTATTGCAACAAGAGCACTAAAAGATAGAAGGGTACCGAGTATAATAGTTTCATATTTGCTGTAACCTTTGCATTTCCATCCTTAATCACCATGTCCATTTTAGACAAATTAGCGAAATTTTTTGGAAATCTCCTGCAACAACCAAGATAATTAACTGTCATTTAAATTGACTAACCCAGTGAAGTAAAAACTCCCATATAAGTTGCAACCATAAAAATATCACATTCCTTGTAGGAAATAGAAAAGGATGGAAGATGAAAATAAGAAACAAAGACCCATCGGTACTCACTCGAATATAAATCTGGCAGCAAATAATCCAGGGCTTCCAGCTCCAAACCACTCAAAATTCCATCTACCTTCCAAAAATGGTGACCTGAGTAGCTCAATAACAAGTAGACATCTCAAAAAAATGACAAAAACAACATATAAGTAAATGGAAGTGCTTTGTTAAGCACCTACGTAGTTGGTCGAGGAGTTGGATTGAGCCGCTCAAGACCATTTATCCTTTCATTCACATCAATCCGCTGCATATCTGTTGTCTGTCCAGTGACCAGAGCTTCAAAACCGCCAGAATCTTTGAACTAAATCATTGGACATGCAAAAAAAAAAAAAAACCTTTAACAAACATCAAGAGTTTCCAAAGCAATACTATTTACTCCATTAATGAAACAAACCATAAATGACCAACATTTAAAGCAAGAGTTTTGTTGTCTGCTATACAAATTAGTGCATTAATCCTGTGAAATTAGTAAACTAGTAAAACCAAGGAAGCAAAAACACTTGGACTATGAAAGTGCCAAGGGATTCCTTTCAAAGCTGGAGAAATCTTAGGCCATTAGCTTGGAGTCATATTGATTATGCTATTTGTAGTGTCAAAATGACATTCTGTTGGTGAGACAATTGGCAACGAGGGCCTGCTGATAAAGGCTTGTGGGAAAAGGTTTTTTTTTTCATTTTGGTATCCAAGGGAATGCAACAGTTGTTTCTGTTATTCAAGGAAATGATTGATAATGGCTTCCTGAAAACTCTGAAGCAATGGCAGAATAACAGACCAAAATTTGCGGCTTAATCTTTTCCAGTTCAGATCAGGTTGATTGGCACAAACTGTTATGGGTCTCTCTAGACATTCCCAAGAACCAGTTTTATAGCTTTATCAACTATCCTAAACAGGGAGCATCAACAAATGAGAGATAGATATGTACGGGGAGAAGCATTAATCCTGTCTATATCCTACGTAATCAAGCATCAGAGAGATAGAACATTCACTTATTTTTCTCATGTCTAAATACAAAAAATAATTTGTTTGGCACAGAATCTTACATACGGGATTGGGATATAAAATTCATCTGGACCAAGAAGAATCTGAGAAAGAGTCATTTGTGTCTGTTCTGCAAAAATTAGCATCCCACAATCGCTAGCTTTTGTGCATATGCTGTCTCGAAGGAAATGGAACATTGGGGTTTTTTTTTTTACAAAGAAAACAGGTAGCGAAGGTTATTAGAGCGGTTCTGAATATTTTGATCAGAGTCAACATTTTCTTTTTGCAGCAATTGGAGACTTAGTGCTCTAGTTTCTTAGCTACTTCAGTTTTAGTCGATTGTATAGCATGGTTTTTGCTTTCTACTTTTTATTGTGTTTGGTTTCGCATTTTCTGCTTCAGGAATTGGGGATTTTATTCTGTTTGGCTTAGCATATATATATATATATTAAAAAAAAAAAAAAGCAGTTTCTTGCACAAAATCTCCGTTTTGAATTCATTTCTTACTTTGTATCCACTAACTGCAAACTAAGAAATGACTTAAATTTCTTTAGGATATGAGATTATCCACTCAAAAGCATTCAACCGTAGGTCTAAATCATCGAATTGCATCGAACTTAACTTCAATACAGAGAAATGAATAAACTTTCTTATAATTCAGGAAGGGAGGGAGTAATTACAGCGAGAAGCAGAGATTCTTTAGCAGAGAGTCTCTCCATTTCCTTAGCATAAATAGCTGGAGACCCATGTACAGCCTGTTGTACCATAGCGGTGCAGGCCATTCGCCGGTAGCCTGAGCTCCTCCGGCCATTATCCGGTAACTTGGTCAAACATAGAAAACAATGTGCCGAAGATGAATGGCGTGAGCGAATTGCAGAGAATGAAGGAAGTGAGCCTCCTTGGATTAAAGATGATGATGACGACGACGAAGAAGAAGCCATTCAAATTCCAAGAGCTGCTGAGATTTTCTTTCAGTGCTGTGAATTGTGTTCGTGTGTACTATCATCATGTTCCGAGCAAGAACCGGTTTTTACCCTTTTTATTTTATTTTAATAATTCTATATTGGAAAGTGATGAGAGCAGAAAACACGTTTCGTTTCATGTGGTTTTATCGGGCCTGGAAGTGGGAAATTACATTACTCAAGTAAGGTAGTTGGGTCATGATAACGAGAGTAATTATGGTGCGTTTGGTAACGTGCTAAGCATGCTTTTAAAATGATTTTTAATTAAAAATATATTAAATTATTATTTTAAAAAAATATATTTTTTTTATATTAGAACATTAAAATTTAAAAAAAATACTAAAAAGAAAATAATACAATGTCTTTTAAGACAAAAACAATTTAAGAACATCTTAAAAAGTAAAAGTTATCGTTATACAAACCTATTAATTACGTAGTCAAGCGGTCATTCAATAAAGTTAAAATACAACTCATAAAATTAAAACAGATTTGATAGGAGTGTGATACAATAAAAACTTATCATAAAACATTAGCATTATTAGAATAAAAATTCTTACCCTACAAATATTAATTCGCGAACGTGAAGTATAAGAAAGACGCTACAAAACCAGTTAATTTTTTATAAGTCAATTTAGTTCGTTAGAGAACCAAAGAAAACGAGAATCTCTATCACACAAGCTAAATAAATTTGGCAACAGTAACATTATCAAGTCTAAATATTTTATCCTTACAAAGAGTATTTATACTCTTGAAAATAGAACTCTGATGAATTATCTTTGTGGGTTAAATTTGCTCACTTATAAAATTGACCCAAAACCTATACTAAAACATAGATCCAAACAAGTCTTGAGCTATAGTTGAAAACTAATTAATAATTAAGTTCAAACAAGCATGGGGTCTTAGTTAATTAATCAAACCCAAAAATATAAAAATTCTCTCCAATCAACCAAAATAAATAAAATATAATTGAAACTAAAATATTTATAGAGCTCATAGTAGCCACACATATCTAAAAAAAAAAAATTACTTCAATTCTTTAATGAATTTAAATCACACTAAGAACTCTTGTAGCCAAAATTAGCCAAGAAAGAACATTTTGTCAACAAATCTACTAAAACAGTAAAAGCAAATGCAACCAGTTTACATGATATGTTATTGAACTCTTATTAACTTGAATTTTTACCACAATATATTCTCATATGTCCAGTATCTTCCTGTAAGATTTTAGCTTGATTCGATGTATGGTTTGAGAGATATGTTTGATCTCATAAAACTAGTCATTAAGCATTTTAATGCAAAATTCAGAACCAACTTAGTTTATATATTTTCTCCTTCTTTAAAATGATTCATCCTTGAATCCAAACCCGAAAGATTAATTTGATGTTTAGTTTCTCTTTTCGATGACAATCAACTAGGAATCTCATCAAAAAACACATTATCAAACTCCAGAGACAATAAAACACAAACACTAGAAATAGAGGGGTTACATTTATTAGTATTAAAATAAACTTCCATGTAGAGAAGTAGGATTATTGGTTGGTTTTGATAATAGGTAGATTTAACCTCACCCTATTTAACATAAAAATTAGATTATTTCTTTAATTTTTCTACTTATTTTTTTCCACTTGTTAGGTCTTACCTCCCCTCTCGTTGAGATTTGGATTTGTTGTAGAAGTTAGTCGTGTGATAATGATTGGCTAACCTGATTTTTGTTCAAAGAGTTTTACCTTGCATAAGTGAAGGGAAAAAACATGGATCAACTAGTTAAAACACGTGTCAAATGATTAAACAGGTTATCATATCATCCATCATGTTATTAATGAAAGGAAAATATTAAATAAATTTATTTAATAAAGTGAATTAATCAATTTTGAAATTGATAGAGGGATTTAATTAACCAATTACTGTATTACAAGAATAGTTAACTTAAAAAATAAACTAAGTAAAATCAGGAGATGACATCAAAAGTCACTATAAAAGAAAAAAAATCATACAAAATGTATTTTATCCCATATTCAATGCTTGAAGGTAGTAACAAAACAATTAATTTTGTTTAAAAAAGTTTAAAACTTCAACTTAAAATAAAATTGTTTTTTTTTAACTAGCTAACAAGAAAATAAAAATAAAAATGGTAATTCTTATCACTTTTTTTGTCGTGGAGTAATACTTTTAGTGTGTGTTTAGTATTGTGATATTTTTTTTATTATAATTTGAAAAGGTAAATATTAGAAAAACTATAACCTATAATATTTTTTTAACTAAGAATTTTAATTTTTTTTAAGTAAAAATCATGTAAAACTGTGGTATGTATTTATTAATTAAATATTTTTAAATTTAAAATTAAAACAAAATATATACCACACCACAACACAAAATAGAAATAAACTGAGATAATTTTAAGACAAAACCCATGATTTGTGATGTTTCCAATAGTTTGAAATATGTGGTTTTTAGGTGTAAACAAGTAGGGATTTAACATAAAGTGTTTTGATTCATTTTTTAAAACTGCTTGCAAGGATTAAGTAATTTACCCGGAGAAGAAAGACGCATGAGTTTCGAGTGGAGAGGAATAAACAGGGTGACAAAAAGAGAATCATGTCATTGTTTTTTTTTTTTGGATTAACGTGGATGTTCGGATCAGCTTGCATGTACCTCGATTAATTTCACGGGCTCTAAAATTAACGACCATCTAAGCCTCCAATGACCTTGAGGTTTGTGAGACTTGAATTTGTGACCTTTATGAAGAAACCTAGAGTCTGACCAATTGAGCTATGCCCCTCAAAGTTGAATCATCTCATTGTTCACGAGACTGGTGGAATACAAAGGTAGGCTTTGATATTGTTACAATGATTTTTTTTAAATATTTTTTATTTAAAAATATTTTAAAACAATATTTTTTTTAAAATTATTTTTAATATTAATATATCAAAATAAAAAAACATAATTTTAAGCCAAACAAATTAAAATTTTTACTTAAAATATTTATACTACGTTCCGAAACGCTATAAAAAAAATTAGCCGCTATAGTTTGTATTATAACTTAAGATTCTGTATGGTATTGCTGTCCAAACATGGCTTGAAATTTTTTGAAATGCTTTTTAGCTTTAAATTAATTTTTTAATATATAATTTTTTATCGTTTTAACGTGTTAATATCAAAAATAAATTTTTAAAAATAAAAAATATATATTTTTAATATATTTTCACACTAAAAAAATTTTGAAAAATAATTTCTATATCATTTCTAAACATGACAAAAAACCATCAATCATAGACTAAAAAAAACGTTTTTTTATTTTTAATTTTTATATCTAAAACTACTTTGTCGTACCACCAGCTAAGCAAAATCAGGTAAAACCAGCAACAAAGCAATCCTGAGAGAAAATATTGGAGATGCGGGGGATCGAACCCCGTGCCTCTCGCATGCAAAGCGAGCGCTCTACCATTTGAGCTACATCCCCGTTTTATAAATGCTATAAGAACACTTTATATACCTAATATATATGATGAGCATAGTACACACTTTATATACTTATTAATCTCAGTGTTGGCTGCTGCCGCTACTTGTTTCCGTTTTCCCGCCATGACTGGAATGGAAATCGACAGAGAGAAGAATATCCAGAGAAAGCATTCTACTTACCAATCTCTGGTCGCTATTTCCCATTATCTCTTTCTTTCTCATTCTTCTTCAGTTTCTTCTATGTCCCAAAAATATCATTAGTTTCTTTCTTTTTCCTTTTGTTTTCTAGGAAGTGTGAACTTATAATTGCTAAAATTGCAGGATGAGACCTTTGATATTCAAAACGAGACCTATAGAGGCCAGCAATATAGTCAAATATACTTTGCTCGTCTTCACTTGATGAGAACTCTGCTTTACTCTCTCGTTACCCATTGGAAACCCCATGTCCCTGGTACATCTCTTTCTTTCTTTCCTTTTTTTCCCCTTGTTGAATTGAAGTTAAAGTTTGCTTTTTTGTTTGATAAGGTGATGAGTGTTTGATTTGTTTGTGTTTTTAGCTTACTTATGGCATTTAGTGCTGTAATTTTGGAGGTGAGGGAGGAGTAATTTCTGATATGTTTCTCTTAGAGCATTTTATTTTTTCACTGTGTTGTCTTTTAGAGTAAAGTTGGGGTTTTATGTGGGTTTCTTATTATTTTGCTGATTGGTTGGTAGGTAAGAGGGAATCTGTAGGTTATGGTGGTATTTAGGGCTTAGGGTTTTGGTATTTGTTTTGTTGGTTTTTGTGATTTATTTCATAGAAAATTTGGAAATTTTATCTTTTTGTAATTGCTCCTAGGATTTCAATGGAATTGGTTGTGAGGTTTACTATGTTGATTGACAGAGGCCAATTGTACATGGTGTTGGTAAATTTCTTGAGTGTTGTGTTTTTCAATTTCTTCTTTTCCCTCATTTGTAAAGGTCTTGGATGTAGGTAGTTTGGATTCTTAATGATGTGATGATGTGACATTGTTATAAGATGCATGGAGTGGTCATTATTGACCAGCTTCCTTTTGTTCTAGTTTGTACGGTTTTGGGGTTGGAAGAAGGCAAGGAATGCATCATTGTTGGGACCCTGTACAAGCACATGAAACTTAAACCTTGTGTCCTTGATGAATATTCTAAGGAGGTATTTGGTTGTTAATAATGAATTTCATGACGTTGTCATTTATATCTTTTTTTCTTGAAATTGAGAAAGAAATTGTACGTTGCAAGGGTGTTTGATTTTTTAAACTTGAGTGCAATGTTCAGAGATCTGCAGTGCCTCTTGTCAAGCCTCATAACTTCATGCATCCGGATGATCATTTGGTTTTGGAAGATGAAAGTGGAAGAGTTAAGCTTGGTGGCACCGTGCTTTCACCTTCAAAATATGTTACAGGTACCTCTCATGTACAAAAATAATAAATTCTCGTGAGGTAAAATGCAGTTTGTTGGCAGCTATTAGAGAGGCACAACTTTTTTTTTTTCAGGAACAAATTGGTAAAGCCTGCTTAATCACTGTTTTTTCCAGTTGTTGTGTTCATGTTTTTGTCAAGCATATCTTTCTATGACATGAAAATCCGTGTGGTAATAATTTCGGTCTCCTCATGCTTTTGTATTAATGATGAATCTGTGGTTGGACTGGTGGAATTGTGTGGATGACTTGTTTGGCATTGCGGTCTAACCATGTTTTTGAAAAATTTTGAATTTTTTTTTTAGCTTCATTTTTTATATATATTTTTGTATTGTTTTGATATGCTGATGTCAAAAAAATTTTAAAAAAATAATAAAAAAATTATTTTAATGCATTTCCAAGCGAAAAACACTTTGAAAAGCAACCCCTACCACACTTCCAAACAGGGCTAGGAATAGTTCTCATGGAAATACTTGTTTTCCACAACCTTTTGAGCAATATGATTTTGAATATTTTATTTGTCTCACAAACCGGTTTCACATTGATATGATGCATTTGATAGGCGGTGTCGTTGCTTTGCATGGAAAGGAAACTACTGCTGGTGACTTTTTGGTTCTAGATGTCTTTGAAGCTGGTTTAGCACCACAAATAGAGCCCCCGCTTAAATCAAGTATGTTATAAATTATATTTCTGGCATCCATATTCATGATTTCTACTTGGATCAGATATATACAAATCTTTCTGTTTCTTGGTTATCACATCCTTATTCATTAAGTCTTTTTGAAGAAGTATTCATCTGCATTGTCATCGTCATCTATACGTGCTTTAGAATTAAAAGAATTACATACAACTGAAGATAAATTTGAAATTAACAGAAAACAGATTATATAGACAGAAGTATTTTGGAATTGGCATGGAGTTTTTGTTCCAAGGGATTGTAACATATGAGAAATGCATCTGGGACTAATTTCACAAAATATTACTTGAAAGATCATAAAAATGTCGACCGAACACCTAGTTAGCTGTTGAAACGCCAAATGGGAATTTCAAGTTGCTTCCTTTGTAGATGAATCACTTAATGCCCATTTGAACAGAGTAGACTTTGTCCATTCTTAAGTTCGATATTTGGACTCCATTTACCATGTCATCTTTTGGGAGCCCCTCCATTTACTCTTCTTTCAGAAGTCAAATTGTCTTTTAGACCTGACACTTATTATTCACAGGAGAGGACAAGTATGTTGTTTTTGTTTCTGGGGTGAGTGTTGGAAGCAGCACATCAAATCCTCTCCAATTTCAGCTTCTTGTGGATCATATAACAGGACGTCTGGGAGATGATCAGGTTTTTACAGTTTCTTTCCCCCCCCCCCCTCCCAAAGGTTGTTCTGCTGCTTATCTTGCATACTTAAAATCCTTAAATGACCAGGAACAGGGTATTGCGGCAGAGATAGTTCATGTTGTGTTTGCAGGTAATTCAGTGGAAATTCCATCTGGTCTTCTAAATGGACAGGTAACGGTTTTATATCTTTTCTGTCTACTTTGTGCATGTTCAGTTCTGAAGTTCTCCTTTTCAATTCTTGTCTCATCTTTTCATAAGATGCTCTGTGCTATTGTCTTTGTATTTTCTTACCTGTTTGAAATGGTGCAAGAGTGAAAGCTAGTGCTCTGCTTGGATGTTAGAAGTAGCTTCCCCGATGGTAGCGATGCTATTCTTGCAACATTGATTAAACCTGAATGAGATATTAATGTCTGGAGGAGAGAGAGAGAGTATACTAACCAATTATTATAAGAATTAAAAACATGTAAATAATTTGCTTTATGGGCTCAAATATTTAATGGGATTTTTTTATGTCATGTCACCTAAACAATGTTCTGTCCCTTGGTCATTTTGGCAGAATTTGGCTTCAAAGGATCAATCTAGGCTCTCTGAACCAGTTCAAGAGCTGGATATTTTGTTGACTCAGGTTGTCTTTGTTATTTTGACTAATAACTAACGACTTTTATTTACCTTTTGTTCTCCCATTTT
This sequence comes from Populus x sibirica, assembly GCA_019202695.1. Taxonomy (NCBI): domain Eukaryota; kingdom Viridiplantae; phylum Streptophyta; class Magnoliopsida; order Malpighiales; family Salicaceae; genus Populus; species Populus x sibirica. The sequence continues at coordinate 349,470 of JAGMVL010000423.1, forward strand.
GTCTTTCTTTTGGATCTGTTTGTCATGGTCTCATTGTTTAAAACCTCTGTTTAGATTGCTGCAGGTGTGTCTGTGGATATCATGCCAGGATCTAATGATCCAGCAAACTTTGCTTTACCTCAACAGGTTTGCCCTTTCTTATCTTTTTCCTTCTTTTGGGAATTTCTGTACATCCTCACTTCAAATTGAAAGATTTTTTTCTCTATTCATTTCTTTTCAGCCTTTGAACAGATGCCTTTTTCCTGGATCAAGAGCTTATAACACTTTTAATTTGTGTACTAATCCTCATTGTTTTGAGCTTGATGGTGTCAGGTAAGAAATGAGTGCATAATTCAACAATGAATTGTGATAATTAGATGCATTTTGACAATTGTTTTTGGTCCGTTTCAGGTTTCTTGGAACATCAGGCCAGAACATTGATGATCTGAAAAAGTATTCGGAAGCAAGGGATGAGCTTGAATTTATGGAAAGGACATTAAAGTGGAGGCATCTGGCACCAACAGCACCTAACACGCTCGGTAGAAGCACCTGCTATGATTTGGCAATTCATTTTTCATTTTTCTTATGTTAGCTTGATTGTTTGAAAACTTAGATAACACTATATTCGAACAAAGAGAACAGGAATACATGCAATTAAAATTCTGATTTCTTCCATGAGCTCTTAGTTCAAGAATCCACTCTCATCAATGTCTTTCAGGTTGTTATCCTTTCACTGATAAGGATCCTTTTTTGATTGAGAGCTGTCCGCATGTTTACTTTCTTGGTAACCAAGATAAATATGGAAGTCGCATTTTAAATGGTATTCTCTCATAAACTCATACATAATAAATAAGGAAAAACAGATCTAATCTGTAGTTGAATTTTCTTCAATTTACTGGTAGATTTAATGTTGAATTAAATTGCAGGTTCAGAAGGGCAGTTGGTGAGACTTATTTCCATTCCTAAATTCTGTGATACTGGAATTGCGGTTGTGGTAAGTTTTTGTACGTTATTATAATGCTCAAAGTTATTCAAGGATCGGAAACAACCATACCTGAACTTTATTATGCAAACTTTTAGCATGCATGATTACATGTGGATCCATGTCTTGCATTTTGTTCTTTTCCTGGATTTGGAAGATATGTAATACCTCCTCTTTCTGATTTACTTATCTTTTTGTTTCATTTGTTTTACAACAACAACAAAGCCTCCATTGCAAACCGGTTGTCGTCAGCATTGTGGATCTTCTGTTTTTTCTTTTAGGAGAGGAAGTGAAAAACGCTTATGTTAAAATTTTAAAAAAGAGAGAAGATAAGTCTATTGTCAGAAAGATGAAAGATAGAATCATTTAACCTACATTTTAGGATTGTTAAGTTGCTTTATTTTTGTTTACTCCAATAAGTTTATCAGAAAGATGAAAGCAAGAGATGGATTTGGTGGGACAATAAGGAATGTTAAAATCATCGGCGTTACTTGGTTAATATTATTACACTGCTAATAACAATGTTAAAATGACTCTAGATTAGATACATGAAACTACATTATATTGTAGTTCTGCTTGAACACGGCCTCTGATTACCAATCCTCTTAACATTTTAAATTTTGTTTCATTCGTTTAGTAGGGAAACTAACCAAAGAATGATTAGAGAGATTAATAGTTAGAAATGGGCACAAGAATATAGTTTCATTACTCAAGTGTTGTGAGATAGGGAGCACAAAGTTTGCACCTTTTCTTCTTTTCTGTTTCTTTCTTTGAACTTTTTCTTTCAACAATGTTTGCCATTAACAGTAATTTTCATACATTTTGCAGCTTAATCTGAGAAATCTGGAATGCCACACTCTCAGTTGTGGTGCTCAATTAAGCCCTTAAAAACGTTCTATGATGTATGATATCTGTATTACTGAAGGGACTAGAACTGCTAGGACGTTATCACTGCCTAATGCACTGTCTGAAGCCTGCCACCAGTAGATTAATTGAACTATACATAATCTCCATCGGAAGATGTGTATGTGCCAGCAGGTTTTCCAACTGCCTAGACGGTATTTCTTTCTTGCAGGATGTTTTGTAATTTTGGCGGGCCTTCTTGTGAATTGTATGTAGGTCTTGTATATTTTGAAATGTAGTTCAACCTCTCTGAACTTGAAATTCCAGGACGCATTGCGGGACCAAAAAGGAATGGTGTAGGTATTGTCTTTGTCTAAACTCTGTTGTTTTTCAGGGCACAATTGAGCTTCATGATTATAGTTTTAGTTTCATAAATCTCCTTCTGTTGAGGTTGACTTGAGCTGCTTAGGTCTAGTTGAACATTATGACAACTTCTGTAGTCATGAATTCATAAAAGGCCCTCTATCATTCAACATGATGATAATAATCATTTCACAAAATGGAACTAGCGGTCAATGAGCTCTTTCCTCTACTCAAAGCACTTCACCGATAAAACGTCGTGTGCAAAGGCATTTCTATGGCAGTCTCATTTGCATGGAAGCGTCTATGAATCAACTTTAGTAGCATTCGATAAATCAATTGGGTGGCACAAAACAATTCCTGGTAAGCAAACCCATCCTGTCAAATCCCAAATCATGGGCAGCCCGATTCTTATTACATGTTCCATTCCCTCAGGAAAAAAAAAAAAAACCCAACCTTGCTACTGACAATTTTATCAGCAAGAACATGGGTGGCGCACATTTCTAGTCGAAGTTGGAATTAATGTAAATCTTATCATTGTCATGCACCAATAAATCACATGTCAATGCCAATTTATTGTCCCGTTAGCCCCATTATTCCCTCCTCTAACGGCTATATTTTCTATTTCAATTATTCAAATAATCCCTCTGCCTCAACGGTCCATTTCTCACATAACACCAAAGTCACTACCCTACAAAACCAGCTCCTCCATATATACACATTTCCCTGTCACCATAACATACCCCTCTTATCTCTCAATCACCCTCTTCCTGTCTCTCTCTCTCTTCAAAATGGTCACTGCTGATAATAACTCTAGTAGTACTACAGTTCAACATGTAACCAAGAAATCTTCGGATGAGTTGCTGAGGAAATTTGCAGAAGAAATGAGTGATGATGATGCTAATGAGGCTAAGAAATTCGAGCTGGCAAGGGTGTTAAAAAGGAGAAAAAGGAGGAAGACAAGAAGGGATCTCGAAAGTGGTAATTTATGCGAAAGTCCATCACATTATAAGTCGAGTTCCAGCTTAGTGGAGAGGAGGTCACTTCTTCCTCCGGTGACAAGGAAATCTGTATTGCTGAGGCAACTTGGGATCGGAAGGTTACAGCTCAAAGCAAGGGATACCAAGAGCAAGTCAATCCTGGCTTCCATTGAAAAGGTGAGGCGTTCTCTTACTATTCTCCAGTCATTCATCATTAGAGCAATATCTCATTAACTACTAATAGCGTTCTCGAAAATTTAATTATTTTTTTTAAATTTTTTTTCGAGACTTGTAAATTTTAACTCGTGTTGTTAGCTCGAATCTGAATCCACATGTTATATTTTACTAATCAAAACTTCTTACAATGCAGACATGGCGCAGGACTGTAGAAGGAGCCTCAAAAGTACTCTTGGAGAAGCATTACAATCGACACAGGCGTTTGATTAACGATATGATCTAGCTCGTGGTATATTTAAATAGCAGTTATTTAAATATGATCTTAAAAAAAAAAAAAAAAAACAGAGAGAAAAGGAGGTTTAATTTTTGTTAATATCAAACATCAAATTTACACATTTCTTTTTTACTCATATTAATTTTCAAGCTTTAAGCTAAATTCCAAGTCGATCAATCTTGCTTGTATATTTTTTCCTCTGGTTGTCTTCACTACAGCAACTACTGTGAGAATGTAATAATAAGTAGGCGAGATAATCAAGAAATCTTCCTACATCTTATATCTTTCTTGCTAATTGTATCAGTTACGGTCCGCAAAGCGCTTCCAACTGTGTTTTTAAAAATTTAATGTTAAAATAATTTTTAAAAATAAAAAGATATCATTTTAATATATTTTAAAATAAAAATATTTTAAATCATAATCCCTATCATAATTACATACTCCAGCACCCTAAAAAAAAACACAGAACAACACATGATGAGTTGACACTATATTTTCATGTACGATGACACTATCTTCTCTTTTTTATTATTATTATTTGATGAAATGGGTCTAGAATACATGGCGAAGGGGTCCAACGTCCATAATCGATGAAGTGCATCCAAATAACATATACATCAGCAAATCTTATACGTTATCAAATCAAACTGATGGGCCATGAAAAGATCACAAGATGCTAATTACACGATCTCAGCAATAATAGTCTTCGAAAGTTCATCTCTCTTTTTCACCACTTCTTACTTGATCCATTGGTTAGTTCTTTGCTCCATTCACCTAAGTCATACATAATTCCTCACATGAGTCCAAGGCAAAGAGCATCGACGAATCGCTGGTAGCTAGGCTAGATTAGACCTTATCACCTAAGTCTAAGGCAAGAGCATCGACAAATCGCTGGTAGCTAGACTAGATTAGACCTATAAAATGGCTAGAGCCTACTTTTCTATTTTGAAAGTCACCACACCACACACCTAGGAGTATATTTCCAAGCAAAAAAGAAAAAGAAAAAGACCCTTTTTCATCTGATAATGTACAGTGAAGAAATCAACCATATCTTTTATTGCAATGATATTGTTGGCAACTCTTAGTTAGAAATAGATTGGAGGAGATTTGCAGGTAAGAAACCAAAATAACAATGACAGTCATGTGATCCAAAAGAGCCGAATGTCACATGTCTCAAGTGTTTGCCCTAACCTTTAGATAATGGAAAAGAACTTGCCTCTACCTCACTCGCTTATCTTCCTCCCCTCTATTAATACGAACAGCAAAGTTGTAATTGCCATTCCACCTACTCAATCACACACGTCTTATATCAAGCCATTTCATTGGATTGGATGGTCAAGATTGCCTTGGCCATGCTGTGCTTGTCACCCCCTCCCTTCTTCTTCTCCACTTCCCAGGACCCTTTTTCTTATTTGATTCTGTGAAATGCAGAGGCAGCCATGAGAGCCAAGAGAGACTTGGATTTTTACCATCTTGAACTGAAGAGAATATGTTACTTGTTAACTAGCATAGAGCACCCTCACTCCCATCATCTAAATTGCTTGTTTGGTCCATAGCTTGCAAATGATTATGGATCACAATGACGTATTAGGTGCTAAAACCTTACCAAAACTAGTTCAATAATAATCTAGATTATCTTCTTAGATTTAAATGGTGTTTCATTAAAATTTAATGTTTTTTTAAATTAATTTTTTATATTTTTGAATTATTTTATTATAATAGTATTAAAAATAATTTTTAAAAATAAAAAAATTATATTAATACATTTCTAAAAATTAAAAATCCATCATATTCCCGTACAATTCAACCAAATTGATAAGTTTTCACTCGATGGGCTGAAATCTTATCAAAGGTCGAAATCTTATAAAAGGTGATTTCCCTTATTAAAGGGACTTGCCGAAATGAATACAGTATCTTTCATTTCATACAAGGAGGCTACAGCACTAAGTGAGCACATACAATTTTTCTCATACAAGGTTCATCACTCCCCAGCAATCTGTAAGCAAAGTATAGCCTTTAGATGTTTACAATTTTAGTTCAAGTTTTGAAGAAGAAGACCAAAGGTAAGTGGACTTCTGCTCTCTTGTCTCTTTTAATAATAATAATAATTAAAAACAAAAAAAAACAAACACAACACAACAGAGAAGTAGTAGAAGAAGAGAGAAGAAAACAAACAGAAAAAAACAAACTCATTGTCAACTTTCCCCTCTGCAACTCTCTCTTTTTCGTCTTAACTGCCCAAAGTCCAGATCTTTCTCCAGTCTCTCTCTCTCTCTCTGAGCCAAAGTCTGCAAATTTTTTCACTCTTCACTCTCACTCCCAGTCTCCCCAACATGAGCCATCAATCTTTTATCTTGTTCTTGAATTATTAAAATCTTACAGTTCTCTTTACATTGCCTTGCTTTGACCCCTTTCTTTCGAGGTTTCTATCTCGAAGCTCGAATCTTTATTGACCCAAATCTTGAGAACTCTCAATCTATACAATATCAAGGCCAAACGGTTTTTTTTTTTTAATTAAAAAAAGTGGGTTTTGTTTTGTTTCTCAACAGGAAATGAGGGATGTTGTCGTGGCTAACAAGAATAGCAATGGCTTGTTGGAGACCGGGGAGGCAATATGCACGTATGAGCAAGGATGACATTTTAAATGATGATGATGATTCTACTACTGGCGACTCTCTTCTATGGTCTAGAGACCTCGAGAAACACTCTTTTGGAGAGTTCTCTTTTGCTGTGGTTCAAGCCAATGAGGTTATTGAAGATCATAGTCAAGTAGAGAGTGGTCGTGATGCTACTTTTATTGGTGTTTATGATGGTCATGGTGGACCTGATGCGTCTCGGTTCATATCTGACCATTTGTTCTTAAATCTCATGAGTGAGTTTTTTTTTCTTCTTTTTTTGTTAATTTTCAGGTTTGTTCATGTGCTTGGTTGTTGAGTTGAATTGACTTTTGTTGTATGATTAGTAGCTTTACGTGTGATGCTAATGTGAATGTGAATTGATTTTATATGCTTTACAACAAGTTTGGATTTTGTATGTTAGTTTTATTGGCTTTTTGGTGGAATTGATTGTAAGTATGGGGTTTGACTAGGTGAATCTGTTTACTTTTGTAGCTGGTGCTAATTTGAAGGAATTTGTACATCTCTTTGATACAATCTGATTGGATTCTCTATGAATTTAATTATTGTTTTCTTGTGAGTCGAATTGATTTCTTGTGAGTGATTGTTGCCAATGTCAACTACTTCTAGTGTTGCTGTTTTTACATTAGTTTGTGTGGTTAAGTTTAGTATTGTAAGGCAAACTCTTGAAGATCTATGGTAACTGGTAAGAGTGGTTTTCATTATGATGGTTACGTGGATTGATGCTTCTTCAGCCTGCTCTGTAGTTTTGTGCATGTCCGTTTCTCTGTTTGCTTGATTTGCTAGATGATGGTTGATTACCAAAATTGAACATAGTCCATTGTGTGGTAGCTCGTCACCCATTATTTGTTTTTGGGAAAAGAATTACGGAAAAGGAAGTAAATAATGCTTTCAGTGTAGAAACTATTACGACATGTATTCTATTTAATGCTTTTCCAGACAACATTCTCTATGTGATGAACCATAAGCAATTATTGCTTTGTAGGGCATGCCAGAGAAAGAGGAACCATCTCTGAAGAAATCCTTAGAAGTGCCGTCTCTTCAACTGAGGATGGGTTTCTTACTCTTGTCCGTAGGTCATGTGGAATAAAACCATTGATTGCAGCAGTTGGATCTTGTTGCTTGGTTGGAGTCATCTGGAGAGGGACATTATTTGTTGCTAATCTCGGTGATTCTCGAGCTGTAATTGGCTCTTTAGGTAGATCGAATAAGATAGTTGCCGAGCAGTTGACCAGGGATCATAATGCTAGTATGGAAGAGGTTAGACAAGAACTAAAATCCTTGCATCCAGATGATTCACATATTGTTGTTATGAAGCATGGAGTGTGGCGAATCAAAGGCATTATTCAGGTTTGCTTCTATTCTTATGATATTAACTGCCTTCTCACTTTGAAATTATGATGCATATTCACTGTCTCTTCAATTCATTTTCTCTTAAAGTTGTTCTTCAATCTGGAAAATGCCCTGCTTCCTTAAGCAAGTGGATACAAATTTTGGTGTTTATAATTTTTCATTGTCTAGCTGAGGGTTTCACATTTTTTTACATAATGCAGAATAACATATGCTAGAAAAGAAGTCACCATATTTTAATTACCTAGGATTGCATTCATGAACAATTCTGATTCATGATTGCTTAACTAATGCTTCTGAAAAAGTTGGGAAAATGATATTAGAGATACTGGCACAAATATAAGTTTGGAATTCTCATCTTTATCAAAATCCCTCCATCCCTCCCTCTCACTTCCTTTTTCAGTTTTCCAGCAATTCATTTATCTGAGATATTCAGATTCATACACGTGCAGCATTGTTTTAAGATACTGGGCTATATGGTTATTCCAAATGGATTGAATAGGAAAATTTCATAAGGCTCTGCAGGATATGGTTTATCTAGTAGATTTCTATGCCTCACTGTCTTTTCAGTGTTAAATGTCCTTAACCTGTGTTGCATATGGAAAACTAATTCTAGAAGATTATGAGTCTTTATGTGCAATATGTCTAGTCACTTGTTACAGTTATGATTTTTTATTTTCTACATTTACCTAGTTCATTACACTTCAAAGAGGAAAATTACCTGGTTAGCTGATGTTTACCAGTGGAGGTTTGATGCCTGGAAGCATCCTCATAATGAGACAATCTGAATCTGAATATGGTAGCCCCTTTTTCTGGAATTCCCCCTTCCGGGGAGCTGTAGAATAAAAGAGCAATATCAGATTTTCTTTTACCATTTCACTATCATCTAAATGAAACACAACCTTTCAGAGTATATATGTTGCATGTGTACGTGTACCTTACGTGCTATGCTCAGTCTGCAAACTACTTAAGATAAGGGACCTTTTTTCCAAGATTCAAATTTATTTATCTTGAAGTTAATATCTTTTTTAGTTTCCTTTTTGTTTTTCTGTTTACCCCATGCATATCAGTCAATTTTCCCCAGTGTTAATTAGTTATATTTCCTTATGGTTTCTCTTGTTGAATTGCGTAGGTATCTAGATCTATAGGTGATGCATACTTGAAGCGGCCTGAGTTTTCTCTTGATCCTTCTTTTCCACGATTTCACCTCCCTGAACCCATTCGTCGGCCTGTGCTAACATCGGAACCATCCATATACTCAAGGGTTTTACGACCCAATGATAAATTTGTCATATTTGCATCCGATGGGCTGTGGGAACACCTAACAAACCAGGAGGCAGTGGAGATTGTGTACAATAATCCACGAGCTGTATGTATTCTCTTACTGCACCCAGTTTCTTTTTGGCCTTTTAAATTCATGACCCTGATATTTTGCTCCTATTTTCTTTAAATGTCAGGGAATTGCAAGGAGACTAGTAAGAGCAGCTCTAAATATGGCAGCTAGGAAGAGGGTGATGAGGTATGATGATCTTAAGAAGGTTGATCGGGGGGTCAGGCGTTTTTTTCATGATGATATAACAGTAGTTGTGATCTTTATAGACCATGAGTTGCTAGGAAATAGTACATCTGTGCCAGAGATGTCAGTGCGAGGGTTTATCGACACTGTTGGACCATCAAACTTTAACTTTCTTCAAGGAGTTGACGCTAATGCCCGGTCTATCATCTAAACGAGCATCTGGGCACTTGAAATGGGCAGTCTAGTAGCCTAGTCAAAGGAGCAAACTTGGCAAGTTTCTGCTGTCAGTTCCCTTTTTTTTTTTTTGCAACATCTTATATCTTATAGTGCTGGTACCTCCCCCTTCTCTTTTCCAAGTTTTTGTGGGCCGTCGAGCCTGATTTCTTTCACTCTGATACTGTGCTCCATGTTGAAATTCTTACGAGGGAAGTTACAGATTTTTGGGTTTGACATGTGGGCTCTGTATACACCTGAAGTTTGTACTATTCACACGCCATGATTCAATAAAAAAGTGTGTTCGTCTGGTTAATTTCTTTGCTTCTATTGATGTAGAAGTATGGCAACCTAATGGAGCAAAATGATTGGATTCGTATTGTTTCAAACCAATAGTAATGAATGATTATACAGCATGATCCGCTGACATAATTAAGAATGGAGTTAACAATTCTCCAAGCCTACCTTTGTACCTTCAACTAACAGTAACATTTAAGCTTCAAAACATTTCCATGCAAATTGAGTTCTGCCCAAAATTCACTCGTGCTGCAATGGCTCCATCTGGTATGGTTGTGTGGTTTTCGAGTCACTCCATGTACTGACAAGAAGCCAAGTGCCACTGAATATTTTTCTACAGGAATAGCTTTCATTTCAATTGCACAGGTAGATAAATCTTGCTAGCATCGCACTCTTGTTGAGCATTATATTGAGAGATGCTACAGAAACGCCCGTTCTCCATGCACCACTTTTGCTGGGTCTATCGCCATTAACATATGATCAACAAGCTGCTATATTCGAAGTTCCAGCAATTGATTTTTTTATGAAAAACGCAGAAACACTTCATAGTGACCAACAACAGCTGAGGACATTCGCTTTCTCAGAATAACAATTCCTTCTCCTCCTACCCTTGAGAAGACTTTAACATGTCATCAATAAAAATCCTGCTTGTTTTGTGTGTATTCACTCGAGTATTTGTTGGTACATTGACCAGAAAGTGAATAACAAAACAAACAAAATTCTCATCCACCAAAGGTAATCATGCAATGATGCAGAGAGAACATTTGAGTTGCAAGTATACATGTATATGAATATAAATACTGGTTTTATTTCATAAAAATTTCTTAAAGAAACAATAAAGTAATGAATCCGAAATTAACCCAAACCAAATCAGTTAGATTCCACAACTCTTCTACAAATCAAATAACAAAGTAAAAAATCAAATCTTGAATTTTTCCACTCGACCTCATTTTTTTTTGTCCAGACTTCGACGGAGCAAAACACAAGATGAAAGAGCAAATGAGGTAACGAAATGCAGAAGATAATCTTGCAACCACTTGATTAGAAGCCTTTTGTAATACAAAGTGTATAAAGTATGTGTTTGACCAATAGCCTCTTGCTTTGCATGATTAGAAGCACTTCCTGTGGACAATTGATGGACCGGACTCATCATACTCTGCCTTTGCAATCCACATCTGCACTCAAAAGAAAGCAAGTTTCTCCAACCATATTAGAAAAGCACAGTCCAAAAGTGTCGTCCCTGATCATGAATTCAGATATAACTTCTAACTACTTAATGTCCATCTGAAGTTTCACTATTATTCTAGTAACTCCTTCCAATCATTGCAATTAAAATTTCATATTGTTAAGCATTTAACATAAAATGATGCTAAACAATACAACACAGGCATAACAATGAAGACATCAAAATGTGCAGAATCAGGTTTAAAGTCCGCTTCTGTTTACTGCCCAAATATATAAGAAATAGACACAGTACCTGCTGGAAGGTGCTGAGGGATGCCAAAATGGAGCCTCCTATCCAGACACTGTACTTCCTTTCTGGTGGTGCAACCACCTTAATCTTCATGCTACTGGGAGCCAGTGCTGTAATTTCCTTGCTCATCCTATCAGCAATGCCTGGGAACATAGTAGAGCCACCACTGAGAACAATATTGCCATAGAGATCCTTCCTAATATCGACATCACACTTCATGATAGAATTGTATGTTGTTTCATGTATGCCAGCAGCTTCCATCCCTATCATGGATGGTTGGAAGAGGACCTCTGGACAACGGAATCTTTCAGCTCCAATGGTGATAACCTGCCCATCTGGAAGCTCATAGCTCTTCTCAACAGATGAGCTGGTCTTTGCTGTCTCCAGCTCTTGCTCATAATCAAGAGCAATGTAGGCTAGTTTCTCCTTCATGTCCCTTACAATTTCACGCTCTGCAGTGGTGGTGAAGGAGTAGCCACGTTCAGTCAAGATTTTCATTAGGGCATCAGTGAGATCACGGCCTGCCAGGTCAAGACGCAGAATGGCATGTGGGAGGGCATAGCCTTCATAGATGGGAACTGTGTGACTCACACCATCTCCAGAGTCCAGAACAATACCTAGCCAAAACACATTGATAGTGAAAAGTATCAATTCATATCATTTATCTCTATAATTCAGCGGTCCAGATGTAAATCACCAAGCTGGATAAACTATATGCTTGTTGAAGAAACTTCTTTGGTTTTCGTTGTTAAAGGAACTTCTTTGGTTTTCATGATCATGATCCCAGCAGATATCATATAAAATTTCCAAAACGAACTGTGGTTGTGACAAAGGGTGAAATACGTTGTGCCAACTTACAAGTTAGAAATATTGAGGGCCTGACCAGTTCCAACACATTTCATTTTTTTTCATGATCTAGATGTGTTTCTTTCCCAAATATTTCGTTTATCAATCAATTAGTACAACTCCATTTTATTTTGAAAACTTGCAATGCAATAAGCCAATAACAACGTTTTAACATGCATGAATTTGAACAAAAAGCAGATACATAATGGATTGTATCACTTACCAGTTGTACGACCACTGGCATAAAGGGAAAGGACAGCCTGGATAGCAACGTACATTGCGGGAGTGTTGAAGGTCTCAAACATGATCTGGGTCATTTTCTCACGATTGGCTTTGGGGTTAAGAGGAGCTTCTGTAAGGAGAACCGGATGCTCTTCAGGAGCCACACGGAGCTCATTGTAGAAGGTGTGATGCCAAATCTTCTCCATATCATCCCAATTGCTAACAATACCATGCTCAATTGGGTATTTCAAAGTCAAAATACCTCTCTTTGATTGTGCCTCATCACCAACATACGCATCCTTTTGACCCATACCAACCATCACACCGGTGTGGCGTGGGCGACCCACAATGCTAGGGAAAACAGCCCTTGGTGCATCATCTCCGGCAAACCCAGCCTAAAAAATTTCCAGCCCAAATCAGCAACCACTACCAATATCGCTTTAAGAATCGAATCTTTAAACTCCAAAATAGATCACAAATGAATCTAGCTTAATACCTTGACCATTCCGGTACCATTGTCGCAAACAAGAGGCTGAATATCTTCACTTTCTGCCATTTCCTCTCACCTGCCACATTAAAAATGCCAACTTTACATTAAAATGCTATAAAAATAGGGAATCACAACAATCTAATGTACTATTTTGACAAAAAAAATCCGAAAATAAAGCGAAATAAGAATATCCCATTTCCTTTTTACAAGCAACAATCAAAATCTGAATATTCATTCTGATAAAATCACATCAAAGATCAAGACCTTAGCAATGCTGAATTACAAAACTGAATTAGCCCACATTTAAAGATAAAGTCTTTTAATTGTTTGAATCGATAATGCTGGATTCTAAGGTAACCCCAGATTAACAAAGAAAATAATGAAACTCAAATGAAATACCGTTTAGAAATCTGGATTCGATCTCTGTGTGGGCGTCTGTTCAAGGTACCCGCCCTCTAGTTTTAAAAAAGGGAAAGATGTGAAATGAAATTTCAGCCTCAAATGAAATTCAGCTTAAATGAACCTCAAATTCTCTTTGAAATGATCTTGGCCGTTGGTTCTCAGTATCTGATCTACGGACCCCATGACGCGTCACGCTCATTGTGTAAACAGCTGGCTCACTTTCAGTTGTTTTGTTCGTATGGACGGATTTGCTCTTGGGATTGTTGTCATGCCTCCTCTAACCTTGGATCATAAAACAAGGGCATTTCGGGTATTGCAAGCCTTTAATTGTGGGTTTTTGTTAAATTTTTTTGACCACTCTCTCAAATCTCAATTTGACCGTTTCATTGCTTACCTCATTTTGGTGTCTAATTTTCTTCTCTTTTCACGGGTAGTTCGTTGATATTGAGGTTTTTTTTAAAATAAAAATATTATGTTACAAAGCCTAAAACTCAATCATATGTGAATATTATTTATTTAACTTACATATTTCAAGAAATATAATTTTTAAATATTTATTCCGTACTGTGATTTCATAAAAAGTATTTTAAAAAATCATAAAATATCTCATTTTAACTAAAACTTAATTATTTTATTACTCGAGATCTATCATGCGGATCATATAAAAATTAATAATGTAATTTTTTTTTATTGAAGTTTAAAATTTTAAACTAAAATTTTATGTTTTTTTCTCATACTCGAACCATTAGATTATCTTTGTTAACATTTTCTTCTTTTTTTATTATTATAAGTAGTAAATTGAGTTTAGGATCCTTGAAAATTCTCTATCAGGAGTTTTTTAAAATTATATTTTGAATGGTATTTTGAAAAGTATTAATTTTTAAAAAAAATATTATTTTATATTTTTATTATTTTAATATATTAATATTAAAAATAAAAAATATTATTTAAATATATTTTTAAAAATAATAATTTTAAAAAATAGCTATTATTACTCTCCAACACTACCATATCACGAAGCAAGTTAGTCTCTGTTAAAGGACTAAAACAAACCCTAAAAAGAAAAACATTAATTGCCAACTCAGCATTCCGTTTCCAACTGTCTGGAGATCATGTCGGTCTGTGTTTTCAGGTGGTGTCATGGCCATCATCACCTGTCTGTTACACCCTCGATTGTCGCCTTCAATGCAACGGAGTCGTCATTGACTAGAGGAATCAGTCAAGGATCTGACGGTTGACATTGTATCATGCTAAATGAAGCGTATGACGTGCCATGCATAACAAACACAACGTGGGACGGATTATTTGTGGCTGATCACTTTTGGATTAATCGACCGCTAATTGTGGTTCTATTTTCCTTTTTAATTTGAACAGGAGAAGATAAAAAAGCTACTGATTTTCCTTAGTTTTCTTCTTCTTCTATTTTTAAAAAAGGGCAAATCCCTCTTCTTCTTCTTTTTTTTTTTCTAGTTATGGTAAAAAAAACTTTTTTTAAAAAAGAAATTGTGTTCAATATAAAAAGACGAGCTTTAACCATCAGAAACCAAACGGATGTCTTAAAATAATTGTTAATAATAATTAAAAACATTTCATTAGTCTCTACAATTCTGTTTTGTAATTGATGGTATTCTAGAATTCAATATGATCAAAGATAAGATTTTTTAATGTTTGGATAGTAGGTAATTATATTTTCATGTCAATATCACATTCTCTAGAGTTTAAAAAGTTGATGATTTATGGTAGAAAATCTAATACTTGTAATTTTTTTTATGTGATTTAAAGACCCTTAGATGATAAAATTGGTAACTTTTAAGTAAGAGATTGCAATAAACGAGATAATAAACTTTAAATTACTAGAACAAGAGTGTTTATTCTTGTTTTAGGTATGATAAATGCTCTGGTATTTAAAAGTATTAATGTCTAGATAATAGAAATTGTGAATTTTTTACCTGAGAGTTTAAGGAGGTATTTATTGCATTTAAACCTTGTTGATTTTGTCGGAATGAAGGGGTTGGAGAGTCTTTTTCTCTTGATAGCATTATGAGGAATACATATCATTTACACAACATGAATGAGGGACTCATATCCCTTACACAATATTAATAGAGATGGAAATATGGTATATCCTTAGAAAACTTTTATACATTTAAGGGTGTAAAGAGATGAATATCCTTAATACTAAATTTTTATGTTAAAAGTCATAATAATAAACAAACGAACCTTTATGGCGCAACATGAAGTCTATAATGATCTCCAAACCTTTATCCTTTCACGTTTAGCATACTGTCAAGCCCAAAGATAATGAGTTTGATAGATCGTAAGACCCATGCCCAATTAGGCTCAGCGCGCAACCAAGTCCAAGAGTGTTATTGTGCCTAGCCCACGGGCGATGGGTTTAGCAGCTTGCTAGACTCATGCTCACCTGAGCTCAGTATATAGCTGATCTCAATGATGTTGAATCTAGCAACTCACCAAACTTATACCCACTTAGGCTCAGCATGTAGCTCAATCTAAGGATATTGAGTCTGACAGCTCGCTAGACTCATGCCCGCTTAGGATCAACATATTGCTGAACCCAAGAACGTTGGATTTAACAGCTCATCAGACCCATGTCTTTTTAAGCTTAGCACGTAGTCGAACCCAAAAATATTGGGTCTAATAGCTCACTAGACCCATGTCCACTTGAGTTTTGCACGTAGTTGAACTCAAGAATATTGGTTTTGAAAGCTCGTTAGACCCAAGAATTTCAACCATTTTGAAGGTCAGAATCATCATCAATAGCGATTTTTTCTCTCTACGTCGGAATCCAACGACTATCTATTCTCTCACAAGAAATGATTGAAAAATAAGGGAAATGAACTTTGATACCAAAATTATTTTTTAACAATTAAAAGGACCGATAACTTATAAATTGGAAAAAGGATGGGGGACCAAAATAAACTTTTGTATAAAATTCAAAGCCAGCCTATTTTACCTACTCTTTTCAGTTTGATCCTTTGTTCTTTTAATTCAACTTTCTTTTCCAAAAAAAAAATAATGTAATTTAGTGCTAATTTAGGTTAAAAAAAACTAAATTATGCAAAAACAAATCTCGAGAATCAAATAAAAAATCTTTAAAAAATCTTTACCTAGGAGAGAGAGCACAATGCATCTTCAATAGTAATAGTCATATCACCACTCGGCTTAGTTTTTTTTTTTTTTTTAACAGAACAAACAAGCATCATTAAACGAGCAAGTGAGATCTGATGATTTGGATGCTTTGTACATGTGTATAATCGCCCTTTTCCAATCGATCTCATTATTGCAAGTATTTGGCCCCGCCATGAAAAACTTACATCATCTTCTATTTCGAGCATGGTCACCTGTGATCCAGCTATACGTTGCAGGAAGATACAACTTTTTCTTGAAAGTTGACGACAGCAAACCTCTTTTTTTTCGCACATGGATATTGTTAAGAAATTGAGTGCTTTCATGTACCTTCTCCCGTGACATGTTTGCATTTCCAGTCTTACTTGTGTACCTCCAAATCTAATTTATGTGATGCGAAGCTTAGAGGGTGCTTGTGATAAAAATGTGTTTAGTTATTTTGGTGGAATCCACATAAAAAGTACATAATTTTTTTTTTGATGAAATATAATCTATACTTTAAAAAGATTGTACCTTTAAAAAAAACCATCACACCTCTAAACCAAATACATATTTAGGGCTCACGAGGAACCTCATAACCTGATGACCTCGTGCTGTTGTAGCTAGCCTTGAAGCAATCATTCCATGATAAGAATTGTTTGAGAGCATGATAATATGATTGTGGTTGTTTTTTAAAGTTATTTTTACTCGAAAATGCATCAAAATAATATATTTTTTTATTTTTAAAAATAATTTTTTATATCAGCACGTCAAAACGATCCGAAAACATAAAAAAAATTAATTTTAGATAAAAAAAAATTATTTTTTACCCAACTCCCGTTTAATATTTAAAAGTATTCACTTTAGGGAGAATGATATGATTTTTTGGGTTTAATTTTCGAGATTTTAATAAATATTTTCATTTCTTTAGCAAGTGCCAGAATTGTTAACTTTTATTGAATGAGTCCTTCTCCATTTACCTAGTTAACAATCCGAAAAAACCCTCAAAATCGTACCCTGCAATGGGCACTCATAAATCCTGGGTTGTTTAGAAAAAGTAGATTAGTAATTACAATCGTATAGTTTATTATGCAATTATATATATTAATACAAAATCTTAGCATATATATCGTAAGCTTACAATAGAGTTTTAAAGAAAATCCTAGTATATATGTTGGAAATTTATTTAATTGGCAAGATTTAAATAAATTATGGGTGAATGAGAAATTAATCTAAAAAAGATTCTTGGTTTTCCTACGAAAAAAACTATTGATTTTTTTATATTTAATTCTTAATTTATGATAACTAATTAAAAATTTATCATGATGGGAATTAATTATTATTAATTCTTCAATCTTTTAACTTTTAAAATTCACTTAAAAAACATGGGGGTGAATAGAGAGTTTTCAACTTGAATTTTTTATATTTTTTCATACTCTTTCTCACCTCTTTTTTGGTTTTTTAAATATCTTTTATGGTTTAGTTTTTTCCCTTAAATTTAGAGCTTAAATTCATACTTTGTTGAGAGATATTTGAGTTCTTTTATTTTGGTTTAAAGACTTTGTTTAGAAGTGTATCTAAACTAAGATGGTGGTGTTGAAATCTTGAAAGACATATTGCAAACCATAGTTTTAAAACTCGACCCAGCGGGTTGACCCGAGACTGGAACCAGGCTGGGTTTAAGAAAAAATAAAGGAAGGCAAAAACCCGGGGTGACCCGATCAAAAACTCAGGTTGACCATACAAGACCTAGTTAAAAACTCGGTTGCAACTTGTTAACTATTTTTTAACAAAAATGACATCATTTTATTTTATAAAAAAACAAAATTGGAGGTCGACCCGGGATGACCTGATCAAAACCTGTGACCCGAGTCAAATTTAAAAACTATGTTGCAAACATTCTAGTTGCACAAATGAGGAGTAATAAAGCTTTACGGACAACTGATTCATTCTTGACAACAACAAAAATTTTCATTTCTTAAAAGTGCTTCAACAAGTAAGTATCATTCTTTATTTTAATTTAAGCATTATTATTTCTATTATTAGTATACATGCTAGAACTTTAATATTCTTTTTATTATATTTATATCGAGAATATATATATATATATATATATATATATATATATTCCAAGTTTGTATATATGCTTAGTATGCATGATATTCTTTTTATTATATTTATATCGAGAATATCTTTGTCTTGAATTTTATTTTGCATGTTTATAAATTCAAAATTGTATGCATTAGAGAATTACCTTGAACAATCTTTTATGTTTTGCATGCTCTTGTTATGATAAACAAAACATCCTTATTCACTAGTGTAATATAATATAACATATTTTGAAAACAATCTTAAGGTTTTATTCTTTATATTAGATTTTGTTTAGTTTATCTTGTGAGGAAAAAAATGACAATAATAATAATAATATAGAATGATTGTGAAAAAGCTTTTTAGCAATTTTAAATTTTAAGTTATAATTCGATTTTTTTTAATTTGCTATATTCTCACATATAGACTTAATTTTAATTCTATATGCTTTAATCTACAACCTTTTGGTTTATTATGATTTTTTTAATATTTGTTTTAAAGGTTTCTATAAATCTTTGTTTTAAAGTTATAGTTTATCTTCTAAAATTGTTTTTTATGCATTTTGAATGTTTTGATGCATGTCATATATTTCATTTATTTATATTTTTCAAGTAAGTTATTATTTTTCAAAAAGTGATTTATATTTTCAATAGTTTATGCTATATTGCTTATATGATCATGCCTTTTGCTTGACATGCTTAAATATTTTATAATGATATGATGCATGTTAAAAAGAACTTAAGCTTTTAATGTGTTGATTTTATGTTGCATAGTTTAAATATTTTTATTTATCAAGTTACTATATTACAAGTTTTATTTTTTTACACTACTTATTTATTATGGAGCCGAAATATTTATTTATAAATATTAGTGGCTATTTCTTTTATGATTAATATCATATTTTTAACTCGAGAATTGGTTTTTCCAATCAATATCGCTTCGACAAGTACTATTTTGATAGTGAGGATTCCACCATCATTTTTTACAGTGCATAATGAGAAATCAATGAATTGAACTTTAAATGGTGACAACATAAATGTTGATTTATGTGCCCACCTCAAACTTGATTAAGTTCTTGTAGGAAAAAAATGTTAAAGTTGTCAAATAATGAATTTGATTTTATTATTATGATAGATTTGGACATATAGAATCATAGTGGTTTTGTGCATAAAAAAAAATATATTGAATAGAATAAACAATATAAAATATGATGTGTGTATTTCAATCAAGAGTGCAAAGGCACTTTGAAAAGTTTTGGACAAAAAATTCAAGGTTGAAGTTGTAATTATGAAAAGGTTCATAGTTAGTGAATTTCTAAATCTAAAAATGGCATCAAAGTTATCTGGTCAGATTTGTTCATGTATATATTACTATTCATATATAAAAAAAGTTAGTGTGATGAACAATATGATATAAAAAGTTTTGTATAAAAAGATTAAATTTTGAATAGGATCATTTGTGACCTTTCCAGTCTTTCATAAGAACTTCTTTAATGAAATTATTATTCATATGATACTATTTTCATATATAGTATGATTCGTAAGTGAAATGATGATAATTGAACAAATCACAGTGAATAAAATATGGTTCAGCAAAGCAACCCCATAAAGAAAATGACTGTTAAAGCCAAATACTAATAAGGTTGATTACCTTGCTAATGAAGTTTTGAAATGAACATGTTTGTTGTTTTCAAAGTCAACCTGGCTGAACAATCCTCAACAATTAATTGGATGTTGTTGCTATTAGAAAGAACTTAGTGTTTGACTTATTGTTGAGAAAAAAATAGTTTAAGATGATTTTCTTTAAAGTGATAAATTTATACTCTCTATGAGTGGTGTATTTGTAGGAAAGTGGTATCTCTGTGATGGGCTCTTTAAAATGAATGTAATGATCAATATAATCAATGATGAGAACAATAATAAGATTGTCTTTTCTTTTTATTTGCTTGAGTCTTGTGAAGTGTGGCATAAAAGTAAGGTCATGTGAATTATAATTTTATGAAAAGATTAATAAACTATGAATTACCAAGTATGGTTTTTGAGAAAAATCATAAGTGTGAAATTTATATAAAATTAAAATTTACAAAACCTTCTGTCCAAACAATTAAAAAAAGTAGTGAACCTCTAAACTTAATTTACTAAGATATTGGTGATTCAAAATTTATACAAACTTAAGGTAGAAAAAATATTATATTATTTTTATAGATAATTTCACAAGGTATTGTTATACTTATCTACTTAGAAGCAAGAATGAAGCTCTTGGAATGTTTAAACATTACAAGAATGAAGTTGAAAATCAACTTAAAAAGAAGATAAATGCAATAAGAAGTGATAAATATGGAGAATACAAAGCATTATTTGGTGAATTCTGTTTTCAAAATGATATTATTAACCAAATTACTCCTCCTTATTTACCACAATAAATGATATTGTAGAATATAAGAACCGAACATTAAAAGAAATGACGAATAAAATGTTGATAAGTTCAGAGACACATTAGAACTTGTAAAGGGATGCAATTCTAATTGTCAATTACATACTTAACAAAATGCCTCATAAGAAGTTGAAAAAAAACATTACATAAATTGTAGAAAGGTAAAAGACCTTTCTATAAATACCTCAAATTATGAAATTGTTTTATGGAGGTAGCAATACTTGATCCTAAAAAAGTAATGATAGAATCTAAAACTGTGGATTATGTATTTATTAGATATGAATACAATAGTAGTGCATAATGACTTCTTGTAAACAAATCAAGTATTGAGGATATTCATCCTAATACTATTATAGAATTAAAAAATGCTATATTTTTTGAAGATATGTTTCCATAGAAGAAAGCACGAGAAAATCATTCACTTAAAAGAACAATTGAGGTTATAACTCAAGTAATTATCACCAATAAAAAAATAATGAGGTTGATATTAGAAGGAGCAAAAGGGAAAAAACAACCAAAATATATGGTTTTGATTTTTTAACATACTTGTTAGAAAATAAATCTCGAACCTACTACAAAATAATGTCATGTTTAGAAGCTTTCTATTGGAAGAATGCAATTAATAGTAAAATTAAATCTATTATAAATAATCATATATGAAAACCAGTGTATCTTTTTCCCGAAAATAAACCATTAAGCCATAAGTGAATAATTAAAAGAAAAAGAAAAATTGATGGTACTATTAACAAATATAAAGATAGAGTTGTTATTAAAAGTTTTAGACAACAAAAATATATTTTATATTTTGATATATATTCACTTGTACGAAGAACAACTTCCATACTAAATATTAATAGCTACTAAGAGCAGCAAATCATGAAATTGGAATTGGAGGAGCAAATCAGACGCACAATAAGTAAGGAGAAGGAGAGTAGGAGATGATGAATATTACAAGAAGTTTAAGAAACACTAACCTGATTTCTGTCAAAGCAGAGAGGAAAGAGGAAGGAGAAGGATTTTGCATGATTGGCTGGTAGGTTAGGGTTTTTTTGGAAGTATTTATATATTAATATAAATTTATAAATTTGGTTTGATTTTATTGATTAAATCTAATTTTATTAATTTTTTATTTTTAATTTAATTTTATAGGTTAGATATATGATTTTATGAGTGATTTTAACAACAATTCTTAATAAAAAAATAAGTTAGCAGTTACTGAATATTTTTTACGTTAAAAAATCCAACCAATGACATAGCTTGGACTAATGAACCAGTGCAATTCTATAACCGAGGAGAAACTATTCCATGCAAGCAACTATAGGTTAAAAAAACACATTAACACGTGGCTTGCAGACAAACATAAGAGAATATCACTCAACAAAACAAATGTAAATCAAATTTTGCAGCACCAAAATGAAATTCTCTTATCTGGATTCTCTACTGTACTTAAAAACACACCAAACGCAACTGAGTTAACGCGGGTCCTGAGTTCTGATTCGCATTTCCACCACCAAACAGAATCATTCATACTTGCTAAACAATTCTCACCGAACATCAAGATTCTTTGTCACAAATACAAGAAATTGGTGAGTTTTTCAATGCTAAAAGCAATACAGAATCTTGGTTCATCAACAACAACAACCACAACAACAACAACAGGGTTTGTGGCATCTTTTTATAGATTGAAACCACCACATGCCACCACAACTAGTGCTTTTGTCTCAATTTCTTCCAGCCTGTTATCCTATTATTCTCCAAGAACCAGACCCACAAAGCCTCTTCTGTTTTTGACTCGAAAGACTCGATCTTTGGAACCTGTTCGTGCGCACTCAACTCGGTCTGAGTCTAAGATGGATGGCACTTCTTCTTCTTCATCAGTTGCTGTTCAGTCATCTGTGAGTTTCTTTTATTTGAGTTCTTGTTCTGTATTGTTGACATCCTGATACTCTTATTGAATTTGTAGATAAATTAGATAATTAATTATGAATATTGGGCTGTTGGGGTTTATGATTGTCATTTTCTTGATTGTGTGGTAGAAATTTCTCTTATTTATTCAGTCCATTTTTTTTGGTCATCTTCATGCTTTAATTGAAGTTTTATCTTAGTTTTATGCCTCCATTGTTGTGGAATTTGATCATGTTTTACTTGTTTTCATTTATTGTAAATGTTGAGTTGCTTATTTGATCGACTTGGAAGCTACTTAATCTTGGTTGACACACAAGCTAGGTCGAAGATACTTGAATGAAACAAATAAGAGGAACCTTATAACTAATCTCATATCACATAGTATTCTTTTTTGAACATCACTGATTTATATTTTTTTTCGTATTCAAGTTTTGTCAGTGCTTGTATGATGTATCCACAGCTAGGTTTAGAAAGAGACGGTGTGAATTAGATTAATTGGTTCAGGATATCATTGATTGTTGATGCCAGTGGTTTTTTACTTTTCTTCCCTTTTTGTCTCATTCGAGACACTTGCATTCACATAATCCTGTATGGTGCTCATTGTTTTTCTTTTCCAATGCCCCCAACGTTGTTCTTTGCTGATGATAATCTGTTTTTCAGGGAAGTGTACGCAAGATCAATTTCTGTCAGTGGTGTGGTGGCCAGACAAAACATGATATACCTGACGGGGAGGAAAAGATGAGAGCTATTTGCACAGTTTGTGGGAAAATTACCTATCAAAACCCTAAAATGGTATGGTCAATCATTATTACAATCAAATCTGTCATGTATGTTTCTGCTGTCTTGTCTGATTACATGTGTCATGTATGTTTCTTCTAAAATTGATTTTAGCCTCCTGGTTCTCACCACAGCTGGTCAGGTATCTCCATTTAATGTGAAGTGCATGAACTAGCTAGCTTCATTTATTCTTTCGGCAACTATTAAAATACAAATCATGGGAGGACTTGCTGTGAAATAGAGATTGTATGCAAAAAAGATTTTTAGGGAGCATAAGCTGTTGGACTCTGAGTCATCTAATAGTGGAATTGTGTGTGGATTATTTTAATTCTACTGGTTGTTTTAATGAGTACTGAAAACAAGGAAAACGTTGTAGGCATGAAGCCAAAAACCTTGCAATGTGTTTATATCATTCTATTCTTGGTTTTCTCTCCAGTTTGTTTGATACTGCATTTTCAATGAAGGCAATGGAAATATTGTTATCTTTTGTAAACTGGTTTGAATAGGTGGTGGGATGCCTCATTGAGCATGATAACAAGGTCCTACTCTGCAAGCGAAACATCCAACCATCATTTGGCCTCTGGTATGTGTCTGAAATTGGAATTTTGGTACAGAATGGAACCACTGCGTGCTTTCTCTAATATAAACTCTCAAATAGTAGTTAAAAAGAAAAAAAAAATGCATTTACTCCATATGGTACTTGGTCCTTTCTTTTTTGCATTTTAACTAGTTTTTCTTATCTTCATTATCCATGATGGATAACCCAGATAATTGTATTGTGCTGATGTAGGACCCTTCCTGCTGGTTACTTGGAAATTGGTGAGTCTGCTGCAGAAGGGGCAATCAGGGAAACCTGGGAGGAAGCACACGCAGAAGTGGAAATTGTGTCACCCTTTGCTCATTTGGACATCCCTCTTATTGGCCAAGTAAGGGGAGAGGTGCCTCTCATTTCTCATATTGATTTTTCTATGAACTTGCTTAAGGTTTCGAAGTTTGTTGTTGTTGTTTGGAGCAGACTTACATAATTTTCTTGGCAAAGCTGAGGAAGCCCCACTTTTCACCTGGACCAGAGTCATTGGAGTGCCAACTTTTTTCGCTAGATGATATACCTTTCGATTCTTTGGCATTTTCATCGATGGCGGTTACTTTAAAGTTGGTAAGAGCCTGTTTTAGCAATATACAGTTTCTTCATTTACTTGCTTTTGTTACTCATATATATAATCTCCTGTTGTTGCAGTACATTGAAGATGTTAAAGCTGGAAGTCGAAAATTTCACTACGGCACAATTAACAAAAGGTACTTTACAATGCATTTTTTGTATTAGAAGCTCAAATGAACTCCTGTGAGAATGGATAATCCACTTCTAATCTCAAAACCAGACAGCTTTGGATTGTCTATTGTCTCAATAAAATGCGTTGGCTATTCGACTTATTTTTTTGCCATTTTGCTCTGTTGTAAATGGTTTTGTGAAAGGAAATGACCATTTGATAAAAGTAGTGTTCATTTCAGTTTCGGAGGTGTCTATTTTGAATTGTTATGATGGTGGTGGTTGTGGTATTGGAGGCAGGCAGGTGCTTGCGGGCAGTTTTAGGTGACTGCCAGTGCTTCTACCTTTTCCAATGTTTACGAAAGAAAAGAAATAATTGAGTAACAGAACACCTTTCTTTCTTTCTGCTGTCATGATAAAATTTGGCTGCTGATCTTTAGCTTGGGAATGAGGCTGAATTTAACATGACCGACTTCTTTTTCGCAAAATTAGCACTAAAAGTGAGTCCTTTTGTTTTCAGTTCACTGTAATTCACATTGATTCACTCCCTACACCTTTACTATTCCCTCAATTTTGAAGGCCGTGTTTGCTTGGCGCTGTAGGGTTTGTTCCATTAGTTGGCTGTGGCTTTCACGGGGTGGAATTTACTGTCTTGACCCTTGATTTTTTTTGTACCATTCTTTATTGTCAGTGTTATTAATATTCTAGGCCCGATTGTTTAGCCGTTACGAAAGTCGAGCAATGAAAAACCATTTTCAATTAAAGAAAAATTTATCTTGGTTTTTAGAAAGGTATTTTCTTTTATTTTGGGTGGAAAATTCTTTTTAAAAATTGCAAAAAATTCAAAAATATCTTGTTATTTGTTGAATATATTAAATGTGGTCTCTAATCTTTTAATTGCTATATATTTTATTTTGATTTTTGTTTTCAATTTCATTCCTTAAAATTTGATTTTTATATTAATTTTGATATTTTTTTTTTAATTATTTGTTATTTTCTTATCTTGATTTTTTTATTTATCCATCAATAGAGATTGTTCTTTCTTTGTAGAATACTTGCTTGCTATGCAAAGCATGCTCATGTTTGTTGAAGTCTTTTCTGATACTTATTTGCAGGCCTGGCTCGAGCCCTTCTGATACCCATGCCTATACTCTCGATAATCATTTGCAGTCTTGAGAAATGGGGATCCGTTTTCCTTTTCACATGAGGTGTTTAATAGCTGGGATTGACCTTCTTTGATTTTTCAAATCCATGGCGGAAGCTGAGGATGTGACGGGACCAGCATTCTGATGCATTGAAGCCATCGAAGACCATTGAGCGGATGTATTCTGTAACGACCGAGTGTGTGGAAGAGGCAGCCATTTCTCCGATGAGCCATTTCGTCGTACAACTTGTGTTTAATTGTTAGCTTCACCCTACTTTCCATCCGAAATGTACAGAAATTTACTTCACTCTTTTGCATTGAATAAAGACCTGTTAGCGAGGCTTCCTCTGGGTTCTCATGTTTGAAAACACTTCGAACCTCATTTTATTTTTATAAATTGAAAATGATTATGAAATTGAAAAGAAATTTTAATTTTATAAATTGTTTTTTAAAAAAATAATTCGATAGAAATAGAAAAAAAATATTAATTTAAAAAATTAGAAAAAAACACTCAATAAAGAATAATCAATGTTATTTTCAAGGCAAGCAAAATATTACACATAAAGCAAGAATGGAACTTAGTCTCCAAATGCTAAGGGGTGAGAAAAATTAACTTCAAAAAAAAATAAAAACTAAGCAAACCCGAGATAAACCTTCTAAATTTAGTATAATCTTTAAAATTCAAAAAAAAATAAAAACTAAGCAAACCCGAGATAAACCTTCTAAATTTAGTATAATCTTTAAAACTCATAACCTGTGATATCCTCAATTTAAATTTAATCAAGAAACTTAATTCTCAATCAATTTAATATTAAAAAATAAAATCATGAAAAAATATCAATTTAAATAAACTTGCTAAAGGATGAGATCAAACTTGATACGACAATGAAATTGTAAAAAAAACAAAAATTTAAAAATTTATCTAAAATAAAACAAATATTAATCAACTAAGAAACAAATTTGAAAGGAAAAAAAATAAAATGAGTGAAATTAAAAAATAATTTCATAGAATATTTAAAATAAAAAATAGTAATAAAAGGATATGGATTGAATGTTATGGAAATTTTAAATGGCCAACATGAAATTTAAAATGAATAGAGAAGATGGAAAAAAAAATGGCTGCGACACCAAACCGGAGGTCAGTTTCACACATGATGCCCCATTGCAGTGAGGTGCTTAGACCTTTCAAACACTGATCAGCAGAATTGCTCGTGCAACTTTCTTGGCAATCATAAACTTTAAAGCACAATGAATAGGTTAATGGCTTGCATAAAGGTGGATATGATCGCCCGATACCAGAGTACCATGAGCTTGGATTGTGCAGGATCTGATAGTATAGGATCTTACAGTGCAAACCAATTATGACAGAAATTCTTCCATTTGAGATTGAGTGAAGTCCGTCATTTATATTTGCAAATATACATATAAACAATTCACACCAGCGTTACTCTGCTCTTTTCATTCCTTGTCTTAGCTTTATCCATAATCTCCAAGCCAAATGAAACAAAAGCAATAAAGAACATGAAAATAGAAAACTGAAAATCCAGTCCTTATAACCACAGAAAATCTAGAAATTAAAGTCACACGATGGTCTTTAAAAATCAAGGACCATGTAGTGGTGAATCAACCTGGACAGCTTGAACATGCCAGCAATCAGCTTTCGTTTTCATAGCTATCAACATGAATTACCTAAAAACAAAAAGGAACATGGGGTTTTGCTTTATCTTCGTTTCACACAAGAAGCATTAAGATTGCCTAACATTACCTAAGTTACACAGCATAGCACCACAAAATCACCTAGCAATCTTAAGTCAATAAAGCTCTATATCAAAGTAAAACACACATGCATTATTACCACACAATCACCTAGTAATCTTAAGTCACAAGCTCTATATCAAAGTCAGGAAACACATGATCATCCAAAATGAAAACCCATTCAACGCAAAAGATGTCATCCAGTGGCGTGCAAACTGGAGAAAGTCAAGACACTTTCTAACAGCTACAACAGAGTACAGGACATAGTAGATGTGTCTAGGTGCTTTAACTATCAACGTAAGTAAAACTCAAAACTAAAACTCCAAGATTATGGAACTACTGTGCAAGAATGCCAAGGATTCATTGCCCTCGTCAACACAGAATGCCCAAAAAACTAAGTGCTCAACTAATAATAATAGCATGATACAGGGTAGCTATGCATCGACATTCACTGCTGTACCATCAACTAATTTTGACAAACTAGCAGATAAAAGCTTGAAATGCAGAATGCAGGTAAGAACTTGAATCCCCCCAGACCCACAAATGAGGCATAAACTATAATCAACTACAACATAATCAAAGGCAGTAACTACATAACAAGAGACCTGGGTTGATATTCAAAACATTTCTCACTGAATAAAATCCAAAATCTTATACAATATATATAGTCATAGAGAGCCTAAGACAATTAAAAATCAAAATTATCAAAACAAGTTTGTTCAATTCATCACCATCGTGCCTAAAAAAGAACTCTAGAACAATTTACCAAGCAGGGCAAAAAGATATAAAGAGAGTAAATTATCGTAATCTTCACTCGCTCTTCTTCCTGAAGGAGCAACCCTCTGTAAGCTTGGCACGACCCCCTGTTGGCTGACACAACACTGTCTGGCAGTTCCCACAAACCACAACAGTTTGCGAGTGACTAAAAACAGTGGTTCTGCACACAACATATTCATTTAACTAAATAAATAAAACCATCTACGATCCCTTTTCAAACCAAACAGCTAAGAAGGAATGCTTAAATTCATCAAGAAAAATATACAAAGGTCATGGCATGACTTACATGTTGAAGCAGCCCTGGCACTTCACATCCTGCAAGTTTTTACAAGAAAATATGATAAAAACATAATCAGAAGGGAAAATAATAGAAAGAAAGGCAGGAAAATGTATGGTATTTGTAATTACCATAAAAAAAGAGTTTGGGGACTGAACAAGACGCTTGAGCTTATGCTTCCTTTTCTCAAGCTCTGCTGGTGGGTTGAGCAAATCGATATCGTTTTGAAGAACCTTTCATTAACAAACAGATCAGTTAATGAGCGAAACAGATCATAACAGATAACGAAACCAATTCACATCAACTCACTCACCATTGGAAAATTTTATTTTATCTTTGAAACCGCTTCTTTCTTTCTTTTGCGGGAATACGCCAACCTAGACTAGAAAGAAACCCTAGAGCGCCGAGAAAGACAGGAAGTACATTTATGCAAAGGGCTGAATGGGGCTTATAAGCCGTTGATTTCGAGCAATGTCACATCCTGGCCTTTCATCTCGAAGGGCCTAGGGTAACATTAAAAACAGGGGTATAATCGTCCATTTGGTCAAACAAAAAAAAGTTGAAAATGGAAGGGATTATTAACAGAACATTTTAGATGTTTTACTGTTTGGACCACTGTGCTTTTACTGCAGACAGTGATAATGTGCTGGCAAAATTGTCCCTGATCTGTGGTAATTCGGGGTTGGTTTTCAGAGTTGCCTTCAAAAATTTTACTGGCTTATTTGCCATAAAAAAATTGCTTGGGGATATTTTATTTTTCTTACAATAAAAATATGAATTTACCTTTATAGGCAACAAAAATTAAAGCTGTTCGTCAAAGAATTTATTGACTGTTTATAGTCTTCATCAAAATCTAGGCAGCAAAAATAAGTTTTTCATTTGAGGATATTTTTGTATTTTTATTCGGGTATTTAGTGTAATTATATGGAAATTTTGGTATTTTCACATTGTTTATTATTTTTTTAAAAGAGAAAAGTTACGGGTATGTGCTCAAAAAACATCAGCGAGTGAATGATGTCTGCACCATTCAAGCAGTGCATGAGACATTATACAGTAACCAAAAACAACCTTTCTCTGTTTTTTTGGATGCACTGTCATGTCCTCTTCAATGTGCAGTGGCATATGATGTCTAAAGATGGTTAGATTGTCACCGATAGTCATTTGATTTTATCCTCTTTTTTTTATGGGTAATGTATATAATTGTCTTTGTAGAAGTTTTTTTTCTTTTTAATTAGTCCTTTAATTATAATTTTCATATATATATATATAATTTCAACCTTTATTTTTTTAATTTCTTATTTAGTTCTAATTTCTTTTATAAAAATTTATTTTTCAATTTAGTTCTTCAATTGTAGAGATGATAATAAGTATCGTGGATCGAATTTCTTGATATCTATACCCTACCCATTATCCATCGGGTAAGAAATTTTGATATCTATAAAAACTAGATATTTTACAAATATATTTATATAATATAAATATATATTTCAGATTAAATTCGAGTGAGTTTTAGGTCGGGTTTGACAAAATCCATACTTTATTCATTATCCATCAGGTCTGAAAAATACTTATCCATTCGGGTAGACATCCAACGGGTTCAAATTAAATTGCCATCTCTATTTAATTGTAGTTTCTCATATGTTTTGTTTTTCATTTTGATACTCATTTTTTCATTTTTTATTTTTTTCTTAGGCGTTGTTGTTAAAGTTTTTTTAGCTTTCAATTTCATCCTTCAATCAATTTTTTGTTGTTTTATTTTTTTTGAGATTGACCATTATTCTTTTGATTTGTTTTTTCTTTTTATTATAGTTATTTTTCAATTTAATTTAACCCTTCAATTGAAAACTTTTATCCCTCCAATTAATGTTTTTTTTTCATCCTAATTTTTTTAAATCCTTTTGTGTAATTGATTGTTTTTTTTTTTTCTGGTTTTATCTTTCAACATTTAATTTGGTTGGGATTCGACTTCGTACGATAATATCATTCTACGTTAGTTTTTTTTAGTAGTGGTTTTGTGATTATATTTATTTTTTTCTAAGGGTTTATCCCGATATCATGACTCAGGTCACGCGTTTTCCATGCCTCTTTTCATCTATAATTTTTTTGTTTTATACAAATTAAATTTATTTTTTAAAATAAAAATATTCATTTTAAAATAATATTGCTGATGTGTTCGGCCTTGTGTAATATTTTTTATGGTGTGAGTTTATTCAGTCAGTTTTATTTGTATTTATCTTTAAAGTTGTTGATTTTTTAGGGTGTAAATTTATTGATTTAAATAAACAAGTTTAGTAAACACAATCATGTGAGAGTCTCATTTTATATGATTAAATATCTTAATTTACATTTATCTCTTAATTTTTTTAATTTTATTTTATTGTTAATGACTTTTTTTTGTTTATTTAAAAAATAATTATTAATTTATTTAATTATATTTATATAAACTTTTCAATTTATATTTTAAATTTTTTATATAAAAAAAATTAAAACAGCATATATATACCGGATAATTTGTTTTTAAAAATTTATAACCCACAGGGTTGCATAGCGAATTCATTATTAAGAATTGTCATCCAAGTACATAAAGATCGGCAAAAAAAAAAAAAAAAAAAACTAATTAGGATTCTAGTTGATTGATACTAATTTATTTTTTTATAAATTTTCAATTATGCAAACAATGGTACATAATGTAGTTTAGCTTTACGTCTGTAGCATTTATAAATGTTTCTTGTATTTTTGTACTTTTAGACTTTGTAAGCAAGATTTATCTCCAAGGTGGTTGCTTTTTGTTCAATGAATTTTTATTTATGAAGGCAAAAATAGTAAAGATCAATTTTTTTTAATAAAAAATTAGCATAATAAATTAAAATTTTTATAGAATAACATAATTTAAAATAAATAAATAAAATAACACAGTTTAAGATTTAGAAATATAACATTATATAATATTTTAAATCAAGATAATATAAAATATCAAATTATATTGTGAGATTTATAAAATTTTTGATATTAGTGTATTAAAATGATCTAAAAATATTAAAAAAATATTAATTTAAAGTTAAAAAAAAAATTTCAAAACTTTTTAAAAACCTTTTAAACGCAAAAATAAAATCTCAATCATTTTTTGTTTAACAGGGAATGTCCAGTCCAGCTGAATTGCGAGAGGCTATTGCAAGCATAATTTTTGTTGCTCTAAGATATTCAAAAGTACTAGATTTGCTACCAAACCAGTCCCTATCCCCCCAAGAAAACTCTTATATTTAACCATAAAACACCCAAAAATACTCATCCATCCCGAAGAGAGTGTTTGTTTAAGAGGTTATGTTTGTGTTTTGTCTAAAATACAGATGCAACCTGTTTGGTAAAGTAAAAACCATAATTTATTATTTATGGGTCCTATAGTTGTTTTACGTTCCAAACACAGGAAAAGAGAAGCAGGGAAATGCTGCTTCTTCTACATTGTCGATGAAATTAATGAGCATGAACGGTGTTCATGCTACACTGTTGAGTGAACAGTGTAGCATGCTACACTGTTTATGAATGAATTAATTAGCATGAACAGTGTAGCATGCTACACTGTTCCGGCCGGATCGGGTCCAGTTCAAAGCTCAAAATGCATTGAACCGGGTCTGACCCAATAAAATAAAAAATAAAAATTATTTTTTATTTTTAATTGTTTTTTATTCGAAACATTAGTATTTAACATTATTTAATGACACTACATAAATTAGACAGAGATCGTTTGATGATGTAGTATTTGTAAAATTTGATCGCAATCCCAATTTAGTTCCTGATTATATTTTACCTGATGTTGTTGCGCGCTTAAGAAACCAAAAAAAACTGTAGTCCTTGTCGGATGTATTTTATACGTGATGGAATTGTAGATAGTTTAATGGAACAATGAAAAATATTTTATATAAAATATTATTTATTTCATGATGTAATAACAATAGTTAAATCTACAATATTTAAATTAAAAACCATCAATATTAATATATATTTTTTAAAATTATTTTATAACCTCAATTTCAAAAATATTATTAACCAAACACATTAAACTACCTTTTGTTCCACCTCAATTCCAACCACAGTTTTAACCAAACATACATAAATACCAAATCAACCTCAACCAAAAGTACTTTTTATAAAACAACTTTTTTCAAACCACAACCATAACAGCTACCACAATACCAAACACACAAGTCTCTAAGCCTCAAATAAGGTTTTCTCGTCGAAAACTACCCCAATGCTGCCACCCACCACTGCCTCAAAAATAAAAAAAATCCTATATCACTATTAATTTTATAGGTTTTATAGTTAATTTTTAATTGGTTTAGTTAGGGTTAGATTATTGTTTAGAGTTAGTTTGAAATTAAGATTTGTTGAATTTTTAATAAATTAGTTATGAATTTATACAATTAAGATTAATTTCATACAATTAAATATAAAAATAACATGAATTATAACTTATGTGGTAACCATTCTTTTTTTTTTTACCAGCATACTTGCCTTTTGTTAAAGAGTGTGGTAACGATTGTTTTTTAAAGTGTTTTTTATTTCAAAACACATCAAAATAATATTTTTTTTATTTTTTAAAAATTATTTTTAACATCAGCACATCAAAATGATATGAAAACATAAAAAAATATTAACTTGAAGAAAAAATAATAATAAAAATTTTCAAATTCCGAAACGCAATGCCAAACACACGTAATTGAAACCTTGAGGAATAATTCAACTGGTTAGATCTTGGATTTGCTTCTTAATGATCATGAGTTTGAGTTATCTCAGGGCCACTGAAAATTTACATGATCGTTAACTTTAGGGTCCGTAGGATTAGGTGAGGTGCATGGAATCTGGCGGAAAACCAACATTAATAATTAAAAAAAAAAAGAGTATTGATTGAAGCAAGTTTGACTGGTTCACTGACACTGTTCTAAGGAAAAAAGCTTCTTTCTCATATGCAGGCAGGAGTGACATGCTTAACATGGATTGGTGCATCGAGGTAGTTGGCTAAGGATGCAGTGATGGGAAAATACTTACAATGTGTAGGATCCCTCCAGCTCCAGGGGCACTGCAGTAGCATCCATTCACTAAGCTACCGCACAAGGTTTTACATAAACACCCAAGACATCCCATCAACTTCGCCTTTTATCACAATAAATATGATCTTGATGAAAAAAAATTAATGGGGTGAAAAATAAACAGGAGGAGCTTGGTCTAGTATTTTGCAGAATGCCACTAGATGTTGCTGATGACAAATGCCTGTCTTTTTGACATATTCTAACAGTCTGGATTCGAGACATTGCACAAGCCACAATATTATCAACACATTTGACTTCTCTCTGCGTTGAAAGCTGCTTTCATTAGCAAAGAAACAACTTAGCATGAAAAGCTTCTGCTTCCAGATATGCAATCTGGAAAAAGAATGAAGATGTATTATGAACAAACTAACCATCAAGAAAATTCTAGTAATGAAATATTTCAAAGAATTCCATCTTCTAGTTTTCTTATTATTGTTTTCCATGATAGATAATTGTATTATCCGTAGAGAGGGATTTTGAATCTTTATTCCCCGTACAGAACGATGAATTTCTGCAGAATCTCTGATGATCTTTACTGTTTAGTCTTTAATCATTTTCGCTACTGAGTCTATGATATTGATTGCCTTGTAGTAACGGGTACCATCTCATTGTCTTTTGACAGTTAATTACACTTTCTTTTTCCCACAGCCTTTGTTCATTCTGTCAGTAGAGGTGAGCGGAAGGCCAGCTGGGTCTAATTAATGAGAATAGTTCTCTGAAAATCTTGATATAAAAATAAATTAATCTGAACTAAAAATCCTTAAATTTTAGCAACTGGAATGTATTAAACTCAACTAAAAGACTCAGTCTTGTTTGGTTAATTCAGTTGGTTTGGTTCTTTGATCTTTCCACCGTCTGAAATGATACCAAGCTTTCTTAAACACAGCAAGTCAGAACTCTTCATTCATTGTCCTAGCTCGTCAATAATCTCCCAATTAAATTGAGCAAGAATTTTTTTATTTTGAAAAATCCAATAATTATACTCAGAAAATCCACTAACTAAAGTTACATACTGGCTTGCTACTTAAAATCAAGGACGTGATAATGGTTAAACATCTTGGACAGCCTTCGACATGACAATCAGCTTAATTTCTATTTTAAAAAAATCACAGCAAATTTCTTTGAAATAGTATCTACAAATTACAAGCATAACACCGATCACCTGGATAATCATAGTTGGCCAAAAGGTTTCAATTCAGAGAACATATTCCTTCTAGTTTTCATGAACCTGCAGCTAGTTTTCCAGCGCTATATATGTACATGATTTGACGAATAAAAATAAAATAAAATTATTGAAGTGTTACTCTTTTTCGATAATCACTTCCTGGAACACGGCAACGTTATATCTATACACACGTACTTATATAATTGTTTAAAACCAAATCATACTGATGGACTTGCGACATTCTGCTTCAAACCCTGGTATTTGATTCATCTCCCTGAGAGTCCTGAAAACGGAGAGAGTTGGCCGCCAACAAGAGAGTTGTCCCATTCATTGAAGGATGGAGGCATGGGTGGCCACATAAAAGCAGGTCTTTCAGCCGGCACCTCTGGTGGTGGCGCTTCCCCTGTAAGAACCTGCAAAACAGTTTTCATGGAGGGCCTATTTTTTGGGTTTGGATGGCAGCAGGCCAACCCCAGAATAAGCACACACTCCATCTCTTCCTCTATGAATATTCCATTCAATCTGGGGTCTGCACCTTCGAGGATTGTTCCCCTCCTGTAAAGTTCCCATAGCCCATGCACAATGTTACAAATGTAGTCATCCCGCTCAGCCTGCCCTCCAGGCTTCCTTCCACATGCAACTTCCAGAACAAGAACACCAAAAGCATAAACATCTGTTTCGGCCGTTGCCCTTCCTGTAAGAATGCTCTCCGGAGCCATGTAGCCAGGTGTTCCTGCAAGCTCTTTTGTTGAGTGGTGAGTTTGTTCATTATGAATAATGGTGCGAGCCAAGCCGAAATCTCCGAGTTTTGCATTGAAATCTAAATCCAACATTACGTTACTGGCCTTTATGTCTCGGTGAAGTACCCTGTTCATACATCCATTATGCAGATAATCCAGTGCCTGCGCCACTCCTGAAATCACACTCAGCCTTCTTCCCCAGCTCAGTGTTTCTTCCTGCGTGCCTGACTTTTCATCCCAAAATATATATTTATCCAGGCTACCATTAGGCAAGTACTCGTAAACCAAGAGGTACTCGCGCTTTTCGTGGCACCACCCGATCAGCTTAACAAGATTTCGGTGATGGATGTGGCCTATTGTAGTGACTTCTGCAATGAACTCTTGCTTTCCTTGGGTTGATTTCTTTGAGACTCTTTTGACAGCAACTTCCTTTTTTCCCAAGATTCCCTTGTAGACTGTCCCGAAGCCACCTTTCCCGAGCTTGTTTTTAGGGTTGAATTTGCCTGTTGCTTTGCTAAGTTCTTTGAATTGGAACTTCTTCGGAGCAGTTGAGAAGCCTAGGATTGCCTCTTCAATATTTGGACAAGTATTCTCCACCCTATTTCCTTCATATCCCCTTTTCCTGTACAAGAAAAAGGCGATACCAATACCAATAAACAGGATTAGCACTGATCCTA
This sequence comes from Populus x sibirica, assembly GCA_019202695.1. Classification (NCBI taxonomy): domain Eukaryota; kingdom Viridiplantae; phylum Streptophyta; class Magnoliopsida; order Malpighiales; family Salicaceae; genus Populus; species Populus x sibirica. Next base: position 385,726 of record JAGMVL010000423.1, read on the forward strand.
CAGCAACCAAAATCCAAACCCACCGCAACTTGGAATCTTTTACCTCAGAATGGTTAAACTCCCACGACCTAACACAATTTAATTGAGTGTTATTACTTGTTGAACCCGAAAATCCCACATACAACATTTCTGGAAGATAGGCTGAGAGATCAAGAGGCTCAGAGAGAACTGGATTCTTCATGTCGTCACCGACAAAAACAATCAAATTCTTGCCGTCATATTGAACAACTACCTTGATATCCGTGGCCGCAGAAATATAAATACCTCTATCATTTAACGAAACCGATCTTTTCGAGTAGACACTGTTTACATCCAATCCAATATGGTTATCGTCAAGATCTTCTGGGAAGCTTTTTTTAGTGTCAAATTCTACCGCCACTGTCTCCGCTTCAGTGGTTCCATTTAACCTGGAATTTACAATCCCAAGCCATTGTCCATCGCTTCCACTTGGAACGTCAGGATCTCCTGTTAATATAAAGGCCAAGCCTTCACCACTTGAAGCTGTCATGGTTTTGACATTGAGTACGAAGGTCGTATTGAAATTTGCGTTCTTCCCCTTCTTGCTCCACAGCCTGAATGGCCATCTGTACAGGGTCCTTCCAGCCCTGTTTTCCATGCTAGCTCCATTAACATCTGGTGTGACTTGGATGGCGCCGAGGGCTATAGAAGAATTGCCACTCAAAATAAGTTCAGACTGATCTGAAATCGTGAAGTTTGGAAACTGAAAACCAAGGCTCTGTACTTGAGCCAGAGCCAAGACCACAGCTAGGATTGCAGAAGTGGTTGCCAGGGGAAAGCGCATCTCAGCAATACTGTCGAATGACCTTTTCAGATTTTCTTGAGCAACTTTCTGGCAAGGTTAAATGATGATGAATGAGACAACAATTACGCAGAAGATAGATTCTTATCAGCTTAAATTAAAAAAAAAAGTTTGGCAGAGCTAATGACTTGTATTAGGGAGTGAATTTCCTTGCATTTTCTGATCTTATATTTTATTCCCTTTGAAAGCTTAGAATTGTAGTTATCACTATAGTGGAATTGAATATGAATAATGTCTGGTTGACTATTATGCAGGTTGTTGTCATCAAATGTATTGTCATTTCTGCTAGCTCTGCTTAATTAGTCTTGTAGTTGCATTAAACATAATCATTGGAGTGGTTTATAATTGTTTTCTCACGCAATCTGACATCTGCTCCTCCTGCTAATTGCCCTTTGCAATTAATAAAGGGGTAAAATAAATGAGATTTTACAGATTCTTTGAAGAGCAAGTCAAACGGTATATCTTGCTTACGCCTCTTTTTATCATTATTCAATAACCCAGCCAGGCAAGGCAAGTTATTGTCCATTGCAACTACCATTCCTAATTCCATAGTCAAATATGGAATCCATGTTGCTTTTCTCATTGCAATTTCTTCTTGTACCTTTGTGTGCTTCTAGACTTCGTCTGCCCTGGAAGGTGCGAGGAAACTTTCATTGATACAAAGAGAAAAAAAAGCACCATTGACATTCACAAACATTCACAGATAAAATCTTGAATTTAGTGCTGAAGTGATTTCTTTGAAGACGAAACTTCTGTTATTGGGAAAATTGAAGAGGTTTTTCTTTGCAGGCGGGTGTGGTTCGGTCGGTGGTTATGGTTACCACTTTCGGTGCATGATTAATTTCCGAGAAGCTGAAAAAAGGACAACTTCTGTACTTCGGCAGTCTTACTCATAACAATGAGCCCGGATATTCCTTCGTCTGACCAAGTAACTATCACGCCCAACAAAAAAGACCATCCGCATAGTTGAAAAAAGAGAAGCATATACCCGGAAGTTTGGATTTTGATTCCATCCTCCAAGCAGATAGGTATATACAGAAAGATCTATAAAACCATCTTTTCAAAATTATTTTGAGCTCCATTCAATAGTCCTCAGTCCTTGTATACTTGTGGAAGAATTGATGCATAGTAGGAGAAAAGATTGCATCCAACTACAATTGGTTTTGTCAAGCTCCCTTCCAAGGTTCTTCTTGGATACGATGTGCAGCATGACTTTGAATACAGTTATCGTGGGTTATATGATATAATTTATATTATTTAAAATTTTAATATCGTTTTAAAAAATCATTTTAATATAAATATTTAAATTATTAAATAAAATCATAAAATATAATTTATATTATTTTATAATAAGAATTAACAATATTCACATTCACATGTCATCATGACACATGTATAGTATAGGATGAGAAGGTACATGTTGCAAGAAGAATACTGGGTTAGAGAAGGTGTGAATTTAAATTAAGGGATGCTATAGGCTTTCAATATGGACTTGAGTATATAAAACTTGACTCAATTAGATTCCGAAGCTCACTTCATCCTTCCTTTTCTTTTATCAATTTTCATAGCTGAGAGGGATCACAGAAGTTTAAATTATGGCTTAAAAGACTCAGTCAGCTTAAATATTTTTAATTATCTGTTTTTGATTACATCAGAATCAAGTTCGAAGTATCTGTCAAGATAATAATAAAGATTTGCAACCAATGATTTCAATATATTTAATTCATGATATATCACCAGTCCTTGTATGGATTGACATATCCTTCGAAGTTCGGATTGATATATTCTTAAAATCCCCAAAAACACGGTTTATATGTGCTGGAGGAAGGATTTTTTTGTTTTGAAAAAACATTTTCCATGCTGTCTATTGACTTTGGGTAGTTAATGTCAACATTTTTGAAGTCGCTTGCCAATTTCATCATGTCTATGTCTCTCCCTCTCCCTCTCCCTCTTTGTTTTTTCTTAATGGAAATTGAACACATGGGATCATGAGTCAAGGCTGAATGCGTAAACACCGGTAGCGCGCTAGATATGAAGATTGCAGGTCGTCAGCTGACGCGAAGATGACATACGGTGGCGCGTTTAACAGCACCATTGGGCTCCTTTATTTGGAGCCATTCTAAAATGAGCTTACGTCTGGCCTAATACTAACAACTTGTTTTATTTCTTTTTAATGATAAAAGAATTATATGATAGGCCCAGTTTTTGTGTCTCGGAATGAACTTTATTCACATTCACTATCTTGCTACGGTATATTAAAATATTAGGAAAAATAGTTATTTTTATAGAAAATAACGATGCTTCAAAATCAAATATGATTATAAACGAGGTTATTTGATACTTGGATAGTGATTAATTACATGTTTAAGTCAATATTTTTTTTCCAGAGCTCACGAAGTAGATAGTTGATGGTAGAAGGCTTGACATCTACAAAATAATCTCTTTTGGTGGAGTTAAGGGGTTATTTGATAATAAAGTCAATGAAATTGTAATAAATAAGAGAATGAACTTTAAATTCTAACAACTAGTGTGTTTGTTCTTGTTTTTGTATGGTAAATGCTTTGAGAATAAAATTACAAATACTTAGAGAATAGAAATTGAAACCTTTTACCTGGATGGTTCATGAGATATTTATAATCTCTAAACCTTGTCATTTTGATGGAGTAGAAGAGATGAAGAATTATTTTCTCCTAATAAAATTAATGAGGGATAAATATTCATTACATAACATTAATGAGGGACACATATTCCTTACACATCATTACTGAGATGGAAATATGGTAAGCATTTAGGAGAGTTTGTATACACCTATAGATGTAGGAAGACAAAAATCCTTAATATGAACATTTCATGTTAAAAGTCTAAGGAATGAATAAACGGAGCCTTATGGACCTAACATGGGCCTATAAAGGCCTCTAAACCGATTAGCTTGGTGCGTATCCAAGCCCATGGGCGATGCGTCTAGCAACTTGCTAGACTCACGTCCACTTGGACTCAACACATGCTAACCTAAGGATATTGAGTTTGGCAGCTCGTCAAGCCTATATTTATTTAGGCTTAGCACATGTTTGAACCCAAGGATGTTAGATCTGTCATTTCCGCCGACTCATGTTCTTTTAGGCTCAGCATTTGGTTGAACCCAAGTATGTTGGGTCTGGCAGCTCGTCAGACCCACGTCTTATTGGACTCATCACGTGGCTGAAACTAAGGATATTGGACTTACATTCACTTGGACTCGACTCGTGGCTGACCCAAAGATGTTAGGTCTGACAGCTTGCCAATCCCATATTCCTTTGGGCTCAGCATATGGCTGAACCCAAGTATGTTGGGCCAAGAAATAATCAAACATGTGTCATCTAGGCTTGGCATTCTACCAAGCCTAAGGATGTTGGCATGGACGCAAGCCTCACCCACCTATCAATGGGTTACCACCCCGTTATTGGACCTTTTTAAACAGGGACTTAGGCTTTTTTACAGTGCATAAAAAATATCGATTCATCAATTCCCCCTCAAGTCTTTATGCATTTCATGCGAAAAGACTTAAAAAACCTTTTGGGAGACAATTGATCAGATTCGTCTTGTCATCCCTATAAATTTGACAGCTCCCCATATTGATTACAAATATTGTCAGGAGGGCTGTCCCAAATCTCTTTGAAAAAACCATTTAACAATGTGTAATTAAAGCAACAGGTGTTTAGCCTTCCTAGAGTTATGGGATGGAACCACATATCTTTCATTTATCGGCGGGAATGAGAGGCGGTGGCCTATATAAACCCTTTTTTTTTCTATGCCATAAGTTTTTTACTTTTGCTAAAAACTCTATCTAAAATTTTTGCAATAAGAGCCCTAAAAGAGAAGATCAAGTTTCTCTATCATTTGAAAAGTAGTCTTTTCTAGGTAAACACAAAAAAATTCTGTTTTGTTCTTCCTTTCACATTTTATTCTTATAAAAAATGAGTTCTAGAAAGGGTAAGAAGATTGTATCCTCTAAAGGAGATTTCAGTTTCAAACTTGAAACTAAAATCACTCACTAGGGGTCAACTGCCATTAGAATAGGCCAAATACTAAAATGTGATTCTACTTAACCCTTCTCTATTAGGAGAGGGGACAAGATTATCCCTAAAAAAGCTTCAGACCTCAGGGGACAAGTAAGGTTACTTAGGGCTCTTTATGATAAGGAATAAAGCACAATATCATATGATCAAGTGTGTTTTTGCTAACTCTAGACAACCAGGAGAATTTATGATAATGTTGCTTGAGATGGATGACCAGGTTAGCCAAGTCATTAGCAAAAAATTAAGGGTAATTTTATCATTATAAAAAATTCCTTTATAAAAACGATTGAGAACCAAACAAGGCCTTACCCATCTAACCTAAATTTAACCCAATCAGGTTGACCTGAAATCCTTAGTTTGACCGTAAACTGAACCAAAAACCATTGGTTTGATCAAAAACCAAAACCAAAACCAAAACCAAAACCAAAACCAAAACTTAAAACGAATCAAGCTTACTGAAAACAAAAAATCTCAAATACTTTCGATCAAAACCGAGAAAAAACTAAGAACACGAAAAATAAATGAAGAACATGCCCAACAACATGAATCAAAATCCAGACTAGTTACAAACAATCCAAGGACATAGGCATGTTGGAAATCAATCACTAATTGATAATCTAGCTTTCATTCATATCGATTATCGATGAATTAACATGATTTAATCAAAATGAGTTTGGTTTGAAAAAAAAAACCCTAGCATTAAAAGTTATTGATGCAAATAAACCCTCGATTATTGATTAATCATGTCATATCAAGATGCTAATGCAAAAATTAGGATTAAAACGGGTCTAAAACATGCAGCTAAGGGAATGTTCTTGTGAAGAACATTGCCTAGAAAATTTTTAGGAAATCTAGAAAACACATTTTAAGTTCCAAAATCATGCTTTCTTGGTTCACACACATCACACCACCACATTTACACATACTCAAATCAAAACAAGTAACAAAAAATAATACTTGGATAGTGGTTAATTACACGTTCAAGTCAATATTCTTTTCTCTAGAGTTCACAAAGTAGATGGTTGGTGGTAGAAGGTCTAACATCTATAAAATAATCTTTTTTGGTGGGGTTCAAGGACTATTTGATGATAAAGTCAATGAGTTTTAGTAAAAGATTGTAATAAATGAGAGAATGAGCTTTAAATTCTAACAACAAGTGTGTTTGTTCTTGTTTTTGTATGGTAAATGCTTTTAGAATAAAAATACAAATACTTAGAGAATAGAAATTGTAAACCTTTTACCTAAATGGTTCATGAGATATTTATAATATCTAAACCTTGTCTTTCTGATTGAGTAAAAGGGATGGAGAGTTATTTTCTCCTAATGAAATTTATGAGGGATAAATATTCATTACACAACAATAACGAGGAACAAATATTCCTTACACATCATTAATGAGATGGAAATATGGTAAGCATTTGAGAGAGTTTTTATACACCTATAGATGTAGGAAGACAAATATCCCTAATATGAATATTTCATGTTAAAAGTTTTAGGAATAAATAAACAGAGCCTTATGGACTTAACATAGCCTTATGGACCTAACATGGGCCTATAAAGGCCTCTAGACTGATTAGCTTGGTGCGTATTCAAGCCCATAGGCGATGCATCTAGCAGCTCACTAGACTTATATCCACTTGGACTTAACACATGGCTAAACCAAGGATATTGAGTTTGGCAGCTCGCTAGACCCATATTTATTTAGGCTTAGCACATGTCTAAATCCAAGGATGTTAGATTTATCAGCTCACCAGACCCATGTTCTTTTGGGCTCAGCATGTGGTTGAAACCAAGTATATTGGGTTTGGCAGCTTGCAAGACCCACGTTTTATTGGACTCATCATGTGGCTAAAACTAAAAATGTTGGGTCTGGTAACTCACCAGACCCACATTCGCTTGGACTCGACTCATGGCTGACCCAAAGATATTGGGTCTGACAGCTTGCCAATCCCATGTCCGTTTGGGCTTAGCATATGGTTGAACCCAAATATATTGGGTCAGGAAACAAGCAAACCTATGTCATCTAAGCTTGGCATTCTGCCAAGCCTAAGGATGTTGGCATGGACGCAAGCCTCACCCACCTGTCAATGGGTTACCACCCCGTTATTGGACCTTTTTAAACAGGGTCTTAGGCTTTTTTACAATGCATAAAAAATATCGATTCATCAATTCCCCCTCAAGTCTTTATGCATTTCATGCGAAAAGACTTAAAAAACCTTTTGGGAGACAATTGATCAGATTCATCTTGTCATCCCTATAAATTTGGCACCTCCCTATATTGATTAGAAATCTTTGTCAGAGGGGCTGTCACAAATCTCTTTGAAAAGACCATTCAACAACGTGTAATTAAAGCAATAGGTGTTTAGCCTTCCTAGAGTTATGGGATGGAGCCACATATCTTACAATTAAGGGTGATTGAGAGGTGGTGACATATATAAACCATCTTTTCTCTATGACATAAGTTTTTTACTTTTGCTAAAAACTCTCTTTAAACTTTCTACAATAAGAGCCCTAAACGAGAAGATCAAGTTTCTCTATCATATGAAAAAGGGTTTTTTTCTAGGTAAACATAAAAAAAAATTCTATTTTGTTCTTCCTTTCACATTTTATTCTTATAAAAAATGAGTTATAGAAAGGGTAAGAAGATTGTATCATCTGAGGGAGATTTCAGTTTCAAACCTGAAACTAAAATCGCTCACTAGGGGTCAACTACCATTAGAATAGGCCCTATACTAAAACGTGATTCTACTCAACCCTTCTGTATTAGAAGAGGGGACAAGATTATCCCCCAAAAGGCTTCAGACCTCAGGTGACAAATAAAGTTATTTAGGGCTCTTTAGGATGAGGAGCAAAGCACAATATCATACGAGCAAGTGTTTTTTTGCCAACTTTAGACAACCAAGAGACTTCATGGTAATGTTGTTTGAGATGGATGACCAGGTTACCTAAGTCACTAGCAAAAAAATAGGGGTAATTTTATTATTATAAAAAATTCTTTTATAAAAAAGATTGAGAACCAAACAAGACCTTACCCATCTGACCTAAATTTAACCCAATCGGGTTGACCAGAAATCTTTAGTTTGACCGTAAACCGAACAAAAAACCATTGGTTTGACTGAAAAACAAACCAAAACCAAAATCAAAACTTAAAACGAATCAAGCTTGCTGAAAACATAAAATCTCAAAGATTTTTGATCAAAACCGGGAAAAGGCTAAAAACATGAAGAACAAATGAAGAACATTAAGAACATGCCCAACAACATGAATCAAAATCTAGACTAGTTACAAACAATCCAAGGACATAGGCATGTTGGAAATCAATCACTAACCGATAATCTAGCTTTCATTCATATCGATTATCCACGAATCAATATGATTTAATCAAAATGAGTTTAGTTTGAAAAAACAAACCCTAGAATTAAAAGTTATTGATGCAAATAAACCCAAGATTATTGATTAATCATGTCATATCAAAATGCTAATGCAAAAATTAGGATCAAAACGAGTCTAAAACATGCAGCTAAGGGAATGTTCTTATGAAGAACATTGTCTATAAATTTTCCAGGAAATCTAGAAAACACATTTTAAGCTCCAAAATCATGCTTTCTTGGTTCACACACATCACACGACCACATTTACATATACTTAAATCAAAACAAGTAACAAAAAACTGTCAAACTAAAACAGCAAACAAACTCGAGAATTTAAAGCTCAAAACTAACATTTTAACATCCAATAGGCCTCAACCAAAACCATAAGATAAGAACATGTATTAGCCAACACAAAAAACATCACAAACCTTACTGCCACATTTGGCAGATTTTAAAACCACCTTTTCTTTTATCAAAATCAATCCAACAAATACCATCTATGTATTTAGAAACATCAATAACCAACACAAAGCAACATTTAAACAATAAATACAACTTTTTTACGTATTAATTGGAACCAAAACCAAAATCAATACAACACCAAAAATGCTTAGAAACATCATCAAACATGCATGCACAAGCTACAGATATGCCTCATGAACATCATCTACTAGATTAAATTAAGGTTTTATACCTTCCAAGCTCAAATAATCGTTGTTACCCTTTTATTCTTTTGTTTTTCAAGCTTGCTACTTTCTCTCAAAGTTGAAGAAATCCTTGTGCTAGGCTCTTGAACCTTCACACTTAGAGTTTTTTTTTTAAAGATTTTTCTTCAGTTTTTTCTCTTCTTATTTTTTTCTTTGCTCTTTTTTTTTGGATTTTCAGTGGGTATTTATAGGTTTTTAGTAGGATTTCTTGATTGCCTCGATCAAGGATTGATCAATACTTGACCCTTCGATAAAAATGGGAGGGTTTTGGGTGGGTTTTAAAAGTTGGAATCTATGTACTTTGTTGGTGTTGCAATGATGATTTTATAACAAACTTAGTTTTGGAGATTTTGATAGTTTTGCTAAACTTGGAGGCCAAATAGTTGTTTTTGGTCCTTTGATCTTATGAAAAATATTTCCAGCTAGTGATAAGAACCTATTTAAGAACTATCAAGTGTGAACATACAAAAAAATAGTGGTTTTTGTACAATGGGTATCACAGTCAAGACAAATTGAGTTGATCACTTTCAAGGTTTTGCTGGAGCAACTACGATGTAAACGTCATCGAAGATATTGAAGTTGGCAGAGGAGGTGCATAACTTTCATTTGGATCCAAACTTGCTCAATTTGGAGGCATGTAATTTCATATTCATTTGCTTGAAGATGCTAACTCGATCAACCTAAAATTGTCCATAGAGGTGCGTTTTGAACATAAACCAGATGACGTGTCATCTAGGTTAAATATAAAAGATTAGGGTTTTTAATTTGTGATTTGTCTAAAATTAAATTTAGTTCTCAATCTCTTAATTTTTTTTAATTGTACATGTAATTGTCTTTAAACTTTCAATTACATGCAATTTTATCCCTGATTAAACCAATGTGAGTCCCTGAAGTTCAGCTCCCTTTTCAATCTAGTAATTGATTATCAATTTGTGCATTTTGACCCTCAATTAATCAATAACTTCTAATTTTCTTCAATTTAACCCCTGATTAAACTAATGGCAGTCTTTGAAGTCTCGCACCTTTTACAAATTGATCATTGGTTTTGAATTTATTCAACCAAGTCCCTAATTGCCATTAAACTTCAATATTTATGCAATTAAGCTCCTGATTTGACCATATTAACTTTTGAAAATTGCAATTTAACCCTAGACTTCAATTTCTTCTAATTAAAGTTTAAATTGAAATCAAAAACCATTTTTTCTTACAATTAATCCCTTAACTCAATTAAACCTTGGAAAATTTCAATTAAATTCTTAAACATCCAATTTTGAATTTTCTTTCCAAATTAAAATTTTCTTGTCAATATAACCTTCATCAGTCTAAATTGAACTATCAATTTTAGCCATCTCTTTCCAAAATGGTCTTAAATTCCTCCCTCATACAACTCGATCCAAAACTCAATTCTTGTTAATTTTTGTACCATCCCACTGAGATACTCTTTCCAACTCTTGGATGTTAGTCCAAAACCTTATGTATTTTTTTATGGGCCCTAAAATAGATAACAACATTTTTCATTCATTTTTAACACATTTTTTTCTTCCTTAATTTTTGTGCTCTCCCCCGCCATACTATTCATCTACAACCTTTATATCCTTCTTTTCATATTATCTTCTTTCACCTTCTACAAATCTCCACACCCTTCTCCTCTTTTCTTTTCCTTTTTCTTTTATTTATTATTATCTTTTTATTTTTTTAGTTGCTTTGGAAGGGGGTTTGTAATGTTCACATTAATCTCATATCCCCTTCTCAATTATCACTATGATCATTAAATATTTTTTAGATTTTTTCCCTAAATCTAAAAAATTTGTTAACATGAAAAATGATAAATGAAAAGGTCAGAAATCATGAAATGACCAAGAATTAGCCGAATTACATCGAGAATACATTTTATTAAAATTTTGTATTTTTATGTTGTTTTTTTTAAAATTTGATCAAAATGGTGGCTTAAAATTGAGTTACTTTACAACATTGTGGTTATAGTGGTAATTTTAATTTATCAACAATATGATTGCTAGTAATAGTTTCACAACTACCATTATCAATAATTAAGTCAAACATGTTATTATTTATGGTGTATCCATTCTGAGATAACTTATTTTGCTGCGAATCCTTCACAACCTTTGGCATTAATAACATCTTCTTAAACACATAGGCCTAAGCCTAGTCATCATATCTATATAAATCTTCCATATCATCTTTGTCATGCTCACACAACTCGCCTTCAACTTTAGAATGTTCTTGCACGTCTCGCCTCTTGATCATGTTGACTGATTTTTATCTTCTACAATCACTGAAACAATGTCTTACTTCCTCCTATTTAAAGCATTAACCTATAATTAGTTAGGTGTAGGGGTTGTTTGGCTTCTTCGCTTCAACTTTCCTTTATAGAGTTCTATCAAACCTAATACCATTTTATTTAATAGGTGGTTATTATGATGTTTGAATTGCCTTTTCATTACCAGCGATATTGAATTTACTTGTGCCATTGCTTGACCTCTTGGAAGGATCAAATTTTCCACCACTACTAGCCCTTTCTTTCATTGCTATATTCCTTGACTCTATAAACATAAATAACATCTACACTGTAATCTTATCACAACGTTTTAAATGACCTCCACCTTTGCATTGCAAGGTGGGAAGATGATGTTATCATCTCTATCCATCAAAGAGATCAACTTGTTTTTATACCAATTGACCAATTCAGGGGTTTTTAAGCTATAGGTTACAACTCTAAATTGTAAAGAAAATCTGTTTAATTTATTATGAAATTCAATAACTCATAAAACTAACTTGAAAAATAACACATTAACAGTTAGCAAAACCAACCTAACCTATGTAAGAAAAAAAGCAAATTAAAATTAACTTGAAAAAATAATTAAAATCTAAAAATAATAAAAAATTAATAAACATCTTTCGAGCCTAATTTGAGAGCCTTCCCACTCTTAGCTAGTTATAGCTAGTCAATCTCTTATGAACCTGGGTTTGTAGAAACTCTTTACAGTTATAACTATTTTTGTTAGATTGGCTATTTAGCATGTTTCACGAGCATTGCCATGTCTATTTGGTATATAAACCCATCAGTTGTGCGTTACTAATATACCAAGCCAACTCTAGTTTCTTGTTCTTCCCATAAAAGAAAATTTCAGAAATCATCTTTGTCATGAGAAAACGGGAGGCTGAAGGGATGTGATTGATGTTTCCTGTATAACGTAGCAAATTGCTTGCTCCGAGGCAGGCTTCTGGAAATGGAATCGAAGCACATTTAAGTCTGAAGTTATGGAAAAGTAACTACTGTCGCAGACATTACATTCACGGGAAGTAGGTTAGTTGTGAGAATACTTGACAAGTTATTTGCATTGCTGTAAAACCGAGCTCACAATTTGTGGAAGAAAAATCTGCGATGGGTAGATCAAGCTTGAGACTGGTAATTTTTTATTTATTAATAAATTCTTTCCTCTCTCAAAGTTAAAAAAAAGAAGAAACTTTTTCTTGTCTACCTAGTAACATAACAACAGGATGGATTGCATAAGACTGCTATTCTTTTGAGCAGTCTTTGGCAAATCATTTACCTTCCTCTGATTTCCGAAAATGAAGCAAGTTGGCTTTCACTGAGAGAGCATTCTGACTCTTTTGAAGATGAAGGAAGAGCTGGCCATATGATAGCAGGATTTTCAGGAGGTACTAGTGGAGCTGCTTCCCCTGAAAGAACCTGCAAAACAGTTCCCATGGAGGGCCTTTGGTGTGGGTTTGGATGGCAACAGGCTACCCCTAGAAGAAGTAAACACTCCAATCCATCCTTTGCAAACTCCCCATTCAATTTGTGATCGGCTGCATCCAGGAGTCGTCCCATCCTGTGGAATTCCCATAGCCAATAAGAAATCCCATTGTTATAGTCGTTCTCCTCATCTGGATTTCCAGGCTTCCTTCCACAAACAACTTCCATCATGAGAACACCAAACGCATAAACATCTGTTTCAACACTTGCCCTTCCGGTAGGAGAACTCTATGGTGCCATGTAACCACTCTTAATTTGTTTAACTAATTAAGTTAATCATTCCAATTAAATATGTTTATTGATAAAATCAAGAAGAATTCAAGTAGAAAAATCACACAAATCCTTCCCCTCTTTTTGTTTCAAACCATTGGTAAAGAGAGAAAAATAAGTCATTTATAGTCTAATTTTTCTTGTATTTACACATTAGCCCTTATTACTTTTTATTTTTATTTTTGTCCCATAATTTGTTTTTTACTTAATTTACACCATAACACCTTTTTTTTTATTCTATCGTATCCCTTCACAATACCTGAAATCTTTTTATTTAATCTATTAAATATTTTATTTATTTTGTTAGGATTATAATTTATCGGATTTTCACACTGACAGTGGTAATCCAAAATCCAAGTTTGACAAAACAAATGTTAAATGCTATAATTGCCAAAATATAAGTAATTATACCAGGGATTACTAGAATCCAACCAGAAAGGTTGAGGAGAATGTCAATCTTGTAGAAGAGGAGAAAAAGCCATCTTATTACTAGTTAATGATGAACGAATACAAGCCAAATAGAATATATGGTATCTATACAATAGTGCAAGCAATCACATATGTGGAGATAGAGACAAGTTTATAGAGCTTGATGAATCAATTAAAGGTAATGTCATATTCGTAGATCATTCATAGGTTTCCAACAAAGAAAATGGTATGATTCTCATAAAATTAAAAAATAGAAGTCATTAATTAATTGGTGACATCTATTATCTCTTTACTATAAAAAGCAATATACTGAGTTTGGGACAATTATTAGAGAATAGATTAAGATGAAAGATTATGCCTTGACATTACTTGATACTCATGGAGCTATGATTGCAAAGATAACCATGATAAAGAACATAATGTTTTTGCTAAACATAGAGACGGATGTGCCTAAATACTTAAATACATGTGTGAAAGATAAGACTTGGCTTTGATATAAAAGACATGGGCATGTAAACTTTGATTACTTGAAGATGATGGCACAAAAGGAGATGTTGAAAGGTTTACCATCCATTATATATCCAAATCAGTTGTGTGAAGGATGTTTAGTAGGCAAACAATCCAACAAGATCTTTATAAAGAAGTCTACATCTAGAGCAAATCAACCTTTTCAAAAGATACATATAGATGTTTGTGGTTCTATCAAACCATGTTTGTTTGATTAAAATTTGTATTTTCTACTTTTTATTAATGATTGTAGTGGAAAAACTTGGGTATACTTTTTAAAAGAAAAGTGTAATGTGTTTAGTTGTTTTAAGAAATTTAAGGCATTAGTTGAAAAAGAAAGTGGTTATTCTATAAAATCATTTAGGATGAATAAGGAGTGAATTTTGTTCTAATAATTTTAATGAGTTTTGTGAAGATCATGGAATAAAAAGACTCTTAACGACGCCTGGGTCCCCATAATAAAATGGCGTGGTGGAGAGAAAGAATAGAAGCATCCTAAATATGACAAGAAGCATGTTCAAAACCAAGAAGATGTCTAAAGAGTTTTGGGCCGAAATTGTAAATTATGCTATCTATTTGTCAAATAAGTGTCCTACTAAAGCTTTGAAAGGAATGACTCCACAAGAGGCATGAAATGAAAGAAAGCCAAATGCTATTTACTTGAAAGTATTTGAAAGCATTAGCTATGTGCTTGTAGATGATCAAGATAGATGACAAGAGCAAAAGGATGATCTTTGTAGGTTATGACTAAAAGTCTAAAGGATATAATCTCTACAACCCCAATGAAAGAAAGATAATGATTAATAGAGATGTTTAGTTCGATGAAAAAGGAGTATGAGATTAGAAAGTAGATGATGGTGAGAAATATAATTTTCTACCGGTTCTTGATGAATGATAGGAGAGCTATGAAAATCATGAAGAATAAGCTATACCTTTACAATTACCAATGATGTCATCTTTAACTTTATATTCTTCTTCTTCTAGTCGAAGTTCAAGTAGTGGTAGCCCATCAAGTCCACCAAGAAGGATTAATAGTCTTGATGAGCTATATGAGGTAACCACTCTTATTGATAATAACGTAACACTATATTTTCAACTTGTTTTATGTGATTCTATAGTGTTTGAAGAAACAATAAATGATGCAAAATGAAGAATTGATATGGATGAAGAGATTGCATCAATCGAGAAGAATGACATATATAAATTGGTTCTTAGACCAAATGGAAAAAAACCAATAGGTGTCAAGTGGATCTACAAAGAAAAGAAGAATGCAAAAGAGGAGGTGGAGAGATACAAGGCAAGGTTAGTGGAAAAAGACTATAATTAAAAGCATGAGATTGACTATGATGAGGTTTTTGCTCCCGTTGCTAGATTGAAGACCATTTGATTAACCATTGCCATAAATGCCCAATATGAATGAAGAATCTATCAAATGAATGTCAAATTAGTTTTTCTTAATGGTTTTCTTGAGGAGGGGATCTACATTGAGCAACCCATGAGTTATGAAGTGAAGTGATATGAATACAAGGTATTAAAGTTAAACAAAGCCTTGTATGGATATAGCAAGCCCCAAGGGCTTGATACAATTGTATTAATGGCTATTTATTAAAGAATAGATTTGTCAAATGCCCCATGAATATGCTATATATGTAAAGATCAAAGAGAGTGGTGATACTCTTATTGTATGTTTGTATATGGATGACTTCATCTTTATAGGAAATAATCCAAAGAAGTTTGGAGACTTCAAACAAGCAATGATCAAAGAGTTTGAGATGACGGATATTAGTCTTATGACATACTACTAAATGATTAAGATCAAACAAGGAGATGATAAAATCTTTATAAATCAATCAAAGTTTGCAAAGGAGATACTCAAGAAGTTCAAGATGAAGGATTGTGCAAAAATGAATACTCTAGTTGAGTGTAGAGTGAAGACGTCAAAGAATGATAGAGGGGAGAAGATAAACTCTTCAACATTTAATAACCTATTAGGGAGTTTAAGATATTTGACATGCACCCATCCATATTTTTTTTTTGGAGTAGGGATTGTGAGCATGTTTATGAACACACCAATCATGATATATTTCAAAACTTTGAAGTGAATTTTTTAGTATATCAAAGGTACTGTTAATTTTGGCTTGTTTTAAAGATACTCTAATAGCTTTAACATTGTGGGTTATAGTGATAGTGATTGGGTTAGAAATATGGATGATAGAAAGAACACTACTAGTTTTGTTTTTTACATCGGAGACATAACATTTATATAGAGTTCAAAAAAGCAATTTATAGTTACTTTATCAACATGTGAACCTGAATATGTAGCTAATACATCATGTGTATGTCATTCCATATATAGCTAAGAAGATTATTGAAAGAATTTTGAATGCCACAAGAGATCGAAGCCTACAAAGATTTATGTGGATAATTCATTAGTCATTGCCTTAGCTAAAAATCTAGTTTTTTTTTATGACAGAAGTAAGCACATTGACACAAGATTTCATTACCTAAGAGATTGTATTACAAACAAAGAAGTTGAAGTCAAGTATGTAAAGACACAAGATCAAGTTCGGGATATTTTCACAAAGCCACTCAAATATAATGTTTTTACCAAGATAAGAGATTTGCAGGGAGTTATGAAGAAATCAAGTTTAAGAGAGGGTGTTGAAAATTAAACTTGATTTCTTGTTTTTTTGAAGAACAGAAAAACCGGTAAACAGATTGGATTAAATGAATTCAACCGGTTCAGAAACGGTCAACCGGTTTAGTCGGCATAATATAATTCTTATTTAGATTATGATTTCTTATAGTAGTTTAAATTCATTGATTGTCTAGGACTTTATACCTTTAAAAAAGGTTTGTAATTAAACATTATTAAGGCATTATAAAAGAGAGAAAATAACTAAAAGAGTTTAGAGAAAAACATTTAATAAAAGTATGCATTGCTCTCAATCTTCTTCTTAAATTTTTGACTTTGCATTACTTTTTTTTTTTTTGATAATAGCCGAAAGTTTTATTAAGAAAAAGACTACAAAAATAATAGCCTAACTTACATAGATAAACAAGCAAAGCAAAGGAAAGAACAAAAACATATATATATATATATATATATATATATATATATATATATATATATATATATATATATATTGCAATATTATTTTTGATTTTATACCACACCAATCTTTCTTCCCTAAGTTACTGTCAATATCTCCTTTATAACTTTTCCTTGTGTCAAATTCTACTGCAACTATCTTTGCTTGATATGCCCCATTAGTAGTCGCGTTTACGATACCAAGCCATCGCCCTTGGCTGTTTTCTGGGAGACCAGAATCTGCAGTTAATATAAATGTGATACCTTCACCGCCTGGTTTTGTTTGAGGACTAATATCAAGTACAAAGGTGGAATTGAAAGTAGCTCTAACTCGACCTTTGCCTGCCCACAGCTTGAATTGCTTTCTGTACAAGGCACATCTGGAAAAAATGGTGATCGAATTATCTCCTTTAACATTAGGAATAGCTTGGATGGCATTAAGAATTATAGCTGAATTGTGGCTGATGAAATCAGTCTGACTGTCTTCATGGAATGCTGGATATCTAAAACTATGGCGTCCTACTTCAATGAACGCACAACTCAAAAGGGCTACAAGTAGCAAAAACTTAATTACCTGGGAAGATTCATGATGGAGAACAATGCAATGGTTCTAATAGGATGCAGCATTGCAAAATCTGCCAAGATGGGGATGAGACGAACTTTCAAACTTCATGCACTGAAATTTCAAACTTCTGCCATATTTCCTAATCACAGGATTTGCATTAATGAAACGCAAGTTTCATTGCATGTTAAAGGACGGAAATCTACACTTACGACCTTCTCTTGACAAGATCAACAGGAAAATTGCATTGATATTGATTTCTTGATCTAATATCCACATAATTACTAGAGCCAAATGGATCTTTTGGTAAAATTAATGAAAAAGGAAGATGATCTGGCTCGGCTAGGTTAGATCGATGCACTCGAAAGAGAGTTTAGCTTGTGCCTGGTCTTGCCACGTTGTCCTGTACCCTGGCAGTTCAATATCAATACTCCATTTTACCAAATGTAGTGACAGATTTGGTGGAAAGCATAAGATGTGAACACAATAGTTTGGTCATTATGTTTCACCAAACTTAATTAGCAGATCAGTGATTATGATTCATGAAGATGCCTCGTCTGAATGATAGCATTAAGGAAAAAGCCTTGTATCTTATCAAACCAAATCAGTATCCTAATCAAGCTGTTGAGCAATTCGAGCTGCTGAGTTTGCTGATTCAAAAGTCCAAACTCTGTTGTCCTGTACTATTGAGCTGCCATTCAGTGGAAATAACTAAAGATCGCAATGGATGGTTAAGAAACGAGAAGCTAGAAAAATTGGCCCCTAGGATACCATGATAAAGAGACTTGGACGACAGCATATTTTGAATGACAGTAGCATAATTTATATAGATAGAATAGAGCTGACTGAGTTTTGGAGCTAAACAGCTTGCATTGGAATGACTTGATTTGAAGAGTATGTGTGGAAAATATGTTCACTGAGCACTAAGAAAGAATTAAACTTCAATTTTCATAAACCTAACTGCTGCATGCGGCCCTGTTTCTTTGCTCAACTAAGGATTTTAACATGTCTGACAAAAACAAAAATGGTTTAAATGATTTTATTTATTTTCCTCCTCTACTATATTTCGAGGGACCTTTTCATATAAGGTTTTTTGTTTTCCTTGTCTGCCTGTCTTAGCTGCAATTTTTTTTTTTTGTTGTAATCAGAAAAATAAATATCACATATGATTTTTTTTTGAAAGGCTAACAATTTTATTTATTTGATTTAATATTTCACTTAAACAATGACTCTTAATATATAATTATGTATTATTGAATATCTTTAATTTTTAATAATCTTAAAATAAATAAAATAGTTTTAAAATTGCTATGTACTAAGAATAGTACAATAATGACTAAAAAAATGCTGCATGACTATTAATTTTACAATTGATGAGTATATAGTCTGATTACATATTAATTAGGAATGCACAATGAAAGCTAATAAGACATCTACAAACTGGCTAATGACTCAAAGCCTATGCATTGGATTGTTAGGTTATAGGAGTTCATCCTTGATGAACAAGCGATCGACTGATTTATTTAGTATCACCAAGCGATTGACCGATTTATTTGGTATTACCAAGTGATCGACTGGTTCATGTAAAATTATAGTTTTGACAGTTTTTAAACTTAGTGAATTCTTAGAACCAATTTATCAATCATTTTAAAATACATGTAGAATAAAGTGTGTGCACTCATTTTAATTTGTGCTATCAAGTAAGTGTTGACCTTTGGGTCACATATTAATAATTATATATTATGATGATAACAATTAAATAAAAATAGACTAATGATATGCTTGCGTTGAAATTAAGTTTAAACATGTTTATACAAAGATCATCAATAAACATGAAGAATTAAATTAAGAAGTGCATGATACAAAATAAGTGAAGACTTAGTTCTTAATGATTCATTTTAGTGCTTAGTATGTAAATCTTTATATCTTACTTAATAACATAAATTAAAATGAATTCACACACTTCACATTGCATGCATTATAGGATTGATATGCATTTAGTTGCTTCAAGATTCATTAGGTTTAAAACTGTTAAAGATGGATTTTAAGTTGAACCGGTCGACTGCTTGTTCATCAGGGATAAACACTTGAGAATCTACAGGAACCAATTGATTAATTGACCTGACCAATCTGAACCGGTCTACTGGTTTAAAAGAATTTGAATACACACACACACACACACACACACACACACACTGTTTTAATAGCAAAAATAACTTCAAATCATATTTGTACATTAAAACCTTTATATTATTGCACAAGAGTATAATTTCCTACACTCACTACACTTAAACACTTTCATACATTCTAATTGCTATTGAGTGAGCTACATAGATATAAGTTTTAATTGTATTATCTACAGTTTGAGAGAGTGTTGCTACATTTCAAACAATTGTAATCCTCCAAGAGTTTAAGTGAAAAACTCTTGGTCATTGGTGAGGTACATCACCATGGTGAAAATCTTGAAGAGGATATTTCTTCAAGTGGTGAAAAAAGCTTGGTAAGGATTCATCAAGGACATTATAATATTTGGCTTGGATTAATAAAGAATACAATACTCAAGACCAGTTTAGTACATGAGGTGTGGATGTAAGTTTGTCGAATCACGTTAAAAACCGAATTTGTAATTTCTCCGTATACTCTTTACTTTAAGCGTTTTAATTTTATTGTTGGTTAATTGTGTTTATTGTATTTAATTGAGTTAATTGTAATATTTGTTATTATTAGCGGAACACCTAATTCACCCCTCTTAAGTGTTATTGTTGTTTTAATCCTAGAACAACAATAAGATATAAAGATTTATACATTTAGCACTAAATGAATACTTAAAAACTAAGTCTTCACTTGCTTTGCATTTTGGACTTGTTGATTTATTTCTCCATTCAATTCTCCATGCTGATTTTCATATAAACCTATTTAAACTTATTTTCACAAACATATCATTAGTTCATTTTTTTTATTTAATTGTTATAATAAAAAGTATAAAAAAATATTAATATGTTACCCAAAGGTCAACATAGTGTATTATAAGTGTCACACGCTATGTTATATTCGCTCAAAATAGAAGTATGATGAAATAAGATAAGGAAAAGACAACTTATAAAAAAGAACATATCCCATTTTTCACATACCTAATTAGAAAGGGTGAAATTGCAAAAAAAAAAAAAAAGTTACGGGTTATTTCAGTTTTTGTCAAGTATTAGTCATTTTTTTCTTAAAACTTTATTACTCCTCACTTGGTAAAAAATAATATTTGCAATAAGCCTTTGAAGATTTCAACAACACCACCTTGTTTAGATACACTTCTAAACAATGTCAATAAACCAAAAGAATTTGTAATTTATATGTCTTTCTATTAAGACTGAACTTAGTTCTACAATGGAAGGAAAACAAAGAAGAAAGTAAGAAACTTAGCTTAAAAAAAAAAGAGAGTATACTAAACATAGAGGGTTGAGCGCGTGTGTTGGTTAAACATGTACTACTTTGCTAAGGTTTATTTGTGATTTTTTAACTTTTCACTATATAAATTAAAACAAAAATCTCTTTTCTTTTCTATGTGAGATAGAGGGTATTGAGTTTCACAAAAACATGTCAATTAATGATTATTTAAAATCAATTTTTCATTCATTTATAATTTATTTTAATCGTGTTAATGTTTCATGTTAATGAATTTTTATTGGAGAATAATTTTCAATAAAATTTTAATCCTAAAAATACATGGAACTCATTTTAAATTTGACATCATAATGCTTATTAATCATATTTTTATTAAAAAAATTCCAACAAAAACAATTTAATTAAATATTTCAATCAATTTAGTGGTGTTGACTAGCTAATCCTAACTTGTTTTTGATAATATTGGTTAATCCAAATCAAATATATGATTTCTTACTCCATCCTTTATTATTTAACTCATAGTTTCAAATACAATGTTATTAATATCTTGTTTTAATTGGATGATGGTGTTTCTTGTAAAATTTTGAACATACAATAAAATAAAGAAATCATCAAATATCATTGATAATTTTTTTTTATACAATTTGTAATAATTTCAAAATATAACATCAAAACATTCTAATATAAAAATATCTTGTACTTATTAAAAATTCGATTTACTACCAAAATGGTAAAAAATACATTTACACAAATTCAAGTTTAAATTAATCAAAACTATGCGATTGGTTGATCGATAAATTGGACTTCAATATTATTATCAATAATAATCAGCAGTTAAACTTGAGGACTTGAGAGCAAAGGGGAAAGAATCTTGACCGTTGTTAATAAGGGCGTCTGTGTGAGTGAGGGACCCTCTCTCCTCTCTTCTATAAAGTATAAACGATAAAACTACTTACTACCCACTCCCATCATTTTGTGTTCTCTTTTTTTTTTTTTTTTATCTTCCTCTGTCATTCCACTCTGGCAATCCTCGTCACTGCCCTGTTTTCCTCTTCCCTCTTACCGGCCACCTCTTCAACCAGTGCCCCACACGTGCAAACATTACCTCCGTATACACGAAGATACTTACTTCTATTCCCATTCCTAACCTTCGTGTGGTGCAACGAATAGAAGTTGGAGAGAGAAAGAAGCGGTAAGAGACAAGGGGAGAGAGAGTGCTGTTGTGTTATTAAAGCATATCATAATAATAATAATTATAATTAAAAAAAATCATTTTGGTGGTCTTATATTTGTTGTTGTTGTCGTTGTTGTATTTTTGGGTAGTTTTGCACTCTCTTTCTCTAGTTTTATTGTATATGAAATCTGACCTTCAAAGATCACTACTTTCTACTTCTCTGAGCTGTATTTTTGTTAAGGCCTTTCTCTCTTTCAAGA
This sequence comes from Populus x sibirica, assembly GCA_019202695.1. NCBI lineage: Eukaryota > Viridiplantae > Streptophyta > Magnoliopsida > Malpighiales > Salicaceae > Populus > Populus x sibirica. The sequence goes on from JAGMVL010000423.1 coordinate 408,146, forward strand.
ATCAAATCTTTCTTTTCTTGCACCGATGAGGATTAGAAACAGAAAGGTTCCTTTGCCTCTTTCCTCTCTATCACCGACGATACCTCTCTCAGATCCCCAGCTTAGCCGGTCTCCGGTGGTGCAACTTCAATTACACAACATCCCACATCAAAATCTCTTTCAAGAACCTCAAAAGGATGAACACTTCGATCTTCAGCTGCCTTCTAATCAGCTAAATCAACCGATCGGAGGTGGAAGCAAAGGTCATGATGATTGCTCCCATGATGCTGGACCACAAGAAGAGAACAAGGTAAGCAGTTATAGTGGCTGTCAATTTGGTTGGTTAAAAAAATAAAGTTACCACAACACTTTTATCCAAGTTTAGTGGGGTGTTTATACATGAGGGTGCACTTCGCTTCAATGTGACTTGAAGAGTCAATTTTGTTGGATCTACTTTTTATATGGTCAATTTGCACCCATCAAGGTTACGTTATGATTTAGTATTATCCATATTTCTTGGGATTTTACTGTAGGTTTTGTTGCAAGAGGGTGATGAGATTAAGGGAGGAGAAGTAGGAGAGAAGAGTAATGATGCCAGGTAAGGAAGTAGTGAAAAAAGTTAAATCCATGTTCTTCTCTTCTTTCATGAATTCTTGTATTGAAAAAGGTGAAAATAAGGAGACCTGTGAATTGAATTTTTTTTTTTTTTTGGCTACAGAAAAGAAAGTAAAAATACTGCAAGTGGAAATACTGTTTGTAAGTGTTTTTATATGAACTTTGGCTAGCCACCATACCTTCTTCCATCTAATCTAATCTAATCCATTTAGCCTCTCTATTTTGTCTAAACTAATATGCCCATGAGGTGCACGTTAGCATGGGTGGACGCAGCTGGTCCCCCCCATCCACAGTATATGCATACACATCTTCCTCTATTTTGCACTCATTTTATTTACTGGTTTCTCTTTGTTTTTCTTGTCGTTGTAAATTACGAAGATTTGGATTTCTGTGTTTGGTTTATTTTCAGGAAGGGAAGTTTCTTGAGCGAAGGAGTGCACGTCACAGTTCTTCAACAATCTTGTTCTTCCCATCAAGGTAGATATATAATTATGATCGAAGAAACCCATTTCGAAAGTACACAGAAAATTAATAAAAATTATTTTTAGTGTTCATGTTGTTGTTTGGTTGCACTATAGGAGTTGGGAGATGGGGTGAGGGAGACAGGGCATTTCCATTAAAGAAGAGAAGAGGGAGCTTTGAAAGGAGATCGAATGAGGAAACGATAATGGATACAAGTAAGAAAATGAAAACCAAAATGAAGACAAAGATGGAAAAGAAATGTTTGCAACAAAATGGTGATAGTGAAGAAGATGACAAGGAAACAAAAGAAGGTGCTAGCTCCAAAGCAAAAACGAAGGCTAGGGGTGGTGCACTATTGGAGGGATCACGGTGCAGTCGTGTTAATGGAAGAGGATGGAGGTGTTGCCAGCAAACCCTTGTGGGATACTCTCTTTGCGAACATCATTTGGGTAAAGGAAGGCTAAGAAGTATGAATAGTGTTCGAAGCCGATCTATTGCTACAACTGTACCAAAGAAGGACGAGTATGGGGCATTATCGAGCCCTTCATTATTATTGTCGCTGAAGAAAGAAGAGACTAAGGGTGATTCTTTGGATGATAAAGTTAGTGGTACTGCATATAATGAAGATGATAAGGAGAAGCCATTAATGATCTCAAGGAGGAAGATGAAGTTTGGTATGGTAAAAGCTCGATCAATAAGCAGCTTGTTGGGCCAAGCAAACAATGCAATTGGAGTGGCTGAGGATAACGAGTAGGGAAGACCTTCAGATCGTGTCGGGTTCTACCTAATTAATGCTATATAGCAAGTTCCTTTTCTTTTTGAGAGTCTTGGTGAAGAACGGAAGGGTAAATGCTTTGTAACATCTTTTCTTTCTCTTGTAATGCTTTAATAATCGTTTTCTTTTTCTTTTTTACATTTTGTTTCTGAAACAGTTTTTATCTTTCTGTTTAATGCTTTCGTATGATGAGTGCTGGGTTTATGTATGTTAATGAAAATGAAGGAGGTGGTCAAATGGAGTTTATTTTCCGTTTAAGTCACATTTTCCTGCCAATATTTTAATTGTATTAAGTGGGGAACCACCTCAGAAGACCCTAGTTTAGTTGTTTACGTATTCTGTGCAGGCGTTGACCAAGAAAACCGGTACTGAAAAATGATCAGGGAAACTATATTGGTTTTATTTGACTAGTTTTTTCGAAGATATAATGAAAATCAACTGTTGACTAAAAATAATTAAATTAAGAGATTAATTACAAATACATGTGGAACTCAAATCAATTCAAAATTTTGCGTGAGTTTAGGGACTAAAACTAATCAAATCAGGGGTCTACTTGAAAAAAATTAGAAGTTTAATGGTTGATAGGGTAAAATTGCATAACTTGGAAGCCAAAGATCAAAGAGCAAAATAAAATCAAATTAAAGGACTTAAATCAAGGTTTTCAGGGGTGCAATTGCTAGAATTGAGAAGTTTCAGGGTTAAATGAGGATCCATATACTTAAATTCGAAGGACAGGGACTTAATTGGAATTATCCTAAAATCTTATTTAAAAACCCTAATTTTTAGGGTTTAAACGAACGACGTGTCACTTAGACTTTAATGAATAAATGAGTGACACGTCATCTAATCCACTTATCATCTCCTTCAGCCAAGAAGGCTGATCGAGTTGCCATTTTGAAATGAATGAATGTAGCATCTTTGACCACCTTACAGGATCCAACCACCACCACTCAACTTAGAAACATCTCCTCTATAAGGATCCTCTATCCTCATCACATGTTTGTACCTCATTCGGCTCAATGAACTTGACAACATCTTATCCTTGATCAGCCACCTTTGTAATGGCAAATTCAAGCTGATCGAGAGCTCACTTTCTAATAAATGAAGGTGGAGTTTTAGACCTTTAAATCTAGTATGGTTTGTTTCTAATGATAAATCTACATACCCTCTACAAGGTTTAGGTAAATAAATATACATTTATGGCTTAATCTTCATAATGATCTTAACAAAGTATCAAGCCCAATCATCTATGATTGAAGAAAAACTCACCGTGACAGAAAAGACTCCCAAGCTATTCTCTCATGTGTGATTTTGATTTACAAAAATGCAAAGGATGACTAGACACCACCTATTTTGACAAGGAAGGTTTTGGAAGAGAAAGAATAAGAATCTTCCCTAACAACCTCTTGGAAAAAACCACTATAGTTTTGAGATTTCTAATATTTTTTTTAATCAAAATGTAAGTATGTATTAAGATCAAGCAACCATCTTTGGAAGACCAGCGAGTACAAAATATACAGGAATTAAACATATACAAAATATATAGGAAGCAATAAGGGAACAGGCTCCCAAATAAACAGAAACAGAAACAACCAAGGGGAACATGCTCCCAAAGACAAGCCATGCAAGGCCTAACAACCCAGAAAAAGAGAGCGATTAAGGGAGAAACCAAACAAGATTGTTGGTATCAAAGTTAACCAACTAGCGTCTCAAGATTTCTAATATTAATTTGCTTATAAAAGGGCATATGATCTTGATTAGAGGGGGAGGTGGATTTTTTAAGAAGAAATTACAAAGAGAAAAGGGAGGAAACATAGAAAGATTGAGAGGAAAAACCCTAGAGTTGATTAAGAGAGAAGCTACAATAATTATGTGCTAAGTTGAGAAAGAAGGAAGGGAAAAAGTCAACGTCAATCTTAGATTGAAAATAAGCTATAATCTAGATGAAAAAAGCAAATAATCTAGAGAAGGAATCAATATTCCCTTTACAAAGTATACCTTTAAACTTTGATAGGGGTTGTAACTCAATGACCACACCCACTCTCCCTCTTTCAATGCTTTATTGAATTATTGTTTGATTGTTGGTTAATACATTATGCTTTGGTTATTAATATTTTTGATAACTATGGTGATTAAGTGCATTTGTTCATATTTAAACTAATATACATATATGTGTTCAAGTTTGGATTTGAGGCATATATTGTTGTTTTAAGGTTGTAATTTGATGTTATTAATGATGTTTAAATGGCTGTCCAACATGTTTTGATACTTTGTTTAGTAAGCAAATCTGTTTAATGATAAGGATCTACCTTAAATCCCTAAGATAATGATATCCTTACTGAGGATGACATTTCTTAAACCTTAGATAGACTAATAAATAGAAACATGACTTAAAAGAAAACAATAAATCAATAATATAGCTTACTATAGGTGGGGTGCATTATGGGTGATGCGTCTTCTCCATGCATAATTAGTCTCCTTACCTAGACTTTTATAGACCAGTAGATTTTCTATTGACCATAATATTAGGTGTCGGCTCATCAACTTTTCAAATCATGATTTCATGATTAATCCCAACACATCCAAAACACCCTTGATCTAGGAGGAAGATCTGTCATTTGACATTGTGCATGTCATGACAGGATGATGACTCCATTTGGGACCTCTTTGGTTGGACTAAACTTTGTTGATTATATTCGTTATATGCCATTTATTTATTGGTCTAGGTGATTTAATTTTAGCATGTATTTTTTTTACATATTATCCATGCATAAGTACATCGAATATGATTTATTCTTTCATGCGTTTTAATTTTGAGAGTATAAACTCGATTCTATGTTAGGTGAGGGATTATTGGTCTGCCTTATAACTTAGTCGGGGTTCATATTCGTGAAACACCCAACTATGATTTGAGTGTTTACTTTGTAATAACAATCATGTTATACCCCAACCATTTCTTATAAACCTTTATACTGCTTTCATGAGAGGTAGTCACTATAGGAAGATCATAGACCCTTTTCAAGACCATGTAATAAACATACCCCTCATGTAATGACTAAAACTTACCCTTATAATGTTTGACTACCTAATAATTCATTTTGTATGAAGGAAAACCTGAGATAATGCAACCAACTAAAGGGAATTTCCCAAGGACCAAGGCCAAATAATTACCACACATAACTAAAGTACAATGTTCTATAAATAGTATGGAGAAACTTGTGTCAATTATGGGTTATATGGGTGAGACTCTTTTTGAAAGGATACATGGAAGGATTGCTCTTCTAATGAAGATTCTGGTATAAATTTCAATAGTCGAAGCCTTGTTGTATTTCCGGGACCTAACTTACATATGTTTCACGTTCAGAGACATTGACATGGCCCTTATTATTAAGGAGTACGCTCAGATTTTGAATTTCCTTAAGGTTTATTTCAGATAAAGAATTGAAGACACAACTGCTGAAGTTGCTAAATTACTACATTTAGAGAAAATTGGTTGATGTAGAATAATTGATGAAATTTTTTAAGTAGAAGCATATTGAAGCTAGGTTAAAGACAAACAAAGATGAAGAGAAGTTAAAAGATGAAAGATATCAAACAGTTTTCTTTGCCATCTTTGGGTTAGTGTTGTTTCTATCAGAAGCTGCTGAGATTATCAATGTTGAAGTCGCTAATGTTTTTATTGAATATGAGTAAACAAAGAGCAACCCCACTACAACTTTCATAGCTGAGACTACTCTGTCATTGAGCCATTATAGGTTACATGGAAGGGGTGCAACGTAATGTTTTTTTCCTTTGCTATTCATATGGGTGATAAGCCATTTAGAAACTCCGAGAGAGGTTTTCAATATTTTTTAGTAGTTCAACATGAGACCTTTAAAGCTTGTTGCAAGTAAAGATTGAAGTAGCTTGGATGAAAGAGTATGGGTAGAAAAATATCAGGTTATCCCTCATAGTAATTTCATATGGAAAGCCTATAGGGTAGGAAACTCCTTTTATGTCATGAATTGCGGAGATAAAACATGAGTCTTGTTGATCGGACTATCTAGTTATATTAGTTATTCACCTTCATTGGTTATTAGATAGTTTGGGGGAATTAAACATGTACCAAAAACCCAGGTTTTAGCTAAATATACTAGGTTGTTCAAGGATTCTGATTCTTTAGCCAAATTAGAAGTTAACAAACAAGATTAGAGCCAGCTTGTATTGGTTCACAAAAGTGAAGAAGAGGTCTAATTCCTAATTAGTCCTAATTATTCAGTTTGGAAAAATGATGGGTTATCTAGAGAATTTGATAGCTTTGAAGTATAAAGCCCAATAACAGTTGATGAAGCTAGACCATCTGTCATCGAAGAACCTAAAAGAAAAAAGAATTAGCAATAAAGAGTAGTTATAAGATGAATTGGATAAACTTAGAATTGAGCTAAGTCATAACAAGAGTCAGCAGAAGTTTTTAGAAAATGAACTTGTTGACGAGGACATGATGGAGGTCCTTTTGAGCTAATAGTTAAGAAAAAAGCATGAAAAGATAGTTTTGTCAATGAATGACAAAATATAGACAAGAAATCTGAGGAGATTGCATAAAAGATCTAAGAGCATTTGAAAAAAAAGGTGATCAAGTACGATGATTTGGTGAACAAACATGTGATGATAGAAAAAGAACTAGTTACTCTAAAAAGGGTTTCAAGGGCAAAACAAATGCTGACAAAAGAAATGATTGCTTCTTTAAAAAAGGAAAGAGATAGTGTTAGAAAGAGGTTGAAAGCTAAGAAAGAAAATAATAGGTTAGTTAATCTCAACATTGAAGAAGAGAAGATTAAGAGCTCAGTATATGGATCAAGCTGATGATGAAAGAGAAATTAAAAAAAAAACAGATGAATTAGACATGAAGGACTACCAAGATATAATAAATGCCCTAATAAAATGAGTTACCATGGTTTAATATGAGCTAGAAATACAAGAAGAGGAATTAAAAAGGTTGAGAGGGAAATATCTAGAGGTCGAGGAATAACTGAGTTAACTAAAGCAGAAATTTAAAGAATGGCAAGAATGCATCAACATATTTGATATCCAGATGAACAGAAAGATAACTGAACATGATATTGAGCAAGAAGAACTGTAAAGGGCTAGAGATCAGATCCAATATTTAGAAAAGACTTTTCAGATAATGAATAAAAATAATGAGTTACCAGTCATAAGCAATAGTGCACTGCTCCAAGACAACACTTTGTTCCATTATAAAATATAACATACAAACATGTTAATTGATAGAGTGGCTCGAAAGGCAAATAAACTGCGAGTATAGGCCTCTTTAATCAATAATAGTTTTAGCAGATACCAAGAATACTTTAATGATGTTTCAGCCTTCGTTCAAAATGTAGCCAATATAGGTATTGCTTTTGATGATGAATAGGGATGTATAGGAATCTTATCTCTCCATATGTAAAAAACAGAGATGTATAGGAATCTTATCTCTCCACATGTTAAAAACAAAGATGTATAAGAATCTTACTCTTTTGTATTGTACTCTCTAACATGTATGAGATTTAACCGAGATGAAGATTTGGGAAAAGATCTCTTTAAATTCATCAGACTATGGATTTCACTCATATTAAAAAAAATAGGTCATACATTAGCTCTTTAAACAGGCTAATTTATTTCTTTATGTGTATATATACTCTTATTTGCATTCATATATGAGCATACACGCATACATACTTTGGGGGTTTTAAATGTTATTTGTGCATGTATAGGTTGAAATATAGGTCCTTGCAAAATTCAAACCCATAGAATCTACAACACTAAACTTCGATGAAGAAACATGAAAGATAAGGAATGTGCTCGTCATGATGCTCATTTTCTAGGGTTGTTGGATTTCTTGAAACTCATCATGGCTCGCATTACCAGTCCACTCGAGCAAACACTTAAAAATATCTCTTGTAAAGGCCCATCTAAACGTCCTATGACCTTTGACCAAGCTCAGGCTATAATCCAACTGCAACATGGTATTCTTACAACTGACCATACCTGCGTCAGCCCCAACAACTATGGATGCATCTGCTACTGAGTCTCATAAGATAAAATACTCCGAGGATGTCAAGTATGATAAGATAAAAACATTAGAGGTAAGGGTGAGGGTCATTGAAGGTATTTTAGGATCTACTTGACAAACTATCAAGATTTTCTAGAGGAGATATCTTAGAGTGATAGAGTTTATAGAGCATATGACAAGGAGTAGTCAATTGTATTAGTGAACTATTTATCTATTTCCTTATTTTTTGAATGAATCTAATATTGAATATTTTCTTCTTAAAATGTAGGGGTTAGTAATTTAGGCTATTTTCACATTGTAGGATGAAGAGAGGTTGAATATCACCTTCCCAAAATATATAGACAATGCATTAAAGTATTTACCACATCTTCGAATGACTAAAAAAATTCAAGTTTTATTTTCATAATAGATGGATTAACATGTTTTTATAGGTCAATGTTATCAATCAATCTGCATAATAAATACTCCTCTGTGATTGAATTCAAACACTGATCATGGAAAAATCATATAAAAAACCCCCCTTTAAAAGATCACAAATTGAGAATATCTCTTGAATAATATCAAAAAATTGATAAACCACCTAAGTTGATTTTAAAGAAGACAATGTCTCATAATTATGATAATTATCAAGCACTCCCCTATGATTATATATATCATTTCCATATAGACCAGACCCTATGATCATACAAACTTTTATGGCTAAAATGAAAGAAGTTAACTGCATAACTTGAAAAGGATGATGATACACCCTAAGAGAGCTTGAAAAGCAAAAAGAAAAGGAATAAGGTTGAACGTTCAACTGATAGAACTTAAGATGAAGAAACTGGTGGATGAGAATGAGGCTACCAAGTTCCTCAAGATGATAAAGCATGGTAAATATAGTATGGTTGGTTAGTTAAGAAAAACCCAACCATAATCTCATTGCTTTCACTAATCTTGAGCTCAAAACCACACCATGAGCATTATAAAAGATCTTAAATGAAACCCATGTTCCTCGAGACATTATTTTCAAATCCATAAAGCATTTGGAAAGCAAGATTGAGACCACCAATTACTTATACTTTAAAGAAGATGAGTGGGGTCCGAAAGGTACTGGGCATAACAAGGCATTATACATCACAATCAAGTGCAAGAACTATATGATTGCCAAAGTCTTTATTGATAATGACACATTTCTCACTCTCCTTTAAAGTGTAGTTTTGAAAGGTTACTGATGGATGCATATATGAACTAATAAGATGATAACTTAGGCTTATGATGGGACACAAAGGCAGGTTATTAGTGATATTGACATTGTTTGGAAATCAAGCCACAATAATTCCAAGTCGTTTTGCAGGTTACAAGAAAGGATACTGCTAACTCTTATCTTTAAAAATGAGTTACGAGAAAGGATGATCTATATAAAGTTAAAGAACACAGATCAATGTTTTGTCTTCAGTTTCAAACCTAATCAAAAGGACAACTAGAGGATGACAGAGTTGAAAAGAGAAAAGAGAATGGCTTGGATTGGAGGAAGCAAGGCTAATGATGAGAAAATGGATATTCCTCAAATCCATAAGACCTTTCTTCACAATGCATACATCATCAATCCATTAGAAAAATATACAAGTTTGAATAAGTTGTTTCAAGATATAATAATGGGTATTCTTTTGGAGGATGATGCTAAGAATATGGTGAAACTTCTTATACCTACCTTAATGAATGCCGAGATTCTAATTCTTCCACAGCTAACCATCAACAAATTAAGCAAAGATATAGATATAGCCCAACTTATTAAGAAATGTCATGAAGTTAACGAACTCAATAATTGGTTCACCAAAGAAATCCATATTGTTTTTAAATAATTATCATTTGCTTTATTTTTGCATTCGTCTTATAATGCTGGAAATAAAATTTTACTTGTTGACTTAAATAATTTATTCATTTAATATTAATAAAATATCATGTAATTCATTTATTTGCACATATTATTTGCTTTTTTTACCATCTTTTTATTTATAAGACATATTTTATAGGAATATATAAAATGACCATTACGTAAAAATAAAGAGTAACTATTTTGAAAAGGTTTGGCCTAATTTCGATGAAAATTTACAATGGATGAGGAAGAGAGGGGTTAGCAAGACATGCATGAACTTTCCAAATTAATTGAATAAAATTTGTGGCCTATAAAACAAAATCAAGAAGAGTTGGGGTTAGTAAATATAGACATTGAGGATAATGAAAACTAACTAAAGTTTGGGACATTGATCATTAAAGAAGAAAGAAGCAACTTTATAACTTTGGTAAAAAAATATACAAATGTATGTCCATGGTTTTATATGGATGTACCAGGGTTGGACACTAATATCATGGTACATAAATTATCATTAGTTCCAAATTACAAGCCAATGAAGCAGAAATTAAAAAGAACGATACCATATATTATGATCAAAGTAAAGGAAGATGTATGCAAGCAGTGGGAAGCAAGATTATTAGAAGTGGTTGAATACCATCAGTGGGTATCAAATATTTTAACAATTCTTAAATAAAAATGAGAAGTTCAAAATGTGTGTAGATTTCAAATATATGAATAGGGTGAGCCTTAATGATGATTTTTTGCTACCCCATTATGATATACTTATGGACAATACTGCCAAGAATTCCATATAATTATTCATGGATGAATTTCCAGGGTACAACCAAATTAAGATGGTGGAGAAAGACAACGAGAAGACCACTTTCATCACATTATAGAGAACCTTTTATTTCAAAGTTATGCCTTTCGTGTTGAAGAATGTGAGGGCAACATATTAGTGAGTAGTGATGACTTTATTCCATAACATAATTAACAAAGAGATCGAAGTATATGTAGATGACATGGTCTACAAGTCAAGAAAGCAAGAATATTATGTCCAAATATTGAGAAAAGCTTTTTGAGAGGTTAAGGATCTATAGGCTCAAGTTGAATCTATCAAAGTGCACATTTTGGGTGAAGACAAGAAAATTATTAGGGTTTATGGTGAGCCATAAAGGTATTAAAATTGATCCCAACAAAGTTAAAGCAATATAAGATATGTTATATCCTAGGATAGAAAAGGAAGTACGAAGCTTTCTAGGGTATTTGAACTACAAAACTCGGTTCATCTCACAATTATCATTAACTTATAAGTTGATCTTCTACTTGTTTTGAAAGAATAATTCAAAATTATAGGATGAAGAATATCAATGAGCCTTTGAAAAGATAAGACAATATCTATAAAATCCTTTTTTTTTCCCACCAATATCAAGAAGATCGTTAATCATGTATCTGACTAGAAAAAAATTGTTATAAGATGTCTTTTGGGTCAACATGATGAATATAGAAGGAAAGCACAAGAAATTTAATACTTGATCAAGAAGTTTGCTTATTGTGAATCTCAATACATTTTCATTGGAAATATTTGTTATGGCTGAAGATAGAGTGCATAAAACATTTAGGCAATACATGCTCTATTAGACAATTTGGTTGATATCCAATATGGATCTAGTCAAATATATCTTTGAAAACACAATTTATCCAATAAAATTGCATGGTGGTACGTCATGCTAGTAGAATTTGATATAGTTTACATGACTAGAAATCAGTGAATAAAAGTGCCATAGTGAATCATTTAGCAGATAATACAATTGATGACCATTATAATGTAAATTCTTGAATAAAGGGATCATCATGATTAAAATAGAGAAGATTCAGATGAAGATACTTTGACGGGTTAATAAACATTTATGGTAATGGTGTGGGTGCTATATTTATTTCACTAATAGATGATTGGTACCTAGTGGCGATCAGATTATAGTTTGAATGCACTAATAACCTAGCAAAGTATAAAGGCATTTATCCACAGGCTTAAGGCTGTTTTGGAAATGAAGTTAGAAAAGCTTAACGTATATGGTGATTCTTTATTGATAATCTGTTAGGTGAAATGGGAGTAATAAATAAAAGATGAGAAAATAAAGGTGTACCAGGAATATCTCATATTAGTATAATTGATCCATATAAGTTACGATGAAAAGGTATAACTTGTATCTATTAAGATAAAAAAAAATAATTCTGCTTACTATTGTTTAGTCGATGAGGAAGTAGAAGGGAAACCTTAATACCACAAAATAAAATAGTTTATTATAAGTCGAGAATGTATGTCCAATATAAATAAGATTGACATAAAGACTCTAAGAATATTAGTAATGGACTACTTCATAAATGAAAAGATACTATACAAAACAGGATTCAATGAGATTTTATTGAAATGCTTAAATGAGAAAGAAATGAAGAAGGCTAATATAAATGTGTTTATGCTACACATGCCAATGTGTACATGATGATATGATAAATGCAAATGAGTGGATACTTCTAGACAATTATGGAGAAAGATTGCAATATGGGAATTAGATGTGATTGGCCTAATAAATCCAAAGGCAAGTAATGGACATAGAATCATCTTTGTGGCAACCGATTATTTCATAAAATAGGTTGAAACAACTTCTTACGCCTATGTTATTTATAAACTAGTCTAAAGATTTATCGAGAGAGATATTATTTGCTAATATTATTTGTCATAAGTGATAGTGATTGAAACACTTAGAATTTTAATAGGAAGATGATTCAGGATTTATGCTAATAATGAAAGATCAAACATCTCAATTCATCACCTTATCATCCTAAAATGAATGGAGCGGTATAAATGACGAACAATAATATAAAGAAAAGTATGCATAAGATGGTCATCACCTGTAAAAGTTGGCATGAAATGCTTTCTTATGCATTGCATGGTTATTGAACTGAAGTGAAAACATCTATAAGACCAAATCTTTTCTGTAGTATACGGAATGAAGGTAGTGATGCCCTTTAAAGTAAAGATACCTTCTCTAAGGATACTAAAAGAAATAGAGTTAGAAGAGTGAGAATAGCCTATTATTTAGTTTAAATAGTTGAACTTGATTAGTGAGAACAAGTTACCGTAATTTATCATGGATATCTATATCAAAAGGGAATAATTACAGCCTACAACAAAAACATATGTCCATTAGAGTTTTGTAAAAAAAGATATTGCGTATCCTTAAGGAAGATTGAAGTAAATGGGAACTTAACCATGATGGCTTATATTTAGTCAAGAAGGTATTTGCGAGAGGAGCTCTTATCTTATCAGTGATAGATGGGAAATAATGGTCAAAGCCCATAAATTTAGATGTTATGAAGAAGTATTATGCTTGAGATTATACTTTTCTCATCCAATGCAAATACAAAAGTTAAAATTTGGCCAAATGTTATGTAAAATGTTTATTTCTATTATGTTCTTTCATTTTTTTAATACAACTATCACTTTGACTTTTCACTTTAGATTTCTAAAATGCTCATGTTTCTTGGTCCACTACATAACCAATGTTGACATTAGTTGCATAAACTTGATAAAAAAAATTTGAAAAAAAAGAATGTATTTCATTTCTCGGCTAAAAAGAAGACAATTACGATTGAAGCATCGAAAGATCACATGGAATAAAGGAAACTGAATTATAAAAAGTAAACTTTAGGGTGATACTAGGCAAATAGGGTTCTACAACATATATTTCTAAATAAATGATAGAATTAGGAATAAGGAATATGAAAACATAAAGCAGAATAGAGTTTAGAATCATATGACCTCATCAGAAGCCAAAATTGAGTGAATTGGAGAGCCTAGTATCATGACGGTCAGAAGCTAGATGATGCGAGAAAGTTTGCATATTTCATGGACAACTATATTTACTATGATGATAGTCGCTTTGCAATAAGACTATTTATTTAATCATTTAAATTGATGATAGTCACCTCCCAACGAGACTATTTATTTTATTATTGGATCATAAGAGTAGTCACCTCTCAATGAAATTATGGTTGTTTATTTGATGTGAGGGTAATCGTCTCTCGATGATATTATGTTTTGTTTTATTTGCTTTGATAATGGTCACCTTCCAATGAGATTATTTAATTATTAGGGTAGTCATCTTCTAATGGGACTATTTATTTGATGATTTGATTATGAGGGTAGTCGCCTCTCGATGAGGCTATGCAATAAGATTTTTTTAAAATTTTTAATCATTTTAAGAGTAGACGCCTCTTGATGAGACTTGTTTTGATTTTTTTTTTTAATTGTTCTGAGGGTAATCACCTCTCAATGAGACATATTTTGGTTTTTTTTAATTGTTTCAAATTTTTTTGCCTCTTAACAAGACAATTTCATTTTGAAAAACATTTCTAATATTATTGTTTTTCTTTACAAACTTACTATAAAAAGTTAAAAGAAAATAGATTTTTCAATGATTTTATGCCATAAATATTGTAAAGGAAAAGATACTGTCATAACCTATTTTTTACCATTAAATTCTCTATGTGAAAAATTATAATAATAAAAAAATAAAAAAATATTTTAGGAAGAGAAATAAGAAGAAGAGAATAAGGAACTAAGAAAAGTAGAGACTAAAAAAATAACAGGGGAAGAGTATAAAAAAGGGAAAATAAAAATAAATAGAAGAATCAAGTAAAATTTTAAAATTATTGAAAGAGATTCTACAAATTAAAAATAAAAAATTTAATTAATTAGGAATCCATTGTTTAGAAAGAAGTGATATAATTGTTTAACATAATTTTTTTTTCATTAGTTTTTTCAGTTTTGCATAGGATCCCATACACCGAAAAAAAAGACTATTGCAAAGAATTTTATATATTAACCTAAGATAAGATTAAGCCATATTTTTTTAAAATAAGATTAGAGCCTTAAATGGTAATATTACCATTTGCCTTATGAATTTTATATATTAATCTAAGATGTATAATTTTTAAAAAATTGCTTATAAATATTTAATGAGAATAAAATATTTATTTTTTATTTTAAATTTCTTATACACTTCTCTCAATTTGTTTTTCATATAGCTACATGTAAATTAAGACCCTTTTTTTAATTGATGCTTGCTTCTAGATCATGACAAATCTTAATATAAAAAATCATGCTTCAAAGACAAACAAATACAAAAATTAAAAAGAGAGTTTTGATTATAAAATATATTTTTTTCCTTCTTAATTCATATAATTGGAATTCTTATGAAATTTATTTTAATTGCTTTAAGTTATTATTAAAAAAATCAGGTTGCTAAGAAAAAGACATGTTTTTTTTCAAAAATAATTATGAATAAAAAATTTAATTAAGAAATACATTTTTTTGCTATAATTTAAGTAGTTATAATTCTTATAAATATATATTTTATTCATTAGAAAATTAAATAAAAATAGATTTGTGAGATGGTATTGTAGCATCGTGCTAGTACTAAGTGAAGTGTATGGAACATGTTATTTTTAATGTTCTTTGTTGACGAAATTACATCCAGTGCTCAGAGAATCTTCCGAAGATGTGGTCTCGAAATGGGAGTCCCTCCCACCACAACTCTCTCTCTCTTACATGTGGGTCGAATTATCTGTTTTTTAATACAAAAAATGTTTTGGCATTACTTATATTTCTTCTGTGAATAAAAAGGCATTGGAGCTGAACTGAAATAACTTGATTATGTTTAAAAATAATTAATGTAATTAATAAAATTATAGTTTGATTTAAAATAAGTATTTAAAATTATTATTTTTAATAAATATTAAGAAGATATTATATTGGATCGATTAGGGTTAACGTTCTACATATCAAGTCATAATAACATCATAGAAAACAACTCAAGATAAATTAGAAAACTTAATTTTCAATAAACTCAATGTTGAAGGATAAAGTTGAAAAAAAAATTATAGAAAAAGATCCAAAAAAATAACTTGAGTTATCTCGGGTTAATCTGTCAAACTCACGACTCAGGTTATGAGACCGGAATAACCTAATAGAAAATAAATCAAAATAAATTATGAAGTTCAGTTTTTAACCAATTCAATGTTAAAAGATGAAATTAAAAAAATCAATTGAAAAAAACATAAAAAAACCAAATCAGGTCGACTAGGGTTAATCTGCTAAATTTATGACCTGTGTAATAAAACGGTGATAACATCATAGAAATCAGGATAAAATCAATCAAGAAATTGGGGAAAAAAACTTGAGTCAATCGAGTTAACTCGTTAAATTTGAGATCCAAATCATGAGTTAGAAATAACCTCATAAAAAATAAATTGAAAAATTACAAGTTTAATTTTCAATAAATATAATATTAAAAAAATGTAATTGAAATTAAAAAAAATAAATGAAAACATTATTTAGATGAAAAGTGTTATGTTAGGATGGTTACATAACACCCCCCTAGTTTTTTTTTTTTTGGGTTAATATTATAGTTTCCTTTTTGTTTTATTTAATAAGAGACTCGATGGGTATTGGACTTCAAAATAAACATGATAGTAGGAGAATAACATAATGTTTAGCGAGACAGCTTTTGAGCACAAAGGTCCTTCTGGGGCTAGAGTTGAATCAATCATCAAATGATTATGATTTTAATCATGATTAACGGACCGATGTCAGTTTCAGTTGTGTTGGTATCTCCTGTGATGTCCAGGCTGGCTCCACGTCTCAACTTCTCAAGAGCACCCCCACTTTGTAAAACTTCTGTACTTTATTTATGCTGGCTGGTAGCTTAATTAATAATGCAAATAGCTAGTAAGATGATTTTCTCTGCATAAAGAAACTTGCAAGCTGAGAAAACTCATTATCTTGGCTTTTCCCCTGTAAATGAAGTTTGAATATGCATTTTATAAAAAAATTATTATTTTTTAAATATTTTTAGATTGTTTTGATATTCTATATTAAAACTAATTTTAAAAAATAAAAAAAATATTATTTTAATATATTTTCAAGCAAAACATATTATAAAAAACAATCGATTATAACACTCATGATGAATAACATGAAAGAAGAAAAAGCATATGTTTATGTTTAATTATATCAGCTTATTGATATCTGATTGGCAGCCTGTTAATAATTATCTGGCTAAATGACATTGATTTTGGATCTCATAGTGGGTATAGATGCCCACAATTGCTTGCTGTTGAGACCGACCCCTCACACCTGGATTTACAAATGGTGACACCACCCATGCCAAGTAATTAACAACATACTTAATTTCTTCCGCATTCAATTGATCAAGAACATCTAATTTAGGTTAAACTAGTATTTTTTCGGGCAATGTTTGTCGATGAATAATAGTATAATTGTTCATAGTGATAGATTCAAAGAAGCAATAATAATATAATTTAGGTTTTATACCTTACATTTCAATAGGATTTAAAGTTCATTGTGTTTCGAAATTAAAAAAAAAAAAGAGTAATAATTAATATATGTATTCAGTTTTATATTATACGTACCAAATCAAATGAGTATTAGGTATTGTAAGAACCATTCAATGCTGTCACTTTGCCAAACCTTAAACTTTTAGAAAACGACCAAAGTTTTAGCATTCAAACATTGTCGTTTTCTTAAACTTTTTGTAAGTCATGCAATCCCCTTTGCGTAAGCTCTTGTTGTAATGACTAATAAGAATTTGTAATATACTTTTCTCTAAAATCTTTGTTAAAAAATATCTGAACAAGTGAAAGACAAATCAACAGGTAAACCTTAGAGGTTAGGGATTAGTTTTGATATGATGGATGCATCGTTCATGAAAGCAGAACAAAGCATTTGTATGCTAGAAAATTAATCATATAGACATAATTGTAAGGTGGATGAATTTCCTTTAAATAGAAGTTGCAAATTAAGCGTAAAAACATGGGCAAATGATGAGCTGCTTCATTGTGAGTTGCCTAAAAATATTTTAAAATATATAAAAAATTTCTAGGCCACCAAATATTCTTTGAAATTATCAACTAAACCTAGCCAACATGCAACTTTGAAAGCTTTTGATCGACTTGATTTTTTTTTGAGCTCGGATTTTGAAAATGAATCATGTGGGAGTTGTTTCGGAATAACTTAATCGACTTGGTAGGTCCAAAGATAACCTTGATGACTAGTAAAAATATGGTTTGACTGAAAAAAAAGAAGAAGAAGTCAAGATGATACTTTGTTTCAAAAAAATATTAAGACAACAACATATTAGATTAACCCAACTTCCTGGCTTATTCAGCCAAACCCATAATCCAGGTCATGGATTTCATTTTGTTTAATAACTTTGTTTTTTTAAAACTACTTTTTACATAATTATACGAGAAAAAATAAACTTTCATAAAATTGAATACCAAACCCATGCCGGTGTGTTTGTTTGAGATTGCAATAACCCCATATAAAAAGCAAATAAAAAATAGCTATGAAGGTTAATTCTCAATTAACTTAAATTAATCAGCCAAACTTGTAATTTACGTTATGAACTCAACTAGATTTAATAATAATTTTTAAAAATTATTTTTTGTTTAATTATATGATAACAAAACTAAACGAGTGAAATTAAGCACTAATTACATATTGAAACACTTATTTAAGACTATAATAATTTTATTAAAAACTTATAAAAAAATCAAATAAATTATGATAACCAATTTAAATAGTGATATCAGAATATCTTATACCACACAAGGGAAGACGAAAAAAAGAAGAAAAAAAAGATAAATATCATAACAATTCTGTTGTTGTCATCGGGCATATATATATATTTGAAAGAAAGTGGCTAAATACATCTTTTTTTAAAAGCAATGTTCGTCTTCGTTGATTGTTTATGCAGTTCTTGCCTTATCTTAAAAATTGCAAGTTGTCGTTAATTATTTATGCAGATCTTACCGCGTAATTGTACGATCTTCACCTTTAAACTGCTCAAGTTGAATATCTACCCAGCCAGCTAGGTCGAGGGGATGAGTCTATCAACTTGTGGAAATGGGTTTGGCTATGGTCTCTATCTTGGGGGGTCTCCATCGAGAAAAATCTGTCACATTTAATGGCTGAGGCACAAAAGCAACTATTTTGACAATTCAAACCGCAATTTGTTTTTGGAAAGTTCAGCTAAAATTGATGCTCAAACTGGGTATCTGGATTTCCATTGAGCTATATATCGCCTGGTGCCGCTTGTGGTATATATGTGTAGGGTAATTTCTTGCTAGCGAAATCATACCTAGCTATCGGGCTTTGGGAGGGACAACCTAGCTACTTCCATGAATCATATATTTGCACTATAGGGGAAAAAAAAAAAGTTAGAGCTGAAGGGCATCCAAGTCAGGAGAGTTTTCCCTTACAATTTAACGTGAAAAAAAAAAGATTCATCAATATTACATGGATTTTACCGTAAATAAATAAATAAATAAACAAATATTAGCTTGTCTAGGCAATTGGTGGAATATTAAAGAGATGGTTGTCGAGTCTTCAGTACCATGCATGTGTTCATGGATTGTCTGTCCTTCCTTGTGATAGAAACCTGTAATCCATGGGATGGGAAAACAACGGCTCAACTACAATGCTGACCTCCACGCATCTGAACACATAAAATGCCTAAAATGTATTCTACAGTGTTTTGCCCATATGAAGAAGCAATTCACTAGCAATCTATTTCCCTTTTAATTAATGCTTTAGGTCATGAACATGCCCCTTTTAAGCTGAACACACACCTTTTTACCCAAACAAACGATCAAAAAAAAAAGTGCAAAAGTAATCCTATATGGCATTAATTCAGCTAGGCCCCATGTATGGGACCCTAAATTCAAATGGATACAGGAAAGTATCCTTAGCCGGCACTCCACGTTATTACCACTAATCAGCAGATATTAGTTAGTGTTTAATTATTGGAGTGATTTTTTTTTAAAAAAAATATATTTTTTAAAAAACTTATTTTTAATACTATTATATCAAAATAATTTAAAATTATAAAAAAATTAAAAACATTTTTTAAATGGAAAAACAATCTAATCTTAAGTTAATTTTAACCTGTCTTGTCATCAAGCTCAGTACTTCAGTACTTTACCAGACAAGTTACTGAAATTTGATTATGAAATAAACTGATTTCATCCGAAGCAAAGATTTGAGTGAAATGTAATTATTCAGTATTTCAGGAATTGGGTAAAAAAAATGGGACCTCTTGATTAATCATTAGCAAGTTTATGATCATCTGCTAGCTGATGTGATCTAATTAAAAGTAGAAGAGAAACCAAGATTTAACTCCTCAAATCAACAAATATAATTTTCGAGTTATTAATTAGTTTCTTGTATACATATAGACTAGGAAACAACGGTTATCATGAAAATGGTAGAAGGAAAAACATAATCAATAATATATATAGTGACAATTTATGAAGACAAAGGATTCCATGGCCGGCTGGGGTTTTAGTGTGCGTTAATATGTATTTTTATAAAAATATATTAAAATACTTTTTTTAATTTTTAACATCATTATATCATAATTATTAAATTAAAATCATTTTAAAAACATCAAGCAGAAGTTTTTTCAGACAAGAAGAAATTTTAAACATAAACGTGCCCTTAATTAGCAAACACAAAATAGTTTGGATTTTTATGATATACATAGTCTCCTATAATATTTATTTTATTATGAATTATATTGATAATTCCCAGCAGATTTTGAATTAAAAATAAAAAAACTCTGGATAACTTTTCTCCTATAAACACTTTAAATGATCATATCTAGAATATTTATTTAAACTAAGCTTAATTTCAAATGAAACAGTGTTCTGGGCAACAGCTATATATCAACAAATATGTCCTCAGTGCAAGGTAGTGCCCTCCAGTTTTGGGCAACTGTACCTTTCATTTACAATCGATTCCATAATAGAGAATTAATGCTTAAATTTTCAATAAATGCTCATCTGCACAGGATTAAAAATTATACATATAATTTATACAACAGTGAAGACTACAATGCCTTGGGTGAAGCTGCGTGGCAAAACTAGAAAAGTGGAGGCGCCTGCCCAAGTGGCCTGTGCATATAGTTAGGAAAACTTTAGTATGTTCTGTGATTGGCATTCATGTTTTTACTTCAATTTTGTGTTCGTAATATTTTGGGTATAGAAACAAATAAAGAATAAAATTAATTGGTTTATAAGTGTGAAAATATGATTTTCAAGGTATTTATTTGTTTTACACATGGACAATACCTTCAAGATATAAATAAGACAAACATATTTTGAATTAAATTGAATAGCTGTTATTCAGTTTTATCTTAACAATAACAAATATTAAAATTAAAAAAATTAAAAATGCTAGATATTATCTTTTAATATTATAAATATTCATATAATAATATTAGAAAACTTATTAGTGGAATTCAGTCACCCTAAGTTTCACTTAATATTATAAATACTTAGAAGGAAGGAAGTATTTCTTTTCTATATAAAATATAAAAAATTTATTTATTTATTCGTTTACAAACTACCAATATTTTTGCATGTTTCACCGATCGTTATTCTTGGTTAGCATTCAGCAGATTGTTCAAGCTTGGTTGGGATAGAAGATGGTGCTTAGCTAGATTCAGAAACTTCTACATATCCAGTGTAGAAAATTATAATATCCTCGTAGAGCTTAAAGATCAAACATTAACAATATTGAACTAGTGTCTTATAATTATCAAAACTATATAAAAAATCATTACGTGAGTATTTTTCATCAATAATAAAATATATATTTTCAATCTATTTATTTTTCCGCTTCATATCCAAATGTTAATCTGTTTTAGAAACATATTAAGATATATAAAGTCTAACAATTGGAATTAAAAACAATAATAATACCTCTATCTTGATTAAAAAAAATATTATGAATGAATGAGATTTTTTATCGGCTTTGATATCTATATTGATATATTTATTAAGAATTTTTATGCTCAAGTAAATTAATTAATCTGCTTAATTATATTTTATCTACCTTAAAAATTTTAGGAACAATCTTGGTTTCCAACTTGAATTAATGATTAACTTAATTTTATTTATGAACAGAAAATTTAGTTTATGTCGGAATGAGTTCTGATAATAGTAGCAAAAGAAATTATGAACATGCCTAATATTAGCATAGGAATAAATTGAAAATTATTTGTGACAAAAATAAACAATTAAGATTTTTGTTTTATGGATTGTTTTGATGCTTCGTATGGTTATAATCATTAGAAAAATTAATTTCTAATCATTTTGGGCTGTCCATTTTATTTTGTTTTAGGCTGTGTAATTTTAATTCACATGGCCATCACTTTGATTTGCTACATGATTTATTTTCATGGTTTTATTTTGTTTTCTTTGTTGTTTCTTTTGTGAATTAAAAAAAAAGAACATCATGTTATTTTATGTTATATAAATTATACCTTAACTTAATGTCTAGTGATCTATGTAACATTTAATTAATGAAGGTTTAGCCACAACATCTTTAATTAATTAAATAATATTATAAATTATGAAATGTTAGGATCACATAAATAATTATAGATATTAGTTTTAATTCGTTATACTAAATATAATAAATATGATCCCACATGAATTTTTCATTATAATTTTTTAATTAATTAGGATAAAATATCAAATTATTGTTTATAATAAACCCATAAGAATTATAAATTAAGTACATAATTTGATAGTTTTTTTGTAAGGTTTAGGATACAATATCAAATTATTCTCATAATATATACCCATAAAAGTATGAATTAAGTACATAATTTGATAATTCTATCATGCATATATTTTAATCTGCTTGAATTAAGAACTTAGCCTACAAGCAACTTTTATGTCATTAGATTCAAATTTAGCATGATTTACATTGGTACAAGATGAAATTTTGTTTATTCCTTAATTTTGACATAAATATGTACTTTAAATTTATTTTTTTAGTTATACAACCTTCTAATTTCTCTCATATTTGTTGTGATTTTCCTACTGATAACTATAAGTATGGAAGGAAATAATTCTCTTTTATTTGGGGTGGATGAACATAGATTATGGAATTAGAAAAAACGAATCACTTGTAGTTATTAATACCAGCACTTTAAAGGATATTCACCTTTATGAACGATAGGAGCGATCTAATCGCCTTAGTATGATGTTCATAAAAACTAGAATATTCGCTATTATACATGGTTTGGTCAATCAACATAAAAAAGTATGTGATTTGCTAAAAACAATTGATGACCAATTCATCACTTTAGATAAAGCACTAACAAACACCCTAATAATGAAGTTTTCATCTATATGGCTCAATAATGTGAGATGTGTGTTAGCACATCATGTAGATGAAGGACATTACGACTCAATTGAAAAATCTTGAGGTTGAGATGTCAGAATCCTTCCTTGTTCACTATATCCTGAATAATCTCCCACAATAATATGGTCCCTTTAAAATATCACACAACACATATAAAGATAAATGGTTAATCAATAAACTTATGACCAAATGTGTTCAAAAGGAAAGGAGGTTGGTAATAGAACTGGAAGAAAGTGCAATGCTGACAGTGTGACAGAAGGACAAGACTCAAACTAATAAGGAGAAGAAAGGTAAAATACCTCCCCAAGTTGATATTAAGATGGAATCCACATATTTCTTCTTTAAAATAAAGGACACATGAAAAAGAAATATGCCAAATTTCAAAAATAGCTTGAAAAGAAAAGTGTTCCAATCTCATTTGCTTGTTATGAATCTAATATGGTTGATATTAATTATAACACATGGTGGATTGATTCTGGTTCTACAATCCATATTTCAATAACTTTGCAAGGTATGCAAAACAAAAGGAAAGTAGTGGAAAATGAGCAAAATATCTATCCAAGAAACAAGATGTGTTCACATGTTAAGGCATAGGAACATGTTATTTAACTTTAAGTAATGATTTTTTTTTTCAAGTTGGAAAGGACTTTTGATGTTATGTTTTTTCTAGAAACTATACCTTTTGGATATTCCATTAAGTCTTCCAAAACTTTTAATTTATCTTATAAATCTGATTGTGTTGGAAATAGTATTTTGTCTAATGGTCTTTACTATATTATTTACAAAACAATGCCATTTATAGTTCAATGCATGTTCACACTAGCATTAAAAGATGTGTTATTAACGAGGATTTCTCTATAACATTGCACCAAAGATTAGGACATATCCACACAAGTTTCAAAGTCAATAAAACAAGAGTACCAAGTGTCTACTTAGTATTCCTAATTTTATGGACTTTTAAACTTGTGTGGATTGTATTAAGGGAAACAAACCAACAAGTCAAAGAAAGGTGTCAATAGGAGTTCAAACATATTAGAAATCATTCATATTGATATATGTAGTCTAGACATTGACTTACATAGTAAAAAATACATCATCTCTTTTATAGATGATTACTCATGATTCATGTATCTTTACTTACTTTATAACAAGAACGAGATATTAGATGCCTTTAAGATTTTTAAGGTTGAAATAGAGAAACAATGTGGGAAATAAATTAAGATTATGAGATGAGATAAAGGTGAAGAATATTATGAAATATACATAAAGGATAGACAAGCACTTGGTCCATTCACAAAGTTTCTTCAAGAGAATGTGATAACTGCTCAATACACTGTCCCTAGTTCACCAGACCAAACAGTATAATAGAAAGAATAAAATGAATATTATTGGACATGATACAGAGTATGCTTAGCAACATCAATCTTTCTAAATCCTTGTGGATTGAAGCACTAAAAACGACAGTGTACATATTAAATCAATTTTCAACCAAGGCTATTCCAAAAATGCTATTTGAGTTATTAAAAGGTTGGAAGCTGAGTTTGCAACATGTGTGTATTTGGGGATGCCCGTCTAAAGTAAGAATTTATAATCTATAAGAAAATAAGTTGGACCTAAGGACCATTAGTAGGTATTTTACTGGATATGTTGAAAGGTCTAAAAGGTACAAATTTTATTTTCCATCTCATAACACTAGAATTATGGAATCAAGAAATGCAGAGTTTCTTGAAAATGATTTGATTAGTAGGAACAATCAAAGTAGGAACATAGTTTCTGATAAGGATCATTTAGTATCATAATCTTCCACATCAAATGATAGATTGATTATTGTTCACAGTATCCCTTAAGTACAAACTGATGTTGAACAACTAATCATTGAAGTTCCACAAGCTGTTGACAACATTTTAGTAGATTATATGGTTTAAAAATTACCAAGAATTTCTGAACAACTAGTTGAAACAAATAATTCTCAACAAGATGATGGTATAACATAATAATATCAATTAGAATTAAAAGATCAATAATTTATATGATTATATTATGTGTCTATAAGAATTTGACTATAATATTGGAGCAAAAAATGATCCTGAATCTTTTTCACAAGTCATAAGTTGTAAATAATTAGAATTATAGTACAATCCCATGAAAAACAAAGATGAATTCTATTAAGAGTAATAGAGTTTTGGATCTTATTGAGTTGCCTAATGATGCTAGAGACATTGGATGTAAATGGAAAACAAAGATAGACTCATTAGACAACATTGAAATATACAAGGTAATACTTTTTGCTAAGAGATTCACTTAAAAAGATGCAAACAATTACACATTGACTTTCTCCCTTGTATCTAAGAAATATTCTTTGTATATTATTTTGGCATTAATAATATATTTTCACTTGGAAATACAATAAATTGATGTGAAAACTTCATTTCTCAATGAAGATCTAGAGGAGGTGGTTTATACGAAATAACGTAAAGGATTCTCCTCTAGTGATGGTGAGCATTTGATCTACAAGCTCAATAAATCTATATATAATTTAAAACAAGTGTCCTAACAATGGTATTTTAAGTTCAATGATGTAATTTCTTCATTTGGATTTGTAGAAAACATCATGGATTAATATATATACCAAAAACTTAGTGGAAATAAGATTTTTTTTCTTGTTTTATATATGGATGATACTCTACTTACAACAAATGATAAGAGTTTGTTATATGAGGTGAAACAATCTCTCCAAAGATTTTGACATGAAAGATATGGGTGAGGCATCTTATGTCATTGACATTAAGATTCATATAGATAGATTGAAAGCATTTTAGGTCTATCTCAAGAAACCTATATCAATAAAGTTTTAGAGATATTTTGGGTGAAAGATTGTTCACCAAATGTAGCTCTCATTGTGAAGGGTGACAAGTTCAATATTAACCAATGCCCAAAAAATGATATTGAAAAGGAACAAATGAAGAACATTTCATATGCTTTTACTATAGAAAACCCGATGCATGCTCATGTCTATACAAGACATGACATTTTATTTGTTATGGGAAGGTTAGGATGATATCGGAGTAATCCGGTATAAATCACTAAAGAGCTATAGATAAAATAATGAGATACCTTCAAGGGACCAAAAACTATATGCTTAAGTATAACAACGAATCCGGAAGCAATTGGCTACTCAAATTTAGACTTTGTTGGTGTGTTGATTCACTCAAATCAATATCATGATATATATATATATATATATATATATATATATATATATATATATATATATATTTTTGATTTACGTGGGTGTCCGGGCCGGCTTGCGCGCACCACGACTATTCCCACGGCCCACCGAACACCCCGCAAACCCGGTGGGCATGTAAGGCACCGCGGGGGTGACAAGCGTGCACATAAGGACTCGAACCCGGGAGCGGCAGGAGGAGACAAGCTCCTCCTAGCGCCAGGCCAAGACCCTCGGTGCAATATCATGATATATTTTTAAGATGGTATGTGGAACTGTATCTTAGAGAAATGTTAAGTAGACTTTAACTGTTACTTCCACTATGAAAGCTAAGTTTGTTTTCTATTTTAAAGCTATTGGATATGATGTATGGTTATAAAGTTTTATATATGGGCTTAGAATCACATATTCTATTTCTAGGTCATTAAGAATATATTGCGACAATTCAGTTGTTGTTTTTATGGCTAAGAACAACAAAAATGGTAGTCAAAGTACACATATCGACATCAAGTATTTAGCCATAAGAGAACATGTTAAGAAAAAGAAAGTGATCATTGAGCACATTATAAATGAATTGATGATCACAAATCCTTTGACTAAGGGTATGCCACCATTTAAATTCAAGGATCATATAGTGAAAATAGAACTTGGTTTCATTATTTGATGTTTTAAAATTCAAGGCTCAACTTAGTTGTATGAACTATATTATTTTTAAAGAAATTATATTTATTGTGATGTTTTCTTATATTTGTATGCATCTTAATTTATTTCAGAAAAATTATATGTACAGGATCAAGAATAAACATAGGGCTTATTCGTTAAGTGAGGTTGCCACATATAATAGTTGGAAAATTATATGCATTATAATACATGAAATGTAATACTCATTATTAGAGGAATTATTGTTATGATTCATACATTTTTTTCATAAGAAAGATTAAGTTAAGACATTGAGTTAAGTGTATGGACCAAATGGAAGAATTTTAAAATTATATTTTACTAAATCCTTGTTAATGTGGGATTTATTTTTTAAAAAAACTTTAACTTTTGGTCCAATAAATTAACTCTCATATTAAATGGCAACAAAGTTATATATCAATTAAGAGTTTAATGAGACTATTGCTGTATAAATAAAGTCTTTTAATCGCTAGGTTACACATTAATATACACACATACTTTTACCTATAAAAATACATTATTTAGCTAAGAAGTATCAAAATCTTTTTTTTTTAAGGGGAGCATTTTGTAAGTGCTTTTCATCAATAGCAAGAAGTCACTATCTGAAAATTGCATAACACCGATGAAATATTTTGTCAGTATTTAAACACTGATTCTATAGGAAAAAATATGTTCTTTGGAGTCACAGATGGTAATTGGTCATTGAAAAAAATATCATTGATGATTTAATTTTTTGGTCATTCTATTGGTAATACAATTATCGATGAGTTACATACGAAAAAAGCACACCAAACAAAACAATTATCGGCATCATTCTAAGATAATTCCATCTGTGATCAAATGCAGACAACTTTAAACTGTCATAGATTTACATATTATTAGTGGCAAGTCCTGAAATTTTTTTCAAACTCTCTGGGACTTTTCAAAGGACTTAGTCCGTCGGTAATTTCGTATGTAATTGTTAGTGGAAAAGTTTAGTAATTTTTTTCCAACTCTCTTAAATTTTTTTGATGGACTTATTCCATCGATCTTTCTATCTATTATACAAATTATATTGATAATTCCATCAGTATTGTATTTAATATGCTTTTTTTTAATAAAATAAAGAAAACAAGGGAAAATAAAAAAAAAGAATAAAACTAAAATAAAAAACTAAATTTTTATTATTAATTTAAAAAATCTTATGAATACAATTTGTCTAGTGGACAGAAGCTAAAAGAGAAGAAAGAGGCGGAGGTGGATCTTTGTCGAAACCAGGTGGGTGACGAGGTAAACCACATATACCAGTGAGGGTTGACAACAATTGCTTAAGGATATTTGCTTTATCCTTTAGGCCAGCCATCTCAGACCTAAGTTGGACCGTCTTAACACTAAGCTAAGAAGTTTGAGTAACTTGTTCTTATACAATCACTTGGACAACCAGAGATTGCTGGCTCGAACCTGATTGTGAGGAACCAATAGTCGATACACTACGACCCGTCCGTATATCCTCAGCCATAGTGTTTGAGATACCGTAAACCCAATTTCTATTGAGTCCATCAGATGATCCAACCTCTAACCACAAATTCAAATCGAGTTCGATGGGTCAAAGGATCATCCCCATATCTCTCCCGCAATCGGGTGTTATATGTTTCATGAAATAAAAAACAAGTCATCAATTTTTTTTTAAAATAATAACTTAAGAAAAAAATTGTTGAAATCAAACTTACCACGAACTTCTAAGCTCATCTATATAAGCTATTGCACCTCTCTTTGACGATTCTCATTTAATATATATATATATATATATATATATATATATATATATATATATATGAGTTTTAACTAAAAGCTTCATCAATCTTGGATCACGTCCAAGAACCGTAGCCCGCAAAAGAAAGCTATTGGTAATTAAATATTTTTAAATAATAAATTTTTTTAAAAAAGATATATGTAATAAAATAGAATCTTATCATCCGCCTTACATGCAAAATAAACAGAAAGGAATTGCAAGTCTGCGTGGTAATTGAACTATGAATCTCATTGTTTTGGTTTTTCGTATTGAACTATGACCACTACATGAAAAACTCAGATGTAACATGCTAGATATAAGCGTCTTAGATAGGTCCAAGATATGCGGAGGTCTGAAATCCCTCAACACAACCACATCTTCCCAGTATATTTCTTTGATTTTTTGCACCGTGTACTAGAAATCATGCAACCTGGTACGTAGAAATAAATTATTGGTTAAGATAATAAAAATAAATTTGCATATTTTAAAAAATATCACATTTTGAATTCAATCTTACCTAATGGCATTATGATTCATACCCTATTGGTAACAATGTTGTCAGCCTCCTCCCAATAAAATTTTTCTTTGTATGTCAATTTCATAAAATAATTAGTTTATAAAATAAAAAACTTAATGGAATTAAATAATAATAAAATATTTATGTGTTTACTAACATTGAACTTTTCGAACCGAACATCAATCATAAACTTCCATTCAGGATTTTTGGAATCCTGACTCCACTAAAACAAAGGCACTTCCATCAATGATTTCATCACTGATGTTATCATGTGAGCAGCCTCCATATTTGAAAACCTTAAATTCTATTCGTTCATTGAAATTATTTATTCAAAAATTATCCATTGTTGTTTATTTTTTAATAGTGTCGAAAAGGAAAATATATATATTGTAGTTGGGCTTCCATTGAGCAACGTACTTCCTAGTATATACATCCTACTCGAAGGGATACCCCATTTGCGAGGCGACCTCACATTCGACAAGCCTGTGTTGAGAGAGGGTGTCTGTGCCATAGGTACCTAGTCATGGTCAACACCTAGTGACTCATGGTCATCAGGAGCGCTGCTAGAAGAACCAGCAATGCTTTTATCCGTATTATTCACTAATGACTTTCTCTTCATCTTTTAAATAAACTAAGTATAGAAAGGTAATAACATTATCATTATTTCTATTTTTAAAATAAAAATTGGCAACACCTCTTTTATATGGAAGATTACCAAAAAACATTTATCTGCAAATTCCCATCAATAAATAAAGCCACAAACTAATTTTATTGTCTCTCATAATTTTCTCATTCTATGCTCTACATGCATCTGAACGAACTAAGTGACATGTACTTTGAAACTAATCACAATTGTTTTTAAAACCATGTTATCTAATCTAAAACTAACCAATATTAACCTATTTTCACTTTTTCAAACACATTCATATGCAAACCCTAATTGCCTAAATTTGGAAGTAACTTAACTATTGAAAAAAAAAGTAGTAAACAAATATATTGCTATGGAAGGATAACTCTCAAATTATCAACTCAAAGTATCATTAGCCAATAAAAATATGGTGCAACAAATGACTCAAATGAATTGAATCCATCTGTACATAACCCAATACGTATGTTTTATGGTTATATTGAAAATTAAGGTACGCCCTATTAAAGTACTTTCAGGTTTCACCATCGGAAGAGTGCACCATAACTCCATCCATCGTAACATATGAATGATGTCATATCATGTGCTTAACAATCTTTGGAGACATGAATAAAGTTTGCAGTTTAAGAGTAATTGGGAAGTATCTTAGTTTTCTATGTGTAACAAAGTCTTTTCCCTACTAGTTTTGGGTTTATACCGAGTATGCCTACAAGTTCTCTACTCAGTAAATCTGTATTTTTACGGTAGTATAACTTCCAGAAGTTTGGACACATATCAATAATCTAATATCTTAGGCCAGAAGGTTTGATCATGGATTTAACAATATAGAAGTTCTTTTTTAGCCCATTTAAAGATTATGTTGTAACCGACCTCACTAAACTCATGATCTGACTTGATGGTGAACACTTGTGTAATGACCAATAATATATTGTGAATTGTGCACCCATCCTATAATGGTTTGTCAGAATCTTTCAAAAAATCAAAAGACCTGGTTACGTCTATATTTGGTTCTTTATCTATGATTAAACATTCACCAGCATAACCCTTATTCATTCCTATTACATCGATAATCATACTCCTATAACGATTACTATTATCATCTACAACTCCATGTACGTTGTTAGACTTAAAAGTTGACCCAGCCATCATTCTACCATAGTCTCGTAAGGAATATATGGTTCTCCGTGTGCAAACCAACACAAGTATTTTTCTATGAACCATTTTTTATAGAAGATGCATTATAACAACATTTGAATCGAGAAAATTTTTATTTTTACACCTACATGGATATTTAACACCGTTTTTACTAATATTTTTCAGATTAAATAGTGCGTAAGTAATAAAACTCTCAACCTCATTATAATAATTCATCATGTGCAACCCTTCAGGTGAATCTCGATACACTTAAGAATGATCGTCTATTACTTTTATGAAACCTATATAGAATATTGATGACAACATGTATTAATTAATAATGTGAACTATATAAATTATCAATACTTAACTATTAGTTATCATTGGTTTAACTCAAATTTATTCAATTTATTTTAATATTACCCTTAAATCATTATCAATTTACTCCAAAAATTCAAATTCTTTCAAATTTACTGAAATTTTTAACTTAATAATAAAATTGATTAAAAGTGAAACATACCCATTAAATAGGTCATCATTTATTTTATTATAAAACATCTAAGTTACAAAATAAAATTCAACTTTATCAAATGAAAAACAAATACAATTTTTCAAAATCTCAAACAAACCCTAACATGTACAAATCATACAACAAATATCTATAGAAAAAAGCTATAAAACAAGTAAATACATAAACAAACTACATATACTATATAAAAATGCAAAAAAAAAAACATTTTAAAAATGAATTACAAAAAAAAAAAAATTAGTAGTTTTTCTTATTTAATGTGGCAAATCTTAAAAAAAAAAAATGAACCATAATAGGAATACTAACAAACTAAGTGTTGGGGTGATACAAAGAATTTATGGAGGAAGAATAACAGAGAAGATTCAGGGGATTAGGATATAATTCGTACCCTCTATTAAAATTAACGTTGACATTTATAGCCTTACATTGCATAACTGAAATAGCAAATATAATTAACAAAACAATAAGAAAGAATTAAAGCATTGCTAACCGCCCACTTCCCGCAAGACCCACTTCCCGCAAAGACGTCCCACGTTCTCATTCATCTTCAAGTTCATGTTCATGCAGCATGCAGCATGATCCCCTGTCCATAATATGTAGTGGATGTTGTAGTGGATATTGGATGTTGTAGTGGATGTATCATTCCCTCCCACTTAAGAATCCTTGGCCGCAAGGATGGCAGAAGGATAAGTCTTAGTAAAACGCCATTCATTCTCCCACGTTGCATCCTCGATAGGAGCCCCCTTCCACTTAACCAGAATTTCAGATTTAGGCCGATACTGTCCCTTGTGAATTATACGTCGATCTAAGATAGCTTCAGGTTCTGGAAGAATGGTAGATGTATCGGACACCAAGGGAAGATGGGTTGATGGTGTGTAACTTGCCCATGATGCTTCCTTAATAGACTAACATGAAACACATCATGAATTAATGAACCCGGTGGCAGCAACAATTTATAAGCAACCGGACCAACCTTCCCCACAATTTGGTAAGGACCAAAGAAACGTGGAGAAAGTTTCATTGAAGCTCGAAAGGCCACCGAAGACTGCCTATAAGGCCGCAACTTCAAATACACATGATCTCCCACTTTAAAGGAAATGTCACGCCTGTGCTGATCCGCTTGACATTTCATACGGTTTTGGGCCAGTGAGAGATTATACCGTAATTCCCTTAAAATTGCATCACGATCACGCAAACTTTCATCCATGGCCTGGATGCGTGAAGTTCCTGGAACATATGTTAGCAAAGTTGGGGGAGGGGTTCCATAAAACGGCTTCAAAGGGGGTTGTTTTGGTGGAGAAGTGAAGAGAAGTATTGTAACTGATTTCGCCCATGGAAGCCATTCAACCCATTTTCTCGGGTTTGTCACCGCAAAACAACGCAAATATTGCTCTAAGGTGCGATTCATTACTTCGGTTTGGCCATCGACCGGGGGTGATAACTAGAACTCATGCATAACCGGGTACCCCGTAGCTGGAATAGTGCCTGCCAAAAAGAACTAAGAAATACTGTCGCGGTCGAGAACGATGGACGCCTGGAATCCCATGCAGACGAACCACATTGGCAATAAAAACCTTAGCCACACGGTTGCGCAGTAAATGGATGTTTTAGTGCAGCAAAATGAGCATATTTTGTCAAATGGTCGACAACGACCATAATGACAGTATAACCATTGGAAGGTGGCAGACCTTCGATAAAATCCATGGAGATATCAGTCCATATTGTTGTAGGAATTGGCAGAGGTTGCAGTAATTCGGCAGGTTTCATGCAATCACTTTTGAACCATTGGCAGACATCACATGCCTTCAAGAACTCCTTAACCATCCCACGCATTCCAGACCAAATGAAGTTTTGCTTGATGCGGGCGAGAGTTTTATGATAGCCATAATGACCACCTGCGGTGAAGAGTGCCCATAGTCTAAAATTTTGGGGATGAAGCGTGAAGTGGGATTTAAGAAAACTTTGTTATTCTTAAACCATACCCCATCCCGCTGAAGCAGAGGAGCAGAACCCTTCGGTAGCAGATCACCATAAAATGAATCCTGCTGTATTTCTTTTTGAAGCAAAGACCACCAATCTACCGATGGCAACGAAAGAGACATGAACTGAAATTCAACTACACGAGATAAAGAGTCTGCACCTTGGTTTTCCACTCCTCGTTTATACTCAATCTGGTATTCATATCCCAGCAACTTGGGCAGCCAATGTGTCTGTGCAGGAGTAGTAATGCGTTGCTCCAACAGATACTTAAGGCTTTTCTGGTCTGGGCAAACAATAAATGATCTTCCCAGCAAGTAAGGGCGCCATTTCTGGACAGCCTTGACAATGGCTAACATCTCCTTTTCATAGGTGGACAATGCTAAAGCTGACCCCTTCAGTGCTTCACTGAAATATGCCACTGGACGACTATTCTGGGAAAGAATTGCTCCAAGACCGATACCACTTGCATCGCATTCCACTACAAACTATTGGGAGAAGTCTGGAAAACATAAAACTGGAGGTGTAGTCAATGCTTCCTTGAGTTTTATGAAGGCTTGCTCTGCGCGCCTCCGACCAATGAAAACTATCTTTGGCTAAAAGTTGTGTCGAGGTGTCTTGTTATACTGCCAAAATGACGGATAAAATTTCGATACCGAGGAAGCCACGCATGCCTTTTACTGTTGTAGGTTTTGGCCAATCCAACACAGCTTGTATTTTTATGGGATCCACCGATACACCTTGTTCAGAGATTTGATGTCCCAAGTAATCCACCTGTAAAACGCTGAAACGACATTTTTCTGCCTTTGCAAATAAAGAATTAGTGGATAAGATTTGGAGTATAATTTGTAAATGTATAAGGTGATCTTTCCACGTTTTTGAATACACAAGGATATCATCAAAAAACACCAAGATAAACTTTCGAAGATGAGGATGAAAGAGTTCATTCATGAGACTTTGAAATGTTGATGGTGCATTTGTGAGGCCAAAAGGCATCACTACAAACTCGTAATGACCTTCATGAGTACGAAAAGCTGTTTTAGGAATGTCTTCTTCTCGTACTCTAATTTGGTGGTAACCCGATCGTAAATCCAATTTGGAGTAAATTTTTGATCCATGGAGCTCATCTAATAATTCATCAATCACAGGAATAGGATACTTATCTTTGATTGTGATATCATTCAGAGCTCGGTAATCGATACAGAATCTCCAAGCTCCATCCGGCTTCTTTACTAACAACACTGGTGAAGAGAAAGGACTGCGGCTTGGCCTTATCAGACCCGACTGTAATAACTCCTGCACCATTTTTTCAATCTTATTTTTCTGATAGTAGGGATATCGGTAAGGTCTCACACTTATTGGCCCGGTTTGTGGCTGCAGGGGGATGTGATGGTCATGTTCCCGTTGAGGTGGTAAACCAGTAGGGGCTGCAAAAACAGAAGAATATTGGTCCAACATTGAGCTAACTGCAGACGGGTAAGATGGAAAATGGTTACTGCTTCCAACTGATAGGATTTGGAAGAACAACCCCACTCCATGCAAGCCATAAAGTTCTTTATCAGATAAAGTTGTAAGGCTTGTTGGCTTAATTCCATGAAAAATATGCAAAGTATCCCCCTCTTTGAATGACATGGTCAGCTGTTTATAATCCATTTCCACAGGACCCAGAGTTTGCGGCCATTGTACCCCCAATACTAGCTGACATGCTGCAACAGGTAGAATGTAGAAATCGGCGAGGACTGGATATCCCTCTATGTTGATGGTGAGTGCCCGACATTGTCCCACACAATCGATCTTCTCCCTATTAGCCACCATAACTTGAAACTTTTTTTCCCGGTTAACTGGTAATGCCAACTTAGAGACAATGGCTTCATCAATAAAATTATAAGTGCTACCACTGTCTATGAGCAACGTTACCTTCTTATTTTTAAGTTGACCTATGACACGCATAGTCTGTGGATGCTCCGTTCCTGTCATGGCGTGGAAAGAAATCTCTGGGACGACATCTTCCTCTACCAGTTCGAGCAAGTCATGCATACTGTCCTCACTGCCCATGATAGGAGAATCCCAAATCATAAACAACTGTGGCCGCTGGCAACGATGTCCTGGAACAAACCTTTCGTCACAATAGTAGCATAAACCTTTCTCTCTTCGTTCGCGTGCTTCCTGATTAGTGATTCTATGAAAAGATATATTAGAATTGGCAGGTAACCGAGGACCCTGTGCCGGCCCCAATACTCTAGCCGTGGGTTTGGCTGACGCTTTTGCTAACACCGAAGCTGGTGTTGAAGGTGGGATAGATCGTATAGGAAGAGGGACTCTCTTCTGCAGCTGATTCCTCTTCTCTATTAAACGTGCCACACCTATAGCATCGCCAAGGAATGGGGTCGTTTGATTTTAACATCCAAACCAGGTAACCGAGGACCCCGTGTGCCGGCCCCAATACTCCGGTAGTGGGTTTGGTCGACGCTTTTGCTAACACCGAAGCCGGTGTTGAAGGTGGGATAGATCGTATAGGAAGAGGGACTCTCTTCTCGCAACTGATTCCTCTCCTCTATTAAACATGCCACACCTATAGCATCGCAAGGAATGGGGTCATTTGATTTTAACATCCAAACGAATCTCATCACGGAGTCCCGCAATAAAACAACCGATTAAAAAATTTTTCGGTAGACCATCCACCTGGTGTGAAAGTCTTTCAAAAGTCTCCTGGTAAACTGCTACTGTAGTGTTTTGTTTAAGGCGAGTTAAGGCTTCTGACGGATCCTCATAGTCGGTTGGGCCGAATCTTTCTTTGTATAGCCTTGGTAAACTCCTCCCATGTTAATGGTCCGCGAAACTTAATTAACCACCTATGCCACTGTAATGCAATACCCTCTAAATGGAAAGAGGCCAGCTAAACCTGCTGGTTTGGCATAATATTTTGAAACTCAAAATATTGTTCTGCTTTGTAGATCCACGCTGTTGGATCATCTCCATTAAATTTTGGAAATGATAACTTGAGACTGTGGTGTTGATGGCTATTTATAGGATGACGATGAGGGTTCTCTTGGTGTGAAGACTCTTAATTAGAAAAGGGGTTGATTTCAGGAGAATTGGTGTTTTGGGGACGGTTGGTGCGAAGAGCCTGAAGTTCTGTCAAAACTACTTGTAAGGTAGCATTAACCTGATCAAAGCTTGTTTCGTGCCTACCTAGGATTTCATTGACTTCATTGCGAAATTCTGCATTTGATTTGCCACGAGTATCCATGGTTGTAACAAAGAATAACCAGGCTCTGATACCACTGATACAAAGAATTTATGGAGGAAGAATAACAGAGAAGATTCAGGGGATTAGGATATAATTCGTACCCTCTATTAAAATTAACGTTGGCATTTATAGCCTTACATTGCATAACTGAAATAGCAAATATAATTAACAAAACAATAAGAAAGAATTAAAGCATTGCTAACGCCCACTTCTCCCGCACCCATTTCTGCAAGCACGTCCCACGTTCTCATTCATCTTCACGTTCACGTTCATGCAGCATGCAGCATGATCCCCTGTCCATAATGTGTAGTGGATGTTGTAGTGGATAGTGGATGTTGTAGTGGATGTATCATGGGGTGGTTGTATTTATTATGATTGGAGTTTGATTTGTGAAAAATAAGGGGGGCAAGGATGTTGTGTGTTGTTTTATACAGAATAAAAAGGAAGAAAAAGAAAAAGAAATGGAGGAGGGGAAGAAATGGGTTATTTGTCAGGTTGTAACTTAAATATTATTGATGAATTCACCGACAGGTATATTAGCAACGAACATATTTCATCAGTAATTCCATCTGTAATACTGACACATTATTTTTTTATTTTTTTATTCCTTGATTTCCAACTGTAATTCCTTTTCTATTCACCAACATAAAAAATTTTATCGGTGAATACCGAGGGAAATAGCAACGTCATGTTCTGTCAATAAATGTTTTTGTAATTTACCGATAATATTATTTTTATCAATATTTTTATTTTTATTTTATAATTTTCTAATGGTGACCATATTTTCAATCTATTTATTTATCCGTATCTAATTTAAAGATGAATTTGTTTTAGAATCATATTTAGATATCAAACCTTCAGGATGCATATATCCAACGCTCAACTGCTGTTTATTAATTACCATGGCCAAAAGCCGTATGTCGCCATTTTATTGAGCTAGAATCATATAATACTCTCTTGCAGGTGGGGTTCCCCATATGATATAAAATTGTCAACAAAAGTATTCTGCATCTACGGCAATTTATATACATTGAACCCAAAATAAACATCCATCTAGCTACTTGATTTAATACAAAATATTTTTTGGTTAATCACTTGTTTATTTTTATAAATATCGTGCTTACAGCATAAACATTAAAATGAAAATGGTACAAGATAGACAGTACTTCATCAAACTTCCTTTAATTCTTCTTCATTGACAGACTCAAACAGAGAAGAGAAGGAACCAAAAACTGCACTCAACATAAACTCATCTCTCAACTTTCATTTCAAGAACATGAATTGATGCAGATTCTGCCTTCTTTATGTATCCTCTACTTGCTATCCTCTGATACTGCAATGCCATAATTTGGTTGACCCAACAAACTGCTAATTGATCGAGCTTTGACCATACCAAGCTTCACCTTCTTCTTTGCAATCATTAAAGGTTTCTTGTGATCTCCATCTTCATTTGGATCACCATCAAGTTTAGTATGATCAGATGATACACGTTTTGTTTCCTTTTCCTCTAATGACAATGAGGAGCTTGATAATGGCTTGGACTCGGCCTTCTTTGGTGCAGTGCGAGCCATGGATCGGCTTCGAACGCTACTCATGCTTCTCAGCCTTCCTTTTCCCAAGTGATGCTCACAAAGTGAGTATCCCACAAGAGTTTGTTGGCAACATCTCCATCCTCTCCCATTTACGCGACTGCATCTCGATCCTTCCATAAGTGCACCACCTCTAGCTTTCTTTCTTGCACTAGTGTTATTGGTAGTACCATCAGCACCCTCTTTGATGATTTCTTTACTTTCTTCTTCTTCTTCTTCTTCTTCTTCATCATCATCTTCTTCTTTGTTATTGCCTTTTTGCTGCACACATATCTTGTTCATCTTTATCTTCATTTTCTTATCTTTCACCATCATTATTTCATCATCATCTGATCGTCTTTCGAAGCTTCCTCTTCTCTTCTTTAACGGAAATGCTTTCTCTCCCTCACCCCACATCCCAACTCCTATATTGCAATCACACAACAACAACAACAACAACAACAACAACAAAATAAATAGCAAAATATAACTTCCATGCGTTTCGGAAATGGGAGGATTTTTACCTTGACGGGAAGAACTTGATAGTGTAAGATTCATAGTTTCAATTTCTGCACCCATTAAACTTCCCTTCCTAAAAGCAATAACCAGATGAAGAAGATCCACAACCACACACATGAAATTTACAGCTAGAGAAAACAAATGCTAGTGGCCAGTAAGGAAAAAAAATGAGTGCAAAAATGTGTATATATATATTAGAAACGGGGACCAGCATCCCATGCTAACATGCACCACATAGGCATATTAGTTGGCCAAAATAGAGCGAGAAAAAAAAAGAAGAAGAAGACTACCTAGATTGGATAATTTAGATTAGATGGTAAGGAATGGTTGCTAGCCAAAGCTGATAAAAGAAAGAATAAAACACTTGAACAGTATTTCCACTAATTATTAGTCACAGTATATCTTTTATTTATTTATTTTTCTGGTAAAACAAATACGGGGTCCTCTCTCTCTTTTCACCCTCTTTTACTACAAGATTTCATGAAAGAAGAGAACAACATGGACTTTTAACTTTATGTCTTCTTTCTTACCTGGTATCATTACTCCTCTCTCCTTCTCTCCCCCTCTCATCTTTCTCCAACATAATCTACACAAAGAAATCACAACAAATAGAGGATCCAGTCAATCAAACTTTATTGTCTAATGTAACTCTTATGGGGGTGCAAAATTAACCACGCAAGGTAAATCCAACAAATTGCCTTTTTTACGTTATACTGAACACAAGTGCACTCCTATATTACAAGACCTACCAAATGAACTCAAAAACAAGAAATATTAAAAAGGGTATAGAATTTTTCTTTTTTCCACCTACCAAAAATTAACAATCACCGCTTACCTTCTTTTCTTGTTGTGCTACAGCCGCATCCGAGCAATCTAGGCCACTACTTCCACCTCCGATCGGTTGATTTGGTTGATGAGGTGGGTGGGAATCAAAGCAAGCAAG
Organism: Populus x sibirica; assembly: GCA_019202695.1. Lineage (NCBI taxonomy): Eukaryota > Viridiplantae > Streptophyta > Magnoliopsida > Malpighiales > Salicaceae > Populus > Populus x sibirica. The sequence goes on from JAGMVL010000423.1 coordinate 447,924, forward strand.
TGTATGAGGTTCTTGAGGGAGATTTTGAAGTGGGTTGTTGTGTAGTTGAAGTTGCACCACAGGAGACTGGCTAAACTGGGGATCTGAGAGAGGTACAGGAGAAAGAGAAGATAGAGGTAAGGGAACCTGTCTTTTCCTGATCCTCATAGCTAGGTGCAAGATAAGATTTTGCTATCTGTCTCCTTGCCTTAAGAAGATTTGATCAGACAAAGAAACCAGACTAACCCACAACCAAGAAGTGAATTTTCAAGGGAAGGTCAGAATTTTACAAATATGGAGAGAGAGAGAGAGAATTAATAAAGATAGTGCAAAGACCCCAATACTACTTGCTATATACCACTACAAAAACCAAGAACAAGGAAAAAAATAAAAAGTAAATGCTTTATTAATTAATAACAAAACATATTAGTTTCTTTCTCTCTCTCTCTCTCTCTCTCTCTAACTTTTTTTATTATTATTATTTATTTTGTTGCACCCACAAAGCAAAGGGAATAGGAAGGGTAGTCGTCGTGATACTTATGGTTAGAGGGGATATGCAGGTGGGGAGGCACGTGCGAGTGACTGGCGAAAAGGGTTGCAGGTAAGTGGGGGATCACGGAGGAGAAGGGGACAGGGTACGGACGAGAACTGCCAGGATGGAAGCGAGAGGGACACAGAATACAAAATGATGGGAGTGGGTAGTCTGATTTTTTTCCTTTATTTATACCAGTAGCTACCATACATTACTTTTCTAGGTAAACTATATTATATATATATATATATATATAATATACACACACACACCTACTAATATTTCACTTTCCCTTTTATTGACAATTTCATTATATCAATTACTTAACTTGAACTATACCTAATTTGAGATTTTGAGAAGCAATGATAAAAGTAAGAAGAGATAAAAGAAAACGGATTTTATCAATTGCTATGGTAATTGTAAGCCCTACGGTACGGTTTTACAATACCGTTATACTGACACTTTAGTAAGCTTGCTGGCATGAAGATAACAAGTCAATATATTAACTACCATGTCAATAAATGATCTACGACAATCTGATCTCTTATCACCATACATGTTTATCAATGGATATGCAGAATATTCATCTTTTAATTAATATTCATCGATCTACGGATCTACATGGACTAAAATGTGGCCGTTTCTTCACTTTCGAAGGGAAGAGGCAATGGGTCCCCTGAAGCCTACACGGCTCTCCTCTCTTCCCCTTAACATCAACGGAGATGCTCCTTTCTCTGTGTATATGTGGATTAGCTCCGCATTATTATCAGAGTGGAAGTTTGTGACTGTGGGGTATATATAAGTAGTGTTGTGCTGTCTTTGTGTGGGACTGCTTCTCTGTGTGGATTTGCATGTTTTTGACCCCCCACAAGGGTTAACAGAAATGCATGCTGATACTGTTGGACCATATGATCTTGTCTGTGCTTTTGAAACCTTCATCTTCCCTATAAAAATAGATGGAAGTCGAGATAAAAAAATTTTGATTTTGTATTTTTGAGTTGATAATATTATTCTAAAGGTGTTTATTAGTTTTTGTAGGTTAAAATTAATTGAAATAGATTTTTAAAGAAAAAAATAGCTCTCTTGATTTTCCAGCCACCACTACGGTAACAAAATTTTAGGTTCATAAACGACGCATTATTTACGTCTTTTTTTTTTTAGGGGTCCTTTAAAAAAGATAAAAAAAGGTCTTAAGCCCGGGTGCCTAGAATGTTTTGTTTTTTAATTTGGGTTTTTATTGTGTATATTTTTTTTAATTCTTCCTTCAACATTTAATTGATTTTGAATTGGTCTTCATAATTTGTTTTGGTTTTCTTTTTATGTTGTTATCGTGATCTCAAACAAACATCCTGAGATTTGGTTGGTGCTCAATTTTGCGATTTATTTTTTTATTGTATTATTAAAAAAAAATAGTTCTAGTGTTATTAAATCAAGTTGAGTTCATGACTTGGCTTGCTAGTTAACTTAAGTTGCCTAGAAATTGAATTTCATAATTTTTTTTAGTTTGACTTTTATGGGGTTATCATAATTTCAAGAAAACTTTTTGGTATTGAGTTAATGCTCGATTTTATGATTTTGTTATCATATACTGAAATTAAAAAAAAAAAAACAAAGTTATTAAACTAGTAGAGACCGTTTATGACTCAAGTCACAGATTTGGTAGGTTAAGTCGCATAACCCGAGTCAATCTAATATGTTGTCGTGTCAATATTTTTTTTAAAAAAAACATCATCTTGAATTTCTTTTAAAAGTCAAAGCATGTTTTTGTCAGTTATCTTATTGCCTTTGAATTCACCAAGTTAGTTGGGTGATATTAGGACAACTTCTAAATGATTTAATTTAAAACTTGAACTAGATAGGGAGTCAGGCTGAGAGGTTATAAGGTTGACCAGCTGGGCTAAGTTCAATGACACTACCAAAAAAAAATTTATGACATGGATATTCTTTTATATATTTATAAAAACTTTAATTTAATTCACGGCGTGGTGCAAGCCGAACATCTATTATTCTCTAATAGATTCTTTTATTATTTTTATGATGAAAATACCTTTAAATATATAGAGTAATTGCAATTAATTGAAAAACAAAAGGTTCTTTTCACTATAAATTTGTGCTGGATTCTCAAGTAAGAGCTTCGATTAATGGCATGTGCACATATTAAAGTTACATATATATATATATATATATATATATATATATACACTTTGGAATAAAACGATTTTTTTATTCTTCAAAATTAATTTTCAAATTCTGTCTTAAAAGTTAATTTTGTTATATGAAGTGACTAAAAAACTCGTTAAAACTATATTGGAATGTATGGATTTAGAGACTAATTGAAATTGTTTTTTAATATATAAGAACATGTTGACCCATGAACCCAAATAACTTATTTTAATAATCGTGAGATGCACTCAAAAAATCATAATCCTCTTATTTTAGCACATGTTCCGTAAATTATGTCCATTGTGATGAAATCAATGAAAATGGTTAAATAAAAATAGGGGATCGTCTAACTAAACATACTCTCATCTAGATCCCAAAACAAAAATAATTCCCAATTAGATCCCTTCTCTCACAACACTATTATCTAACTAAACCACGTCATTACAATTTACGATAAAAGAAGGCATCTCTTGCAAGACCAAAGAATCCTTCAATCTTGATGATTTTAAATTAAAAAAAATGGAGGCAAGTGTTAATTGGATAATGACGAACAAACAATTGGAAATCAATTTTGTTCCGTGATCTAATTGTGATGTGTTTTAACCAATGACATTCGGGCAATATGTCAGGAGAGATGTATATTATTCTTGCTATTAAGAATAGGTCTTCGAAAGGGATGTCGAATGGCTTGAATTTCCAAGAATTTAAATTTTATAGGTTTATATATATATATATATATTAAGAATTTTAGATCCAAACTCTTTGGGATAGACAAGGACTTGTTTTCCTTGACAAATAAATAACAGGGGCTGTAAGAACCAAGATTTACCTTTTCTTCTACCTTCATCTAGATTATTTCATGGCCAAGTTTTCTGTTAATTGGGCAATTTGCATCTCAAAAAATTCATGTTAGCCCACCATATAGGCCTATGTTTAGTGATTACTCAGCCCATATCTGACCCCAGATAGGCCCGGCTCATTGGATATCTAAGAAAAAAGAAAAAGAAAAAGAAAAAGAAAAGAGAGTGATTTTAAGGTCAATTTAATTAATAATATTTCTAATCTCTCAACTTCTATAGATGATAACTTTTCTAATTGTTTTAAATTAAAAGGGGACGTTCCATATCAAGAAAGCGACATGGAGAGCAAAAGCCATTGCTGCAAGAGTATAATGCTATAAATAATTAGTGCATCATTGCAATTTTGAACCATAAGCATATCATTTGTGAGCCGTAATTCAACAAAATATAAAGTTTATACTCCATTTTACCTTTAGTTCTCATTGGATTCCAGTGGTTTAGCTCCTGTGTTGAATCGCATTTCGGGGGGCAAGTTGATTAGATTAGATTCTCTTAAGGAAGATTGTGTTGGATTTATTATGCTTCAACGTAATTAAGTACAGAATCAAATTAAAGGAATCTTTTTCACACCTAGAATAGTTATTTAGGATGTTATCTTATGAGCTGACCTATGAGATTTTATATGTTTTTTCTTGTTTTTTCTTCTCCTTCTTATTGTATTGCATTTATTGTGAAAGAAAAAGAAAATAAGGTGACCGGCTTCTCCCTTTACAATTATATATGCCTCCACTGATCATTGCTCGATTATGCTTAGGCAGTATAAAGGATTTGCAAAATTGCTGGTGATGTTCCCAGTGGCATTTGTGAATGCTGCTAAAACCCTTTGTAATTACTGTGCTAAAAAGCTAGGTTTTTTTTATTATTAACGTTGATATCTAAATTAATTTGCGCGTATCTTGGTTAATCCCACGAGTCTTAAAAAAAAAACCTCCAAGTTTTGTTATTGTGGTGGTGGTTGCAATAAGTCTGTTTTCAAAGCTTTACTTGTAGTACAAAAATTAACAATAATCATACTGCATATAATGCGATCTCTATTTATAATGTCCTGGTTTAGCGAATCTCACAAAATACAAGACTGACATGAAAATGCCAGCAGCTTCCTCTGATAGTCTTAATGCATTCATAATTGGATCAAAAGAAAGTAGGGCATAGATGCACCAATGTTGGCAAATGTGAATTGCACCGGGGACCAGCCTCATGCATGTGCTAGTCTAGCCTGTAAAACCCGGATGATTCAAAACTATATGGAACTTTAAAATGGACAAGTGAGTATTTATGACAAAATAATAATAATAATAATAATAATAATAATAATAATAATAATAATGTAAGGAAAGTACATAAATATTTTAGAGAAGGGGAAAAAGTTTTTTTTTAACAATTAGATAAAATTATTCATATAAAGTTATATGAAAAATTATAAATAATTACCTGAAATAAAAGAAGTGATGAAATAAGAGAGTGTAAATGAGTAATAAACCATATAAAAAAAAAATCCCCTCTCCATCTTTTTAAAGCGATGATGCAGCCAAGAGAGGGAGAGAGTGTTTTATCTTCTTCTTCTTCTTCTTCCTTCCTTTCACTATTAAAGGGTTAGAGAAGTGATATATAGGAGTGGAAAGAGAGGGTTTTGAGAGAGAAGAACACATCCACACTAGAAATTAAGAAAGATCAAAGAGAGAGAAAATAGAGTTAGAAAGAGAAAGTGAAGAAAGAAAAGGAAAAAAGAGAGAGGCCTTAGAAAATTTCAACTGGTCAATTTTCAAAATACATTTTGTAACCAGGTAAGGTGTTTGGAACCCCTTTATATCAAATTAAACAATAATTATTCATTTTGAGCAAAATTTAGCAAAATTGAATTAGGGTGCGGAGATGAAATTGAGGGAAAGTGGATTTTTTAGAAATTGAGTTTCTAGGATCCTTATGGGTTGTTATGGAAATGAAATAATGGAAGAATAATGAAGAAAAGTGATAGGTAGAAAACTCATGGGGCCGGCCATATAGGGAATAAAATAGGAGATTATGTATTTATGATATTATTCATTAATTGTGTTATAAATGTATGTATGATCATATGAATGATATTTTAATTGAGTAGAATTAATTAGATAATGAAGTATTGAGTAATGGAATGGTTGGCCAAGAGGAATGAAATTCTAAAATTTTAGAGAATTTATAAATTGTATGGAATTGTGTAAAACTGATATGGTTGACATATGATGGAGAGGAATTTACCAAATAATGGATAATTAAGGAAAAATAATCCTAGGGTAATGAATAAAGCTAGTGTCGGCCAAGGTTAAAGAAAAGGGAAGGAATTTGAAATTTATGAATTAATTGACAAATTACTATGTGAACAATATATATATATATATATATATATATATATAATAAGTGCTCCAATAAGGATTTTTGAATCTATAAGAGTTTCCATGATTTTTAGTAATGAAAACCTTTTTGAAAATCAAATGAGAATGTTGTGGAATTGAGGTGAAGAATTGAAGGAATTATTAACTTGTTTTATAATTAAGTTGATTTTCTTGTGTAGCTAATGGTTAGAACATATTGATGAAAAAATTGAATAGAATTACGATGGATGTTACGATGAATAAGGAGTATGTCGATATATGATAATAATAATTTAATTGAAAACTTGTTGATGTAAGGGAAATCATTGGGGTGAATTAGCGGCAAATGAAGCCACTCATAGTCAAATTGTAGGTAGGTACTTTGTACCTTGTAGTAATTTTTTTAAAAAAATTTCTCGCTATTTTATTTGTGAAATTGTTAATCCATGAAAGCATGGATAGAAATATTGACATTATATATGGAAGAAGAACAATGTATACATAAATCATGAGGATTGATTGGTAACCAAGACGAGTTTTTTAGAGAAATTGGTATTTGTTAGGGAATACCGGATTATTGGCTTTCGAATGAGAATGTCAAATTGATTGGCAACCAAGATGAGTTTGCTGGAGAAATTGGTATTTGTTAACGAATACTGGATTATTGGTTTCTGAATGGGAATGCACGATTCATTGGCAACCAAGATGGGTTTGTCAGAGAAATTGGTATTCGTCAAGGAATACTAAATTATTAGGTTCTAAATGGAAATGCCAAATTGATTGACAACCAAGTGAGTATGTTAAAGTAATGAGTACTCAAAAAGGAGTACTGGATTGTTGGTTTCAAAATGGGAATGTGGGGATGATTAATTGTCTCGTGAATATTATGAGATTTATTTTGGGTTGAATAAATTTATGTAAATAGAAATTTAAAATGATTATAAAGAATGGTTTTAAATATTGTTTAGATGAAAAGTTTGGATATTCCTTAAAGTTTTAAATAAATCATTAACCTTAAGACTTAATAAATGTTATTGATTTTCATTACAGGTACCTCACAGACTTGCGAGGAGTAATTAGTAGTTATTAATTTTGTGTAGATTTAGACATCGTTTGAGAACGCGGTGCAAACCGCGCTCCCAAAAAATTCAATTTTTTTTTGTTAAAATTTAATATGTTTTGTATGTTTTGGATTGTTTTGATGTGCTGATGTCAAAAATAATTTTTAAAAAATGAAAAAACATCATTGGCATGCATTTCAGCACGAAAAGTTATTTGAAAAGCAACCGCAACCATACTGTCAAATAGGCTCTTACGTAAATATGGACTATTAGGTTGTAATATCAAGTTTGTTTATTTTAATTTCAGACATTTTATTCTATTATGTAGCTAAGATATTATCTAATTAAATTAAAAATTATCGATTACTAGATTTAGGTAAATATGGACTATTAGGTTGTAATATCAAGTTTGTTTATTGTAATTTCAGACACTTTATTCTGTTATGTAATTGAGATATTATCGAATTAAATTAACAATTATCAATTACTAGTTATAGCGATGTAAATGTGTATGCTATTTGATACTTGGTAAAGTTAAAGTCTTATATGTTTATTATACATGTCATTGTATTTTGTGTAGTAACTATACAATTAGTCTATCTATTCAAGTGTTAGTTAATGTAGAATTTGTTGTAAATGTCTTGATGTTTTATTTATTATAGTGTATGTGAAACTAATAAATGTTATTAGTGTTATGAATTAATGAGAATGGATTATGGAATGTCAGATATAATGAGATGGGATCCAGGATGATTGGATCGGAAGTTGGGGTTATGAGTTTGTGGTTTATGGATAAGAAGTGTGATTAATTGTGATATGAATTGATGTCGACCCTTGGGATGTTCAAAATATAAAGGAGACTCTACCGAAATTTGGTATAAATATTGTTGATTTACAAGGATTATAAGTAATACTCAAGATTAGGGATTGATAAAAAATTTAGAATTCTATAAGGATTTATAATAATCGGGTGATTGTTTCAAACTGAAAGAAAAAAAAATTTACACTATTTTTGGATTTATTGTGAAGGAATGAATCTTTATTCAAATGTTAGGGATGTTACATTTAGTATTAGAGTTATGAATTTGATTCAGTAGATTAAAATGAAATTATAATGACTGATGAGTGATGTTTTTATTGTAGAATGGTTTAGACACGACATGGTACGAGAACATATTTGGCTCCAGTTTGGAGAGGGGGTCAAATGGATTCTCAGAGTGAGAGTTTAAAGAGGGATCCTTTGAATAGGGTGAGTCTACAAGACCCAGAAGTGAGACTTCTTCTTATAGGGCTAGGAATGTACAACCAGAAAGAAAAGAAAATAAGAGATATGGGTTATGAACTCTATTCAGGAAAGCAAGACGTCAAAGTATATGAGCGTTAGTTGCAAAAGATAAAAAGAACTATAAATCAGTTGGCAATTTTAAATGATATGAGAATGGATTGTGCCACTCCATTTCTATCAAATAATCCTCAAACCTAATAGGAGATAATGAGAGAAAGAAGGGCAATAGAAATACTGGCTTGGGTAGATTTTAAGGTAGAAATCGAAGACATGTATTTCTCGAGGTATCATCGGAAGGAGTAGGAGTTTCTAGCATTAAGTTAGGATGATATGACAGTTTTTTAGTATGAGAGGAGGTTCTAGGATCTCTCTATGTTTGTATCCGTCTCTTTTCCTACCAAGCGACACTAGGTAAAGAGATTTAAGGATGGATTGAGACAAAAGTTGCAGATAGGATTAGTGGCATTACAATTCAAGACAATTATTTGGTAGAGGTTGCACTATCACTTAAGAAGGTGATGAATCCAGGACAACCTGGGTTTGGAAAGAGAAAGGAGCCTGCTTGTACATCAGGAAAACCCTCTCTCTAAAGAAAAAGAAAAGGAATACAATATGGTTAGTTCAAAAAGAGGGGAGGAAACTAGGGATTAGGAAGTGTGATGAGTTGGTCTCCTCAGGTCACTCAGGGTGGATTTATAAGAGGACAAACACATCATAAAATTGGTATGATAACTGGGTTTAATACATAGAGGCAGAGGACTAGCACCTATCCTCAATGTGTGAGGTGTAAGCAAAATCATCCAAGAGATTACTCAGTTTCCCCAGGGCGATGCTACATGTTTAAACAGGAGGGACACCATTAAAGGGAATGTAGACAGACTGGGCATTGCAATAAAAAATGCCTTAATAGGATTCCTGAGAAAAGTCGGGGCTAAAGGCAACCAACACAGAGTCAACAACATTCAGTGACAATAAATAGGCCTAGTAGACCAGCTCATTATGGAGCTAATGCAAATAGGGCGCGACTTAGAGGACAAAGGGAGATGACCTAGGGGAGAGTCTTCCATACGAATCAAGTATGAAGTTAGAGCTACCACAAATGTTATAGTAGGTACATTATTATTTAATCCCCAACTAGTTTATGCATTGATTGATCTTAGAGCCATTTATTCATTTATGGCAAGAAAATTTAAAAATAAATTAACTCTGCAATTTGATAAGATAGAGAAGGGTTTTCTTATTAGCATGCCCTTATGAGATGTTATAAGTGTGGGGCATAGATATATAAAGGTGTTAGGGTCACAATCAAGAGTCAGGATATAGAGGTAGAATTGATACCAATAGAATTACATGATTTTGATTTATTATTAGGGATGGATTGGTTGAGTTTATACCGAACTTAAGTAAATTGCTTTACAAAAACCGTAACACTATAAGGGAGGAGTGGTGATCAAGTAATGTCTAGGGGAGAAAGAAAAGTCCTTTCTAGTTTTGTGATTTCAATCATGATTGCTTAAAAATTGTTAAGAAATGGGTGTATGGCTTATTTAACCTATATAATAGATCCAATAAATGAGGAGATGGAATTAATAAAGATTCTTATATTAAAGGGATGTCCTGATTTCTTTCCTAGGGAGTTACCCAAGTTACCCCATGATAGTGAAGTTGAAGTTTCTATAGATGTAATTCCTAGAACTATATCAATAGGTGTAGATGCATTCACCAATGAATCTCACAAGACAAAATCATTTGATGATATTGATCACGATAAGATGGTAGCATTGAAAGCTAGAATAAGAGCTATCAAGAAGGTGGATTTGTATGATCTCGTGCAAGTTGTGGAAATGTGTCTAGTCCCAAACATGGTTGTACCAAAAACATTATATGTTCCCTTGTTCATCAAATACATCAGCACCCAGTATCCTGTCACACACCTTAAATCTTATTGCAACAAAATAGCAAAAGTAGTGCGTGATGAAAAACTACGGATGCACTTCATTCAAGATAGTTTAAGTGGGGCAGCACTGAGCTGATATATAAGATTAGATAACACGAACATCCAAAGTTGGAAAGATTTGGTGGACACTTTCATCAAGCAATATAAGTACAATATGATTATTGCCCCTGACATAACCAGTTTGTCTCATCTGGAGAAGAGGGATAAAAAAAGCATGAGAGAGTATGCTCAAAGATAGAGGGATCTTCTTTGCACAGATACATCCTTTATTCTTAGACAGAGAAATGGTTACCTTAGTTGTAAATACGCTCAAGGTGTCATAATGTAAGCATGTGATGAGTAGTTCAGCACAACAATTCATTAACATTGTAGCTGTGGTCGAGCATATAAAGCAAAGGGTAAGGAGTGGCAGGATCTTCGCCTCTCACCGAGAAAATGGGCTTCGAAGGAAAGAAGAAGGATTTCAATCACATCGAGGGTGGCTACGGAGATAAGAAAAATCACTTCTAAAACTACAATACTCTGTCCCTTTTATCCCAAATTCTCAACATCAATTTTAACTCTCTATTTCCCACCAAAAAACCTGAGACTTAAACCAACCAAGTCAATAACCAAACCGAAAACATAGTAAAGAAAAATTACCAAAGAATCCAAGAACACTACCCCCATTACTACTACCCTTGAACGAGATGTACCAAAAGTTGTTGAGCATCTAACAAGTAGCTCTGGTACTACTTGCGCCTCTGCAACCACCATTTCCTAACTGGTATAAATCAGACCTCACCTATGAGTACCACGCTAGCATTGCAGGACATAACATCCATACCTGGAATGCCTTCAAGAAAAAGCCCTTGCAGTTAATTCAAGTCAGGTGGGTAACATTTGAGCAAACCACGAGTGTAAATGTAAACCATTTACCCAATCGTGCATCTGGTAGTGGGTCGATAAACGCACTGGAGGTGGAAGGCCCAAGGAGTTTAAAGGTGTTGCTAGATAAAGTTTAGAAAATGTTGGTCAAAGTCAAGTATAATAAGGGTAGTTGTGAAAAAGGACCAAAACACAGGAATTTTTATAAGTATCATTGTGAAAAAAGACACATAATCAACCAGTGTGAAGGTTTCTACAATGAGGTGATACAAATGTTGACCCGATGAACTCTTAAAATTAAAAGGGTAATAAATAGAGAAGTGTCCATGGTAGATGAACCCAACAAAAACAAGGAGGTCTATTAGGTATAATTCACTGTAGAAGGATTGCCCAAACTGATTATGTCAAAACCTACAGTAGCAGGTAAAGGAAACTATAATGCATTAGCGCATAACTACAGATACTCCTTCTAGAGTGCACAAGCAACACCCATTTTTCAAGCAGAAGTTTGAGGCCTAACCCGTAACAGAAGATGTTTCACCCCGGAAGAACTCGAGAAAAAAAAGTAAAGGGGAAAGAAGTGGTTAACCTGACCGAGAAGGTGAGCAAACCTATCAATGAGTTCCTAAAGCTGATAAAACATAGTGAATACAGTGTTGTTGAGCAACTTAAAAAGACTCTTGCTAAAATATCATTGTTGTCATTGACTCCGAGCCATATAGAAAGGCTTTGCAAAATATGTTGAATAAGGCTTACATACCTCAAGATATCAACCAATAAACTATGAAACACCTAGTAGAAAGGATTCAGGCTTCAAATTATTTGTACTTCACTGAAGATGAATTGAATCCTGATAGTATTAGGCATAACAAGTCACTGTACATTGTAATGCAATGTAAAGATGTCCTGATCAGAAAGGTATTGGTCGATAATGATTCTGCATTGAATGTCTTTGCCAAGGCACATATTGAAAGAAATGCATGTCGATGAGTCACATATGAAACCTAGTGTAACGCCCCATACTTTCATATATGATTATAGTTACTTTCCTACGATTTGGTATGTAAAAATACGGGTAATTTTTTTTTTCCAGTTCTCATATACAAAGTCTACTGAAATTTCCACTAAAATTTCGGAAGAGTCTCCCCTATACCGGAAGGTCCCAAGTTATCAACATATACCTTGTTTACACTTTTAATATCTTACATCTCATAACTCAATCACGACCCAATCATTATGGGTCTCAATCCCACAAACATTATCATCAACATCACAACCATAACATATATAACATACATTGAACAACAAATATTATTATAAGGGAATAAATAGGATAAACACGCACATGAAGCATGATTATATGAATTTCAGAATTAAGTTCATCTATTCATGTTTAAACATCAATTATATAAATTGAGTTATATAAAAGTTGTAATATTACAAAATACAAGGGTATACTCCCTATAACCTAGACCACAAAAAGTGAACATAAGCTAGGATATACTCTTGTCGTGCATGTGATGGTCATGGAACAAAAATACATATTATTGAAATATGAAAATCATAATAATATAGCAACATAAATATCCAACAATTTAAAAAGACAATCATGCATTCATATTTTATTCACTTCTCCCTTTTGGTTTCCATTAGAAACTCTTTCTCCTTCAATTACTAAAAATTGTTTCCTCTTCCATTATCAACCTCTATTCATGATTTCATAAGATCAACCATGATCATTTCCGCTTAACATATTACCGATACCAATTTCACTGGTATCATCATCACCCCGTAGGAGTCGATGCAAAGTGATCCCCTTACCCGGGATCCTACATACACTAAATGTATGCTAACCAATACGTGGTGATCCCCTTACCCAAGATCCTAACATACACTAAATGTATGGCTAATACATGTTGATCCCCTTACCCGGGTTTCTAATATACAATAAATGTATGCTAGCCAATACATGGTGATCCCCTTACCCAAGATCCTAACATACACTAAATGTATACTAGTCAACATATGTTGATCCCCTTACCCGGGTTCCTAACATAAACTAAATGTATGCTAGTTAACACATGTTGATCCCCTTACCCGGGATCCTAACATACACTAAATGTATGCTAGTCGAAACATATATTACACTTCTCATATTTTATTTGTTAGTGGTTTAGCAATGCACACAAAGGTAGTTCCCCTCGAACACACACATACATTCAGAATACTATCTGAAATAACATTATTACACCAACTTCCATCATTTCACATAATATCCAACGTTGCACATTTACATCTCACATTATTAACATATTAAATTCTTGAATTTAACTAAAAAGCTTAGGTGAGGATCACCTACCTGCAATAGAAGCTCTACTCGTGCTCCCCTGCTGTTGTTATTGCACCATGCATGTGGTCCCTCCTACAAATCACAGGTTTATCTCATAAATTTTCCTCACTTAAAGATATGTTTTATAATAACCATATCAACAGCTAATATGTCTTTCTTTCAGTCATTTCTTAATATTTGAATTGTTACTGTCTAAACCTCGAATTGTTACTGTCCGACCTCTCCTCATATTTTAAACTATATCTAGATTTATAGAACTCCGTTTCAAGCGAGATTGGTCTTATTGGAAAGCTAAGACATGAGGCTACAAGTTCTTTGAAGGAAGGAGAACCTAGTTCTGCCTCTAAGACAGTCAAAATTGCTCATCAACAAATATTAGACTGTTACTATCCAACTGTTACTATCCGACCTCTCCTTATATTTTTAACTATATCTAGAGTTATTGAACTCCATTTCAAGTGCGATTGGTCTCGTTGGAAAGCTAAGACACGAGGCTAAAAGTTCTCTAAAAGCAAGAGAACCCATTTCTGCCTGTAAGACAGTCAAAATTGCTCATTAACAAATCATACCTATTGCCCTACAGGGTCTGTCATGACCCAATCTCGGTTGGTGACTTATAACTGGAGTTATACAGCTCTAAATTAAGCAAGACCAAATTCCTTAGTTAGCTAACATCCAAAACTACAATTACTATGAAGAAACATGATCCTAATTCCCTCATCTTTCTACTCGAATTCTCTCTAAAAGTCAGGAGATGAATCTGTCCAGATTCATCAACCTTTCCATTTACACACAACATCCATAATTTAACTTTTTCTCTTTTATCTCAACCCCTAGCCATATCACATATCGTTTAAGAGTGTCAAACATATCTTTTTAAGAGCCAATTTATCTTTTTTATTTCAATCTTCTCTCTTAACGTCAAAATAAAACATTCTTATCGATTTTACAAACTTTCCGAACAATATTTTTCTAAACACAATCCTTGACAACAATTTTGATCAACCATAAATAACGAATGAATAATATTTCAAAAAATCCATACGGTCAAGTTATAATGCATTGTTATGAGTATAACATATCAAAATATCAACTTCATCAAATGGTGAAATTTCCAAAAATATGGGTTTAACCGAACTAACCTCAAACTTGCAGACCTACTGTGCGAGAAGCACAACTTCTATATCGAGTGTTTGTTTTGGATCTCCACCGTTCAGAATCTAGATAATATCAGGAAGAACAACATTTCAAATTGTAGCCTGATCCAACGGTGGCCGGAGGAGAAAATAGTCAGCAAAGAAGACTGTCCTAGAAAATCCCTCTAGTGAGAATGTACACGACATAGAGCAGAACAACATATCCAAATATCGTTCTGATCCAACGGTGGAAGGTGGAGTTATAGCTGTTGGATGTTCTGCCATCAATATGTCTTCTCTCCAACCTCTCTCTAAACTCTCTCTTGCTCTTGCAAGTCACTCCAAGAGAGAAAATAGAATGATATTTATAGTTTTATCATCTTGTTAGTTGCACATTTATCCCTACCCTTTTTTATCATTTGTACATAAACTCTCAACCTTCCGTTATTTGAATATTGACCTCTTTTGGTCTTATGTATTCATTTTGTCCTCACAAATGTTTTTTTTTTCAACAATTTAATACTATATTCACTTTTCATTTCATTAATTTCACTATTTTTATCTGGATTTAGGTTTCTTTACTTTAATTTAACCCATTTTACTATTGGTTAAATTTCTCTTATTTTAATAACCCAGAAAAATTGTAACTGGGGATTTACACCCAGTGCAATGATGGCAAGAGCATATGATGTCTCGCTGAGACAAATAAATGGTACCCTAGAAATGGAATTTTATGTGGGGCCACAAATGTTTCTTGTAACACTACAGGTGATGGATATCCATCCATCTTACAATATATTGTTAGGAAAATCATGGATCCATGCGGGCGGAGTAGTAGCCTTCTCATTACATATATGCTTGAAATATATCATAAATGGGATGCTGATAATTGTCAAGGTTGAAGAGACAGTTTCCATGATCAAGAATATGGTTGTATCATTCATTGAGGTGGAAGATTGGAGAGATGGGAACATTCACACTTTTGAAATAGTGAATGCCGAATGGGTTCCTGAGTGTGCAGTGCTGAGAAAACTGAAAGTTTTGGAAGATGCAAGAATAACTACCAATTATTTTTTGAAGCACAAGGTTCCTTTCCAGTATGATCCTAAAACTGGGATGCATGAGCGAGTCAATTTGATGAAATTAAAATGTATGAACCAAAGGTTTTGGTCTCAGGTATAAGCCTAAGAGATATGACTACAAACGGGTCGCTAGTCGTAAGAGGGAAGCTAGAATGGCGAAGATTAAAGGATGAGAGCCAAAAGAGAAAGAGCTTGCCATCCCGCCACTCCAAACGACCTTTTTAAGGTTTATGGAGGTGATAAGATCTAGCATGGCAGACCTTCATATTGGCACTTTAGAATGTCAAAATAAGGACTAGATTGAGGAAGTGAAGATCAAAGCAGAAAATGAGATGTTGTCATAACTATCTGTGCACACTGTTGACAACGTCCCTGCAAAAGCCTTTATGAAGAAGTTGGTTGAGGGAGAGGCATACCAGAATTAGAAGATAGAGCATACTCTTATTTTGTTTAAAAAGTAATTGTTCTTGTTTGATTATGTCTGCTGAAATGTTTTGCTTTGTTTTGATGTTTTACCTCTCTCTGGATGTCTTGTTATGTTCTATTATTTCAACCTGCCTTTAATCTTGATGGCAATTTGGCTTATAATGCCACAAGATCTTATTTGTCAAATGAGTTTATTTTTATTTTAATGAGATCAAGCATTTTCTTATGTCTAAATTTGTTTTTTTTATCTTTCATGCAAATAACACACTTACACGAGCATGCCTTACACTTTCAGGAACCTTGAAACTTCCATCAATTCACGAACCCACTGCATTTAAAATAATCGGTCAAACTTTGATAATACAATTGCAATGGGTGATGAAGACCAAGAAAAAGAGGAAATAAAAGAGTTTAGTAGGTTGGTGGAAAATTTTAAGAAAACCTAGAAACCCGTAAATGAAGAGCTAGAAGTTATAAATTTGGATACTAAACAAGAAAAGAAAGAATTGAAGATTGGCTCGTTTTGGGTGATTTTAATTCCTTGCTCTCTCAAGATGATAAGTATAATGGAGTAGCAGTCTCTTCCCATGAAGTTGTTGATTTGAGAAATTGCTACTCCGACCTTGGATTATATGATTTAAATTACACTGGTTGTCATTTCTCTTGGACTAACGACAAAGTTTGGAGTAAAATTGATAGAGTCGTAGCCAATCCCTTTTGGTCTTCATTTCAATCTCAAGTGCATGTTCATTTTGGCAACTCTAGTGCCTTCTCAAACCACTCTCCTGCCATTATTCGGCTAGCCTACTAGCATATTAGAGGTAAGCAATGTTTCTAATTCTTTAATATGTGGGCTAATCATAACAGCTTTCTGGAGCTGGTGGCAGATAAATGGAATCTATATGTCCAAGGATCTCCCATGTTTATTCTCTACAAGAAACTCAAGCACTTGGAAGGATAATTGAAGGAACTTAATAAGCTTCACTTCAGCCATATATCAAAAGGGTTTCTCTAGTACAGATGGGACTTAAAGCTTATCAATTTGCCTTCTACCATGATAAGGATAATCTTCAACATCTAGCACTGGATAAGCAGCTTCGGCAGAAGCTTTTCAATCTCAAATCTGCTGAAAGATTGTTTTTTTGCTCAAAAGCTTAAATGTAACTTTTTCAAAGATTGTGACAAAGGCTCCTCTCTCTTTTTTTCTCTCATGCGTCAGCAACATCGAAAGAACTTTATCTCTGTTGTTCAGCTCAGTGACGGTTTCCTTACCACTTCTATTGATAAAGTAGGGGATGTTTTTGTTTGCAATTTTAAGGACTTACTTGGCTCTTCTAAGGTCACCCTTCCCTTGGATGATGAAGTCTCTCGATCAGGTCCCTGTATTGATCCTGCCTCTCATGCATCTCTCCTGGCTCCAATCACTAATGATATTATTAAACAAGCTTTATTCAGCATTGATGATGACAAAGCTCATGGGCCAGATGGATATACCTCCTTTTTCTTCAAAAAAATCCTTGGATATTATTGGTGGTGATTTCTATCTTGTAGTCCTTGACTTTTTTGTATATAGTAAACTTCTCAAGCAGATTAACCACTCCATCATTGCTCTTATTCCCAAATCTGCCAATGTTTCTATGACTACTAATTTCAGACCCATTTCCTGCTGCAATGTGGTATACAAGGTGATTTATAAGATTCTCTCTATTAGGCTTGCTACTACCCTTGCAGATATTATTAGTCCTCTGCAAAATGCTTTCCTGGGAAGTAGATTGATGGTTGATAACATTCATCTTATTCAAGAGCTTCTTTGGCTATATGAGCGTAAGCGTGTGTCGCCTAGATGCTTGATGAAAATTGATTTGAAGAAAGCCTTCGAGTGTCCAATGGCCTTTTCTGCAGCAGCTCTTGCTATCTTTTGGCTTTCCAGATAGACTTATGCACCTTATAATGCAGTGTGTGGTAACCATTTTTTTTTCTATTTCTGTTAATGGCAACATATATGGCTTCTTTCAAAGAAAGAATGGGTGTGTCAGGGTGATCCTTTGTCACCTTATCTCTTTATCATCTGTATGAAATACTTTTCCAGGATGCTTAAGTTGGCTTCTATGAGCTCTAGGTTTAGATTTCATCCAAAGTGTGGTGCTCAGGGTATTAGTCATCTTACCTTTGCAGACGACACCATCTTGTTCTCTTGGGGAGATAGGTAGTATGTCTCTTGCTTGTACCAGAAGCTCATATCATTTGGGCACATCTCTGGGTTGGTTATTAACAGATAAAAGTCTTCTATTTATTTTGGCGGAGTTGGAGAGCAGATAAAAAATGTTATTCTTCAGGACACGGGTTTCGTTGAAGGATCCTTCCCCTTCTGATATCTTGGTGTCCCCTTCAGTCCCTATAGGTTGTTGGCTAGCCAATACTCTCCTTTATTATAGAAGCTAGAATCTGCAGTCCAGTCTTTGGCAGGGGAAGCATCTCAACTATGCGGGATGAGTCAAATTGATCAAATCTGTCCTCTTTGGAATGGTACACTTTTGGCTTAGCATTTTTCCCTTGCCGGACATAGTCATTAAGCAGATTGTCTGCATATGCATAAATTTTCTGTGGAATGGAAATATCTTAAAGAGTAATTTTGCTCTGGTTGCTTGGAAAGTTATTTGCCTGCCCAAGAAATAAGGGGGTCTAGGTCTGTTTGATATCAAAGCTCGTAACAACAACTTCCTTGCTAAGCAGTTGTGAAACATCCATCTCAAATATGATTCTGTCTGGATTCAATGGATTCATCACTATTATATTCCCAATGTTTATTTAAGATGCTTTATCTAAGTGAACTTCTTCGCCCTTTTGGAAGTCTATTATCTCTCTCAATGACCAGTTTGTTGCAACCAGTGGTAGTCATGATTAGTACTTAAAAGTGTATTTTCATTAAGGCTTTATATCATCATATTGCACTAAAGTATCATTAAATTCCCTAACTAAAGCATATTTTATAATAACAAGTCTGATAATATAATATATCTTTAATTTATGGTAAATGTTTATTTTGAATGCAGGTATATCTCTCAATTCAAAGGATTGATTGATGTGATTAACTATTAAAAGTGAAGAGACAAAAAGAGGACTAGGCTAAGAGAAGAGATCTTGGTTCAATTCCAAACTGGAACACCATTCGAGTTATTGGATCATAACTCGGAGTTGTAGAACTCGGATTTAGGTCTACTTTATATGGATAGAAAGCTAAGACATAGACCTAAAACTTTCATGAGAGTCCAAGACTCAATTCTACCATTTTCAAGTTCAAATCTTAGCAACAACAGAGAAATCAGAACCTGTCCTGCAGCTCAGATTAATGTTCGGTTTTTAGCTCATATCTTGAGTTCTAGAAGCCCAAATGAGCTCTAGTTTTTTTTTTGTTGGAAAGCTAAGACAATTGCCCACAGCTTTCATGGAACAAAGGGCTCAAATTCTGATGTTAGCAATGACATTTTGGCCAGCCAACAATATCAATAACCAGCAGCCAACAATGTCAAAAACCAGCCACCAAATCAATGGTTGGCCACCAACTATTTTCTTAGTCAACCAATCAATAGTTCTAAATCTTAGCCTATAAAAAGAGGCATTTGCCATGTATTTAGTCATATATTATTTTTCATATCAAAATCATCTTCTTGCTTTCTCTCTTTGTAATGTTCAAGTTTTCTTTCATGCTATATTAATCTCTTGTTTATGCTTTTTCATTTCCTTTCCTATACTTAGTTAACTTATATCATATTTATGTTCTTGTATTATTTATTTATATTTTTCTTCTTCATTATGTTTAGCTAAGTTAATTATGTCAAGGTGAAAAGGTTTCACTAATGGTGTTAGAATAGGTATAATATAAACTCAACATGGACTTTAATGTTTATATCCAAGAAAGATTGTTATTAACATGTCTTATCTTTTTATCTTACTAATTCTTAATACCTTGCTTGTTAAATGGTTAATCTAGATTTGTGTTGTATAACACTTGGTACATCAAATGTTTGATCTTTCATAGTTTTCTACTGACATCGTTGTTATGCGAGGAACTTGATTTGTTGTTAACATAAGTTAGCAACATGAATGCCTGATGATATTTATAAGTATGGTGTTACTTAAATAAGATAATTAATATGATCATGTTAATACTTTATAATGAGCTATTAACGATAAACATCCGATTGGAACCTCCTTCATCATCATCATCATCATCATCATTATTATTATTATTATTATTATTATAGTTCACCTCCCTATGGTTCGACCCCGGCCTTACCAGGTTATTTATTACTTTGACACTCCTACACTTGGGATAAGACATCAACTCTTTAATCGTGTCAAGCCACCATCAAGCTATTGCTTTGATGTCTACTTGGAGCGGTGGAGAACTTTCTTTCACTGCTCAATCCTATGACTTCCTGCGTTTTAAATATGACCCGGTTCCTTGGGCTAAGGTGGTTTGGGAATCTTTATCTATTCCTAGATATAACTTCATTTTATAGCTGGCCATTTTAAGCAAGCTTCGCACCCGTGATAGGCTTTGATTTCTACAAATTGACCCTTTGTGTGTGTTCTATCGAGTTGATAAAGAGTCCCACAATCATCTATTTTTCAATTATCCATGGGCCTCTCTTTTTTAGAGGATGATAAAATCTTGGCTTCATCTCGCATAGAAGAATGTCGACCATTAATAGTGTAATTCGTGGTCTTCTTTTTGGCAGGAACAATACTGATAGCAGAATGCGAAGAGTTTCCCTTGGTATTCTTATCTATTTGATTTGGGAAGAGAGAAACAAGAAAGTCTTTGATAACTCTTGCAATCCAGTCTCTCTTGTTTTTCGCAGATTGCAGATTCTCTTCTATATGGTTTTGCACTTCCATGAATAGATTATTCATCATTCAGGATGGCTGCTGGTGTTTATATAGTGGATTCTATCTTTGGGTAATTCTCCTAGTTTTGGTTAGCTTTGATCTCTTTGGTTTGCTGGATTGATATTTTGTTGTGGTTTCATAAGATTGTTCTTCTTTCTTTGTTTTAGGAGCTGCTAGCTTTTCTTTCTTTGCTGGTGATGCATTTCTCAAGTGGGGATACATGGTTCACTAAATGTTGTCCACTCTTCAGTTATAGCTGCTTGTGATGATGTGCATTTGCTATTGAAGATTCTTTGTTGACGGGTGTCTTATTGGAGAGCCTGTTTTATTTGGTTGTAGTTCTTTTCGTTATTGTGGTTGTTGAGGCTGTTGATTCTTGTCTTGTTATGGTGCTAGGTCTCTCTTTTTTTATCTGGCGGCTGCTTATTTTGTCCACCCTATTTCTGTTTTGTGCTTTGTGTTAGGCTGGGCACCTTGTTTTAGATTTGCTTCCTCATCATACATTGTCAACTAATCCTTTTTAGTTTGATAGCTTTTTTTTTTATTGGCTTTGATGTTGTCGATACACGACGTCGGGCGACGACTCCCGCTTTTTTTGTTTATTTAACAAAAAAGGTTTTTTTTTTCTCGATTGGGGGAAACAAAGATTTTATTGGAGTCGCCATCTAGTAATTTGAGGGAACTAGAAATCCCAAATTAGATACCGGTCCCAGAGATTCGGGTACGGGGTTAGTTATGATTAAGGGAAGGTAGACACCACCCTTAAAACATCCTTTCAATAGAAAGGTTACCCTTACTTGTGTGTTTTTTGTTTGATTCAAATGCGATTATATTTTGGGCTTATTTGTAATTATTTTTTAAATGATTAACGTCGGTCCCTAAAAATAGGAGACACGTTAAAAATGACATCAGTCCCTAAAAATTAGGAGACTCGTCTAAAACCGACGTTTATCCCTAAAAGAAGAGTTACGTCTGGGCTACTCAAAATAAATAATGGATATAATCCATTATATTTTGGGTTTATTGGTAACTTGTTTTTTTATTAAAATGGTTAACGCCGGTCCCTAAAAATAGGAGACGCGTTAAAAATGACATCATCCCTAAAAATTAGGAGACTTGTCTAAAATATGACGTTTTAACCCTAAAAAGGAGAGTTACGTCTGGGTTACCAAAAGAAATAATGGACATAATCCATATTTGGTATTTACATTTTTGACATCGGTCCTTTTAAAAAAGAGACGTGTCGACTTTGTTTTTTTGTGTTTTTTACGACATGTAAGAAAATTTACAAGCATTTATATATACAAAAAATATCAAAAATAAAATCGGGAACCCCAAAAAATTACCCGAGTGCCACCGTATAGGTAAAAGGCTGAAATACCCTCGGATTTCTCAAAAAATTACGAAAATGCCACGGCGGCGCGTGGCACGCACACGCGGTTACCGTGGGCGGCGGCGAGATTTCCTGGCGAGATTTCCGTCCAACCGACGGTCGATCCTCGGTAGATCTCGAGGACGAGGATTCGATGGAGGTGGTATCGTCGGCCGTTGATGGCCGACGAAGGAGAATCGACGACTTGAAGCTTCGGTGGCCGCCGACAATCGCGGCCCTTTTCCGGCAAAATGAGGCGGCGAAAGCAATGAAAACCACCGGGTTTTTCTTTACATCAGGGGAGAAACCTTTCGTGGTGGTTCGGAGGCCGGAGACGGGAGATGGGAGATCGGGGGAGAGAGAGAGTCGCCGCGAGAGGAGAGAGAGACTCGAGCCGTACTATGGTGTGAACGCGCGCATGGTTCACCGGTGCATCCGAAGGCTGTGAACCGTTGGATCGTCGTTGAACCGATCCCGCGGCCGCGATTGGATGGATCTGCAAGTTGATCGGACGGTCCGGATGAGAGGAGCCTTGATCGGGTGTGGCGCGGTACACCGAAAGCTACGACACCGTGTGACGTGGCGCCACCGGATCTAAGGGAGAATTGTTTTAAATTTGAGATTGATTTGGGTTTTAATTGAGTGTGGTAAGCCCTATTGTACCCTATTAAATCAACGATTCGGATCTAAACACTATAGATCTAACGGTTAGGATATATTTGGTATTTTTCAAATTGTTTTTTTTGAAAATCAATATCCTACTCGCATGAAGAAATAGTAAAAAAACGTGAATAGTAAAGTTTTCTTTTCTTTCTTTCTTTCTTTTCTCTCTTTTTTTTTTTTTTCTCTTCCTCTCCTCGGCGTACGTCACCGGCTATTTATAGCCAATGAGAGGGGACAACTCACATCCACCTTTAAATAAAAAATTATATTAACATACCTGCTACTTCTATAATTAAACCGCTCCCGTTGAAAAAAATTAAACTTTTGAATTATTGATTTTGTTTTATTATATATAATAATAAATATTTATATAGATAAAATTAAAAATTCAAATCGGTATTAGAAAAAGCCCGATTCAACCGCTAAAAATCAATTTTAAATGACTGAAAATTATGTTGAAACACCGAAAAAAAACTTTTGACGGGTATCAACCCTAAGTGAACCAGGTTTTGACCAAAAATAACAGTTTTGACCAAAAATAACAGTTTTGACCCAAAATGGCCCGAAACTCATTTTTTACCCCGGTCGACATGGTTTGACCCGTATTGACTCGGTGGACTCGGTTTTGACCGAAAATGATGGTTTTGACCGAAAACTCATTTTTTACTCGGTCGACATGGTTTGACCCGTTTTGACTCGGTGGAATCGGTTCTTATGGAAAGATGCGGTTGACTCGAGAAAAATATTTTTGAATTTTAAACTTTTTCTTAATTTTTTTTTTGGATTTTTATAAATAATAATAGAAATAAAATAACATTCAAGAAAATCTTGGTGAATCCAAAATTGGGTTACAACAGTTGCCCCCTCTTTACAATGCTTACGGTGCAAAGGCATTGGAAAATTAATTTTCTTTTGACTTTGCATAGTAAGTTTTGTAAAGAAAAACGATGGAAGTGTTGAAAAATGCACTGATTTTTCAGTTGGTCTAATTCTTATGGGCGACCCGCCCAAGTGAAAAACATGAAGGTGTTTTCAATATTGATCTTGTGAGATACATGAAAATAATTTCAGATTAATGTTGTGAAATACATGAAAGTGATTTCAACAATGGTTTTTTTTGTGAAATACATGAAAGTGATTTCAACCTTAGTCTTGTGAAATACATGAAAGTGATTTCAACATTTGTTTTATGAAACACATGAAAGTGGTTTCGGATTAGCATTGTGAAATACATGAAAGTGATTTCAACAATGGTTTTGTGAAATACATGAAAGTGATTTCAACATTTTTTTTTTAATACATGAAAGTGATTTCAACAAATGGTCCTATTTTCCGGATGACCAACCCGATGATAAAATGCAAGGAAACTCGCAAGTGGTCTAATTGTTCCAGGCGACCGCCCGATAGTGAAAATGCGAGGAAACTCGCAAGTGGTCTAATTGTTCCAGGCGACCTTCCCGATGATAAAATGCGAGGAAACTCACAAGTGGTCTAATTGTTCCAGGCGACCGCCCGATGATAAAATGCGAGGAAACTCGCAAGTGGTCTAATTGTTCCAGGCGACTGCCTCGATAGTGAAATAACTTGAAAGTGATTTCAATATAGTTTTGTGAAATACATGAATGTGATTTCAAAGAATGAGCTTCAGGGTTGATGAAAAACTTCAAAAGGAAGTCATACCTGTATGGTTGGGATCTGATTTGTAAATCAATCTCAAAGATGATGAAAGCTTCTCAAGAAAGTCTTGTATCTACTGTTGGGATTTGATTTGTAAATGGATCCCAAAGATGAGGAAAGCTTCTCAAGGAAGTCCTGTATGTACGGTTGGGATGTTGATTTGTAAATCCCAAAAATGAGGAAAGCTTCTCAAGGAAGTCATGTATGTATGGTTGGGATTCGATTTGTGGATCCCAAAAATGAGGAAAGCTTCCCAAGCAAGTCTTGTATGTACAGTTGGGATTTGATTTGTGAATCCCAAAAATGAGGAAAGCTTCTCAAGGAAGTCATGTATGTATGGTTGGGATTCGATTTGTGGATCCCAAAAATGAGGAAAGCTTCCCAAGCAAGTCTTGTATGTACGGTTGGGATTTGATTTGTGAATCCCAAAAATGAGGAAAGCTTCCCAAGCAAGTCTTGTATGTACGGTTGGGATTTGATTTGTGAATCCCAAAAATGAGGAAAGCTTCTTAAGGAAGTCATGTATGTATGGTTGGGATTCGATTTGTGGATCCCAAAAATGAGAAAAGCTTTCCAAGCAAGTCTTGTATGTACGGTTGGGATTTGATTTGTGAATCCCAAAAATGAGGAAAGCTTCTCAAGGAAGTCATGTATGTACGGCTAAGATCTGATCTTCTGTTCGCAACAAATTGTAGGAGTAAAATCCTTATAAATCCCGAGTATTTGGTGAAAGACATCATCAACTTCTTGCATTTTCCATACTCTCAAAGTTCTCAACTTTTGAAGCTTTAACCATGTCTTCCTCTTCTTCCAATGCTAACCCAAACCCTGTTCCTGCAGTAGAGCCTGCAGTTTGGCGTACTACCTTTGAAGTGAATGGTCGTCCAGTTACAATAGAGGATACTGTAATGGACAATGAAGATATTGCTGTAGCTGTGGCTAGAGACATGATCCTTCCTCGTGATGAAATAATGTTGGCAGCCAGGACCGATATTGAAGCAGTGAATCAGTCACTTGCTCTCAGTATCAGAGCTACTTCATCTTTGGTGAACGTTGCAGAGCGTCTTCATGCTAGAAGACTTGAGTTGAATACTCAGGTTCCTGATCTCCAACATCAGATCGAGAATTTAAGGAATAGACTCCGTGATGAGAGACGTCACAGAAACAACTTGGAGAGGAGAAATCAAGAGCTGAATGCACGTGTTGACTTTTGGAGGAACTACGTTAACACACGACACCTCGAGTTCGAGGAAGAGATGGAGCGCATGCATAAGCAATTCGAGGAATTCCGAGGCATGATTAACCATCAAGATGAAAATATCCCCGATCGTCCTCGCACTGTTTAACATTTGTACTTGTAAACCCCTTTTTCCATGAATAAAAATCCATCTTTCTTGTCTTCATTTATGAATTTTGCTTTTGTGGAATTGCCATCTTTGATGTGATTTAAAAATACTTCAATTCATGTGAGTCTCGTTGGATCCCGGTGGGAATATTGTTTCATGAAATATCTCGCAAAACAATTATGCAATGCATGTGAAGTTAGATGATATGCAATGCATCTTACCTGTTTTTTGAAACATAGGTCCCCCGTTCATCTTGTTTGAGGATCTTGATCTTGATTTTTTAGTGAGCTCTTTTGATTCACACATCCTTCAAATCTATTCAAGCCGACCCATGTTGCTCATTTTCTAAGATAAGCTTTGTTTGAGTTTCCCAACAGTCACTGCACCTTTCTCTATTGGTTACTCCACTGAGAGCATTCGCTTCTCCTTGGCCCGACATTGTTCTATTGGCAACATTCCCATTGTTGTCTAACTGAGGATTATCCCGCTTCACCTGGGATTTTCATATACATTTCTCTTACTGAAGATGTATCAGTTATCTTGTTGTCTAACCGATCATATTATGAGAGTCAACAATCTCCGTTCTTTGGAGGAATTATGATACCGCAAATCAATACTATTTCAGGTCCTTATGCTTGGAAGAAGCTTACAGCTTTTATCATGTGTATTTTCCACTAGGGAAGCAAATTTCTTCGTGCCATTGGGATCTGGTAACGCTTTTCTCGCCCTGGAAGAGTTAACTGCCTCATTTCATTTCCTCCTTTACTCTTGTGTCATTTATTTTCTAACAGTGCCTCGCAGTGTGTCAAATGTTCATTTTTCTTACAAAGAAAACCCTTTTTTCAAAAATGATTTTTCAAAAGATCTGTTTTGTTTTTGAAAACTGAAACTCTCAATGTCTCGTTTACAACAATGTTCAAGCAATTCTGGGGATTTGTGTCAAATCTCTTAGTAAAAGTAATCTCGGATGAAGATAAATGATGAGATGACCTCTCGCTTTGGTTTTCAAAGTGTTCAAGTGATTACTTGAATGTATTTTGAGAGAAGAAATAATTTGTCTTTTATTTTTCGGGACCACCATTTTTAAAAAGATGAATAATAACGAGTAATTATTTGCTACGTCATGACTCTTTATGAAAAAGTCTCTTATATTTTGTGAACGCCGTTTATTGATCCAGGTTGCTTTCTTGATTAGAAAGGACTTTAAAGGCACGTAATGTATTTTATGGCTCAAGGCTATAGAAGAAAGAGTATTTCATAAGCTCAAAAGAGTGTTTAAGGGTTTAAAAACTATAGATCACTGTTATCTTATCTTCACCTTTTCTTTTGCTATCTTGACAACCAAAAATGATACTAAATATTCCAAATTAGGAATTTCTGTTTTTTGTACTCTCATATTTGTTGAGCATTTTCTCAATTATTTGGAATTTTGTTGAATTCCTTGGCGACAGACTTTATAAGCTCACATGCTTTCAAGACGTTTTCCATAATCATTTCTCTCTTTTTGCCCCCTAGTGTAGGGTGTGATCTTAGTTAAGGTTCTTATGAAAGAAAAAACTTTAAATAGAC
Source organism: Populus x sibirica (assembly GCA_019202695.1). Classification (NCBI taxonomy): domain Eukaryota; kingdom Viridiplantae; phylum Streptophyta; class Magnoliopsida; order Malpighiales; family Salicaceae; genus Populus; species Populus x sibirica. The sequence continues at coordinate 475,490 of JAGMVL010000423.1, forward strand.
TCAACTCAAATTGGGACGGCAAAGGATAATTTTAAAGAAAGTGAAAAGAATATCAAAGATGGCCTTTCCTCATCTCAAGTAAGATCGCTTAAAACCAATAAACTTTGTCCACATCCACGTAATGCTTGAATTTGTAAGACACCATGTTTTGCGAGTCCATGACAAACTAATATGTTACCAATCATTATTCATGCTCGTTAAAATGTAGGTCCAAGACATAATTTGAGTGATGGTTGTTCCAATTACACGTTTTGACTTGTTTGGTCATCTCTTTCAAGGGAATTGCTCGAACATTATTCCAAACAAATCATTGATTTATTTCATTGAAATCATAAACAAAGTCAATTCTTTTAAAACCTCATTTAAGAAAACCGAGTTCTCCCGTAAAAAAGTTTGAAAGATCAATTTGTTGAGCCATCGAGATCATGCATGGGTTTTTTGGTGAGGTATATGCAAAGAGAATTTCCGGCCAAAACTTCATTTAATTGAGTTTGATTGGATGAAACACATCATACATAATACTTTTTCCAGTAATCGAGTTTACAGTGCCTAGGTAAATCATCTCCATCCATCCTAGTTAACAACAGAGCCCCTCCGGAGAATGCTTTCTTCACTACATATGGGCCTTCGTAGTTTGGTGCCCACTTGCTTCGGTCTTCACTTGGTAATGGTAGGATTTTTCTTAGTACAAGATCCCCTTCTTTGAATTCTCTTGGTCGGACTTTCCGGTCATATGCTTTGGCCATCCTTCTTTGGTATAACTGGTGATGACAAATTGCGGCCAACCTCTTTTCACTTATCATGTTTAGGCTTGCTCATATCTCGGTTTAGCCCATTCAGCTTCTTCTAGTTCGATTCTATTAGTACTCTCAAAGATGGGATTTCTACTTCCAAAGGCATCACCGCCTCCATCCCAAATACTAATGAGTAAGGTGTAGCTCCAGTAGATGTCCTTACGGCCGTGCGATATGCATGTAGAGCAAATGGAAGCATCTCATGCCAATCCTTATAATTGACTACCATCTTCCGGATAATCTTCTTGATATTCTTGTTTGAGCGGCTTGACAAGCACCATTCATCTTTGGTCCGTAAGGAGACGAGTTTGAATGTTTAATTTTCCACTTCACACACAATTACGTGATAATTTTTCCATTAAAATTTTGGGCGTTGTCGGTCACTATCTTCTCGTGTGAACCGCACCGACAAATCAAATCTTTCTCAATGAAACACTTGACCACCTTTTGAGTTACATGAGCATAAGAGTCGGCCTCCACCCACTTTGTGAAGTAATCAATGGCTACTAAGATAAATTGATGCCTATTCTTGGCCTTTGGGTTGATTGGGCCAATCACATCTATTCCCCACATTGCAAATGGCCATGGTGATGTCATATTGAAGAGGAGGAGCCGGAGGTGCATTTATCTTATCACTATACACCGACATTTATGGCATTTTCTGACGTAATCAATGCAATCTTTTTCCATGGTCATCCAGAAGTATCCAGATCGTTGCAGTTGTCTGGCCATCATATGCCCACTTGCATGAGTTGCACAAATTCCTTCATGAATTTCTTGCAATGCTACCTTAGCTTCGATTTCATCTAGACATCTTAGTAAAGTCCCATTGAATGATCTTTTATATAGAATTTCTCCATCCAGGTAAAATTCCATGGCTAACCGTCTCAAGGTCTTCATATCTCGCTTTAGATGCCCCCAAGGGATACTCTTGATATTGGATAAACCGCTTGATGTCATAAAACCATGGGTTCTCATCTACTTCTCCTTCAATTGAACAACAATGAGCTGGAAAATTTCTAATCTCAATGCAGATTGGTTGTACCACGATGCCGTAATCGTTTGGGCCATAGAAGCTAAGGTTGCCAAAGCATCAAAGAACCTGGTTTTTGTCTCTTCCCATATGGGTAAAATCTATCTCATCAAAGTCCTCGATCAGTTTTGAGAGATATTGTTGATAGGGTATCAATTTTTCTTCTTTGGTCTGCCATTCACCTTTCACTTGCAGATTATTAACATTGAATCCCCATAGACATCAAGCTTCTTTATCTTCATCTCTAAAGCAGCTTCTAAGCCAAGGATACAAGCCTCATATTCAGCAGTATTGTTAGTACATTCAAATTGTAGCTTGATTGAGACGGGATATTGCTTCTTATCGGTGAGATTATCACAGCCCCGCGCTCCATTGCCAGATACATTCCTTGCCCCATCAAAATACATGATCCACCAATCATTCTTCTCTTTGTCTTCTTCTACTATCAACACATCCTCATCCGGAAGTCAAATTTCAAAGGCTCATAATCTTTGATAGCATTATCTCGCTAAATGATCAAGCAATGACACTTCCTTTTACTGATTTTCTTGTCTTGTATACAATGTCATACTTCGGCCAACATTACTTGCCACCTTGCTATTCGGCTTGACAAGTAAGGTTTCTCAAAGATGTATTTAAGAGGATCCATTTTTGAGATCAACCAGGTGGTATAATACAACATATATTGTCGAAGGCGCTCGTACTCCATGCAAGGGCACAACATAGCTTCTCGGTCATAGTATATCCGGATTCACAATCGGTAAACTTCTTACTCGATAATAGATAGCTTGCTCCTTTCTTCCAGACTCATCATGTTGTCCCAACACACAACCCATTGCTACCTCGCCATCGTCAAATACAAGATCAAAGGTCTTCCAGGCACAGGTGGCACTAACAAAGGTGGATTCTGTAAGTATTGCTTTATTTTATCAAAAGCCTCTTGACAATCTTTGTCCCATGTACCAGGATTCTTTTTTCGAAGTAATCGAAAGATTGGCTCACATGTTGCCGTTAAATGAGATATGAATCGAGCGATGTAGTTCAAACGTCCTAAGAAACCTCTTACTTCCTTCTCGTTTTAGGAACCGTCATAGCCTGAATTGCTTTCACTTTATCGAGATCGACCTCTATTCCTTTATTGCTTATCACAAATCCCAAAGAACTTTCCGGACTTTACCCCAAATGAGCATTTTGCAGGATTCACCTTCAACCGATACTTCCTTAGTCTATCAAATAATTTTCTTAGAACCTGAACATGATCTTCTTCATTCTTAGACTTGGCAATCATATCATCCACATACACTTCAATCTCTTTATGCATCATATCATGGAAAAGTGTCACCATTGCCCTTTGATATGTGGCTCCAAGCATTCTTTAACCCGAATGGCATCACTTTGTAGCAAAATGTTCCCACGGTGTGACAAAAGTGGTCTTCTCTTTATCTTCTTCACCATTTTAATCTGGTTATACCCGGAGAATCCGTCCATGAAGGAATAAGTTGAACTTTTAGCAGCATTGTCCACCAGAACGTCTATGTGAGGCAAAGGAAAATCATCCTTGGGACTAGCCTTGTTTAGATCCCTGAAGTCTACACATACTCTGATTTTGTCATCCTTTTTTGGGACTACCACTATGTTAGATACCCATTGAGGGTATTTAATAACTTCTAGAAAACCAAGATCCCACCGCTTCTCTATCTCTCGCTTTGACCTTGAGTAGAATATCCGGCCGAGTTCTTCTCAATTTCTCGCTAAATGGTTTACATCCTTCTATCGAGGCACTCTGTGTACTACAATATCAATGTCTAAACCAGGCATATCCGCATAAGACCAGGCAAACACATCCGTATACTCTTGTAGTAGTGTAGTTAAACTGGATCTTTCTTCCGTAGTAATCGAGTTCCAATCTTTAGCTCTCTTTTATCTTGCTCGTGCCTACATTTATCACCTCTAATTCTTCTTTTGGGTTTCCAAGCATGCTCGACTGTTCTACCCGTCTAGTAAACTCTTTCATATCATCTTCATTCCATTCCTCTTCATCCATTGCAATCACATCCTTATCAAAGTTTGGCCATTCATTTTCAATGCAATATGTTTGTGGATTTATGGAGGATTCAATTTCAGGATTCCTGAAAATGGAAGGTGTTTACAGTGTAAATGCATATCTTGTAGTCAAATAAAGCAAAATAAGGTAACAAATGTTGAGGAAAATGCACGATCTCAATAATATTTAAAAGTTGGCTCAATAATTATAAAAAGACCTTATGTTGACATCTTGAGCCAAGATTTCCAACTAGGTACAAAAACACAAAGCAAACTTCAACGGAAAGCACACAAAGCACATAAAAGCGAATATAAGTAGACGCTTAATCATTACTTCTTGAAAACAACCGGGGCTTCTTCAATCTCCCAATTCTGGAATACTTCATCAACCGAAAGCTTTCGCACAAATGTGTTGGTTGGAGCCTCTTCTAGAGAGTGGACAGTTAACCGAGGTAACAGTTCATCTTCTTTCGTTGTTTTCGGCTCATCATTATAATTCCCGCCTTTTCCTTCACCTTCCTCTACATTGTTGATATCCATGACAAGCAAGTTGTTGTCCCAAGCCTTCCATCATGTCCTCGGTTTCATTACATATGCCGACTTTGGGAAAGAAACATGGATGGGTGGGATTACAATGTCTTCTTCTTCTCGGCTTTCTTCCTTCCATTCTCGCCAACCTTCTTTCTCGCCTCATCCTAGCAGCTCTCTTGTGATCATCTTTCTTAGGCTTAAAGCCAAGCCCAAACCTCGATCGCCAGCCTTAATTTTCATCATGTTAACTGTCTTAAGATTTCCAGTAATTGGAGCATTCTGGAATGGTAGCCCATGTTTCAAAAAGCACTTAGCTATCATTCGGCAAGTATCGAAATGATTGGTCTTCTCAACACTGTCTTCTCGGTACCCATTCAGTGTTCACAATCTCGAAGGCATGAAGATTTCCATCTTTGCAATCCTCCGCTTCAATATAAGGGACCGACACATTCCTTATCATGGACAAGGTTTCTTCGCCTTAACTTTCACTAGAGTACCGTTGATAATGTACTTTAGACATTGGTGTAGAGATGATGTCACAGCCCCGCAGGCGTGTATCCATGGTCTTCCCAATAACATGCTATATGAAGGATGTATATCCATTACTTGTAGGGTTACCAAAAACATCTGAGGCCCTACAAACAATTCAATGTCAATGGTCCCTATTACCTGTCTAGGGGAACCATCATATGCTCTAGCTGTCATAGTGCTTGGCCTCATATAAGTAGCATCAATTGGCATCTCATCTAGCATATGCCTTGGTAGCACATTCAAAGCCGAACCATTATCCACAAGCACTTTGCCGATCGACAGTCCTTACATTTCACGGTGATGTACAAAGGCTTGTTATGCCCCGTCCCTTCCGGGTCTAGCTCATCTTCAGTGAAGTATAAGTAATTAGAGGCTTGAATTCTTCCCACCAAATGTTCCATCGTATCCCGAGTAATATCTTGGGGCACATATGCTTCATTCAACACCTTTTGCAATGCTTTACGGTGTAATTCGAACTCAAGATAAGTGACATTAAAGAGATTCTAGCAGAGTTTTCTTCAACCGATCTACCACACTATACTCACTATGCTTCATCAACTTCAGAAATTCATTAGACTCATCTTCACTTATAGGTTTGTTCACTTCCATACCTTTAAAAGCATCAACTATGTCTTTTCCTTTAGCTTTCCTCCGCCTCTCCAATTCTTCTGGTGTAAAACACCGACCACTTCGAGTTAAACCACCGATTTCAGTATGGAAGATAGGAGTAGGATTCTTAATGTTGAAAGAATATCCATAATTGTAAGGCATTGTGCCATAACTTCCACTATTTGTGCACACAGGTTTGGTCAGGATTAGTTTTGGTGGACCACCCACGGTTGGTTGGAGTCTACAAACCTCCAACTTTTTCTCTCCCGACGGCCTATCATCCCAACTTCACCGCTTTCTTCTTCACTCTCTATCCTTATCATGCCGAAAGTCAAGCATCCTTTTCACTTCCTGGTGAAATTCTTGACAATCATCAATGTGATGTCCCACCTCGCCATGAAACTTACAAGTAATTATTTCCATTCATCACTGGTTCAACCTCGTGTAAATATCCAGATTGTACCATCATACCGCATACGACCTTTCCATGGAAACCTTCAAAACTCTTTCCTTCTTACCTTCTACTCCTACAACATTTACCCCTCCACTACTTGCAGCATGATTGGGTAAAGGGTTGGAATTCACATTCGGTGTATCATCAAAAGTTATCCATCCAGCTTTTATCAATTGCAGAAGCTTGTTTTTAAATGCATTACAGCTTTCAATGTTATGCCCAGCAATGCCAGCATGATACTCACATGTCGATCCGGCTTATACCAATTTGGGTATGGAGGTTGTAGTGGGGTTAAGGGAATAGGGGCCACTTGCCCAATACTCAACAACTTTGAATACATTTCTCCCAAGGGAAGTGGTAATGGTGGCAATCGTTCTTGGGTTCTTTGAAAGTTCCTTCTTGGAGGATTAACAATCTGGTTACTTTGTTGGTCATTTGGTTGGTTTTGTTGGTTGGTAGGGAAAGGCTTAGTGAAGTTTACACTTGCAACTTGTTGGGTAGGTATTTGGAAGTTATAATGATGGTAATTTTTCTTCTTACCCTTATACACTCCTTCCACGTTGTTTACCTCGGAATCCTTCTTTTTCCCAAGTAAAGCCTTTCTTCTCGTAGGCTCTAACATTCTCCCCATTCTTATTGCTTGTTCTATCCTCTCCGATAGTTACGACATCATAGAAATGTTGAGCTGAACTACCCACTAGGTGTTCAAAGTAAGGAGATTTAAAAGTGTTGGAAAACAAAGTGACCATTTCTTTTTCTAGCAAAGAGGGTTGCACATGAGATGCTTTTTCACGCCATCTCAAAGCGTATTCTCTTACAGTCTCTTTGTTGCCCTTCTCCATGACTAACAAGCTTGACTGTCTACGGGCTACCTCCATGTTGAATTTATATCGCTCCACAAAAGCTTTTACCAAATCTTTCCACTTTCGATTTTTGTATTGTCTAGCCTTGTATACCAGCTTAGCGCCGATCCGTAAAGACTATCTTGAAAGAAATGGATGAGAAGTTTCTCATCATTCACTACTTCGCCATCTTATTGCAATAAGATTTAAGATGTGTGACTGGGCATTCAGTTCAAAGTATACTTGATGAATTCCCGGTACCCTAAATTCTTTGGGTACAACTACATTTGGAACTAAACACATCTCTCGCAAAGCATGAACGGGATCATATAAGTCGCCCCTTCGATCGCCCCTCAATCTGTCTTCTAGAGCGGTCAACTTCTCATAATCAACTTGTTTAGAGAATTTCATCATATGTGAGTCATCACCGTCAAGTTTACGTAGGAACTCTTGTGCTTTGGTGGAACATGGGCAGTGAACCGTTGTTCGATGAAGAGGGATTTGCCCCTAAATTTTGAGACGTGAATACAAAAGGAGCTGCTGGCATAGATACGGATGGAGTTGCAACCTTGGCCGAGTAGATGTATCCTCCCCAAACTTGGATACTAGGGCCTGCTCGAGTAGACTTGTAAGTCGTGTGATATCGCTTTTCATGCTCTCTAACTCCCTTTGATAATGAGCCTCTAGATGTGCTCTTTCTTCGTTCTCCATTATCTTCCTTCGTAGTCGAGTGTAATGAATTTTATGGTCTTTTGGGGGACCTATATTTCAACCCGAATGAATGCAAGTAAAATGAATGAAATGCACAAATGGATGCAAAATGCCATATGTTTTATGCATGCTTGTTATTTGTTTCAAGTTTTCCTTTAACTTATGACGAGGAACGGACCGGATCGATTCTCTTAAGAAAGTTCTCACCGAGGACTCCAAACCCACAGGAACTTGAACCGATTTAAGGGAGAAATTTGATGCCATAAATCGAATCAAAATAAACATTTCTCATGAGACTCAAATTCGATGGCAAACAATCCCCTTCATCATGTTGGCTCAATTTCGATCCGGTCAAAAATTCCTCAATAGTAATGGGTTTTTCCATCTCACACTTCCTGTAAGGATCGGTGGAGACTTAATGAGCATATGAAATGTATATGAACATGTATGTTCATGCATTGACATTTGTTCGTGTCCTAATGGGTATATCCTACTTGATAGGATCTAGCTCATAAGGTTTGGCTCAGTTTAGTCTATCCTTAAAGATATTTTTTGGTTCTTAGATTGCCCGAATTACTCATGAAGTAATCGGCCTCTTAACCTTATACAACATGAGTAGGGGAGAAAGACTCCACAATACTAGTTGCATAGGGTGAGTTACAATCCAAGCGAAAGTCCAAATGAGCATCAGTGGACATAAGTCACACTTGCCACTTGAATCTCTCTTTTCTAATCTTAAAAAGGACGAGCTCGGGTCCAGAGCTTTTATGGGTTCACCGTGATGTGTGTGAATACACAAATAGATAACATGCGTGCATGTGGCAATATGAAAAATTGAAAAGAAATCACAGTAGATATTGCATAAAATAAATAATGCAAATAAAATAAATGCCCAAAAATAAATAGCGATAAAAAAAGAACAAATGAAAAGCAAACACAAGCAGTTGGCTCAACCCTAAGGTCCCCAGTGGAGTCGCCATTCTGTCGATACACGACGTCGGGCGACGACTCCCGCTTTTTTTGTTTATTTAACAAAAAAGGTTTTTTTTTTCTCGATTGGGGGAAACAAAGATTTTATTGGAGTCGCCATCTAGTAATTTGAGGGAACTAGAAATCCCAAATTAGATACTGGTCCCAGAGATTCGGGTACGGGGTTAGTTATGATTAAGGGAAGGTAGACACCACCCTTAAAACATCCTTTCAATAGAAAGGTTACCCTTACTTGTGTGTTTTTTGTTTGATTCAAATGCGATTATATTTTGGGCTTATTTGTAATTATTTTTTAAATGATTAACGTCGGTCCCTAAAAATAGGAGACACGTTAAAAATGACATCAGTCCCTAAAAATTAGGAGACTCGTCTAAAAACTGACGTTTATCCCTAAAAGAAGAGTTACGTCTGGGCTACCAAAATAAATAATGGATATAATCCATTATATTTTGGGTTTATTGGTAACTTGTTTTTTTATTAAAATGGTTAACGCCGGTCCCTAAAAATAGGAGACGCGTTAAAAATGACATCAGTCCCTAAAAATTAGGAGACTTGTCTAAAATATGACGTTTAACCCTAAAAAGGAGAGTTACGTCTGGGTTACCAAAAGAAATAATGGACATAATCCATATTTGGTATTTACATTTTTGACATCGGTCCTTTTAAAAAAAGAGACGTGTCGACTTTGTTTTTTTGTGTTTTTTACGACATGTAAGAAAATTTACAAGCATTTATATATACAAAAAATATCAAAAATAAAATCAGGAACCCCAAAAAATTACCTGAGTGCCACCGTATAGGTAAAAGGCTGAAATACCCTCGGATTTCTCAAAAAATTACGAAAATGCCAGGGCGGCGCGTGTGGCACACGCGCGGCATCGTGGGCGGCGGCGAGATTTCCGGCGAGATTTCTGTCCAACCGACGGTCGATCCGGTAGATCCGAGGACGAGGATTCGATGGAGGTGGTATCGTCGGCCGTTGATGGCCGACGAAGGAGAATCGACGACTTGAAGCTTCGGTGGCCGCCGACAATCGCGGCCCTTTTCCGGCAAAATGAGGCGGCGAAAGCAATGAAAACCACCGGGGTTTTTCTTTACATCGGGGAGAAACCTTTCGTGGTGGTTCGGAGGCCGGAGACGGCCGGAGATGGGAGATCGGGGAGAGAGAGAGAGTCGCCGGCGAGAGGAGAGAGAGACTCGAGCCGTACTATGGTGTGAACGCGCGCATGGTTCACCGGTGCATCCGAAGGCCGTGGAACCGTTGGATCGTCGTTGAACCGATCCCGCGGCTGCGATTGGATGGATCTGCAAGTTGATCGGACGGTCCGGATGAGAGGAGCCTTGATCTCGGTGTGGCGCGGTACACCGAAAGCTCGGTACACCGTGTGACGTGGCGCCACCGGATCTAAGGGAGAATTGTTTTAAGGGCTGAGATTGATTTGGGTTTTAATTGAGTGTGGTAAGCCCTATTGTACCCTATTAAATCAACGATTCAGATCTAAACACTATAGATCTAACGGTTAGGATATATTTGGTATTTTTCAAATTGTTTTTTTTGAAAATCAATATCCTACTCGCATGAAGAAATAGTAAAAAAAACGTGAATAGTAAAGTTTTCTTTTCTTTCTTTCTTTCTTTTCTCTCTTTTTTTTTCTTTTTTCTCTTCCTCTCCTCTGGCGTACTGTCACCGGCTATTTATAGCCAATGAGAGGGGACAACTCACATCCACCTTTAAATAAAAAATTATATTAACATACCTGCTACTTCTATAATTAAACTGCTCCGTTGAAAAAAATTAAACTTTTGAATTATTGATTTTGTTTTATTATATATAATAATAAATATTTATATAGATAAAATTAAAAATTCAAATCAGTATTAGAAAAAGCCCGATTCAACCGCTAAAAATCAATTTTAAATGACTGAAAATTATGTTGAAACACTGAAAAAAAACTTTTGACGGGTATCAACCCGGTGAACCAGGTTTTGACCAAAAATAACAGTTTTGACCAAAAATAACAGTTTTGACCCAAAATGGCCACGAAACTCATTTTTTACCCCGGTCGACATGGTTTGACCCGTATTGACTCGGTGGACTCGGTTTTGACCGAAAATGATGGTTTTGACCGAAAACTCATTTTTTACTCGGGTCGACATGGTTTGACCCGTTTTGACTCGGTGGAATCGGTTCTTATGGAAAGATGCGGTTGACTCGAGAAAAATATTTTTGAATTTTAAACTTTTTCTTAATTGTTTTTTTGGATTTTTATAAATAATAATAGAAATAAAATAACATTCAAGAAAATCTTGGTGAATCCAAAATTGGGTTACAACAGATGTATATGTCTTCAAGGAGTTTATCCCTTTTTTATTGGTTCTCCATCCTTTCAATTTTAGAGGACTAGATTTCATTATTTTTTTTAAGGGTTAAATTTAAATAATTCAAGACCAATGATCTTTTTGCAAAAGACACATGAATTTAAGGGATAAATTCGGTTGAAAACAGGGGTGAAATTGAAGAAATTAGAAGTTTGAAGGTAATTAAAGATAAAATTAAAAATACCCAAAACTAAGAATCAAAATGAAAAACACACTGGAATCAGGGGGTGCTTTTAAAACTTGTCAAGGGTGAAATTGAATTGATTCTTAGAATCACAATTCAATTGAGGACTTATTTGAATAATTAAAAGTTTAAGGACTGGAATTAAAAGAGGAAGTTTAAAACCTAATTTTACCCTAAACACCAAAACGACATTGTATCATTTAAATGAAACAATATATTTTGGCTATATGTTTTTATCAACACTAAGTCAAAAAAATAATAGGCAGACGACGCGTCGTCTAACTATTATTCATCATCTTCCCCAATGAACTTGAAAATGACAACTCTAATGCCACCATTCCAGGTTCCTCTCTCTCTTATACCTTCAGCATACAAGAAAAGAAACGTACCACCTTCGTGACCTAACAATGTACTACACCCTCAGCTCGAAAACCGTTGATTTATCACCTAGAAAATCAATGAAAAAATGGCTCGAATCTTATAACATGATCAACCTTACAACCTGGTTTTGTAGGACCAGGTTATTGGTTTGTGGCCAGCAGATGGGATCTTTCCCAAATGAATCAACAACCACAAATCATGCTCATAAGAGCCCCCATACTCTTCTCTCAACCTATATAAATAGCGGTAGATTTCATGTAAGAGGAGAAGAGAAAAAACCAAAGAAAAACCATCCCAACACCAACTTCTTTTTTTTTTAAAGACAAACCTTCTCTTACAAGACCAGAAATAAACCATCCCCTAAACTACCCGTAATACAGCCTTCCACCCAATATTCTACCAAAAATAAACCAACGGTTCACCCTAGCCAAAAAGAATCCTAAAAAAACCAACCCAATAGCCATCCTCATCATTGTTTTTCTTTCTTCTCCAATAATATCAACCTGGTACAGTCACTACCTCCCAAACACAGCAGCTACCTTGAGCTCCACCAAGTCACTAACTACTCCAGCAACGCTACCAACCAGCCAACAGACTACCCCTAAGCCAGGTAATCTCACTTCTCCTTTTTCTTCTCTTAAAGCGTATTGTTGCATGCAGAACATGAATTAATTCACGTCCTATAGCTGCTGGTGTTTGTTAACAAAGAAGGGAGAATGGGTTGGACTTTTGTTTTAGTCAGCCCGTATAGTTGGGATGGGTCCAGCCTATAAAAACGAAGAAGAAATGGCCTTGTTGGGCCATCTGTTGGTCTAATAAAACAAGTTAGGTTGGGCCTGAGCCTATCTTGTATACGTGGGCTTGGGCCTCTGGCTTAATAGGCCCAAACCTATACATAAAAACATGTTTGGCCCAACCCATTTTTCCTTAAGAAATAAGGTCATGTTTGGCTCCTAAGAGTATGTTTGCCAAACACGCCTTTAAGACATTTTTATGCCTCTGATTTTAGACTAAGGGCCCATTTGGCAAACACACCTTAAGCTTGTTCCTTTAGTTTTAATTTGTCTTATATTTGTGTGTTTAGCCAAACAGATCCTTAAATTTTTCAAAAAAAGTATGAAAATATTCAGGGAATATTTTGAAATAATTTATGGGTCCTTCGTGTGTTTTTAAAATATTTTTGTCTAATATCGGGCTATAGACTTACATTATAAGATACGGGTCTGATATTAAAAATACTTGATTTTTCTCCAAAAATTCAAAAACAATTTCCTTGTTTCATAAAACGCAATAAACACGTTTTTCTTCAAGAATTTAATTTAATATTGGGTTGTAAACTTACATTGTAAGATAAAGAACGATATTAAAAATATGTGGTTTTTTCTGGAATTTAAAAAAAATAAAATCAAAAATAAAAAAATTCATCATTTCAAAACATAAAAATATGTTTTGTTTTTGTGCATACGACTAAATTTTAAAGGTTTCATACATATATTCTAAAAAACAAAATCGCATTTTATCGTACAAAATGAATATCGTAAGTAGTTTATGATTATCCATTAGGATTTGGTTAAAATGCCAAAACTCCCACAACAATTAATGTGTTTAATTAATATTCTGAGTGTTAGGATTTAGTTGTAGACTTTAATAATTGGAGGTATAAGATTACACTGTAAAGTATACACTCAAATATTAAAGATATAAAAATAGGAAATAAATGCAATGATAAAATTTGGATCTTAGAACGGTTAGGTTTTAACTTAATAAGGTAGAGACTTCCTCACGAAGAGAGATTTGTCTTGAACATTAGGCAAGACCAACGAATGAAAACATGTCCTAGAAAAATAATCAATCAATAATGCAGCTTACCTTAGGTAGGGTGCATTGGGGATAATGCATCTTTCCTTTATACAACTAGTCTCCTTACCAAGACTCTCGTAGACCATAGGTTTCTTAGTGACCATGATACTATGTAACGACTCTCTCAAATAATAACTTTATGATTAAACCAAAAACCTCTTTCATTCTAGAAAGTAGCTTTGTTATTCAACGTCATGCATGTCATGACAGTAGTAATAGGAAGACGAGTGTATTTGCTTGATGATAAGAACCTGAATGGTGAAGTGTTGAGCGAGGCTTATAAATCCAAACTTGCAGTGTATTCTGGTAGTACTAAGATATATCATGATTTGAAAGAGTTTTATTGGTGGCCAAAAATAAAGAGAGAAATTACAGAATATAGGGCTAAGTATGGAGTGTGCCATCAGTGAATGTAGAACATCAAAAGCTTGTGAGACAGTTATAACCACTTTTTATACTTAAGTGGAAGCAAGAGAATATTACTATGGAATTTATTTCTGGGTTACCTAAAGGAAAGAGAGATGATGATGAAATTTGGTTTATTGTGGATCAGTTAATAAAATCTTCTTTATTCCTTCCTATGAAGATGATAGATTCAGTTGATAAGTTGACAAGATTGTATATGAATGAAGAAGTAAGATTATATAAGGTTCTAGTATCTATAGTTTCTTATCAAGATCCTAGGTTTACATCCTGGTTATGGCCAAGTATTCAGCTAGTTCTAAAGATCAAGTTGAATATGAATACTGTATTTCATCCCCAAACGGATGGGCGATCAGAAAGAACCATTCAGGCCTTGGAAGATTTGTTGATGTTATGTGTATTGGAGTTTAGAGGGAATTGAGAAGATCATCTACCATTAATGGAGTTCATTTATAATAATAGTTATCATGTTACCATGAGAATGGCTCCCTATGAAGCTTTGTATGGAAGAAGGTGTTGAACTCTAGTCTATTATGAATAAGTGAGGGGTAGGAGGTTGATTGGCCCGGAGCTAGTGCAAATTACCACTAAAAAGGTGAAAATCATAAAAAATAGAATGAAGGCAATTAAGGATAGACAGAAAAGTTATGCAGATAACAGAAAAAGCCCCCTCGAGTTTAAGATGGGGGATCAACTATTTTTAAAAGTCGCATCTTGGAAACTTATTATACTGTTTGGAATGAAAGGGAAGTTGGCTCCAAAGTATATTGGTCCTTCTGAGATAGTTCAAAAAATAGGCCCAGTTGCATATAGATTGACCTTACCACCACACTTGTCAAAGATACATGATGTATTCTATATATTATTACTTAGAAAGGCTAAGTTGGATCCCACTCGAATATTATCCCAAGTTCCGCTAGAGATTAAAGAAGATTTGACCTTCGAAGTATGACCAATCATAATCTTGGATAGGAGTGAAAAGGAACTCGGAAATAAAAGCATTTTGATGGTGAAGATACTTTAGAAAAGTTCTCAAGTTGAGGAGGTAACTTGGAAAAGAGAGTTAAAAATAAAAAAAAAATCCAGAATTACTTTTTAAGCATGTATTATTTTTATTAAAAGGGAAGAATATAAACCCCGAGATGATTCAAAACTATATGGAACTTTAAAATGGGATAAGTGAGTACTTATGACAAAATTAAAATAAAAAAGTAAGGTAAGTAAATAAATATTTATAGAAAAGGAAAATGATTGTTTTAATAATTATATGAGACTATTGGTATAAAGTTATAAAAGAAATTATGAATGGTTACCTGAAATAAATGAATTGATGGAATAAAGGAGGGTAAATAAGTAATTAGCCAAAAAATAAGAATTCTTCCCTTTCTCTTCTTAAAGCCGATAATGCAGCCAAAAGAGTGTTTTCTCTTTTTTCTTCTTTCCTTTCACCATTGAAAGGTTAGAGAATTGTTAGATATGAGTGAAAATAGAGGGTTTTTAAGAGAGAAGAATATATCCACACTAAAAATTAAGAAAGATCAAAAGGACAGAAAATTGAGTTAAAGAGAGAAAGTGAAGAAAGAAGAGAGAAAAAAGGGAGAGACATATTAAAATTTCAACTTGTTGATTTTTAAAATATATGTATAACCAGGTAAGATATTTGGAACCCCTTTATATCAATTTGAACAAAAGTTATATGATTTTGAGCAAAATTGAATTAGGGTTCTTGAGATGAAATTAGGGAAAAAATGAATTTCTTAGAAATTAAATTTTTAAGATCCTTGTAGGTTGCTGTGGAAGTGAAATCATGGAAGAATGATGAATAAAAGTGATAGGTATAAAACTTATAAGGGCCAATCATGTAAGGAATAAAATGGGAAATTATGTATTTATGATATTGTTCATTAATTGTGCTATAAATGTATGTACGATATGTGAATGATGATTTTAATTGAGTAGAATTAATTAGATAATGAAGTATTGAATGGTTGAATGGTTGGCATAGAGGGATGAAATTGTAAATTTTTAGAGAATTTGTAAATTGTATGGAATTGTGTAAAATTGATATGGTTGACATGTGATATGGAGAGAAATTTGCCAAATAATGGATAATCAAGGTAAAATAATCATAAGGAAATGATTAAAGCTAGTGTCGGCCAAGGTGAAAGGAAAGGGAAGGAATTTAAATTTATGGATTAATTGAAAAATTACTTCATGCCAAAATATTAATGCACAAAGAAGTGTTATTAGTGTTATGCATTAATGAGAATGTATTTTGTATCATCATATACATATGAGCGGCATCTTTTGGGTCATCTTATATGTATGCAAAGGAGTGGGTTCGAAGTTCAATTCTCACCATCCATACAAGTCCAACACTCATTTCAAATCCCAAGCCTGTCGGCCTGAGGGAGGCCCATGAATTTTATTAGATAATAAACCAAAGGATTTTATTACTACTAGTGGGAATCAAGCCCACAACCTTAACCTTGCCCGATTATCCTAATTTTTTTATAAAATGGTTAAAAAATATATTAATTTGGTTTACTGATCATATGAATATTTAAACCAATAACATGTTTTTTAGTTATATTTATAATCATTGTCGCATGTGTACAGCGTCGCGATGATTATCCTTTCAGGTCGGGATAGTCTGGAACGATGTGGGTGGAAAAGGACAATAAATTCTTGTCCATTTTCAGTATATAAAGAAAATGGGAGTCGCCACTTGGAATTTTGGTTACTGGAAACCCTAACTGATCTCAGAATTCGAGTAAACGGACTGATTGCGTATAGAGAAGGTATTAACACCCCTAATGCGCCTTACTTGAGGTAAGTTGCATTGTTTTTTATTGTTTATTATGGTTTGATTATGTCTATCTCTACCGACTTACTATGGCGGGTTTGATACAATGAACAATTTTTTAGGTCAAGTACTTAGTACGGGAATGTGAACTATCCTCAATTATTGTTGAGACTTCTTTTGGGGTAAAACTAGAATTTTTGCTCCCGCGTCATTCCAAATAATATTTCAGATAAAATTCCTTATATTAGAAGTGAATGAGTTGTATTATTCACAATAATATTTTGGATATTAACCTTATACAGGTTTTTATCCTTATATTAAAGTGAGTAATAAAATTATTATCCCTAATTATATTTTGGATATTAACCCCTTTTAGATTTTTTATCCTTATATTAAAAGTGAGTAATATAATTATTATCCCTAATAATATTTTGGACATTAACCCCTTTTAGGTTTTTTATCCTTATATTAAAAGTAAATAATATAATTATTATCCCGAATAATATTTTGGATATTAACCCTTTTTAGGTTTTTTATCCTTATATTAAAAGTAAATTATATTTTCTTGCCAAAAATAATTTTTAAATATAGGCCAAAATCCTTTGGAATTTTACAAAATTGTTGTAAAATCCATGCAATATTTTTTTTCAAACAAATGCCAAAGTGTTTTAAATTTTCTTGAAAAAAAAGCTCAAATAAATTTAGGATTTTTGGTCATATGCAAGAAAAACTAAATTTTTATTATTTTTTTTTAGGTTTTGTTTGGTAAAAAACCATTTTGTTTTGTAATAAAACTAACCAAAATAGATCTAAAGAATGTTTGTCAAACACACCCTTTAACCAATAGACCCTTAACAAAAAAAAAATGGCAAACCAAATAAGGTATAAACCCTTTGACCATATTTGTTTTACCCAACCGAGTTGACCTGATTGGGTTGATCCGAAATCATTGGTTTGACCATAAACCGAACCAAAAATCCTAGTTTGACCCAAAAACAAACCAAAAACAAAACCAAAGTCAAAAAACAAATTAAACTCACCAAAACACAAAAACTCAAAAACACTTGAACTAAACATATCAAACACAAAAAAAATAAAGAACAATGAAGAACACCAAAAAAACAAAATGAAACCCATAAACATGGAACTCAACACAAACTAGATTCGGTCAAAACAAAAACACATACATGTTGTAAATTATGCAAGAAACAATAATCTAGCATCCGATCACTTCAATTTTCACTTAAAATTCATGATTTTGTCAAAATGGGTTTCACTTTAAAACCAAAACCCAATGATTAAAATCTATTGTAAACATGTTATTGTTGCAAATAAACACTAGATTGTTTGTTAATCATGTCTAAAGAAGTGTTATGGGCAATGAAATGGACCAAAATTGGTCCAAATCATTGAGTTAAGGCAATGTTCTTTGCAAGAACATGAAGAACAGTGCCTATAAACCTAGCAAACCTAGAAAAGGCAGCCCCTTTCAAGCCTCCAAAAGTGACATTTTTTACTTCTAAAACATGTTTTATTTATCCTAACAAGTCATACTAACATACACAAATATATTTGAATCTAAAACACTAACAAAAAAAACATCAAAACACCAAAATCAAACTTGAGATACCATATCCAAAAAACAACAACTTAACACAGCCTATATGTTCATGCAAAATGGATTCAAAATTAGCTTTTTTAATCCATTTTCTGCATGAACAAGCTTAGCAAAACTAGGGTAAACACTCTTGCATTAACATGCATAGCTTAAGTCAAACACAAAGTAAAAACAACATTATATATATATATATATATATATATATATATAAAGTTTAAACAACAACTTTATATATCAAAAACATTAAAAAAAAACTTTAAAATAGCATCATTAAATGAAAAACACAACAACAAAGAGGTGAATGCACAATCATTTGTTAAGTATTCCAAACCTCTTTTCTATGCTTGTAAACACAAATATAGAACAAAAACGAATAAAAAACAACTAAAGTAGACCACAAGGGCATGCTTTTAGATTAGAAGGATACCTAGAACAACTACTCTATCCTTTTGTTTTCTTTTGGAAACTTT
Organism: Populus x sibirica; assembly: GCA_019202695.1. Classification (NCBI taxonomy): domain Eukaryota; kingdom Viridiplantae; phylum Streptophyta; class Magnoliopsida; order Malpighiales; family Salicaceae; genus Populus; species Populus x sibirica. Next base: position 494,149 of record JAGMVL010000423.1, read on the forward strand.
TGCCTCTCTCGAATTTGTTATCCTTTTCAAGCTTATGAAAACCTTTTCTTAGGTTTTTGGACCCTCTTTTCTTATGCTATTAGATTAATATTTTCCCTCTTTCTTATCCTTTTCTCCTCCTTTTTTTCTTCCCAACCCCTTCTCTTTGATCTTAGAGGGGTATTTATAGGGGTTTTAAGGGAGGTTTGAATCCATTCTTAACCTTTTGATCTTAAGAGAAAGTTTAAGAACCCTTAATAAGAACCCATGAGAAGAGTTTTAGTGTGAACACAAAAAAAGAAAGTTGGTTTTTACACAATTGTGTTTCAAACATGGTTGACTGAGTTGCCCACTTTCGAGGCTTTGTCAAAGTAATTCTAACATCATCGTCACCTAAGACCACCTGAAGTTGGTAGATAGGATGCACACCTTTCATTTGAATCCAACCTTGATCAATTTGGAGGTCTGGAGCTCCATACCCAGTCATTTGAAGTTGTCAACACGATCAGCCAAAACTTTAGAGCTGACTGGGTTACCTACTTTCCAGGCCTCGTTGGGTTAATTCTAATATCATCATCACCTGAGACCACCTGAAGTTGGTAGATGGGATGCACAACTTTATTTAAGTCCAATCCTGCTCAATTTAGAGATCTATAACTTCACATTCAATTGTTTGAAGTTGCTAACTCAATCAACCAAAACTGTCAAAAATAAAGGCTAAGTCAATCGAACGAATTGTCACTCACTTTCTCTTATTTATGTCTGAATGATGCATCGTCCGGGTGAGATTAGGGTTTTTAATTTAGGATTTAACAAAGTTCGATTGAGTCCCTATTCTTCTAATTATGGCACATGCATCCTTCATTGCTTCTAAACTTTTAATTTATTGCAATTTCACCCTGCCAAACTCATTTGTCAGCTTTTAAGTTGGTTGCCTTTTTCATTTCAGTCTTTGGTTCTGAACTTGTGAATTTAGACTCTCAATTGACTAACAAACTTTCAATTTCTTCAATTTAGCCCCTGATTTAGTCAATTTCAACCCTTACATTCACACACCTTTTCCAGTTTGGTCCTTGGTTTTGGATTTGTGCATTTTAACCCTTAATTGACCAAGCAAACTTCAAATTTATTTAATTTGACCCCTGATTTAGTCAACTTCAACCCCTACATCCGCAAGTCTTTTCCAGTTTGGTCCTTAATTTTGGATTTCTTCAATCAAGTACCTAATTACTTATCAAACTTCAATATTTATGCAATTAAACCCCTAATATGACCAAACTAACTCTTAAAAATTGCAATTTGACCCTTCATACTTTAATTTCTTCAAGTTAAAGCCTAAAATGACTTCAAAAATCAATTTTTCTTTCAATTAAGCTCTCAATAAATTCAACTAAGCCTTGAAAATTTCTAATTGAGTCATTAAGCATTCAATTTTGAATTTCTCTCCTCAAATTGAATTTTCTTTGCCAATATAGCCTTCATCAGTCGAAAATACACTGTCAAAATTTTCATTCTTGTATATTTGATCCTCCTCAACCAATCTTCGATGATTTTCTGGGCATTCTAATATACTTTTCTCACTGATATTTTTTTTTTATTTTCTTCCAACATTTTTTTATGTTTTGTATTTTCTCTATACCTTTTTTTTTATTTTTTTATATAGGTCCCAAAAAATAGGTAATAATAATCATTATCCTTATAAATTAATTTTATTTGAAAGTAACTTCATATTACCTTAAAAATCATACTGGTATAAAAAGAGAAGAAAATTAAAAAATAATTTGCACGGGTTCAAGTCTTGATGATGTTTTTTAATAACATTTTCTAAAAACTTTTTTTATATATACTTCATTCCTTCTTTTTTTTTTGTTAAATTTTATTTTTACACATACAATCTCTTTAATACTTCACATGCACCCCTATCCTTTTTTTTTTAAATATAAGAACTCAAAATGTTTGCATATAATTTCAAATTCATGAAATGATATTGTGACCCATGTTTTAAGGTTTTTTTTTAAAAAAAAAAGTGTTTGGGATTATCATGTTACCATACAATTAGGTAGTAAAATAGAATTTATAATTCCATGAAATATTTTTATTTATTCCCAGCTTCATTCTTCAAATTTGATTTTTTATTGATTTTTTTTTCATTTTATTTTTCAATATTTGATTGATTTTAAATTGATCCTCATACTTTTTATAATATAATTAAAATAGAAAATATTATTGAACCTGGTGAAGTCCATGACGTCTATCATAATTTTATAGGTTAACTCAAATTGATTCAATATATCTTCGTCCAAGTTGTCTGTGGATACATGTATTTAGCTCATTTATTGTTTTGGTCTTTTTTTTTTAGTTCTTTGTTTTTTCCCCTCTTGAATACCATTAAAAAATTAGAATCTAATAAACTTATGTATAAGAAACTTAGTCTTTTATGATTAATTGAGTTTTGTTGAAGATAATTTAGTTTAAAAGGAAAAAAAAATGAGTTTTTTTTTTAAAACATAATATGGTTTTATTAGTTTAGACTTTTTTTTTATTACATTATATGATTTCAGTATTTTTTACATTTCTTTATATATAATTATATATTTGTTGGATTATTTATTTGAATTGTTTTATTTTTTTATACGTAGTTTTTTTTTCAAGTAATGATCATATAATGTAATAAAACAATTCAAATAAATTATTTAGATTTATATAAATCCATATGATTTCAGTATTTTTTACATTTCTTTATATATAATTATATATTTGTTGGATTATTTATTTGAATTGTTTTATTTTTTTATACGTAGTTTTTTTTTCAAGTAATGATCATATAATGTAATAAAACAATTCAAATAAATTATTTAAATAAAACATAATATGGTTTTATTAGTTTAGACTTTTTTTTTATTACATTATATGATTTCAGTATTTTTTACATTTCTTTATATATAATTATATATTTGTTGGATTATTTATTTGAATTATTTAGATTTTTTTAGATTTAAATCACATAAAAAAATATAGATATACTATTTTGATATACATTTCTTAGCTTGCTTCTACAATCATAAATTATTTTTTTTAAATAATGATTCTAGTGTAGAAACATGCTCTCAATGAGATAAACAAAGATGAGAAATATATTTTTGTATTTATTTCAAATAACTTATATCGTTAACAAAAAAAATATTTCTATTTAAGTTACGAAAGCTTGTGTCTTCTGTCCGACTCATTCTTAATATGTATATCCATCTCAACTTTTTGGCACAATTTTTGGTTTAGATCAATATATTTGTTATCATGTATTGATACATATAACTTTTTATTTATTTTATTGAATGCACAGAATAACTTTTTTATTTTGCAATGAAAAATGTTCTTGATGGAAAATATTTATAAAAAAAAACGACTGCATTTCAGGTTTAATAACAATGTCAATTGATTTCTTGTGACGTGAACATTCTTTTTTTATGAAAACAAATTGAGTCCCTAGCGGCATAACATGATTTGTCTTTACAATTTCATCATTTACTTTTTTTATTATTTTTTATTATAAATTTCGGTAAAAATATTAAACTCAATGGAGTTCATGATTCGTATTGCAGATTTGACAGGTTATGTTGTTAAACTCATGTCAATCCAATATGTTATTTGTTTCAATATTGTTTTATAAAACAAATATCATATTGAATTTTTTTTAAAGCATTCAATTTATTTTGAATTGGTCTTTGTGGTACGTTTCATTTTAGAATCTGTAGGATTAATTTGTTCCAAATTATTTTTTACATAATTATAATAATCTCATGATCCAAGTCACGAGTTTAATATGTTAACCCAAATTAATCCAATTTGATTTAAATATGTCACCATGCCATTTTTTAATAAAAAAATGATCTAATTTTTTTTCAATATCATTCTTTTAGTTTTTATTTTTTATTTTTTACCATATATTTACAAACAAAATTATTACGGGTTTGTTTTTTGTTATCTTTAATTTTTTTTGAAAATCAAAACCAAATTATTATTAATCATCCATGTTTCCTTTTATCGATGTGCTCGAGTTTCTTTTTATTATTATCTATGCTTATTGTGTTTTTGATTGTATTGTTTCTACATATACAATTTTGCCTTACCATTACAATATAACTAAAAGGTGTGGAGAAAGCACTGAAGCTTTCCTCATATTTTACTGTGGATTGCTACAGTGCTATCCTTTTTTTTTTGTTTTTTTTTGGTTTTTTGATTTTCTTTTCTAAAATTATTTTTGTTGATTTTTTTTAATATTAAGCTGGTTAAAAATTTAGCTTTGTAATTTTTTTCTTTTAAAACACTATGATTGCTACAGTGTTTCCCCACATAGTTTTATTTGTTATGATTTTTTAAAACATATGGGGAAAGCACTGTAACTTTCCTCATATTTTACTGTAGATTGTTACAGTGCTTTCCCTTTTTTTTTTAGTTTTTAGTTTTTTTCCAAAATTATCTTTATCGATTTTATTTTTGTAATATTAAGTTGGTAAAAAATTTAGCTTTGTAATTTTTTTCTTTAAAACACTGTGAATTGTTATAGTGTTTCCCAACATAATTTTTTATTTTATGATTTTTGTCAAAATTGTTTGTCAATTTTATTTTTTTAATATTGAGCCGCTTTAATAATTACAGCTATAACTTTTCTTACAAGACACTGTGGATTGCTACAATATTTTCTCACATGAGTTTTTTTATTTTTATTTTTTATGATTTTTTTTAAAATTATATTTGTCGATTTTATTTTTTTAATATTGAGCTGGTTAAGAATTTAACTTTGTAATTTTTTTCTTTAAAACATTGTGGATGCTACAGGTGTTTCTCCACATAGTTTTTTTTTTGTTTTCTTTTTTGTATGATTTTTTTCAAAATTATCTTTGTCGATTTTATTTTTTTAATATTGAGTTGGTTAGAATTTAGCTTTGTAATTTTTTTTTCTTAGTGTTTCCTCACAAGGTTTTTTTTTGTTATGATTTTTTTCAAAATTATCTTTGTCAAATTTTTTTTAAAATATTGAGTTGGTTGAGAATTACAATTATAATAAAGCTAAATCATGTGGGGAAGGACTGTAGCTTTCCTCACAAAACACTGTGGATTGCTACAGTGTTTTTTCTCATGGGTTTTTTTTTCCAAAATTATCTTTGTCAATATTTTTTTTAATATTGAGCTGGTAGAAAATTTAACTTTGTAATTTTCTTTCTTTTTATTAACAGAAAATTTAAATCATATAGCAAAAAGCTAAATCATGTGGAGAAAACATTGTATCTTTACTCACAAAACACTGTGGATTGCTACAAATCATTCTATTCAGTCTCTAATTTTTTTATTACCAACACAATTTTTTTTCCGTGATAGAATATTGGCTCCATCGCACATTTAATTTCTATTACTTATCTAGTACTGGTTAGTAATTATAACACTATCAAGCATTTTTTTTTTGTAACTCGCGGCAGCGTGCAGACATGTCATCTCGTATATTATGCTAAAGGGTGTAGGGAAATCACTGTTCACCCACACCTATTACACTATGAATTACAAAAGTAATCCACAATGTATTACTTTCTTTTTTTTGCACTTTTTTTTCTTTTGTTTTTTTTTCACCCACAGTGTATTACTTTCATTTTTTTTCCTCCAATACTTTCCCTTTTTTTCTTTTTTTTCCCCAAAATTATCATTGTCAATTGTATTTTTTTAATATTGAGCTGGTTAAAAATTTTGCTTTGTAATTTTTTTCCTTTAAAATACTGTGGATTGCTACGGTGTTTTTCCACATGGTTTTTCTATTTGATTTTTTTATTTTTCAAAATTATATTTGCCGATTTTATTTTTTTAATATTGAGCTGATTGAGAATTTAGTTTGGTAATTTTTTTCTTTAAAACATTGATAATTGCTACAGTGTTTCTCCACATGTTTTTTTTTTGTTTTTGTTTTTTTATGATTTTCTCCAAAATTATCTTTTTTTATTTTATTTTTTAATATTGAACTGATTAAGAATTACAGTTACAATATGTGAGGAAAGCACTGTAGCTTTCCTCGCAAATTACTGTGGATTGCTACAATGTGTTTTCCCACATGGCTTTTTTATGTTTTTTTCTAAAATTGTCTTTGTCAATTTTAATTTTTAAATATTAAGCTGGTTAAGAATTACAATTTCAAGTAAGGATAAATCATGTGGGGAAAACACTGTAACTTTCCTCACAAAACATTATGGATTGATACAGTTTTTTCTCATATGGTTTTTTCCAGTTTCTTTTGTGTTTTTTTTTTGTTATATTTTTTTCCAAAATTATCTTTGTCGATTTTATTTTTTTAATATTGAGCTGCTTAGAATTTAACTTTGTAATAAAGCTTAATCATGTGGGGAAAGCACTGTAGCTTTCCTACAAAACACTGTGGATTGCTATAGTGTCTCTCCACATGGTTTTTTTTCCTTATGATTTTTTTTAAAATTATCTTTGTTAATTTTTTTTTAATATTGAGCTGGTTGAGAATTACAACTACAAGTCATTACAAATAAGGCTAAATCATGTGGGGAAGTATCGTAACTTTCATCACAAAACACTATGAATTGCTACAGTGTTTCCAATATGGTTTTTTTTCCCTGTTTTTTTGTGTTTTTTTTGTTATATTTTTTTTCTAAAATTATCTCTATCGATTTTATTTTTTTAATATTGAGCTGATTGAGAATTTAGCTTTGTATTTTTTTTCCTTTAAAACACTGTGAATTGCTGTAGATTGTAGTGTTTTCCCACATGATTTTTTTTATGATTTTTTCTAAAATTATCTTTGTCGATTTTTTTTTAATATTGAGTTGGTTAAGAATTATAATTACAATAAAACTAAATCATATGGTGAAAGCATTGTTGTTTTCCTTACAAAACACTGTAGATTGCTACAATATTTTGCTAAATGGTTTTTTTATATGATTTTTTTCTAAAATTATCTTTGTCAATTTTATTGGGGAAAACATTATAGTTTTCCTCATAGAACATTGTCAATTGCTACAATATTTTTTCTCATGGGTTTTTTTTCTTCCAAAATTATCTTTGTCGATTTTTTTTTATTAAGTTGGTAGAGAATTTAGCTTTGTAATTTTTTTTACTTTTTATTAATAGAAAAGCTAAATTATGTGGTGAAAACACTGTATCTTTCCTCACAAAACACTGTGGATTGTTATAAATCATTTTGTTCAGTCTCTAAGTTTTTGATCACCAACATAATTTTTTTTATCATAAATATTAACTTCATCATATCTTTAATTTCTATTACTTATCTAGTGCTGATTCATAATTATAATACTATCAAATATATTTGTTTTATAAATCCGCGGCAACATACATACATGTCATCTCGTTAAATTAAAACAGCATATACATACTTCATACACCTCACTAATAAGCCATCATATGGCATCTACCGTTCAATTCTTCTACGCCAATCCCCCACAGTCAATCTGAGCCATCCGCTATATCCCCAACTTGGTGGTAAAGTGGCCCCATTTTACTCTCCACCGTCCGATTTACACCATCAATGTTACAAAACATCACTCTCACCTAAACTCTTACATACAATCCTTCTTCCTCTCTCTCTCTTTGAAGACTTTAACTCGATTTCACAACTCACACGCTCGCTCTCTATCTGAGTAGATGAGAATTTACTAATCGAGATGAGGGAAACAACAGCACATAGCGGGTCAACTCGGAGCCAACTCAGCACCGAGTCTAGAAAGAATCTCAATCTAATTTATCAAGATCGTCTCTTTTAGTATCATCAGGTCTTTCAATCTTCTCTTTTCGGCTCTCTTTTTTCTTAATAAATTGCTCCTTTTTAGCTTATTAATTTGTAATTTTCTTTTGTATTCTTTCGTCTTGTTAAATATTGTAAATCCCGTTAGGTTAAAGTTGCAATCTTGGTGACCTTTAACCAAGGTTTTGTTGGTGAAAGTAAATTAGGATTTTTTCTTTGAAGTTTTGATTAATTTGAGGGTTTTTTTTTTATGAATTCATGGGGTTTCTTAACTGGTTTGTGTAATTTGTGGTGAATGATGGATTTTATGATATGGCTTTCTTGAATTTTGTGGTTATATGATATGGGTTTGTTTGTTGGTATTGTGACGTTAGGGTTTTTATCCTGGTTTGTTGAATCGGTGATGAAGTGAACTTTGTCTGCTTATTTTTTAGAAAGTTGGGATTTGATTTGACCTTGTTGTGTTTTTGAAAATTCTAGGGTGTTTGATCAAGAATTGTTGAATTTGGGATGGGTGAGGCGACATCTGATACTATGAATCTTGATTTGAATCTCGGTCCTGGTCCTGAGGCTGGGTCAGAATTAGAAGCATCTAATGAAGCCATGAATTTAGATGATTGGGTTGATGACCCTATTATGAGAATTAGGGAAGCTGTCAGAATTGGGGCTCGAGAGGCTCGAGAGCACAGGAGATGGAGACAATTTCAAGTTCCACAACAAACTCAAAGCCTTTCGGTGGAATTGAATCAACTGATGGCTAATTCTGGCCATGTGGGCACATTACAGGCTGGTGAGGGAAGTGTTGCTGCTGAAGAAAGAACAAATGAAGTGCCTAAAATGTGCGAAAATAACAATGGATTTTTGGAAGATGAGGTGTCACAGAAAAAAGATGATGTTGAGAAGGCCAGTGGTAATGACGGGAGCTTCTATGATTGCAATATTTGTTTGGATTTGGCTACAGACCCTGTTGTTACTTGCTGTGGTCACCTGTTTTGTTGGCCATGCCTCTACCAATGGTTGCATGTGCATTCCGATGCAAAAGAATGCCCAGTCTGCAAGGGAGAGGTGACAATGAAGAATGTGACCCCGATTTATGGCCGTGGTTGTACCACCCGCGAGCCCGAGGAGGATACAAATCTGGAGATCCCTGTTAGGCCTCATGCACGGCGGGTTGAGAGTTTGAGACAAACTGCTTCAAGGCATCTTTCCAGCTTCCCAGTAGAGGAGATGATTAGACGACTTGGAAGAAGATTTGATTTACCCCGGGACTTATCTCCTCCACAGGATTCAAATGGTTCTCGTGGAGCTGCTGATAGGACCCAATCCATTCTGAATAGGATTATGACATACAGGGGAATGCGTGCTGAGCAAAATCCTATTGCACCTCCTGATGAGATGGTGGATTTAACTCAGAGCAGACCAACAAGCCCTGTGGGAGGGTATACCCGTCGGCTTCATGACATAGTGGATTTAATACATTCTGGGACAGCCGGCACAGAGACAGGACCAGCTCGTCGGGCAAATGGGCTCCTACTTCGAAGATCTCAAGCACAATCTCAAAGATCTTCAACCCACACTGCATTTTCTTCTGCTTTGAATTCAACTGAAAGGATAGCTGAAACATATTTTCGAAACCATCCTACAGGGAGGAATCAGGAGCAGCCCCAACCTGTTGACGATAGAGATTCTTTCTCAAGCATTGCTGCAGTTATAAACTCAGGGAGTCAAATGGACACTGCCGTGGATTCTATGGTCTCCCTTTCAACTTCTTCTTCCAGGAGAAGAAATGATGCTTCGAGAATCTCTGATGTGGACAGTGGGGATTCTCGTGCACCTAGGAGGCGGCGATTGAACTAGTAAGGGTCCATCTAATTATTCTCATCCTCTGGGAAGTTGCCTTAGATGCAACATCCAAACCCACATGTAAGTGCTACCTGATTATAGTGCTTTCACAGCATAAAGTTTTCACCTTCTGCCACAGTTTTGGACTTTTCATAAGGTGATTATAATTCTTCCAGTGCTTTGCTGCTCACTGTACTTTGTATGAGATATTGATATATTGATGTAGTCATTTTAAGCGCTTGCGCTTCCAAATTTGTACCGGAGCATGTAGGCCAATTTACCCATTGTACATAAAACCTTTCAAGCTTCTTATTGATGAAAAACTGTTAAATTTTCCAATATTAATTTTGTTGCCGCGGGGCTTTAGTTATCTAGGGGGTGTTTGGTGTTGTTGAGCTGTAGTTTTGCAAATTTTTGATATTTTTGATAGTTTTGATGTTTTGAATTAAAAAATCTAATTTTAATATATTTTTAAACGAAAATTATTTTAAAAAAAAACATCCCTTAGTCATTGTTCCATTTAGCGACTAAGTCCCATTCAATACCTAACCTAACATAATTGTGTGGCTGTTGGTAACAAAGTGATCAAAGTTTCAATCTTCCGCAGAAACATGGGTTCCTATTGCTCTCCCTTCCAGACTGTCTCCAAGTGATAGGCCTCTTTCATTCCTTTTCAGTTTCTAGCGCTTCAATTAGCACAGAAGAATCATAGTATGTCAATGTGCATTCTAAATTAAAAGGAAAAATAAAAAAAGATTTTCCATACCATGATAAATCAGAGAAATAGCATCGCAAGTAACTATTTGACCTGCATTTTGTTATAAGTTCAAAGGGTAAGGTAACAGCTGTGGGTTCTTTTGTTTTAACTTTTTCTGCTGGTGTTTTGCGACGCCACAGTAAAACGTATCTCACTTATTTAAAATCCTTGCTTCTGGAATCTTTTAATTTTGGCTGTAGTCTTAGAGATTGAACGGAATGCTTTATCGCTTGTTCCCGTTTCTGGTTGAAGACTTGGAGTTATTTCTGTTAAAATATCTTAAATACGTCATAGTTATTTCTCTTACTATGCAATTTTTTGTGAATGTAAAAAAAAAAAAAATCAGGTTGTAGAGAATTTTTTTGGCGATTTCAATTTAATTTAAGCTAACATGTCAAACTTGAATTGAGAAACTTGAATCGAGAAGGAGTCTTGAAGTGCAAAGTATCAAAGAAAAAAATAGAGATCAAACGTATAAATTCAAAGACAACCTGAATAATGTAATAATATAATTTGATTTTAAAAAGTTAAGATGATATTTTTTTAAAAAATAATGACATAGCAACATATTGGATCGACTCAGGTTAATTTACTAAACTCATGGTCCAATTCATAAAATCTATTGAGTTTAATAATATTTTTTTATTTAATTATACGTTAAAAAAATCATGAAAACCAATGCAAAACTAACTAAAAATTAAAAAATAAATTAAAAAAATTAAAAAAAATCTAATATTAAATGAGGAACTTGAAAAAAAAAATTAATGGACAAAAAAGTCTAAGGGAATGAAGATCTATATAGAATATCTCATGGAATTATAAAATCTCTATAACATTATATTTCTAAACATTTTTAAATTAAAAAAATATAAAAAAAGGATCAAGGTATCATTTAATGAATTTAAAATTATATGAAACCTTTCGAATTCTTGACTTAATATTGAAAAAGTAAAAAGAGATAGGGGGTATATGTAAAAGATTTGGGATTAGTTGTTCCATCTGATGAACTCTTGACTTGGGATTAATACTGTAAAAATAAAAAGAGAAAGGGGATACGTGTCAAAGTAAAAAAATAAACCATGAAAAAAGGAAGAAAAAAGAATGAACAAGAAAATTCGGGTAAACATAGGATTCAGCCATGTTCATGAACATGACTCATGAGTACAGTATAATAGTCAAAGAATCATAAATATTATTGCTTTCGACATAAATCGAAACTGCAACTTTTTTTTATAATGAATTAGCTAACCAACCAAGCTATAAGACCAAGATGTCATGTAATGATAAAACAAATCTATATTAGGTTGTTTCATTGTTTTTTTTATGAACTGTTAAACTGTCTCTTAATATTATAGCCTGTTGTCTTAGGAAGCTTATGTGCTTTTATTTATTTATAAAACTGAAGTTTATGCTTTGGACTATACAAAAATAATGTTCTTTATTTCGTTTATGAAGTTCCCAGTAATCAAAGTCGGTTGCTTCTATAATAGGTGAAGAAATTGAAAAAAAAAGGAAAGAAAAGGTGATGGGGAATATGAAAACGAAATAGGACAGGTCCATAACTAAGTCCTGTCCATTTATGATAAGATTTCCTGAGAGTCGTAGCAGTGCTCAGTCCAGGTCCATGCTCAAAACAATCATAATTAGTGTGTTTGAGAGTATAGTAATTGTTGTTTTATAAAGTATTTTTAATTTAAAAATATATTAAAATAATATATTTTTTTTAAAAAAATCATGTTTGATATTAGCACATCAAAACTATCTAAAAATATACAAAAAAAATAAATAAATAAATTTTTATAAAACACCACATTCCCTTATCGTCTCCGATATCATCACGAGTGGTTGTGACTTGTGCTCGGTAGCCTGGGGGTGCTTCCTTTTCCTATGAATTATCAAGTTCTCGATGGGTGGGGTATGGCCCCTCATGGTACCCTTGCATTTATTTCTTCTTAACTATATGGTCATTGTCCTACACTCATCTACAATGCATGATCACAGTAAGAGTTGCGACCATTTTAAAAATTGATAAATTGTGATATAATTCACAAAAGAACTCAATGTTTAGTTTTTCTGATATGATAAAAATAAATATAGTTAAAAGATCAAAACTAAACATTTTACCTATTAAATCAAGGTTGTTAATTCTGTTTCGGTAGGTGTTTTGTTTTTTTCAATTGAAATGGAATGCTTCAGTTTGGAGTGTTTCGGCGTGCCGTTTCGGGGTTGTATTGTTCATATATATATATATATATATATATATATATATATTCAACAAACACAATTCAAATTCAAGATAAATTAATTATAAATTATGCAATACAAACACAATGCCAAACAAATATAATTTCAAAATTTAAAATATTTCTAAATAGTCAAGATTAAATAGATCTTTAACTTAAAGTAATGTAACTTAAACAAAATATCAAAATATTATGAAAGTAAAATGTTTTAACACAAATATTTTAAATATAAAGTTAGGTCAATGTTATCAAGGCTAATGGAATCTAAAGCATCCCTTGTTTTGCTCAAATTCCTACAAAGTATAAATATGAAAAAAACAACATGAATATAAACCATATATATTAGTGATAAATTTAATTTTAAAAAATTAATATCATTGTTAATGAAAATAGTAATAATAATTTTCAATATTATTTTCAATATCATTGTTATTGAAAATAGTAATGAAAAAGAGCTTTTTATACTTGGGTGGTTTAATTAATTAAATTGAACAAGGTTCAATTTGATTCAATAGTTTTTCAAGAGTGGAACGGAACATGTGGAATGAAACCGGAACGTTCCGGCCGAAATTTAGCCGAAAAATCCGGAACAGACCGAGATTTAAAATGAGATGAAAATTGTTCTGTTTTGTTCCCTTTTTTGAATTGGTATGGAATGTTTCGGCCATTCCGGACGAAACGGAACGAAATTGATAACCTTGATACAAACTACTTGATAATTGATGTAAGGGAATTTTTATGAAAATAGATATTTTCCTTAGTTATTTTTTTTTAATTTTTAGTATCCTAATATGTATTATTATGCTTTTCTAGTTTTTTCTCTATTTGAAGAGAATTTTTTTTCTAGTTTATTTTTTTATTCAATATTATCATTTTCATAAATAAAGACTTTGATGAATAAGAATTGAATATTTTGAGTGTCTCCTCTTAGTTATAATGTTCTTGGTCTTTGAAGATTTTGACTTGTAACAAACCTCGCTATCATTTGCTCCAATATCAATTGGTTTTGGTTTAAAGTCGTAGAGTATGTGGCTGGAAAATGTTGTAGCCAAATAACAAGATACCAAAATTTTTCTTGCATAGATCCCTATGAAAAAAGCTTCTTTAAAAGGAAAAAAAAAGTTAATGTATTGAGTTTGGAATAATCCTATTTGAACCTCCACTACCCTTAAAATTCTTCCATACAGAAGATCAGAGGGGTTGAACACTAGTTTGAAAAGTCAACTTCAAAGCTAAATAGCAAAACTTAACAAAAAAAAAATGTCTCATAGACTCATAGGATAAAATAAAAAAATCAGAAACTACTTGACAAATATTCACACCAGAAACAATATTCAAAATATCATCTTTTAAATGAAGCTCATGATCTCTAAATATTCTTGTCCATTTACACCTCCAATTCTAACAATTAATAACCCACTTCTATATCTCTAAAACTAAGGAATTTTTTCCACTTTCTAATCTGCACAAAAAAAGAAAATGTTTTTTTTGTAAAGGCAACTCATTGGACCAAACATCATGCCAAAAAACATAAGGTAAGTTGGAGTGACCAAGGCCCAATACATACCTCTAGTCACTTGGTAAAACATTCAGGCCATACAATTTAATTCACAAATAAGAACATAATATGAAAACAAGTCCTTACAAGTCTCCTTTTATAAGCAACAACATTGTCACAAAGCCATTACAACTCATGCTCTTCTCTCTACACATTTCACAACTAGAAAATTAAAAAAAAAAGCAATGAAAAAAATTAATAGAAAATCTTACATCATGATTTACTAATACAAATACTCCAACAGTAATTTCAAATGAAAACAATAATGGAATTAAAAAAAATCCATGTGGAATTCTGTTGGCATTACTGACATGTTAAATTATCAATGGAATTGCCTATGGAAATTTCATCAGTGATTTTAAAAGAAATTAATACCTGACAATGGCTCTACTCAACTAATTTTTATCTTCTTCTTTCAATAAAATCAAAACTTCTTTCTTCTCTTCCAAAAAAAAAAAAGTCTGACATCCCTCTCTTGGTTTCATTTTTTATCAAGCTTCACTCCACCAAGTAAGCAAACTTACTCATTTATATTTTAATTTAATTTCTTGAAATTTATTTATATTGTTTGTGATTTTCTTGTATATTTAAGTTTTTTACTTGTTTTATTATGATAATTTTGTTGTATTGATGTATTATTTGTGTTTTAGGGTTAGTTTGAGATTTAGGAGAAATGGATTTAATTTGTTGCCTAAAAAAATTGAGTGTGATTTTATTAATTAAGAGTGTTAGAATTAAAGAAATGATGGGTAATTTAACAGGAATTGATTACTTCTTTTTTTTATCAATCTTGTTGTTAAGTTGAAAATTTAGAGAAAATTGATTTTGTGTGGAATTGATAATAATCAAAGGTATTAGTTTAGGTTGAATAAGTTTAAATTGAAGAAATGTTAGATAATTAGTTAGGTCCCAATTAATTTTAGTCAATTTAGGATTTAGTTAAATTGATATGTAGTTGATAATAATTATAGTATTAATTGATTTGGGGAAAATTAATTTTGTGTAGAATTGATAACAATAGGGATTAAGTATGTTTCAACTTATAATGTGTTTGACAGTTATTGTATTATTAATTATATTTTTCTAGATTGGGGGGAATTGAGTTAATTTGGAATTAAAGAAATGATGGGTTGTTAGGTTATTAGTTGGTTTGTGTAGGTTAATTGTGATTTATTTTTAATAAATATTTTAATTTGTTGGGTAATTTTGTTGTACGCTTTTCTAATTTGTGTTCATTGTTTCCTTTTAGGTACCATGTTTTCAAGAAAGAAACAAGTCCAAGTCCAACAAGAGCGTTCATCCTTTATCAAGTAGTCATATACATCGGTGATCGCGTCATGAATCTATAAAATGATTATGACGAGACACCTAATATAGAAGTTATCAACCAAGGCTCAACTATTGAGAACAAATCAAAGATCTCTTTATCAATAGAGGCCACCACATGTTAATAAATAACATAAGGAGAAAATGTTTGTCAATAAAAAAAAGTGGAAGAGTTTGTTGAAAGTGTTTTGATAGTTATCCTTGATTTAAAATTGTTTATTTGCATTAATAATTTGAAATGTAATTGAATTTTGAAATTTAATTTTGTTTTTTATAGGAGAGATATAATGCCAATATGGTTGAGGAATTTGATAAAGACACTTTCATCCATCCTCTTCAAGTGTGGCTGAAGGTTGCTGCAAATATGGACCTAATAGAAATTGAATTTATGGTTTACATGTGGCATCAACTAGAGAATTGAGAAAGGGATGCATTGTTTCAATTATAGGCATACCATATTCTGACCCAAACTATTCATCAGCAGAATTTGATGAGATTATGCAAAAAATAAGGTTCAAGAACAAATGACTGTTGAGATGGAGAAGATGAGTGCACAACTTCTAGCACAAAATAAGATGTATTAGGTTTAACTAAGTGTAATTATTGGGTGTACCTTTTCTTCCATTCTTGAACCTTTTGATTTAGCATATTTTTCTCCCTCTCCACATTTAGCACCTTCGATGTGATGTACCAGGTATACTTCACCTTATTGATCGATTGTATTTCAAATATAATTTGAATGCTTTATTATTGGTATCTTTTACTATTCATTTTTATTTTTTTAATGTTTGTGTATGAAATTCTGTCTATCTTATTGTTGTGCACTATTTATAAAATTTTTCTATTTAAATCTTCTAGTTGTGAAAACTAATAGGTCTGCCCATTAAGCTATATATGTTGCTTTTGCATTTAGTTTGGGAGAGTCATGTATTTTGAGAATGATGGAGCACTTAGTTATGGTTGTTGTTCTTGTGTCTTTTGAGAGATATGTATTTTTAGAATGATGGGACACTTAAATATGTTTGTATGTTATTGTTGTTCTTGCATTTAGTACGAGGAAGCTATGTATTTTTTGTTCACTTTTGTGGTGTAGGTTTATTGTGACCAAGCAATTGTTGGCTCATAACAAACAAAATTGAAAAAAATTGAAATCTCTAATGGAATCACAGACATAATCAATGTTCCATCTATATTTTTGTTGAAGATTCCATTGAAATGTTCCAAAGCATTTTGGAACTTTTGGTAAAGCTTACACAATGTGTAGGAACTCGGTGATGGAATTGCATAAGAAATTTATGTCTGAAAATAAATGGTGATGGAATTTTCAACATAAAATAGGTGATAAAAGCTAATTTTTAGGTGCATGTATTCTATAAATGATTATATCGGTATTGAAACATGCTTGTGGACGGGATGGAAAACCCGACAAGTTTTTTTTTTTTTTTACAATAGTATTTCATTGTTGTTTTCGTCAATATTTTCCAATTTTCTAATAGTGTTTTTCTACCATTACTCCTCACATTATTCTCTTGCTTCACGCACTTCCCTCCCCCTATTAACAAATATACTAAACCGTGTGGGGGAATCACTTTCCCCCACACACATTTCACCGTGTGGATTACAAAGTAATCCACAGTGATTCTTCTTCTTTTTTTTTTTTACTTTTCCCTTTCCTTTTTTTTTCGTTTTTTTTTCAAATTTTTTTCAATTTTTTTTTTAAACTTTCTTATTTTTTTCTTTTTTTTCATTTATTTTTTTTCCAAAATTATTTTTGTTGATTTTACCTTTTAAATATTGACCTGGTTAAAATTTTTGCTTTGTAATTTTTTTCTTTAAAATATTGTGGATTGCTGTGATGTTTTTCCACTTAGTTTTTCTATTTTATTTCTTTATTTTTTAAAATTATATTTGTCGATTTTTTTTTAATATTGAGGGCGATTGAGAATTTGGTTTTGTAATTTTTTTCTTTAAAACATTGTTGATTGCTACGGTGTTTCTCCGCATGATTTTTTTCTCTCCAAAATTATCTTTTTTTTATTTTATTTTTTAATATTGAGCTGGTTAAAAATTAAAGTTACAATATATGAGAAACTTTTTTTGAAAATTACTGTTCATTGCTACAGTGTTTTTTCCTACATGGTTTTTTTTTATAATTTTTTTCAAATTATCCTTTTCAATTTTATTTTTTTAATATTAAGTTGTTTGTGAATTACAATTACAAGTCATTACAAATGAGGCTAAATCATGTGGGGAAGCACTGTAGCTTTCATCACAAAACACTGTGAATTGCTATAGTGTTTCCAATATGATTTTTTTTCCTTTTTTTAGTGTTTGTTTTGTTTTTTTTTCTTAAATTGTCTCTGTCGATTTTTTTTTAATATTGAGCTGATTAAGAATTTAGCTTTATAATTTTTTTATTTAAAACACGTGAATTGTTGCGGTGTTTTTCCATGTGATTTTTTTATGATTTTTTTCAAAATTATCTTTGTCGATTTTTTTTTAATATTGAGTTGGTTAAAAATTATAATTACAATAAAACTAAATCATATGAGGAAAGAGTTGTAGTTTTTCTCACAAAACACTGTGGATTGCTACAATATTTCTCTAAATGATTTTTTATTTTATTTTAATGGGAAAAGCGTTATAGTTTTCCTCACAAAACATTATCAATTGCTACAATGTTTTTTCTCATGGGTTTTTTTCCTTCCAAAATTATCTTTGTTGGTTTTTTTTTAATATTAAGTTGGTAGAGAATTTAGCTTTGTGATTTTTTTTTCTTTTTATGAACTGAAAAGCTAAATCATGTGGCGAAACACCGTATCTTTCCTCACAAAACACTGTAAATTACTACAAATCATTTTGTTCAGTCTCTAAGTTTTGGATCACCAACACAACTTTTTTTTCGTCATGAAATATTTGCTCCATCATGCCTTTAATTTCTATTACTTATCTAGCGCTGGTTCACAATTATAATACTATCAAATATATTTGTTTTATAAACCCGCGGCAGCGCGCGGGCATGTCATCTCGTATTTACTTATTAAGTATCAGATGGTCCAGTATTATAACATAAGATTTGTTTTGCTCAAAAGCTCGTGGATTAATAATCAAGCCCAGTCACTCTATCAGCCCAATATTACAACCATAAAAAATTAAATTTAGTCTGAAGTTTTGACAACTGATCGTGGTGGAAGTATAAAACATTGTAAAGACTGAGAGGAAAACGTAGATGAAAACATTATTGAGAAATGCGAAGGCTATGATTGAGCACACGAGAGAGTTGTAGCAGGTTTCAAGCCCATGGATCCCATTGTTCCATATACTGTAATGAATTGTACAGCCATCATTCTGCATGTTGCCTAGCCACATGCCTTACTGATGTTCTCCCTTCATTATGATGATGTCGATTAACTCATGTACGACAAGTTATGCTCATAATTCCTACAATAGATGAATACACACACTTTCAATTGTCTATGAACAATTATTTGTTGACAAAATTGGATGGCTATGTAGGCATTAGGCTGTTTAGCACTTGGTTTGTGCAAGTGGATCCGGCAAGTTTCCACCAAAAACAAAAGACACAAATCATCCAGCAACCTTTAGAAGAGAACACCACCACAATCTATTAATGAACAGCAGAAGCTCATCATAATATAGTGGGAGAGTGAACTTGGAAGTATTTTAAATTAAGTTTGGTCTTAAATGGGCCTTCCAAAATCATTATAAACATGAAGATTGGTGGGGTTCCAAGTTCTCTTCATTCCAAAACAATTAGTATTGTTTCTGATGCCCTGCTACCTTTTATTCTGTCCTAGAAATGATATGCTAATTGCCAATACTAGCAGTTTGTGCACTAACATCGTAGTGTTTTGCTCATATCGTTTTAGTTTAAGGAAGTTTTGGACTTTTCTGAATTTTTAAAATCAACCAAACTTCTTTGTCATCATACCCTTGAATTCTCGTCAGCCAAATGGTCCTTCTCTTCTTTGAGCCACAAAATACTTCAAAGAACTGTAGCAATTATTATAAGTGTATCATTATCATCATCCATTAAAAAAAAAAAGCAATTTTTTAGGGTTTGTTGTCCCTTTCTTTCCCAGCATAATACAGCATCCCAGGATGCGGAAAGGGACCAGGGATGATGATGATCATAACGGTAATGATTATGATAATGAAAGAAAGCATGACAAAGTCTTGATAGTGCTGTCTGAAAGGGAACAAAGATCCTTCCATTTCCAGGGTTGCATGCGTGCTAAGGCGTCTTTTAGAGTTCTCATCTTCGTAATCATAAAATAACAATCATTTGCTTAACCAAATGCTTTTTTTAGGCAAAGTTTGCTGTTCATGTTTCTTTTGACTTTTAATTGCGACGACATACTTTTTTTAATAATAAATGGCTAGTGATTCGGAGTGTTAGAACTTTAGTAAAAAAAATCATATTGAATTTTATGATTCTGTGCCTCCCCTTTGTTTATTGCAACAGCCTCCTCCATCAGGGTTTCACGCTCTAACCAAAATAAGAATCACACTGGTAGTAATTTGAAACTCATAGGATCCACGTATAGCTAGGATCGATTTCGTCTGTTCATGGACGAAACCAGCAACGCCCCCCTCCTCTTGTTTACAAATTTATAAATAATTTAGGTATTTATAATTTTGGGGCGATCAGAAGTTGTCCTCGTATCTTAAACCATTTCTTTTTTAATTCAGAAAATCAAGAAGAGAAATGTAAGTGCCTGTAGGAATATTTTGATTAACTTTCATAGATCAACGACAGCTGACTATTATTTTATATTAAAAATATATTTGAAATGGTTTATACGTCTCTGGAAATTATCAGATAAATAGTGAGCTAGAGGGTCATGATTTCTCGGTTCAATCATCTGTAGGATAGTGCTATGGCAAATTATTCAATAAATAGTAATGATGCAATGGAAGAAATCATTGCGGTGTATTATTATTAGCTAATAACAGTAAGCAGTATGATGACCTAGCTATATATATATATACTACTAATATTTCAATTCTGTTAATTATCTCTCATTTGTTAATTAAAGCTTACTTGTTTTACCGAATCCTTATTGATAATGTTGGATTCAGTCTTTTTTAACGACTTTAATATTTTATCTACTAATTAAATTAACTCCCATATTAATATTTACTAAACTAATGGCAATAGAATTATAGCAATTAAGAGTTTCATACTACTCTTGTTACATAAATACAGGTTTTTATTTCTTAGATTCACATAATATATATATATATATATATATATATATATAGACACACACTTTTACTTACAGAAATATAGCATTAAATTTAAGTGTGTCAAAATCTAGAAATACCAAAAACCATAAAAAAAATCATCTCGTGAGTGCTTTTTATCAATGGTAGGAGGTTTATTTTTTATCCATTTATTTTTCAGCATATCTAAATACTAATTGTTTTAAAAGCATGTTTAGATGTATTAAATCGATTGTTGGTATCAAAGCTAGTAATAATACCTCTTTCTTGATAAACTTTTCTTTGCGGATGAATAAAAGTTTTTATCTACCTTGATATCTATGTTGATATCTCTGTTTATAAATTTTTTTGCTCAAATAAATTAATTGATCTACTTAATTATATCTGTAAGAATTTTAGGAATAGCATTGGTTTCCAAATTGAAATAATGATTTTGACTTTATATATGGCTTGAAAGTTTAGTTTATTTCTAATGAGTTTCAATAATTTCCATGAATATAATGCCCAGTAACAAAGAAAATAATTGTCATGAACATGCCTAGAAGTGTAGAAATAAAATGAAATTCATTTGTGCAAAAACAAATATTTGGAGATTTTATTTTATGAGTTGTTTTGATGCTTTATATGATTATAAATCATTAGAAAATTGAACCACTCAATGTTAGGTTGTCAATTTTACTTTTCTTTGGGTTGTGTAATTTTAACTTGTGTGGCTGACAATTAGATTTTCTTCATGGTTCATTTCATGGCTTTATTTTGTTTTCTTTTGTGATTCTTTTATGAATTAAAAAAATGATTTGTATGCTATTTTATGTTATATAAAATTATGCCTTAAATTTCACAAAAACTTAAAGGGCTATTGATAAATTCAAATTAAAAAACCTAAAAAATCCCTTATAAAACCCAAGCTCTCTTAGGCTTAGCCAAAGAAAGGACCCACCCTCCCTTAGGCTCGGCCGATAGAAAAACTCAACCTCTCTTGGACTCGGTCAATGGAAGGATTTATCTCCTTAGGGCTCAGCTAAGAAAAGGACTCACCTCTTTTGGGCGCAACTATATCTTAGATCATACTCTCCCTACATCTATTTGGTGTATAAAAGTAATTTAAGGACCCACTATATTTTCATCAATATTAATGTTATGTAAGAGATAATGTGGAAAAATCCTTTAAAGGCCCACCATATTCCCGTCTGTATTAATACATATACCAGGGGTATTTTCTTTCATTAATATATATAAAAGTGATTTAAGGACCCATTATATTTCCATCAATATTAATGTTATGTAAGAGATAATGTGGAAAAATCCTTTAAGGGCCCACCATATTCCCGTCTATATTAATACATATACCAGGGGTATTTTCTTTCATTAATATATATAAAAGTGATTTAAGGACCCACTATATTTCCATCAATATTAATGTTATGTAAGAGATAATGTGGAAAAGTCATTTAAGGGCCTACCATATTCCCGTCTATATTAATACATATACCAGGGGTATTTTCTTTCATTAATATATATATTAGGGATATTTCCCATTAAAATTAATATATATGTCAGAGATATTTTTTCTTTATAATATTATCAGGAAAATATTACATTTAAGCCTCTCATCTCCATAAAAAAACTTATGGGTTATAAATAGATTATGAATCCTTTAAATAAAGGGTTCAGAATCTTCATTCTCTATTATATATTTATTTTCAGGGTATCATCTCTTTGTAATATTATTTCATTTTATCTCAAAAAGTCACTACCTCAATTATGAGATAATCTTCAAATTCACCAAAGAGGACCTTTTACTAGTATCAAGCACTCGCCTCCAGCCACATTGGCTAGGAAAAATGAATCAGATTTCTAAACTTAAAAGATTAATCGATTATCCAAGACATAAGCATTGTCCCCAAACTACGTAGATTTTCTGGAACATCATCAATACATATCTTGTCTCATATTATACCAAGTCTATATAAATTAAATTTCATGATTATTAAAAATTTTAATATGATAACTAGACTATAATAAAACACCTATTATCACAATAAACCAAAATTTGAGATGACATTAATTCCCTCGCATTAAAATAGCATGCTATAATAAATATGTTAATATTAAATTGTTATCAATATTTTAATAACAATATGGTATTTTTTATTTGATTTTTTTATTTAGTTTTTTAACATTATGTTTATTGAAGATTTATTTTTTTTAATTTGTTCCTCATCATTTTCTATGAAACTACCGTATTCTCGACAAAACATCGTGTTATTGGGTTGTTACTTGATTTTGAGAAAATCTATATGATTTTATTTTTTTCATGACATTGCAAGTTAGGGATCAAAAATTATTAAAAATAGTCCATGATTTAGATCATTATGTTAATTCGTGAATTCGTGATGACTCGAGTAGCTATCAATCATCCAGCCTATTTTTGGATTGAATATTGTTATCAATGTCTTAACTTCACTACTTTGTCTTTGGTTTGCAATGGAATCTTTTATTATTATTTATTTACCTATATAATCATCAATCTATTTTATTAAATTTATAAACTGAATTTTAAGTACATGATTTATTTATTTTTTTATCCGCTAAAAAAACACATTATCAACACCAAAACATATTTTGTATGTGACCCACGGGCAAACCTGAGCCAATTAGCTAGTTAATTGTTATATCTATCATGAATTAGCGATGACACATTTATGTCACAATTTTCTTGTGGTGGGAGAAATTACGACCACTCCACCATATCAAGACCGTGCAACATTCAGAGCATTAAGGTTTGTGGATGAGACTGAAAGGCATGATTTGAATGTAAGAACTCTTAGCAAATTGACTGTTTTGTTGGGACATATTTTTATTTATTTCTCTCTATTTTTTATTTTATTTTTCAGAAAAATAAACGCTTTATGAGATAAGTTATATTGGAATTCATATATCTTTTAGGTTCTTTTAATGTACCCTTAAGTAACGGTGACATTCTCTTGTTGTACATTACCTTTTTTTTCAACTCGTTTATATGACACTTTTTAATTAAAATAACCCTTTTATTTATGAAATTATATAATAATAAACAAAGTAAAAAAGTAAAAATTTATTTTATTCTTATTAATTAGGTTTATTTAGTTATTTTTTCTTCATTAATTTTTGTTCTTTTAATAATTTAATTTTCATTTTAAAAAGAACAATTTTAAAAATAAAAAGTTATTGTCTGTTAAAAAAGTTGTTATACATT
The DNA here is from genome assembly GCA_019202695.1 of Populus x sibirica. NCBI lineage: Eukaryota > Viridiplantae > Streptophyta > Magnoliopsida > Malpighiales > Salicaceae > Populus > Populus x sibirica. The sequence goes on from JAGMVL010000423.1 coordinate 518,107, forward strand.
GAAATTGATAAGTTGATATAATATTTTATAGATGTATTAATTAATTGAAGAACTTTTACACGAAAAAATAATAAGCAAAGGAACTCAAATTAATATAAAAAATAGTAGAAGATCCTAATAAAAATAATTGCAAGAGTACAACCCCTGAATCCTTGTAAAACCTTTATAGATTCTGTAGTGTAGTGTAGTGTAGTGCAGTGAATTGCGGTTAAAATTATATTTTATTTTAATTATATTTTTAAAAATATTTAGTTAATTAATACGCATCATAATTTTATATAATTTCACTAGAAACTTTATAATTTATAACTTTAAATAAAGTGTTTTTTGTTAAAAAAAAAAGAAAAAAATTAATATAATGTCAAACACACTTAATATTAAATAACAAAAAATGGGTTTGTTGTGTTGTTTTTTAGCACAATAACAAATAAATAATAAAATATCATAATTTAGAAGATATTTTAAAAAATAGCACACTAATACAAACCTCATCTGGACTCTGTTAGTGCACGCTATTGTTTTATTGTGATAATATATTTAGCACATTTTAAAAAAAATTAGTGAAATATAATTAAATTTTGTTTTAGTAAAATAACATAATTTATAGATGTCATAATTAGAGAACCCGGCTTTTATATTTTATTATTATTCATAATAACAACTTTCAAAAAACAAATATTAAATAAAAAAAGAGAGAAAAAAATAGAAAAAAGACCTCGAAGTTTTGATTATGACACTATCAGTATTATCAAAAATATATCAATAAGACAAATCTAATAATATTATAAAAATATTTTCAACGTTTACTTGGGTATGCTGAATAGGTTATATTTACCACAAAAAAACAAGTGAGCCATCGTCTATCTTTGTACAATAAATATTACCCAATCAGGTCACAATTAATAACTTTCTTAACGTTGTTGGATTATCTTATCAAGATAAAACTCTGTTATATTACCGATTATATTTTTAACTATGCTGTTCTTACTATATTTGTAATTAACTTTTCTAATTTAAAAAAAAATCACAAAAAATTCGACGAAATGATTATTCTGACTTGGATAAAAAAGAAAGACTATAAATTACACAACCCCACACAAATACAAGGCTGACGAAGAAGGCTGAGAAAAATCATCATTGAAAAACTTTGACCGCGTGGATTTAATGGCTACAAATGGCTCCGACTCCTATAAGACCGCGACCGCTAGGACCGTCACTGGCAAGTAGGGGACCCTTTCTGGCCACCCTGCCCTTTCAATCCTTGATCTCTCCGCTCATGACCTCTCAAATCTATTCAGTAGACAGTAGACAGCACGCACTCTTTTCCGCTCTGTTCTCGGTTAAGACTTCAGAAATCGCAATATCGCTAATAACATTGTTTGATCGGTCAAAGTGACGAAATCATGCATGGCCAAAGACAGCGCAGGAACTATCCACTCCCAGTAGAAATCCTAGTTAATTTTACAGTACATTATAAAATCTTTTATTTGGGTTATTTATATTATTAAGAATGAAGCTTTATTAAAAAAAAAAAAACAATATGGCTATGCATTTCACCGTAAATTCATACAGTAAAATTATTAATTTGTTTTTAACAAGCAAACTCATTTAGCTTGATTTATGAGGTGGAAGGTCTTTTCCACTAGATGTATTAGCCATTACAATAATAAATTTTTTTTTCATACTATAATCACTAAATCACTCTTAAAAAAAAACATTATGCTTAATTTAGTCGAGGAGTATTTTTGGCTTTTCAGTTTATTTTATTTTTATTTTTTGATGCAAAAGCACTTTTATTATTTTGTTTTGTTTTTGTTATTTTTATATGGTATCAAGGATAATTGGATCTTTTGATATATATATATATATATATATATATATATATATATATATATATATTGGTTGGTGTGTGCCTTGCACACACTAGCAAGTGGGTGTCGTTCATACCCTTTAGGTAACACATGTGACACCGTAAAAACTCGAACGTTGCCTTTTAGGGTGGCGTTTGATGTGTTTCAATGTCCTCGTCACGGTAGTGAGGTGTATGCCATCAAAATATTGGAGGTTGAGCTTTAATTGCGTGTTTTATATAAAATTAAGCTTTAAATATAAACTCATTGATATTAAGCTTTTAATGTAAACTAAGCTTTTCCTGTAAAATAGGTGACAATTATTTTTAATGAAATATCAATCATTTAAAATATAAACTACTTACATTTTATTATTTATAAGTTGACACGTAAATTTATGTACAGAGTTTATTTGTAAATCATTTTTCTTGATCTCATTATCAAATTTTATGCAAGGCTAATTAAAGAAGCATTAACATTTTTTTCTGATCGTCAAAATCTATAATTGTTAATGGTGTAGAAATTAAATTGTAAGAAAATATAAAGGTTTCTATGCATAGAGAGTTCGATCCCTTTTGCCTGTATCATTTATATCTATAGTTGTAAATGCCAGTTTTAGCCTTACATACAAGTAATTCATCATGTAAGAAATCTCATGTCCTATTGGCTGTAGAAAACAATGTTTTGATTGGCCGCTGTATTGACCAGTAAACAGAGTTAGCGTGAGAATGTTTTATGAATGATTGAATCCCATATATGTATTGTTTCATGTGCTGAACCAGCACTGGTGAGGAAAAAAGTTGTCCTACTAGTGAGTGGCAGTAATAAAAATTTGCAACTAAAGAATTTGCAATCATGTTTAAGCTACGTGATTGTTAATATAATAATTACTAAAAATTTATATAATTATTAATTTTAGAACTTATAAAATTAATTAAGATATATAAAAATTAACTCGGACATTCACGGTAATAAAAATAAATATTATACGACTGAAAATTTACAGACAAACCAAGACGAAAATAGATTGTGCACACTCAACCGTTTGTCCCAAATGACTGGATTTTCAGCCATTCGAGCTAGCCCAAATAACTAGAAAATTCTTCTTATTTTTAATTTATAATATTGTGTAATATTATACAATTTAATGGAATGAATGTTAAAAACATTCTTTAAAATTTATATTTTTGGGATAGACAAGGAACCTGTCTAGCGGCAGCATGTTTAACATTAGTCCTGTTAAATCGTGAAGTTTTTTTGTGCAACCTTATGTTAATGGTGATGGTAAACAGTATGTGCGGTTAAGAGTGGTGGTGGAAGGCAGTGTTGGGGTTGACTGTATTGTTGATTTTTTCGAAACACATATGGATAATGGAAACGGTAAATTTAAAAAAATTTAGAAGTCTTAAAGATCTCGCTAGATAGATTTAAAATTGTTTATGGTTTATGTAAATATTATCTAAAAATTAGATGTTTTTTTCGACTTTGAATAATTGCTTAAAGCTGAGTTGTCGTTAACCACAAGTCGTCCAGATATCCGGCCTCTAACAGCAATCCAAACGAATCACCAATGAGAAATCTCTTAAACCCTTTTAGGAGAAATAAATTATTATACCTTAGAATGCTGGCTATTTTCTCTTTTATTTTAGGTGTTTGTGTACTGTACTCTACCCACCTTAAAAAATAAGAGGCATAACATTCTATTTATAAGGAAACCTAAAAACCTTATAAATAACAAGATATCAATTTTCCCTTAAATAATATCAAATATATTATTTTAGGATAGTTCTAAAAATTTATTCAACTAGGCCTCTATTTGATTTTTTTTCTAGGTTTAGAATTGTAAACTCTTGTATTAATTACATTCTAATTAATTTCTAAAATTTATTTACAATCAAGTTATATTTGATTAATCATCTCATTTTAATTTATAATTATTGGTTCTTAGGTGTATGACCCATTAGGTTTTCTAATAAGTTAGCTCAAATATAAATCATAATTCTAAATAAAATAAGATTAAATAAATTAAAATTTTAATTTATTATCAATATAACAATTGATTGAATTATATTTGAATATTAAGTATAATATCTAGCACTCTGTCATGATCCCCTAAATATTAAGAAAGTGATAAGTGATTTGGCTTAATATTTAATTGATCAGTTTCTCGGTATAATTATTATCCTTTCATCATGAATGTTTCGATTTAGACATTATAACATTAAGTATGTATGCTTTATTAAATCTTGTTGGTTCTCATCATTATAGTCATTGATTCTTTGAATAATATTTTGAAGCTCTTTTCAAAACTCATTCCACATTGGTCAAAGATTTCACAATCAATATTATTTGATAACAAATGAAACATTTTCTCTAATTCACATAAGATAATGATCCTCTCTTGATTACTTAAATATTTTTATATAGTTTATATTATACTCAATATTTGCTTATTTGTTATCCTTCATTATGACAACTTTGAATAAGATTTTGAAACTCTTTTCAAAATTTATTCCATATTTGTCAAGAGATTTCATAATCAATACTATTTAAGAACAAATGAAATATTTTTTTTAATTCAACTACGGTGATAAATCCTCTATTGATTACTTATATATCTTCATATAGTTTATGTTATACTCAATATTTACCCATTTGTTACCATTGATTAAAACAATATATGATCAAGATCAAAGCATAACATTTCTTATATAAGATAACTTAGTGATCCCAAATATAAGGATCAATTACATAATTATCACATGAGTCTTTCTACATATATAAGTGATCTCTATATATGGAACTCTTTTGAGGTTTGGACTTAAGACATTTTAGATGATAATGATGAAGGAGGCTGTATTTAATTAAATTAGTAGCAACAAAGGTATCACTAGTAGTATGAGGAGCAATAATAAAGGTCATGGTGAATACTGAGAGCAACAATACTTATTAGTAGAATTGACTTTGCATTACAGTTTTAAGTTTCTCCATTTTACCTTTCTTCTTGTTGTCGGTAAAATCTTGAGTTCCTTTTTTTTCCTAGGTTATGGGTGATAGTAGTTTTAGGAAGGGTATAGTTAGCACTCCATAAATGAAGGTTTGGGTTGCAGTTAACCTGTGGAGACCCGAATAACCCGCTGCAACCCAACAAAGACCCAATATTTTTTTTAATTAACAAAAAAATTAGTTTTAAAATACCTATTTGATTGTTATACCAAGCCAAGAAATTAATGTATAAATACCTTGCACCTAGCCTCACATATTTTTGGTGGGTGCTCCCCAAAACAAAGCATCTAAAATAAAATATAGTGCTTTCATTTTAAAGGTAAAAAATGAATTCCTATCAAAGTAAAAAAGGGAGGGAATTAGAGGTTTTTCTCTTGCTCGACCCAACCCTATGCGCGAGAGCCATCACTCTTTCCTTGTTGATTACTAGCTCATATCAAAGTTCATTATATAAACATTAGAATAAAGTTTTATTTTTTCAATGCGGGATTGAAAGCTCATTAATATATATATTTTATGTTAAAAAAAGTTATGTTTTTTCAATTTAAGATAAAAAACTTTTTTATTTAAATGATTTAACTTAAAAAAAGATAGTGTCTTTGTAATGTGAAAAAAAAAATTTAACTTTATTATTTAAAACATATATAGTCTACATTTTTATGAATTATTTTTTAATTTTTCTATGTAAGATATTAAAACTTCAAATATTTTTTTAAATTTTTTTCAAATTGATCCAGATAAATTCATATAACCTTGAATTCGGTCCTTTGATAGGATGAACCACATTTCGAGTTTAATAATAACTATGTTATAATGTTTGTTTAATAATTCCCCTCGAAAGTACAACTTACTATATGCACCTCGAAGAAGGAAATTTCTACCCCAAGCCGGTGGATTATAGTTTTGGAGGTTTTTTTTTTTTTTTTATTTCGAGGGAATGGTTTTGGAGGACAATTGAAGAAGCACGGAAAAATCAACGCTGTTGGAGAAGGGACAAAACCAAAGGTGGAGAGGGAGAGAAGCGCACGCACACAATTACAATCACCTCATGATAATTTCAGTCTGGGCTGCCATATATACAAATTGAAAGACCCCACAACATGGGCAGTCGTCGTCTACCAATAATGATTAAAAAAAAAAAAAAAAAACCTCATAAGATCCGATGTACAAATGATTGCTGCTGTGAAGATTGTCTCCTTAAGACGACGCACTGTGACCCATCAAATTTATCCACCATGATTGGCCCTCTCTCCTCCTCCCCCTCCCCCCTCCCTCCTCCCTCCGCCTCCTCTCATCACTATTTTAGTATTTTTCTTGCTATCTGTTATTACATAATCCCTCTCTCTCCTCACTCACGTTATTAATTTATCCCATCCACTCACGTGACTTTCCTGCCTCTTCTTACATTCTGACGCAATTCAGCAAGCATGGAATGTGTTAGCTGTTACACATAATGGTGTCATTAATGCTTGTACTCGAGGATAAAGTAATAATACTTCTTGTTTTGTTACTGCATAGTGCATTCTATTACATACTTTTGTTTTTTTTACCTGCTTCTATTTAGTTTTTATTCTTCTTCTTCCGGATGAGCTCTACTTGAATATTCAATATGATTAAATCATGTCAATTGTCCCTCTTTGGTTAATAATTAAATCATAAATGTAATAACTTGACGAGACGAGTACATATCGTGTTGTTTGTGCACAATTAGTCAACACAAACATTTGTTTCCATGGAGCATTGAAAGAAGTAATTATATGTTTATTTGACCACCACAATTCAATAAAGTTTCATATCTTCGTGAAAACGGATATTTGACCGACCAAAGGGAGGCTTTGCAGTCCAATACACATGGCATGGGGGTTATGGTCAGTAATCAGGGCTCATCGACAAGCTGTAAAGGTCAAGGCATCCGTGCGCCCATGAGCGACGCACTTCCTCCAAACAAGCATCACGTACTTTTAGCTCTGGCTAAGGTTCGATAAAATATCACAGTTTGGTGCTCAACTGGATGTTTAGCCGAGCGGCACTGCAGGGTTATATATAAAATATAATATTTAGATATCATGACCGTGTTTAAGAAAAAACAAAAATTTATGATTGGGGTTATAAATCTAACTATGTCAAATAAATTGATTTTATTTTAATTAGGTAAAAAAAATTGATAATGATAGAAAACAAACTAATTTTTTTTTAAAAAAAGATTAAGATAATTTGGGGGGAAAATACACTTTAGTTTCCAGCCAATTAAAAAAAAATTGAACGATAAAATCTGAAGATAAAATAAGTAAGAAAAAATAAAGATGTCAACTCGCTTTAATTGTTCAAACTTGTAACTTAGGTTATTAGACCGGAACCACTATAAATGAAAAAACTATGAAATCCAATCCCCAACTAAACATATTTTAAAGGATGGAATTTGGAATAAATAAATAAATTAAACAAAAGGATACAAAACATAAATAACAATTAAAAGAACGAGGATAAAAGTTAAAATAATAAATAACTTATAGGACAAAATCAAAAAGAAAAATCACTTTAATAAAAAGACAAATAAAATCAAAAAAGTGAAGAAAAAGAAAACCAATAAAACTTTTACAAAGAGCCAATAAAAAATTAGAAATAAAAAGAATAAGGACCAAATTGAAAAAAATAATATATTAACCTTTACAAAAAGGTCAAGAACAAAAATCAAAATAAAAAAAAAGGATTGAAGTTGAAATATCAACAACAAAGATGACCAACCTGTAATTTTTAGGGGGAGAGAAAAGAAGAAAAAGAAAACAAAAGCCCCATCAACGATAAACCGCCTTACCTCCACCGACATGCACCGTACCAACAAGAAGAGGACGCGATGACGCTTTCAACGACACGATAGAAGGGTATATATGCGGCCACTAAGAGGCATTTCACATGTTTCCCAAAGTGCACGGACGCCTCCCACGTGCTGGCACGTCCGCCAGCAGCTTTTCCCATTTAAATAGTAATTAATTCTTATTAAAGGTCCAAGTTGCCCTTGATGAACCAGAGTGAAAAGATCAAAAGATCCCCGAATGCATGGTTTAATTTATTTTTTAAAAGGCAAACTTGTCATTTTATTGTATTTAAAAAAATAAAAAGACATAAATACCCTTGCATGCCAATTTTAAAATTGACTTGGAGGGTAATTAAGTCACTTTACTATGCTTAAAAAACTAGAAAAGACATAGATACCCCTAATCAATTTTTTAATAATTAATGGGTTGTGTGAAAGGACCAAAACAACCCCAACAGTAAGGTATTTGATTTTGTTTTTTTTTGGAATAGAAAAACAGCAATTACTCTACAGCACTAAATAGTAAAATGTGTATATAACCGGGATAAATTTACCTTGCGCTCAAGTTTTTTGTTACGAGGGGCGACAAGTTAGAAGATTTTCCTTGACCACGGATCCATGGGAGATTAAACAGCTGTTATTGTGCCTGTACAAGACAGATCTGAAAATCAAATGATCAAGAGAACGGCCTCCCTAAATCATGGCCACTTTCCGTCAAGAATCTACGATAGATATAATTAATAGTCTTCAACATGATTTTAGAGTATATCTTCAACACTATATATCGTATATGAGATTCCCTTGATTGATGGGTTTTGGTTACTTTTATTTAATTCCATTAATCGATAGATATTATACACATTCTGTACGATGAAAATCTAAATTCTAAACTCACCATGAGTTAGGAACTCCTCCTTTGGCCTCGAAACTCCTTCAGGCATGGCTTAACATTATTTGCGTAATCTTCATTGGGGTGAATAAAAAAATCAAAAAACTGAGAAAACCAAGAAAACCAGAAAAAAAAAATAACTGAAAAAACTGAACCGTGAAAAAAAACTGATTAAACTAATTAAAATTTTAAAAAAACGACAAGTTCGGTTCGGTTTCTGTTTTATAAGCCTAAAACTGAAAAAACCGAACCGAACCGAACCCAAACTGAAAAAAATCAAGCCAAAACCGAGTCAAATCAGTTTTTATCCTAAAAAACTGAACCAAACCAAAACCGGTCGGTTTGAACTGGTTTCGGTTTTTTTTTTTAAAAAAATAATTTAATTATTCTTTTTTTATAAAAATCGAACGGAATAAAAATTAATACTTCAAATCTTCATGAGAAATGATTGATTCCTTGATATTCACAAGTCAGTCAATGACCATTGCATCCCTTTTACGTAGTTAATATCCAACTCATTTCACAAATAATTAATGTTTCTGGAAAAAAATTTCTTGGAATCCATCAGCCCTTACAAATAGAAATAGATGAAGATCATGATGTCTTTAATTGTGGTTGAAAATATATTAAAATAATATTTTTTATTTTATAAAAATTAATTTTATATTAATATATTAAAATTATTTTAAAATATATATAAAAATTATTTTAAAAAAATTATTTTTTTTTGTATGAAATGACCTTTAAACCGTGTTCTCAAACCGCGTATAAATTCTATTGTTGGATACATATATTTTTCCGTATCAAGCTAGCAAGTTATATGCAACACAGCATAAAATGGATAGCGGCCTCTGCATTTTGCTAATCCATTGCCATACATGATGGGAGGATAAAATAATTCAAATATAAATTATTAACAGAAATTAAAGTATGTAGAAAAGCATTGTAATTTTTTTTTATAAAATAATATGAATTATTATGATGTTTTTTCACACTATTTTTTTTTGTGTGTTGCTTGAACACGGTTTTTTTTTTGTTCTAATGTTTTTAAAAATTATTTTTGTTGATTTTATTTTTTAATATTGGAATGATTGAGAATTTAGATTTGTAATTTATTTTTATTATTTTGTTTTTTATAAGATTAGCGTGGTTTGCGGGTTTGTCAATGTAACCTAGGTTGTTCCGATTTATGGGTTTGATGGGGTGTTTTTTTTTTTAATTGAACTTGACTTTTTCTATAGTCTATTTTGTTTTCTCATATAGTTATAAAAAAAATAGTTTCAGAGAAAAACTATGTTATTAAATTCTATAAAGTTCATGGACCTATTCACTGGTTTGCGGTTCCGGCAAGTTTAATTTTTTTTTAATTAGGTTCTTTTTTTATCCTTAGATATTTAGTTAATTGAGAATTCAATTTAATAATTTATTTTGTTTCTCCTTTTATGAGGTAACCGTGGTCTTAAAAAGACATCTCGATTTTGGGTTGGTGTTTGATAAAAAAAGAAGTTAAATAAAATTATTAAACTTAATAGAGTTCATTATCCCTAAGATCGATCCAATCTATCATTATTTCAATATTTTTTTTAAAAAAAAATGTCATCTTGAAGTTCTTTTAAAATCTAATTTATGTTTTTACCAATCATTAATGTTGCATTTAGACCTATGAAATCAATCGATTTAAGTCGAGTTAGCTCTCATGCGGTTTAATTGGAGTTAGACAAAAAAACTAAATTGAGAGATTTTAAAATTAATCCACTTGATCATATTTAATAATACAATAAAAAAACTATCCATACTCTTAATATTTTTTTTATATTTAAAAAAAAATTGGGCACAACATGATTATATCGATCGAAATAGGCCCGGTTGGAACATAATATTTTCAAGTTGAAACCTAATGAAATAAGGAATAAAAAAAACAATAATCCTGAAATGCTTTTACTGATAAAAATTTGTTAGGAAATATTTTAATATACTATTTAACAACTTAACACAAAACTTAAACTGACTTGAGCATTGAAATTCTTATTTTGTAGGTACCCAACCACAAAATTACAAGCCCGGTTCGCTACCAAGAAAAAAAAAGCTTAAAGATTGATTAAAGTTTTTATTGACTTTATCAATGGCGTTGTTTGTTAGGACCTAAACAAACAACTTGTTCATTCCCTTTCAATTTTTACCAAAAAACTTGCATGGCTTACAGAACTCTAATACATGGAAGAGTAATCGGTCTTCCTACCACAGGAACTCAAATCCCCATAGGAATCCAAGAACTCTTCCAAAGCTCAAGTTCTCAACAACGTTATTTTAGACATACAAAAACAACTTCATTCTATCCAATACAATCAACAGAACAATTAATCTACAACACTAGGTACTCAAAGACAACTTCAATTTCAAGAAGAAATTGGACAAAATAACTTGCCAAATAGGCACTACATTCCAACTCACCAAATGAGTCAGCACTCCCCAATAAATCCAAGCCACAAGCGTGGCTTTTTTTTATTAAACTTATTTTGAGTCCTCTAGTTCATATGATCCCTATCATAAAAAACCAAGACACCACAACGAGAGTGCACCAGCTCCTGCACACAACTCCTATCAGGTAAAAGAATCTTCACTTTGTAACAGAGTGTTCCACACTCACCTCTTCAAATATTATGTCGCTGCAAAGGCTACTCTTGAGAACTATCATGGTCTTACAAACCCTATGGAGCACATACACAATGTCAGGAGCACCTTGGAGCTAGTGACAATAAAAAGTCACGCCATGTGCAAAGTTTTCCCTAGAAATTTTTATGGATTCGCTATGGTATGGTATCATAGCCTTAAACATGAATCCATTCTAGGTTTTCATGATCTCTACGTTAAACTCATCTCTCCTTTCAGCTCTAACATCTCTGCTAAAAAGAGCACCATAAAGCTCTTTGCCATTACATAATGAGATGATGAAAGCATAAGTACATATCTTTAGAGATTCAATGAGGAAATGTTAAATGTGGAGAATTTGATTGAACTTATCGCCATTAAAGCCCCGATAAATGGAATCTACAACCATTTGTTATAGGAAATGTTAGATACACTCACTGAAAAAAAAAATCTTCTCGGTGCCAAACATGTTATAGAAAATTATATTAGGGTAGAAGAAGTTAGCGTGACCAGATAAGATCACTCACACTACCATATACAGGTAGGCTTTCCACCACACCATCAGTCTCCAACAAAAACATCCAGAAGCTCTTTCTTGAGCTCATGACAACACCCCTCACTGCCACAATGATAGAGGTGTTTACTACTGTTATAAGGAAATAATTTTTTCAATATCCTCTTCCCATGAAAAGCAATGCAACACACAAGGAACCCAAATAAGTTATGTCTCTTTCATTAAGATCATGTACATGACATAAAAGAGTGTCATACACTCATAATAAAGATAGACAGATTAATCTCCAATGTGTACCTTCAAGAATTTGTGAAGGATGAGGAACAACATGAACAAACAAAAAATAATACTTGTGATTTACTACTTGAGATAAGATAAAATGAATCTTATAATTGTATCTTTATTGTATTTTAAATTTTCAAAAAGTGTGTGTGTCTATAAATATATATCTCCAAAACTAAGTCTCCATGAAATTTACATGGCAAAGTCTCCATTAATCTTTAGGTTCATACGACCAATTGTCTTCAGGTTCATGCGACCTAGTGTCTCCATTGTCTCTAAGTCCATGTGATCACGTGTTTCAAAGTCTCTATGATCACTTATCTCCAAAACATAGATCTTTCTCCATAAATTATTCATAAATTTTTTTTCATGAAATTAAACATTCAAATACATGACCATAAAGGTAAATTTTTACGGTGTAACTGTTTTTTTTTCTCTCCCTTATTTACTTGATTAAAGTCTTACAAACATGAGTTTACAAGACTTGGCAGGAAAATAATGTTCCAAGAAAAAAAAAAAAGGTCAAAAGCCTGATCCAGCTCACCTGATCTCAGCCTAGGTGAGCTGGGCTACCCTAAAGGAACAACCCAAGCATTTGGGCACGCTCTCGAGCACAACTCGACTATGGGAAAAATCCAGATTTTTGTTTGCATACTTTATTTTATTTTGCTTATTTTTACACATATTTTCTCGAACTATTTTTTATATTATACAAATAATTTTATATTTTCCTATATGCAATCTCATAAATTCTTTCGTTTTTTTACACACAATTCCATAAATTCTACATGTCTTCACGCCAATATTATATTGGGCAACCTTACATGAACAATCAGGTACCGTCCTCTAAACCAACCAATATTATCTACTATTATTTTAGAAGAATCTTTCCACACGATGGGTTATGAATAGTTGTGCTGCTTTACATCTAGCCTTTTTAATTGAGAAAGGTAAATGTGATTTTTTTTTTTTATAAAAACTCAAAGACCAGAGCGACAGAGCGACGAAGAGGCATTTGAAATCCATACCCAAAAGACACAATTTATCTTATTTATTTTTCTAACCAACTTAATAATTTAACACAGAACTTAAACTTACTTAGACACTGAAGTTTTTGTTTTTGTAGGTAATCCCAACCACAAAAATACAAGCCCAAATCCACTTCATAGATGAGAGAACTCAGAGATTCATTGAAGATTTACTTTATCACAGTGAAACAAGCTTTTAATAGTTAATGGCCGGGTGTTGTCGTAAAAATATTTAAAATAACAAGATTTATACATATCTAGTTTGATGGCTATCCCCAGCCCTGACTTCCTAAACACAGTCAGAATGGTTGATCTTTGACTTAAGATTAGTGTGGGTGGCAAAGCGGAGGGGGTGGTGGCGCCGGAGGAGTAGGTGGCTGTGCTCCCCAATACATAGATGAGGTGGGAGCCCATCTTCCAATAATTCACGCATATCTCCCTCTAACTTATCATTAAAGCCTGCATGACTTCAATTATTGCAATGACCCGAAAAGCATGATATGTCTGACCTGCTCACACCCTCTGGCTGTACATCTCAATTACGACCTTGTGGAAAAGCCACCCCACGCGCAGGGGACCACCGCCCCTAAGCTCTTAACTCCTCCTAGCTCTTTCCCTATACATTTATTTGTCAAAACAGAGTGACGGACTCTCATTGGATACCTATGTCTCATGTGGCCCCCCCTTCTTTCTTAATCCAATGCCTGCTTTAGGTACTTAAAAAAAAGACACAGAGGAACATTGGCCCTTTTAAAATTATGCAACCAAACCTTTCTCGGAGAAGTAAAAGAGTGGTCTCTTTGTCTGCTTCAGTACAGAAAAAGGAAGGGGCAAGTTCTTGGTCAAATCTCGTGCTAATCTGACTAATATCTTCCCGATGTCTTTCCCTCTCTGTTCACACATCACGCTTATTACTTATTTATTTCTTAGGTTTTCTAGCTTGCCCAATTAGTTGTTCACAAGTGTAGCAATTTTTTTTTATATTTAAAAAGCTGGTAAAGATGCACTGTTTTGGTTGGTGAGTCAGCGGTCTAAAGCCACCAGGAAGTCATTTTATTTCACGATTACTAGGACCAGTGGCAGTAGTGTAGTAAGGAAATAAGATGTTTATTTTTTTGAAGTTTTTTTTCAGTTTTTAAAATTTATTTTTTACATAAACAAATAAAAAAATATAAAAAAATAAAAAAATAATTTTAGACAAAATAAAATTTTTAAATTTTTGTGAAATGCTATTTGGGAAGTATTACCTGACAGAGTTTAAGAGTATATTTGAATTTTTTAAATTTTAAATTTTTAAGTTATTTTGATGTGTTGATATTAAAAATAAATTTTAAATTTTAAAATAAATTATTTTAATATATTTTTAATAAAAAAACATTTTAAAAAACAAATATTACAATCATCCTAAAACTAACCATATAACTTGGAAAATGCAAAGTCATGAAATAACTCATTGGTGGGTTATTATCATTAGAAAAACACAATTGTGCATGGTAATTTAGTCAAGAAAAAACAGCATGGCTGCATGATCACAACCCTTGGATTACTTCTTAATTATTTCCTCGATCGTATTATTGCAGGTGTGGTGGTTCTTTATTGCTGGAAACCCAATTATTTGAAAGATGAGGAGGTAATAATCGAATTATTTAAGCGTAAAATTTTAACACATAAGAACTTGTATCGATTTAGCTTCAATAGTATTTACTAACATCAAGATAATCTCTGCCTCACGTTGTTAAAATAAAAATATAAGTGCACCAAAGAGGAAAACAGGGAAGAAAAAAGAATTATGTTGCCTTGTACCTACCCCACTACATTTTTTAAAATGCCAATGATTTAGATATTAAATATAATACTACCAATCATATCTTTGTTTCTCAATAACGTCATAATACAACATATTTCCATTTCGTTTCTTCTTAAAATAATCAAGCAATATGCTTAAGCTTGATTGCCATATATATATATATATATATATATAGAAAATCTCTCTCTCTCTCTCTCTCTCTCTCTCTCGTGTGAACCGTTGTGTATTTATATAGATTCACGTGTGTTTGTCAACCTGGATTTGTCGGTCAATCTTTATACCCACAAGGCAAAAGAAATATAAAGGCACAAGGTTTGGAGAGGGAGATCTGTCATTCTGTGTTCGTTTTCCTTTCAGAAGCGCATTTGATTGTTTTTTTTACTTCCTTCTTTGAAAACCGTTGCAACCCCATCTGTGTTTCAAAATATGGAGCTGGCTTTGAGTTTAGGTGATACTTCCAAGCCTTTCAAGTTTCTTGACAAAACTCCAAAGTTGTCAAGCAAAGATCTCGGGTTTTGCATGGGCTTAGGGAGTGGTTTTACTGCATCAACAAGATCGCACGACAAACTAAGTAGCCATGAAAATAATCATCAAGAAGATGAGCGAAGAGTCTCTTCAGATCCGCCACTTCAACTTGTTCTTTTACCTTTCTCTCCTGTTCCTCGCAGGCATCAGCCTCCTTCAAAGACTCGCTTTCCATGGCTGACAGATAACTGTAACGCCACTTTCTTTGAACTAATTCTTTTTTTCAATTCTGTAGCAGTTTTTAGAATTTTGGTTTTGTTTATTTTTCTCATGTGTTGAGTCTCGTGGCTTGGTTTTGAATTTTCAGTGGTGTCTGAACCGGGTTCAACTGAAGGATCAGGGAGAGGGTTTGATGTGAACCGTTTGTCCATGGATGACGCTGATGAAGGAGCGGCGCTTTCGTCGCCAAATAGCGCGGCCTCGTCCTTTCAAATGGATTTTGGGATTAGAAGTGGGAGAGGCAATAAGAGAGATTTAGAGGCTATAGAGGCTTCAAGAGCAAGTGATGATGAAGAGAACGGTTTGACAAGGAAGAAACTAAGGCTCTCTAAAGATCAATCAGCTTTTCTTGAAGAGAGTTTCAAAGAACACAGTACCCTTAATCCTGTAAGTTATAACTTGAATAAAATTAAGTGATTTCTTGATTTTATTTCTCACCAAATCCCAAAACTACCAAGTGTTTATTAATTGTATGGAACTTATTTGATTAAAGCTTTTAGTACTCAATGGGGTTTCTCTTTTTTTTTAAATCATGCAGAAGCAAAAGCTAGCTTTAGCAAAGCAATTGAATCTTCGTCCTCGCCAAGTGGAAGTGTGGTTTCAAAACAGAAGGGCAAGGTACTTTTTCTTTACTTGTACTATCTTTTGAGAATTGATTTTTTTTTTTTAAGATTTAGAATGAATTTGGGATTTTGTTTTTGTTTTGAATTGAATGATATACAGGACAAAATTGAAGCAGACAGAGGTAGATTGTGAGTATTTAAAGAGATGCTGCGAGACACTGACAAAAGAGAACAGGAGGTTACAAAAGGAACTGCAAGAATTAAGAGCTTTGAAAACTTCGCAACCCTTCTACATGCAGCTTCCTGCCACCACTCTCACCATGTGCCCTTCTTGTGAGCGCGTGGCCACCACCACAACCACCACCAATCCATCCACTAGCACCACCACCTCTAAAACATTGTCACTGCCTGCTAAACCTAGGTTATTTCCTTCGTCACATGGCCAAGTCCAAGCTCATCAAGCTGCTTCATGACTCACCATGACTAGTAAAAAAAAAACAAAATGAAAGACAGGAGGAACAGTGATCTCCCTTTCCCATTTGTAAATAGCTTTTCTTTGGTGGTTGTGGCTGATAAATTTTGTTGACTGTTCATCTGAGATTTGGTTAGGAACTAGACCTCAATTTTGTGAGAAGTTAATTTTACCACCTGATGTATTTAATTGATTTTTGTATTGAATACAGTTTGGAGGTTTATTTATTTCTCATTCTCTTGGACCATTTATCTCTACTTTTTTGGTAGTATTCCTATGATTTATTGCTACATCTCTCTCTCTCTCTCTCTTAAATTCCCTGCCTCTTGCCTGCCATGGGATCAGATAGGTCAGAAAGGAGTCTGGATTTTGGGCTCTCCGGTGTCCATTCTTGGCAAAACGAAATAAAATGTATATAAATTAAGAATGTTATTAACAAGCAACAGTCTGATGAATGAAGGAAGCTTGAAGGTCGTGCTTATAAATCATTTTTTCATTCGTTGATGACGAGTTTGCTCACTGCAAATGATCGTGTTGGGGTAAGCAATTGCCTTGTTCAAAGAAAGGAAATTGGAGAAGTGCTCTCAATCATTTTTTTTTTATTATTATTATCCTCCTAAAATTGATTGGAGCAGTCATTTTCCAGGTGTTAAGGTTAGAAAACTCCATGAGCATTACAATTTCTTGAAAGTTCATGGTCTTAGAGTGAAGTAATGTTCTTTCAAAAGTATTTTAAAAAAAAATTAAAATTTTTCTATTTTTTTTTTGTTTCAAATGAATATTTTTTTGGATGTTATTAGATCATTTTAATACACTGATATTAAAAATAATTTTTTAAAAATAAAAAAAATATTATTTTAATATATTAAAAGTAACCCAAATCACACTCCCAACCATCCTCGAGTGAACAAACTACTACTAGCATTATTTATCATCTTCACACTCGTGAAATTGAACCCAAGAATGTCTGACTTAATGTTCAAAGCATGGACCCATTGACCCATGGTACACACTAGCTGGTTGCTTGGGGAGTTCATTTTGCAGTGACCAAGACTAATAAGCAGCTTTAGCCACGTATAAGCAGTAATGCAGATTTGAGATGTGCTCTAATTGACTACCGGTCTAGATCTTCTTTTCCATCGACTTTTGTTGACTTTTTTTTAAGAGCATCTAAAGTGGTGCTCTGGTATCAAATTACAAGCAGGGAAATGTAATTTTTAAAATTAGAGAAGCAAAATGTTATCTAGGCATCAAATTCCACAAGTATAACCTTTTAACTATAGAGTCAAAATGTTATTCAGGTATTGAACTATAGGAGATAAAATATAATTTTTTAAACTATGACGTATCAAACTAAAGGACTCAAAACATTATTTTTTAAATTATAAATTCAAAGTGTAATTCAGACCAAATTATAGGATGTTAAATGTGATTCTGAATGTATTAACATATTCATTTTTTTTTTATGGATTGCAAGAGTAAAATGATGATTTTGCTCCTTAATTAAATAACATTTGGCTTGGTTGATGGGGATAATAAGATCTTTTTATTTTTTTTATGAATAATAAAAATACGAAAATGCTTTTAGAGAGAGAGAGAGAGAGAGAGAGTGTGTGTGTGTGTGTGTGTGTGTGTGTGTGTGTGTGTGTGTGTTCCCTTAAAATAGGAAAAGAACTAGAAAAGAATCATAACAAAAAACCAAAGAATAAAAATAAAAAAAATATCTATTTTCCTAAAAGAAAAAAACTCCTGCATTAGTCTCTTAGGGTTAGGGTTGGAAGGAACTCGTCATTGAGTTTAATCTTTAGTTAAAAACCGTCATTCATCAAGAACATTCTTTTATGCACGAGACATCACATTATGGTTCCCCAACATCTTTATGGGTCTAACCCCATTGTAAGTTCCTAACACAACACCTTTGTATGACCTACCCCATCGTGGATCTCTAACACAACACCTTTGTGTGAGCCTTTTCATTGTGGATCCCACTACTAAGGTTTCGAATGACAACAATTGATGCAGATGAAAACAACACACTAGTTCTCAAATATATTTTTTTTTCGAAGGAAAATCTCCTAGGTAAGCATGTTTTATTCTACAACCTTTTGGAGTCATGATTATTCAGTAACACACAATAAAGTAAAATAACCACCAAGGATCATTGACTCTTTAGCCATGGTTGTTCCGCAACACACAGTTAAACAAAATAACCACTAAGGATCGTTGGGCTTTGATACTGATTGAAGCAGAAAAAAGCGAGGGATAATAGAGTTTGTTACAAGTCAAAACCCTCAAAGACCATAAACACCATAAATATGGGGAGACAACCAAAATATTTGATTTTTATTCAATTACGTCTCCATTTGTTAAAAGGATATCACAACCGTTATATAGGGAAAAAAAACCCTAATAATACCAAATAGAAAGAGATAAATTAGGAAAAATATTCCCTTAAAACAGAAAAATGCTAGAAAAACATCATAATAAAGAATATACAAATAAAAATAAAAAAAATATTTATTTTTCTAAAAAACTCCCACATCAAACTTTCTTCTATCAACTTCCCCAAGTTTTTCTTTGGCTATCTTATGGGTACGTACCTTTTCCTTTCACATTCTTTTGTGCTATAAAAATAAAACTAATTTATGGAGGGATTAGTCAAACCCTAGGCTAGAGAACTTTGCAACACCTTTTTCATCAATGGTTAAAATATTTGCTCTTGATTCTGGACCTCAACATTGATAAAGTAATCAAAACATTTAAACAAGAAATGGGCTTTCCAGGGTTGAGGCCAGTTGTGAGTTCCATGTGAATGCATGTGACACTTCGATGTTTAAATTAGTGAAATATAGAAGAAGAAAAAATATATAGTAAATGAAAAGATAATAGGAAACTGTAAGATAAATTGTATGTTTCTAAGAATTATTGAGTTCTTGTTTATACTCTTAGGAATTACTGTGTGATTGTTGGTGGTTTTAGGAGTTACTGAATGGTTGTTAGTAATTCATGTAATTGTTGGGTGATTAATGGTTATGTACAAGATTGCATGATAAGGCCTTCTATATATGGAGTACAAGATTTAGGATCTTATTTATTTTTACATGTGACTCTTTGAACTACTTCATATATATATATATATATATATATATATATTCATTGAAGTTGTACCATGTTTGCTATTGAAGAACATGGTGCTAGCAAATTGTTAGCTGATGTTATGAAAATGTTAGTGATATTTATAGAAATTAGTGTAGAAAAGAATGCCTCCTCATTAAAAAGTTTTTGCGCAAAGAAAAAAAATATTGGTATAGAAAGTGTGTGCACGGGGACCGAAAAAGTGTACCGAGATAATATTTATTTGAACAACTCAGGGCCTGAAATACCTGAATTCTAGCTATTCGGGGCCAAAGTACCTTGATTTCTAGCTGTTCGGCCATGTTCACGCTTAAACAGCTGGAATGCTGGCGCATGCCATCTTCTTCTTCTTCTTTTTTTGTTTGAATTTTTGTGCTCCGTCAACCATAATTCAATTAGGTCTAGTGATCCCTCTCAACCTTCAGAATCAGATATCAATTTCCAATACCAAATATACAAAGAGCAATAAAAAAAATACGTCCTCACAAGACGACCTGAAGGATACTTTGTTTCCTTCGACTTCGAGGCCGGGTAGAGAACACAAGTCCTCTAAGAAAAAGAGGTAGAGGATGGACACAAAAGCGACACTAGAATTGAATAGCGCTGGTGATCTCACGAGGCCGTTCATCACCGTTTTTGCAGCTTCTATGAAGTTTATCTTCTTCTCCATCTTCTGGCAAAAAAGATCAAAAGAAGAAGGAAGGGGCTGGATTGATTAGGATAGATATTGAAAATCTTCAAGATGAGGTAGCAAACATCTCCCCGTACATTAATAGTGTGAATTGTCTATTGTAGCTACTAAATACCAATCCTACGTGACCTCGCATCTGAGTACTAAGTTCTTCATATAAAAGTATATTTTGTTTCCCTCATAGTAGTCAAATTTGATTTGAAATTGTTGTTGCATCCCTCTTATGTTAACTCTAATTGAAGAGATATCCGAGTAATGCAATGGAGGCCATTTATTCTTTTTTCATGTGTGCCACTAGCTATAAACTTTAGTGTCAAGAGATTTCTTAGGTTGTTTTTCAACGTATGATGTAGGTTATGCTTTTTTGTTCTATTCAAATGATGGATAATTCAATAAAAAAACTTATCGATTTTGAAATTCAATCATTGTTATCACAGAGCAATATAAGGATGATGTGTTGCCATCAGACAACAATGAAGATGACAAAGACATACCGCTTCATGGACTTCGAAAGCAAGACAAGAAACACGGAAAATAATTCTCGTGTGTCGAAATCGGTATGATCTTCTCTTCTGAGGAATAGGCTTATGAATATTACAAAAATTATACTAACAAAATTGGTTCAATGTAAGAAAAAGAAAGGTACAACAGTTGACTACCAAAACCATTATAAAACGGTACCTTTTCTGTTCAAAAGAAGGGTTCGATCAAAGAAGAAATTCTTCAAGATTACGAAGTATAGGAGGAAAGCAACAAGAACAGGATGCAATGCCAAGAGCCATTGCATGCTGGAAAATGGGAAATAGGTGATCTCCCAAGTTTCTCTGGAGCACAATCATCTCCTTGAAGATCAAAGGCATGTGATAGCATCACACACCAAAACCTCTGTGTACAAAGTTGAGATGGTTTACACCGGATATGAAGCTGAGATGGGGAGAAAAAGGTGTACAATCATCCAATATGGGCTGCACTCTTTGTGTACCTGATAAAAGAATAAATAGTTTGCAACCTCAAGCTGTTCAATGCTTATTAAATTATCGAAGGCATTCGCAGTTCCGGGGATCTATCCTTCTTCTATGAAGTTCAACTTGATTCTAATGGTCGCATGACAAATTTCTTCTCCGGAGGGATGGCAGTCCAAGGGAGACTATGACTCGCTTTGGTGATCTTATTTAGGATTGAGGAATATGACATCATTTATGCTTCTCTTTTGAGACTGATTCATCATCGGTAACAAGTCCTATCTGGATGTGCTTTCTTGCTTGATGAAAATGCCAACTCATTTATTTAGCTGTTTGAGTCTTTTATGGAAGTGATGGGCATGCATCAACCCCAAAATAATTATCACCGACAAGAACAAACTGATGGTTGATGCAATAAAGGCAGTGTTGCCAGATGCAGAGGATCATATTGGCATTTCGTATATCCGCCAAAACGCCTTAAAACACCTATCCGCATTGTATATGTAACCTGGTTTTGAGAGGCTCTTGTACAAATGCATTTTTTATTGCCAAACAGAGGAGGAATTTGAGTCAAAGTGGGTATCTTTTGTGAAAACCCATGGCTCAGTAGTCTATACAAGTCAAGAGAAAGATGGGCTTGTGTGCTCGTCAAGAAAAACTTCCATGCAGAACTACAACATGGTGAGGACATCAAAAATATTTTCAAAATTCCACAGAATGAAAACACGGGTCTATCATAGTTAATCCAAAAATATCTAGAAGTGGCGGAGAGATGGCGTTTTGAAGAGCTATATGAAGATTTTTGCAATGAAGTTGCCCAGGTGAAATTCAAAATAGTAGTGCTATATGAAGATTTTTGACACTTGCATATTGTTCAAAACATTTCAGGAACAGTTTCTCAAATGTTTATCAGTGACAATAGAAGAAACTGCCAAGAATGAAACAATCACCACAATATTCAAGTTGACAAGAAGGCCGTAAGGAGAGCGTTGTGGAATTCAATTGTTTAGTTTATAGTGTTGCTTGCAGTTGCAAGAAATACGAGTCTTTTGGCATTTATGTGTCCACGCCTTAAAGGTACTGAATGCAAGAAATCTCTTTCATATACCCTTAAATACATATTAAAGAGGTGGATAAAATCTGCAAAATATGACATGCCATATGAATATGAACAGGAGATGGCTAACAAGACGAAACAACAGAGTGAGTTTGCTTATGCACAAAACTTTAAATGTCATTACTAAAACTGTGGCAATTAAAGAGAGCAAGAAGATAGCCGAGGACTATCTGGACAAGACATTGGAATATGTAGAAGATGTTCTAAGAGCAACGAAGACAGATCATCTCGAAATAATAGACATAAGAAAGGGTATGATTGCATTATGTTCACTTCATTATCACTTTCTTTTGACATCATAGCTTTTCCTTGCACTAAATTTCCACTTTCGCAGGTTAAAGCAATAGATTGGAAAACAACTTGTAATTAGTTTGTTTTGATCATGATATGAAGCGTCTTATAGATTCGTTTATGAATAAGATTACCATAGCAAAACTTAAGAAGAAATAACCTATATCTTATACCTATAATGAGATATAAATGAGAAATATAAATCACAATGAAATTAATTAATTATTCAATCAAGTTCAATCAAGAACTTAATATGAAAATCACTCAACTATACAAAAATAAACAAAGCACATCATATGCTACAACTTTAGAGAAAATTTCATAAACTGAAAAATAATGTTAACAATTAGTTTATATAGTAGAAAGTTAACCTTAATTTGACTTAGTGAAACCCAAACTTAATAGATAGACCTTATCATATTAAAAGCTCAAAATAATAAAATAAAACCTAACACAAATAAATGCATATATACCTTAGTCCCTAAAATAAACTAAAAGATAAATCAACAATATTCTAACTAATTAAAACAAAACCAGAATCAAATTTTGTAATTTGCTGGCAGAATCACATCTCAACTTCAAATAAATGGTTCTTCCTCGTCTTGAAGAATTATAAGATGTACCATATATCACCGGAAAACTATGGATGTCTAATTTCCAATGCAACTAGAACCGTATCAAAATTTATTCTTTAGCTCTAGTTATGGCCAAAATAGTCGAGAAAGGTCAAAACTGAAAAATTTGAATCTTCTTATTCCAATGTTTTTGTAATGTTTGGATGCTCTCCTACAAGCCCTTCTTGAACATGAATAAAATTAATCAAGGCTTATTCTTTATTTTTTGATATCCTTTAGAAGTCCATTTTAGCCCAATATCATAAAGAAGTCTATTAATTGACTACTTGAACCTCTTTGCTCTAAATCTTGTGATTGGACCTATTGGAACCTCTAATGAATTTCTTAGTGTTGAAACTAGGATCGCATCAAAAGGACAAAGCTTTTTCCTAGTGGAAGTGTTAGACAAATCTATGTTTAAGGGAGGACAAACAACGTATTTATTACATCATGGGAAAGTATGTGATAGATAATATATGATAGAGTCGTTTCTTCTAATTACAAACAATATTTGTTTTAGCAATATCAGGACTATTGACAAAGAAATAGATATGTTAATAAGTATATTATCGAGTTTCAAAGGCTAATATAATGCAACCAACTATAAAAATTCTAAGAGGACTAAGGACAACAATGAGTATTTTATCCATTAGTGAATTTGTTTTACTATTTTTTTTCTATTTACTAATTTTATTACACATAATAATCTATTTTATTCTTTCGAACAACTTAAGAATAGAATAATTTTAATAGCTAATAGGTAGATAGTCCTCGTGGTAACAAAACTCTTACTTACATGATATTACTTGAAGTGATTAGTATACTTGCAATCCAAGTTTTGCATCAAGGCTTTGCTAAATCCTAATACAAACTAGACTTCTTCTTTATTTATACTTACATGAGTCCTAAGCTAATTTATGACTTCTGATCAAACTCTTATGATTAATCACTTTTTCTTGATCAATTATGACTCGTGGTCATGTAGTCATTTCTTTAATTCTCATGGTCAATAATGACTCTTCTAACATAGTTAATTCCACTGTAATTGATGGATTTTAGCTTTATCCTCCTGTTTTGTCTTGAACAATCATGGTTCTTTTATGATTGATACGTGGATGTATATTTTTGTTTATGTAAACAATGCTCCCATATTCATTTATTTTTAAAAAGAATGACTATTTTCTCATTATAATTGTACTAAAATTGATTTAGTCAACCAAATATGATGTGGAAAGTGACACTATTCATCCAAAATGATCTATGATGTTATAAAATATAAATGACATGTCAATCGTTTTAGCTAATCAATTCAAATTAAAACAACAAGTTTTAGGTACGATACGTGAGGCTTTATAAATTGTACTTGATCCTTTATCTCTTGTATAAAATAAATCTCCATTTTCTCTTTTAAATTTAAATACTTCTTATTTTTGAAAATTACTAAAACAGCAGCCTCAAACTTTATTATAATAAAATCTATGTCCATAACTTGTTATTAAAATTTCATAGATTGTTTGTCTCATTTTAACTTGTCAACTATTAGTGTTACAAAGAATATATAAAGGGAACACTTTAGTCCATTCTTTAAGAAGGTACCTAATAAAAAAGAAGTTCATCCCTTTACTTTGGATATTAAAAAATAAATACTTCCCCTTCAAGACAACTATGCCACTCAAAATACTTAGAAGAAATCCATTCCATTATAGCCGAGTATTGCTTATGTTGATTACATTAGATGGATGGAAAGACAACAACACCACTTTGAAAAATAATGGAGGCTTCAAAAGATTTTTAACATAATTTAATTATCCAAGGTCAATTAAAAACCCAATAAAAAGCTTTTGCTGCCCTTTCTCTATTCTAGTAGAAGTCCAACAACATCTTTGTATTTAAGTAGGGAATGCAAACCATCACCTTACATGATTTTCACCGTAATAAGTGGCCTTTATCTAGCTAGTGAGAAGCTTTATGATTTCACATAGATTGATCAGTCCATTTGAGGATTTAGCATGTTGCCTCCAATACTTGTGTTAAAAATAAGTATTAAATATGTTTATATTTTTCAAGAACTCATCTATTTTGCTAAGATTACTTCTATACTTATATATGTTGCCTCCAATTTAGGAGTGTGGAGGTTAGGAGTGTATGAAACGAGCTAGCTGCTAGGGTCTTGTACAAGTCAGAGGCAGAACAAGGCTGGGTATTTGGCTTTGAAAAGCGATGACTAGGGTTTTGTTCCAACTTCTCTATTGAGGAAAAAAGACAAAGGAGGTTGCTCCAAGTATTTATATTGTGCCTTTGAAATGACAATATTTGGCGTAGTGAAAGTTCAAAGCAGTCCTTAGAGACTAGTACCTTTTTAATTTTCATCCTCCCATAGTTCTAATTTCACAATATACAACCAAATTTAAGTTAAATAAAATAAAATCTTTCAATTGGGCCTAAATAAAATTAAGTGAACTCCTCTATTTTCTTTGCTTTTTTTTAAAGTGATCATTGGCTTTACAAAACTTTCAATTGAAATCACAATCAACTATAAAAGTTAGAAATTTAACCAATTAAGTCTTGATTGAATTAATAGGACCTCTTAAATTATATCAATTTGTCAAATTTAGTCCTTGATTCTTCAATTATACCTTTTGAACCATTATCTTATCCAATTAAAGCCTAAAAAGAAAATTGTTCAGTCAACTCAAAATATTTTATTTAGATTTTCTTGTCTTGAGATGCTTCTAAAAGATTTTTTGGTTATTTATTAAAAATAACACGGAATCAAAATAGGTTATAACATATAGTGAAATTTTATATATTTGACCCCATTCGTAAATAAGTCAAAAAGGTTAAACTAGTTAGAGGTAGAGGTAGTGCCTCTTCCTTTGGTTTGTATTAGGCTAGGCAAAAACTTTTAATGGACGGTTTTGGCAGTAGAGTGGCTCTGCCAAAGTTATAGAATGATTCGAGGTTCAACTAGCTAAAATCTAAAATGTGGGGACCTCTAATGTAATTTACCCGGCTTTAGAAGTGTTAAACAAAGTCCATTTGCGCGTGGACTTGTCTGCCTCAAGACTCAAGGATCTTTGCCCACAGAACTTTATATAATCTTTTCTTTGAGAAGAAGAGTAGTCTTACGTTGCAAAGAGCTGAAGCTAAATAAGTTCCGTCAAAAGTCACTATCTTCTCAACAAAAGAGTTACCCAAAGCAATTATTTCTTGTTGGTAAGTTCATTTTTGAGTTTTTTAATCTTTGGTTTGTTCTTTTTCTCTGTTTAAGTTGAGATTTCTGCTGCTTTTGGTTTGTATTGTTTGATTATTGTTGCAGCTCCCAATTCTAGTTGATTTCTCAGCTGGTTTTTTGTTGGCTATTAGTTTTTGTGTCGTGTTAGGTGTTAGCTTAGTGAATTGAGCTTTTCTTGTTCTGGGGTACTAAATTTTGGTAATTGTCTTTCAAGAGACATATGACTTTTAGAGTGCTATTTGGTATCTTAATTGATGGAAGTGGTGATGGAAAAAACAGTGGGTTTGGTAGACTTTCTAAAGTAATAAGCTTTGATGTATATGAGTTTGAATTTGGAATTTTTTCTTGGAGGGTTTAGGGTGTGGTATGTATCATCTTTCATTATTATAACAAGGAATTTGTAAAGGAGGAATTTTTGGTTTACTTTTTCAAATTTCATAAACGGGGGAGTTCCTTTCTATTGTGATACAATTGTAAAGGAATAAGAATTGGAGAAAGAAAAATCCTTGCGCTGTTTATCGTTATTCTGCTATATGGTTATCAATTTGGTGAGATAGCACAGATAGGGAATCTCGTAGTTCAACAAGGGCCTGATCGGGTGTTATTTGGAAGGTTTTTTTTTTTTTTTTATTTTGTCTTCAGACAGAAAGATGCAAAGAGTTCGATTATCGTCTCAACAGGCACCGGTACATAAACTAGGGGACTCCCAGATTACATTGTCCCCCAAATTTAGAGTGGGTGTGATCCAATCTTCTTTGTTAAACCCTTCACCAGAGTTTGAGTCATCTCTGCAATGTGAGCCCCTTATTCCTGGGCTTCCTGATGATATTGCACTCAATTGTCTTCTCCGGGTTCCAGTCCAGAGCCATGCAGCTTGCAAAGCTGTTTGTAAGAGATGGCATTTATTGCTTGGTAATAAGGAGCGGTTCTTCACCCGTAGAAAGGAATTGGGGTTCAAGGATCCTTGGCTCTTTGTCTTTTCTTTCCACAAGTGCACTGGAAAGATCCAGTGGCAGGTTTTAGACCTTATCAACTTTTCTTGGCACACTATCCCAGCAATGCCTTGTAAACACAAGGTCTGCCCTCATGGATTTAGATGTGTTTCAGTAGCTCATGATGGTACACTCTTTGTTTGTGGTGGTATGGTCTCTGATGTTGATTTTCCCCTTGACTTGGTTTTGAAGTATGAGATGCAAAAGAATCGTTGGACTGTGATGAATCGGATGATAACAGCTAGATCATTTTTTGCTAGCGGGGTAATTGAAGGGATGATATATGTAGCAGGAGGCAATAGCTCTGACCTTTTTGAGCTAGACTCAGCGGAGGTTTTGGATCCTGTAAAAGGGAATTGGCGTAGAATTGCAAACATGGGAACAAACATGGCATCTTATGATGCAGCAGTTCTTGATGGGAAACTTCTTGTGACAGAAGGGTGGTTGTGGCCATTCTTTTTCTCTCCCAGGGGTCAAATTTATGATCCAAGGACTGATAAATGGGAGAATATGGCTTTTGGATTGAGAGAAGGTTGGACTGGTTCCAGTGTGGTGGTCTACGGGCGCTTGTTTGTGGTTTCAGACCTTGAACGGATGAAGCTCAAGGTTTATGATGCAGAAAGTGATTCTTGGGAAACAATAGAAGGGCCTCCCTTACCAGAACAAATTTCTAAACCATTTGCTGTCAATGCTTGGGATTGCAAAATCTATGTTGTGGGTAGGAATCTTCATGTTGTTGTGGGTCATATCTCTAGGCTGCAGCAAAAGGGCATTTGTGAGAAGAAATGGGGCTTCAGTGTTAGATGGCATGTGGTGGATCCGCCAGATAGTTTCTGTGACTTGACACCTTCAAGCTCTCAGGTTCTTTTTGCATAGCTTTCCAGCTTTATTTGTATCTTGTCTTGTATTGTACTGAATAAGCTGTAATTATTTAAAATGTACAATGGTAATAATTGGCTGCTGCAGAACCAATCCATCAACTATACTGTTGTTTGATGTTTTTTCTCTTCTAATTCTCGCACTGGGATGTCGTTGTATTTTGTGTAATTGTTGTTATCTTACTGAAAAAAAGGTCCATGAGAGTCCATAAACGTTAGTGATTACCTTGGATACAAGCTCTTGTCTTTTTCCAAGTTCTTTTTCAACTTCTTTAATACCAGTATTTTGGTATTTTCAGTAAACAAAACATATAAATAGCTATTACCATGTTACATTTTGGAGCGTGCTTCAATGATTCTTCTTGAATTCTCCAAACAAGTGCTGTAATGGAAACAACGATTGAATTCTTCTTGAATTCCAGATGCGGCAATGATCAGATCTCTCCAGCTACTGCACAGGATTCCAAAGTGGAGTTCTGTCACATGTATACTTGTAGCAATCAGAAAATGATGCGATACAAAAGGCTCGAGTCTGCAAGGCCGGGATCTTGGGGCCATCTTTTTGACAAAATAGAAGAAGCGGAAGACATCTGTATTCAGCTGCAGCGTAGGAGATAGTATCATAGTACTACTACAGCACTTCCACTGCTTTATCTGAAGAGAAGCAAAATTGGATGATCTGAATGTAACTTTATAGCCTATGATTAATCGCACGGAAATTATTTATTCGAGTGTTATAATATATCGCATTTGCCGAAAAATCTTAACACTTGGGAGTTCATCTAAATTTTTGGGTTAAGCACAAGATGATGCAAAAATCTGTCTGGTTTCGATACAGTCAATGTCATCAAGATGGTATGAGGATGATATGCTCACATCAGACAGCAATGTTGATGAGAATGAGATTTTCAAGAAAGAGAAGGGACTTTTGGAGATGGGAAATGAGATTTTAGAGAGAATGAAACCTTAAAGAGGGATGAGGAATGTTAAGAAGGAAAAAATAGTTTCAGCAGAGAAGCTGCAAAGCGATGGAAGGAGGCAGGGCAGGCGTGGATTTACGAGTTGCTAATGATTTAGTGAGAAAGCTACTGTCATCGCCTGTGCTGTGAATTATGCTAATGCGGGTTGCTACTTTATGCTATGAATTCGTTGAAAGAGCAGATAGTATTTTTTTTTTAATTGAGATTTTTTTTATCAAAAAATAAAAATATGTGCAAAGTCCATTTTACTTTATGTACATAGTAAATTCATCACGACAATATATGAAAATCAAATTATTTTCATGATAAAGTAGGGAACAACATATTTTTAACATGTAAAATATCTTCTTTTTTTCTTCATGCAAACAATCCAGACACCATTTTGTTGAGCAAACAGTTTTTTGCTTCAGTTTTTTGAATTGTTGGCAAAATGTTTTTCGTTAAAACTCTTTTATCTTATTTATATTTTTGTTTTTTGTTTTTACAAAAACATGTCTTTTTATTAATAACATATTTTTTAAATAAAAACTTATCGGAATATGAAAAATAAGTTTTAATTAAAAAAATATATCTTCATAATTTTATGTGATTATATGTGGAAAAAAAGGAATAATTCATTTAAGAAAATTATATAAAAATATATAATAAAAAATAATATTTTATTCTCATTGAATATTCATGAGAAATGTTTAATTTTTTTTTTGGAAATTAAGCTCATATATAATTATACTTAAAATAATTAATAATACTACCATAAAAAGTTCTAATCTAATTTGAAAAAATGCTATGTGATTATTAACATATTATTATAATAATTTTATTTAAATACTTATTATTTTAAAATATCAAAAAATAAAACAAATATAAGATGAAAGGACAAGAGAGTTAAGCCCAAGGGAGTATGGATTTGAAAGGATGGATTAGGCATGTTTGGGTTGGAAGGTCAAGCTCGTATTCATGACCTTTAAAAAAACACCTAGGTTCGCTTAGCTTTTTTTTTTTAAAAAAAAGACATAGCGGATAACATGCCTAGGTAAATAATATGTCATCCCTAAAAACAATTTTTTACTATGAGTTGATTGAAAAATGTGTTTTGGGTTCCAAAACTCAAATTCAACTTGTTTTCATCTAAAAAACATTTTAAAAAAAATCCTAGAACATTATAACCCAATTTCTAACCCCAAAACATACTCCAATTATTCTAAAGACTCAAAACCAACTATCAAAATATATTTTTTAGGTCCCAAAATTATTTTTCGTCATGATTTAAGGTTCAAAATAAAGATTTTCTTTTTGAGCAAGGTTTGTATGGCTTTATTGATGGATCAAAACCATATCCACCAACTCTCTATACCATAAAGAACATATCTCCTCCTATATCAAAATCAGATTGAATATATTGGGTTCAACAAGATCAGGTAGTAATGAGCACTTTATTGCATCTTTATTTGCTAATGTATTTTCTCAGGTGATTGATTGTTAGACCTCTTATTCTATTTAGAGAACTCTAGAATCAGCTTTGGTTTCATTGTTGATAACCTTAATTTTGTCTCTTCACTCAAGTCTTTTTGAAATATGACAGCTCTTTAAAGAACTAGTTTTGGCTTATTTTTATCATGAGAAAATATATAATGATGAATTCATAATAGTTGATAAGCCTTTCACTCTCATTGATTTTAACTTGTATATTTTTAAAGAACGATTATCAGAGTTTAAAGATGTAGTGACCATCTTAATCACTCTACCTAAAACCTATTATGTTCTTAAAATTACTAGTTTATTATTGAGCCATGAACCATTACACATAAATGACTTTCATTCGCTCTCCCTTGCATTCATGTTTGTTGATGACATGATAGCCCCTTTAGCCAATATTGCTAGACAATCCATTTTTACTGATAGAGGTGACAATTTTAATTTTAGGATCTTTTTTGGTTGAAATTGTTTTTTAAATAAAAAGGGTGAAAAAAATTAGTGAGGTTTTCAAAATAGAATAAACTTTAGTCGAGGAAATAAATCGGGATGGAATCAACCATGACAAGACATCCAATCCCAATACAAAACCTATGGTAATTATAATCATGCTACGTCTTTTGATCTCTTACTACATGGCTTTAATGACTCTAATTGGGCTGATATTATTGGTGATTGAAAATCTACAGGTGCTTATGCTATCTATCTTAGTCGTAACCTTATCTCTTGAAAGTCTAGTAAGAAAAAAATGATTTCTCAATCTTTTACAAAGGCTAAATATAAGACTATTACTAATGTAGTTTCTTTATGTCTAAACTTAGTTATCCATCATTTTCTTCTCCTATCTTATGGTGTGATAATATTGGAGCATTTTATTCATGGCTAATATGAAATATATTGAAAATGATTTTCATTTTGTTTATGATATGGTTGCAAAAAAAAATTACAAGTTTGGTTTATAGCCACTAATGATCCATTAGTGGATGTTTTTACTAAACCATTTAGTAATGAATTTTTTCCCTTTTTTTCAATCCATGTTGTGATGTGGACACCTTTCAATATATACTAAAATCATATTTGAATGTTTTACAACCTGACCAGCAATAACCTGCCTTGGTTGACTACAATAATACACAATGATCACCCCCACCCTACCCATGTAAAGACACACGAACGAGTGGTATAAAATCACGATGAAGTTCATCAATTCTTCAAATGAGTTGCAAGGTCAATCAAGAACTTAGTATGAGAATAACTCAACTACAAAAGAGAGAGAGAGCAAGAATGTCGATTCCTTTATTAAAAATAGTCTTTTTGTCTAATCTTAAAAAGTCTCTACAAAAAAGTATTTATAATAGAAAGAATTCTAAGTCTAATAGGATATCCCTAATGAATATGGATAATAAAGGCTCTAATATATCCAAAACGGCTAATAATAAATAAAAGATAAATAAAACAATAACTCAACTAATTTAAATAAGACTAAAGTTGTTTTTATAATCTGTTGGCAGAATTAAAGCTCAACTTCAAATGCATGGTTATATCTCGTCATAATGAATTAAAAGGAGTGTGATATATAGATGTATACTTTCCAGTGCAACCATTTTTTTTTAAAAAAAATATTCATATAGTTGTCATATGTAATTATTGAAAAATAATTGTAAATATTACTAGAGAAAGCTCCGATCTTATGAAAACATTATGTGATAATTAAATAATTTTTTAATTATCATTGTAATTATTTATTTTAACAAAATTTTATTTTAAATTATATATATACACACACACATAGAAGATGAAGATGAAGGCCATGAGCATCAAGCCTTAGGCTCGTGTGTCTGGTCTTAAAAAGAAAAGGGAATGATGCGTCTAACTCTTGTAGGGCAAGCTCACAAACCTAGACTATTAGAAAGAAGCAAAGGTGCACCTTTTTCTAAATAAGCAAACGGCATGTCATCCACCAATGTAGATGATGTGTGTTTGCTACAAAGATTTTTTATTGCCCTCTGATTATCGAGAAATCAAGTTCCGAGTTTTTAGATTTCTAAAACCCAGTTTTCAATATTTTTTTGCCTAAAAGACACCCAAAAACTAAATTTAAAAAAGAAATATTTTTAGAACCTCACTAACCTTATTTTCAAGTACAAAACACACTTTAAGTTGCCTAAAAATTAAAAACCAAATCATAATTTTCAAACTTTTATCTATTTTTTCAACATGATTAGACAAAAACCGTCTTTATTGAACTCTTTTCATTAAGATGAATCCATTAACACTAACATTGATCTTTTTTTATGTCGGAATATGATAGGCCAAAAGTCATCTCTCTTATCTCTATCCAACAGTTTTCTCTCTCCTCTTTTTAGGGGCTGAAATGCAAACTTTGAAAAAAAAAAAAACATTAACCATAGTGTAGAAAGATACTTCTATTATACAATATAAACATAAAAACAACCATTCCTTTCTTTTTTTAATTTTAGTCCCTGTTTTTTTCATTTTTTTAACATAACCCTATAATTATACATCGTAATAGCTCTCTATTTAAATTTTAGAAATAATCTTTGTAATAAAGCATACGCTAGAGCGACAAAACATTAAATAGAACTAACATAATTTGCAAGATGAAAATTAAAAAAAAAAAAAACGAGGTTGAATGGCCACAGTACAAAATATAAAAAACTCCCTGGACCAAAAAATAATGGCCATAAAAAGTGGAATGAAGATGGTAATGAACTTGGGTGAACAATGGCAGCGTAGTGAATTCTCTATCTACTTGTAGTTTTAATTAGCTTTTATAAAATGTAAAGGCCGCCCATGTCCTGCTTCACAGTTCTCTAGAAATACCGCTACTGTTCAATCGATTAAAACTTGGCAATCTCTCGCCGTTTCAACACCAATGGCACATGTTTCATCAAACCTGGGCTGTCTTTGTCAATTATGTAAGAAAATAAAATATTCAAACATTAAACATGGCATGTGAGGCAAAGACAAAAGTGCGAACCTGAACAATTTTGTTGAGCAAAAGTCATCTAAAGTAGAAAACAGCCGGTCGTCTTGGTTGTTGGAAATTTCAGCTTCACAGACCAAAAACATTGACCACAGCTAATTTACAAGGGGAAAATGACACAAAAAAGCTTAATCAACATGATCACATGTTTAACAAAAACATATTAAATGGTTGCCGATTAAGCCGAAAAATGCAATAGTGAAAGGATGAGGAAAAATAATTACAGCACAATGTATTATTCAAGGTAAATAAATTTAAATTTACAATCCTCAGAGCCTTAATTTGAGGCCAGAAGAATAATAATTAAAGAAACAAGTGGGGAGAGATTCCCGCCTAGAAACTTCACCTCCAATCTCTTCTCTCCTCTTTCTTCTCTTACATTTATATAAACAAATAGATTTATATTACTATAAGCACATTCACTCCTCTCTTGCCTTGTTTCTCTCATTTTTGGAGAAAACATGTCTCACTGTTTCTTGGATCTTTCCCCATGTTGTTTCTTTGTTTCTATAACCCAAAATTGAAAGAAAAGAAAAACTATACTGCATGTACGTGCAGTTTCGACTCCATATTTTAACTGCAGTCTCTCTAACTTTGTGTGGCCTCTTCTTACTTTACCTATGCCTCTTCTGCGCTTGCTGCTTCTGTTTTTCATTGACTAGAAGATTAGCATAGAGAATCTCATTCCACGCATCCGGCACACCGGGAAGACACCAATGGCTGCAGTCTTGGAAATGTAACGGTGATTTCCTTTCCTCCGGAGACAAGTTTTGCTTCCTATAGACTGAAGGGTGCCCATCCTTCCGATAATCAGTCATTTGTGTAACATTTAGGTATGTGACATGTGTTTTCATGTTTCTCAACACTTTCTCAAGAACCAGCATCTTCGGTGGATACTGCCTTAGGTATGTGACGTTTTTTATGGGTTCAGCCTCACTGTCACATTGCCCACCAGAATTCCACTGTCCACCGCTGCATAAAGACAGAAGCAACAAATATTAAATTACCTGCTCCAGAGCTACAATGGTGCTGAAATTTAAACAAAAATATCAAGAGAACGGCAATCAGCACCATTCCTATCTGAG
Organism: Populus x sibirica; assembly: GCA_019202695.1. Lineage (NCBI taxonomy): Eukaryota > Viridiplantae > Streptophyta > Magnoliopsida > Malpighiales > Salicaceae > Populus > Populus x sibirica. The sequence continues at coordinate 553,186 of JAGMVL010000423.1, forward strand.
AATTCCAAGATCAATCTATAGTTTCTTATTTTAATGTCTTGAGGCCATGAAACTAACAAGATCTTGAGCGTGAAAACAAATATTACTTTACCATTACTCCCTCGAAAGTCAAAAGTGGAATCAAATCAAATGATATGGGAGAAGAATACAAGGAAATCTATCATTAACAATTAAAATATTAATTGATAGCACTTCACCTGAAATGGGAAGCAGAATATCCTCTGAAGAAGACCAGAGATTTCATTGGATCTACATTTGCATCAACCCATCTGGCCCATGTTGTCAAAGCTTTTCGAAAGGCCTCTAGAACATTCAACTCATTATACACATGATTCCCTTCTTGGTAATAATCTTTCCTGCAAATACCAGCAGGTGGTTTAGTTTCCTCCAGAAAACAGAGAAACCGAAAAACAATAGAACCGTAGAGGTAAATTATGAACTCACCCTTTGGAAGTTTTGTCATGAGTCCACCAGTGTCCAGTATTGAAGACAATGATATCTGCACTTTTATATTGACTGGAAGACCTCCCAACTAAATCAAGCCTAAGTGTCTCCTTCATCGATCCATCTTTTTCGTGCATTTCCCATTCTTGAACTAAGAAAGGCGATACAAAGAAATCAATTGTGCAGTTATAATCCTGCCAATCATGCAACGATAGATTTCACAAAGTTAGGAGAAAACAAATCGAAAATACAAGAAATTCAGTTACAAAGATTGAGCAGATGGAATTGATAACCTACTTTGAATAAAAAGGAGTATGAAGCTTCCCCTCGAAAATGATGTCTTCCATTCACTTCAAAAACCTTGCTTTGATCTTTCACTGATCCTTTTAGAATACAAACCAGAGACTCCCACATATTCCTGTTCAGGGAATCGCCAACGAATACAAGTCGCTTTCCTCTCAACATATCCAACATATGACGAGGATTCAACCTGAGCAAAACAATTCAGATTAACAAACCTTGGAATTAAAAATAAATTTATTTGATTGACCCTTTTCAATTGAAGTGCTGTACGAATCATACACCACAACACGAAGTTGACTGATGCATCCAATGAACAGGAGAAGAAACTTTCTAAATCAGGTAGCAGAAGACAACTGACAGGCCAAAAATAATTGGATCGCTTATAATTGTAGGTCCAAATCCTCACTAATCTCAAAACAAGCATGAAATCCAAAATATAAATTGATAAATTGGTGTGATTTTCTACGAACCAAAGCCCCGTCCCAACACAGAAAACTTTCCCCATAAAAAATAGCAGAAAAACTTAAAAAAGAAACTACATACCTTGGTAAAGTGCATCCTTTAGGCTTCCATTTATATTTCTGGTAGTCTTTATCAGGCCTACCATTAATTATACAATTAAACTGCTCATCAATCAATGAACAAGACCCGGGTTTGTAAAGCGGATACGAATCATCCTTGACCCATTCTCCATCAAAAAAATCGCAATTTGCCAAATTCTGCACCCGATTATCAAATCCATGCTTCTCTTCCTTCCCTGAATTGGTTTCATTGCTCTGTTTTGTCGCATTACTTTGTTTCTTCACAAGTGAAGCAGTATAATTTGATGACACAGTCTTACCGGCATCACCTGTAAAATTTGATGACACAGTCTTACCTGCATCACCTTTATCTTGATTTCCAGAACCTTCCTTTACCAAAGAACCTGACTTCGTGGGTGTGTTTTCACTTTGATTTGCTGCTACCTGGATTGTAGTTGGGTTAGCAACTGTGGTTTGATTTGGCTTTAAAACTTGACCTTTATCAGAATTCACTGCAGTTTGAGTTTGATTATTTGCAAAGGCTGGCTCTTTAATGACAACTGAAGAATTAGAGGTCCGGTTTGGTTGCAAAACTGTGCTTTGAGTGAGGTTTTTTACACTTATTGGGTCTTTAACTTCTGTTCTAGAATTGGGTGATAAGGTGTCATTAGATCTAGTAGTGTTTTGTGAAGGCATTGAAGAGAAACCACGGCCTTGCTCTTGTGAGGTGGCTGCTGATGTGTTGTTGGGCAAGAAGTAAGAGAAAATCGAAGAAAATTGAGATCTATGAGAATCAGAAGAAGCAGTACTAGTGCTGGTACTAAAAATATTAGTAAACCAGGGAGAGGATGAGTTTGGAGAAGGACTGAATGCCAAGAAGATAGTGAAAGCAACAAAAGCAAACATGAAGCCATAAGCGAAAGTCACAGTTCTCCTTGTTTTAAGGAGAGAAGATAGGTTCTTCATATCTGTAATGATGTTACCTCCACTGATGGAAGAGAGGTGTTTGCTGGCTGTTGTGTCAGCCATGGAAACTGAACACTTTATCTTCTTCTCTGGTTTCTATCTCTGAAAAAAGAGAGGGAGGGAGGAGGAAATGGTACTGTTGTTTAAGAGTGAGAAAGAGAGAGTTCTGTGGTGTTTAGAAGTCTAAAGTGAAAGTTGATGGTGTCTTAGAAAGAGAGAGAGAGAGAGAGAGTAGTGGAGAGACAGTCTTCTATACGACAGCGTCTAGAGAGATGAAGTTTGTTTTACTATGGGTGGATGAGGAAGAGACGATGGTTGTCATTCATCAAAAACAGGAAAGAAAAGATTTTTGACTGTGATAGACATTGTTTTGAGGAATAATACTCACAATTTAATTATTTTTTATATAAAATAAATTTTTTATATATATTTTAGATTTTTTTAATGAGATAATATTAAAAATAATTTTTAAAAATTAAAAAATTTATTTTAATATTTAAAAATATTTTAAATCATCACCGTTACTCAACCATAATTATAAACACATTCAAACTATTATTTTTTATTTTATATGACAGGGTAGAGATGTCATGCTTATTAAATAGTATTAGAAATATATATATATATATATATATATATATATATATATAATTCGTTAAAACATTTTGCAATTATTTGAAAATTTTATTTTAATATTTTAAAATATTTTAAACCATAATCGCTATCTTATTATAATTGCAAATACATGCATGTTATTAATTTTTAATTTTTATGACAGGGTAGAGATGTCATGCTTATTAAATAGTATTTGAAAAATATGATATATATATATATATATATATATATATATATATATATATATATATATATATATACTCTTCATTAAAACATTTCGCAATCATTTAAGAAAACTTATTAATGGGCTGGGGATACTGCATATTTCTTTCCAAATCATTTTAACCGTTTTTGTAAATTAAATTAGGTGCATTTATTTTTTATCGCATTTCCATGCCGACAATATCTCATACTTCCATAATTCCCTGGATTTATAAAAACTAAATAATCTTTAAATTTGGTTTTTCAATCTAAAATACCATCAATCCAAATTCGTAATTAGGGGCGCAGCTAAAGGAGATTGGCAGAGCCGGGCTTCCGGAAAAAATAATAAAAAAATCCCTTATTCTTCCTTTAACAATTTAGAATTTTATACTTACAACTATTAAAATTTAAATTTTACCCTCTAGAAAAAATTTCTTTTTTAAGTTGTTAAAAAATAATTTAATCTGTAAATATTATAAAAAAAATATTTATATCAAATTTTTTTTAAAATTTCACCGAACTAGTAAGTGTCTATTTGAAATTGTGATAGTGATGGTAATTTAAAGTGATTTTTGTTTAAAATTATATTAAAATAAAGTTTTTTTATTTTTAAAAATTAATTTTTAACATCAATATATCAAAATAATTAAAAAAATTATTTAAAAAAATAAAATTTTTAAAAACATGATTTACCCTAAAAAAAAAAAGAACCTAGCAAGAAAAATTTTAAATCTCCTAGGAATTTAGGAGCAGCTTATCAATAACAGGGAAGTGGCAGGTATGAAGCCCACCTCCTGAATTAGGGATACCCTTGTAATTCCACTTCACATCATTCAGTTTTATCTCCCTTTCTTACCCCTTCACATTAGAAACACTTTTCCGTGTGGGACCGTATGCGACCTGTGTCCTTTTTCTGAAGTACCCAAAAGTCCGTACGTGAGATTCAAAATCAACGGTCAATATTTAAGCTGTGCCAACTCGATAATTTTACTAGGGAGTCGTCGGTGAGCGGCTGTGTGGCTGTGGCGTTATGTGATTGGATGGACCCACCAAGCGGAGAATCCAACTGTAACTATAATTGTGCTGGAGCCAGCGCGCCCCGCCACTAGATGTATCTCATGTCATTGTCGTTTTGGTACTGCTGCTATGTAGTATACCCTGTTTCTAGTCATGCCATATGTGTCGTTTTGGTACTGCTGCTATGTAGTATACCCTGTTTCTAGTCATGCCATATGTGTCGTTTTGGTACTGCTGCTATGTAGTATACCCTGTTTCTAGTCATGCCATATGTGTCGTTTTGGTACTGCTGCTATGTAGTATACCCTGTTTCTAGTCATGCCTTCTAGTCATGCCATATGTGTCGTTTTGGTACTGCTGTTATGTAGTATACCCTGTTTCTAGTCATGCCATATGTGTCGTTTTGAATAGTTGCTATGAAATCTGAAACTATTTCTTACAATAAATTAGATGATAAAGAGTGATTTAAATCATTGGTCTTGGTAAGATTTTGAAATTAAAGGATTTGTTTCCCCTATAATTTCAGATTCAAGTCTTATGATTGCTAATATAATGGTCACTGGAAGTTTACATGGTCGTTAATTTCGAAACCCGTGAAATTAGTCGAATTGTGTGCAAGCTAGTTCAGACCAAGGTTGTCAATTCCGTTCCGTTCCGTCCGGAATGGTCGAAACATTCCATACCAATTCAAAAAATGGAACAAAACGAAACAAATTTCATCTCATTTTAAATCTCGGTCCGTTCGGATTTTTCAGCTAAATTCGCCGAAACGTTCGGTTCCATTCCACATGTTCCGTTCGCTCTTGAAAAGCCTTTGAATCAAATTGAACCTTATTCAATTTAATTAATTAAACCACCCAATTATAAAAAGCTCTTTTTTATTACTATTTTCTATAACAATGATATTAATAATAACATTGAAAATTATTATTACTATTTTCATTAACAATGATATTAATTTTTTAAAATTAGATTTATCACTAATATATATGGTTTATATTCATGTTGTTTTTTTCATGTTTATACTTTGTAGGAATTTGAGCAAAACAAGGGATGCTTTAGATTCCATTAGCCTTAATAACATTGACTTAACTTTATATTTAAAATATTTGTGTTAAAAGATTTTACTTTCATAATATTTTGATATTTTGTTTAAGTTGAATTACTTTAAGTTAAAGATCTATTTAATCTTGACTATTTAGAAATATTTTAAATTTTAAAATTATATTTGTTTGGCATTGTGTTTGTATTGCATAATTTATAATTAATTTATCTTGAATTTGAATTATGTTTGTTGAATATATATATATATATATATATATATATATATATATATATATATATATATATGTATGCATGAACAAAGTATAACCCGAAACGGCACGCCGAAACACTCAAAGCTGAAGCAATCCGTTCCAATTAAAAAAACAAAACACCTACCGAAACGGAATTGACAACCTTGGTTCAGACATCTACAATAATAATAATAATAATAAAATAGATTTAAGGAGGGAAAAAAACAGAAAGAAAAAAGGAAAGAAAAGAATTAGAAATTTCATCTTTTCTGTTTTTATATAAAAAATATATGTACTATTGTATTTCCTCAAATTTAAACAATATAAGTTGGTAGGTTATGAAGTAAATTCATTGATCGGCCAACATCTAAGGATATTTTTTTTTTATCTAAGAATGAATAAATTCATTTCTTTTTTATATATATTTTATGTGAAACTGTGTATAATTATTTCAGGTAGATTCAATAAAATTACGCAAAAAAAAACTAAAAGGAAATGCTATTTCACTATAAAAATGACAATTTAAAAATTATAAGTTGGATTTTAGGTTTGTACATCTTGTGATTTGACATCGTAGAAATGGCCATTTGAAAATTACGTGTAGGCTTTTGGATTTGTACACGTGGTGATTTGAAAATAATGCTGGGGATTTGGGTGGATTGGTGATGATAATGGCATTTTTGTAATTTCCAAGAAAAAAACACTAAATATTTTTTTTCTCTGCATGGTTATTTCTTCGCCACATTTTTCCCCCTTCAAATCACCATATTTGCTAGAAAAAGAAAGAGAGAATAAAGCACCAAACTAATAGATGAGAGAGAGAGAGAGAGAGCGAGAGAGAAGGGAGCATCTAAGAGAAGAAGAAAACGTTGTATAGAAAGGGATTGGGTGTAATCCACCTTTAATTTGAACTCTGCTTTAACACTCTCTTAACCCTAAATTACTCTATTTTTAATTTTATCTCATATATCATTACAATATATTTCAAACAATTTCCTAACGGTATTGCCTCGGAAAATATTTATTTTTTATCCCTTATAACAGGAAGGGTGATAGAACATTTAAAAAGCATGGATTATAGATGGTTTTAACCATCATGGTCATTGTAAGCTCATCAGATTTGTTATAGGGTTTAAAAGTATGGTTGTGATTGCTTTTTAAAGTATTTTTACTCGGAAATATATTAAAATAATATATTTTATTTTTTTAAAAAAAATTAAATTATTATATTTTTAAAATACAAAAACTAACAAGCTGCCATTTCCATTTCTTTATCTTCTAACCATCGAGTAGTATTCTAAAAGGCCAAAAGAAAGAAGAAGAAGAAAAAGCTTGGTATGATTGAAAAGGAATCTCTGTTGAAAACCGATGCGAATTGTTGTTAACGCGATCTCCAGTTAGATATGCTTGTGGCAACAGTTTATATGGATAGACATGCTTAGCTGTTTTCGGTACGACAGTGCATGAGTTTTTTTTTTAAAAAAAGAAAAAACCCCGTGTCTTGATATCTTTATATTAAGATTATTAAAAAAATATATAATTAATTTAATATTTCTTTCCATTTAAATTAATTTAATAGAATTGTCCTTATTTTTTTTCGCAAAAGATCTTTCTTTACTCGGATTGGATCTTCAACCCAAATAGTTTGAACGGAAGGGATTGGAATACAAATATCCATATAATTAAGAAGATTGAAACTAGTGGTTGAATAAACATCACATGATGCAGCTACTCTTCAATTTAATGGTTATAAGAATGGAGTAGTTGAAGAGGAGAAGTCTATTAAAATTGAAAACGATTTCATTTTCGAGTTTTTCCTTCCTCTCAGTGTTTTTTGCTTTTTTAAAAAGAAGTATCTGAGAATATTTTTACTGTTTTTTAAAATGTTTTTTATTAAAAAATATATTAAAATAATTTTTTTTATTTTTTTAAATTATTTTTAACATCAACATATTAAATCGATGCAAAAATATACAAAATTAATTTTAAATAAAAAAATTTAAAAACTCATTTTGAAACACAATTGATGAAAGTGTGTTGGAGAGTGTGGTTGTGGTTGCTTTTTAAAGTGTTTTTCACTCGGAAATGTATTAAAATAATATTTTTTTTTATATTTTTTAAGAATTATTTTTGACATTAACGCATCAAAATGATCTAAAAACACCAAAAAAATATTAATTTGAAGTAAATAAAAAATAAAAAAATTCAAATTTTTTTAAACACACTTTTAAAATACAAAAACAAACACAAACACAAACACAGCTGAATAGTGACCATTATTATATATACCGGACTAGGCTATAATATTAATCTATCAAGTATAAGATCAACAAGGGGGGAGTCTACCAAATTTGAATATATAAACAGCTTAATGAGTTATGAATGTATTAATTTATAAGATGGAGAGAAGATCCGTACATATTAGCGTGGACTTGGCTGGACTTGTATGCATCAGCATTCATTTAAACGCGTCATCCTCTTTTATATATATATAAAGAGGGGCCTACTAAGCTGTCGGTGCTTAAAATAGTTGCTGATCTCCTTTAATTTTCTTTATGAAAGAGTTCGACGTTTCTTCGTCCTGTTTTTTTCCTTGGTAGTGGACAACAATGTTACGAGCATGCATCAGCATAATCGGGCCGGGTGCTAAGGTGCCCATACATTTCCCTTTCTTTTTTTCTTTTCTTTTTTAACGTTTTCAGGAACATGGTTTCAGGTTTAAATCAAACCAATATTAAAATATCAGAACATTTTAATTTAGAAATGCAAATATGATATTTCAGTAAACACGATGTTAAAAAATAATATAAATCATATATTGAAATATTATCTAATAGCTTGATATCAAGCGGTCATGAGTTTGAATCTCATCTTCCTCATTTGTTTGATAAAAATTAAGCACAAGGTAGTGTGAGTTTGTACAAGTTTTAAGTCTAAAGGACTTTCACTTGAGGGGATATATTAGATAATAATGTAAATCATATCTTGAGACCTTACCTAATAGTTTAAGCTATTGAGTTGAAATAATTATTTGACATATGATATGAGTACGATTAAATTCAATTTCTAACATAGTAAAAAATATGTCAATATTACATATATATTTTACTATATCATAAATTTTTAATTGAAAAACATTATATACACTTAAGAAAATAAATTATATATATATATATATATCACTTAAATGTGAAAGAATTATTAAAGCTAATTAAGTATTTCAATGGAAAATAGTTTTCTATAAAAAAAATCATTCTCATCCCAAATTCTGTTTTAAATTTATGTGTTTTTATATTAAAGGTTAATTTTTTCTTATCAAGAATAAATCATTTTTATTTTTATAAATACATCATGCAAATAAATTCTATTTATATCAAATATAAAAGATAAAATAAAATAATCTCTTTGAAATATTATAAAAATATAAATAATTAAAATTAATAACAAATATTTAAAAAAGGTTGATAAAAAAAGATTAGAGAGAGGGTATTAATTAAAATTTAAATAAAAAAATCAATGCAATGTAAAGAATACATTAAAAACAGGGAGGGTATTAAGTAAGATTTTTTTTTCAAATAATAATAATAATAGAAAGCGATCAACTCAAAATAATAGAAAGCTAAGGATCATTTATTATTATTATTATTGACATTAATGCAAAAGAATATTAAGTACTAACTTATGCATATTAATCACACGACCAATATTAAATACTAATATCATTTAGACCTTATTATTAAAGTTGCAGATCGTCAGAGAATTACTTAATCAAATATTAAAATAAACATACTAGGAAGCTGCCTTTTCTTTTCATCTTGATCTCATAATTTGTATAAGAAGGCATCAACACAATGAATTAGGAGTATCTCTCAACGTGATCTAACAGCCCTTACAGCTTTCAAAACGAGGAAACAACATCGGAATATCCAAATCAGTAAAATATTCGGCGGTGAGTGCCTAGTGTTTGGTTCCAAACTCATATTCCCTATTTTTTATTTATTTATTTTTTAATGGATGGGATATTTTATTTAAAGTTATTTTGTAGGGTTAACTAAATTTTCTTTTCATATGATTTCAATGGATATGTCCTCACATCTTCTTACTCTTTCCTCTCTGTGTATATATATATTTCAAAGTAAATTCATAATAAATAACTAATAAAATATTACAAATTACTCTGTGTGTATCATTAAATTTTCCATTATATTCATATAACAATTTTTAATATATATTTTTTAATTTTTTTTTTGCACTAAAAAAGCTATCCAGGTCACGAAAATTTTTTTGATGGCCAATGGATCAGTACTGAAATCTCTCGACCCATCTCCTTACTTATCCTGTGTTTCAAATCAAATATTTTTAGAGTTGTCCCGACATGACACGATTAGCTTGGTGAGTTCAAAAATAAGCCAGATGACTAGAAGTAAAGTGGTCTCGTTTTAAATATAAATTTCAAGATGACATATATTTTTTTTAAAAAAAATATTATGAGGATGAGCAATTGGATCGATCTGGGTTTCACATCTTAACCCGTCAAACCCGCGAATCGAATCGTGGATTTTATTGGGTTTTCAATTTTTTGTTAGACAATTTTTTATTTAATCATATTATAAAAAAGAAATAGGTGCCCAGAAAATTAAGCACCGATTCAATGTTGGGACATTTGGTTAAAACTTTGATAACTTCACAGAAAACAAATTGAAATAAATTATGAAGTCTGATTCCTAATCAATTGAAGTTAACCATTCAAACTCGTAACCCAGACCATAAACTCAATCGAGTTCAACATTTTTTTTATAATGTTTATCTAATTATATGACAAAATTATAAATTCTTGCAAAAATCAAAAACTAACTAAACATCAGGATGTTTGTTTGAGATCGCGATAAATATATAAATATAAAACAAACAAATTATGTTAACCAATTAAAAATCAATAAAATATTAAAATATAAAATTGAAAAAAATTCAGCAAAAAAGACCAATAACAACCTAACCGTGAAGGATCAAACTAGAGAAAAAATAATATAGAAAATGAAAAAAAAAATAGATCAACACACGTGCCTAGGGTAACTTATGCATCTAGGCCTGCTAATTTTTTTTTCTTTTTTATGGGGCAACACTGTCATGATATTTTTTTGAAAAAATAGCAGATAATGCATCGCTTGCTTCACCTAGATTCTGGTAACTAAAGGTCACGAGAAAGTTAGGGCGGAGGTGTTTTACTCCAAAAAAATCCATCTTAAGTCATTTTTTAACCCAAAAACAGCTAAAAAACACATTATAAACCTAAATAAATCCATGTATGCCTTCAAATAATAATAATAAAAAAGGTTCAAAAACAAAAAATAACCCAAAACCCAAAAACTACCCGATGCCAAATTTGCTTTTTGAAGCAATTTAAAGTGAAAAAACACCTTAATATAACTCTTCTTATCAAATGAAACCTGTAAGATCAACTATTTTAGTGATTGGAATCGTTCTCAGCCAATATTTTCTCTCTCTACCACTAAAATCCAATGACTTTCTCTCTTTTACTTCAAACAAAGGATCGAGAAATAAAAGAAATGAAGTTTTGGATAAAAAGTGAATTTAAAAAAAAATAAAGGGGTGGAAAATGGGCATGTTACAAGCTAAGAGGACCAAAGTTAATTTCTTTGTCAAATTCAAAACGGTTATTTAGTTTCTCCATATTTATATTGGTCCCATCTATTTTGATTCTGCCTTTTCTTAACAAAATAAAAGTAATTGGCCTTCATGTATTTGTTTTTTTTGTGTTTGCTTTTTACGAAGTTATCATAATTTAAAAAAAAATCTCAATATTGGTTTGACCCTCGATTTTACGATCATATATTTAAATAAACAATAGTTTATATATATATATATATATAAACAAGTTATTAATCCCAATAGAGTCCATTATCTAATTTGCGGGTTTGACGTGTTGACCCAGATTACTTGATTCACGAATTTAACGGGTTTACTCATCAAACCTGATATGTTTTTTTTTAGTTTTTGGTCCTTTAATTTTTCTAATTGCTTTTTTCTTTATTTCATTCTTCTTCAATATTGGATTAGTTGGGAAATGAAATCCATGGTTTATTTTTTTTCTACTTTATATAAGGTTATCACGATCTCAAATAAACATATTTTAAGGGTTGGTACTCGATTTTTTACTAAACTAATTGGAGTCTTTGACTCAGGTCGCAGGGTGACTGAGATCAATCTTCACTCACATCTTCTCAATATTAAAAAAAAATTGTTGTCTTAATTTTTTTTTTAAAGTTATGTCATGTTTTTACCGGTCATTCAAATTGTCTTTGGACCCATTAAACTGAATGATTCATTTTAGATCAACTTCCACACAGTTTAATTCAAAACTCGAGCTAGGCAGGAAACCTGGTTAACAGATTTCAAGATCATTCGATTTAATGATACTGTCAAAAAAAAATATTTATATGGTAACAACCCTAAAATTTCTAGCAATATATTTGAAAATTCATGAATTTTTTTTTACAAAAATGTTTTTTACACAAATTTCCCAAGTTATTATTTATTTAATTATTTGTCCTCTCCTTTTTTTTTTAATGTAATCAAAATACAAGAATTTTATATGGGAGTTACATATATTCTTAATAATTTTTAAAATTTTAAAAGAGTCACATGTCAAGACAAACTAGCATCGTTTTGGCCGAATGACTGTAAATACACGGGGATTCCCCAAAGTTTTACCTTTTTTTTCTCTTTCATTTTTACCTTCTTAAGAAGGTGGGACTTTATATAGTAGTAGTACACAACAAGTTGCACAAAGAAAAGAAAAATGTAGGCTTTTGCCTCTAGATCAAATGATTTATTCAAAGTTTTAGCTTAACTAATAATAATCAAGTGGTAAAAAATTATTTAGAAAGAAAAGAATATTCTTGATTTGAATCCTATCACTTACATCTCTCAATCCACATGTAAATATATAATTGACCGGGATGTCGAGTTGGTAGGCTCTTTCTAACACAATTTAACTCTTAAAAATAATCATGTCACATTGAAAATTTTATCCATAATATATATATATATATATAAAGGTTTATGTGACACTTTTATATCCTTCCAGAATGAAAAGATGTTATTCCAAGATATTCCACAATGTGGGAACCAATAACAAATTGTTGAACACTACAGCAACATACTGATACATGATGGAAATCTCCCTTCCTTGTTTGTCAAAGTAAAACGAAAAATAGAACCCTTGAAAAGTACTAACAATGTTATTTCACGTTGACAATGTCTATATCAAAGCCATTTTGGAAGGACTGAGGGAAAGTTTACATATTACATAAGTCTGGTCCTGCTGGTGCTCATTTTAGATCAAGTTGTGACTTATGCATGAGCGTCTGGTCCTGCTGGTTTTGAGTTGAGAAGTGGCTGAAGAGCCTTCACAACAATAGTCATGTTTGGCCTAAAGTCTGCTTCATATTGAACACAAAGTGCTGCAACTGCTGCTAACTGATATACCAATTGAAAAACACAGAAATGAGGACAAGATACAGGGGAAAAAAAACAAGTGCTTTCAAGCATTCACCAAAACTTCAAATTGCCTAATCCCAACATGTACTTGAAGCTATTTCCTTTCCATCAGAATCAATAGCAGAGACTAACCGAATGCTTGATAATTTGTGTTGAGGAAAAACAAGGGATAATAGTAAGCACCTTGGCAACTGCCTTTGGAGGGTAATCATTGTTTAGCTTCGGATCCACACATTGCTTCACTTTATCCTCACTCAATCTTGGTGTTGCCTGCAGCAATTACATCTCTTCTGGGTAAACGCACAAATGGAGAATTGCAGAGGAAAGGGAGGCCCAAGTATAAACTGAAACATACCCAAGTAACAAGACTCTGTTGCCCTTTAGGCATTGTATGGTCTACTGGCTTTCTTCCTGTCAACAACTCTAGAAGAACAACTCCAAAACTGTAAACATCACTTTTCTGAGTTATCTGTCCAGTCATGGCGTACCTGAAAACAAACCATGGATTAGAAAAGAGAATGCAATAAAATCTTAGAATTTGTAATGCAAGACAATAAGGAAGATGGCAGAAATGTTATTGCATAATTAAGAGTTACTACTAGCTGCTAGGAAGGCTAAAAAAGTTCACGCATGTTCTTAGCATCTCTAAGGCGAAAGGTATGCAGGAAAAGCTGCTCCATTTTGGTTTAGGACACAGAATATATACTTCACTTTACTACATTTAGATACTCAATTCTTTCTTAATAGATGAGAGAATGAATGTCGACGATTAGAGTAAGCCAAGACTGCAATTTCAGACAACAGGCTAGTATTAGAGAAGATATGAGGCTTACTCTGGAGCATGGTAGCCAAATGTTCCCAAGACCCTGGTTGAATGCAGTCGAGCAGCAGTGTCAGAATGGGCATTTGACAAGTTAAAATCGGCAATTCTGGACATGAAGTCGTCAAAGAGTAGGACATTGCTTGATCTGACATCGCGATGAACTATAGGAGGCTGAACCTTTTCGTGCAGATACTCGAGGCCTTTTGCTGCCCCATATGCAATTTTAACTCTCTGGTTCCAGTTCAGAACTGGACCTGGTTCAGCCCCTTGTACACCTTTCCTCCCTGCAGTATAAAATTAACTAAATATGAACAAATTCCAAGAAACAAATGAAACTAAGAAACATCATAACTGGATTTACCATGTAGTACATCATGTAAAGAACCCATTACAGCAAACTGATAAACCAAGATTCGGTTGTTTGCGTCCAAACAATACCCCGTCAACTCCACAAAGTGTTCATGCTTAAGTCTTGAAACTACAGACAGCTGTATGACCCCATATTCAAACATCGAATCAAAACTTGTGACCAAAAAATAGCATTTACCAAACGGAACGCTCCCAATATCTAACCTGTGCTGCAAAATCAGAATCTGGTTCCTGTGAGCTGCTGGTGTCTAGCTTCTTAATTGCAGCACGCATGCCATCACTTAACTTGGCATAGAAAACTCGGCCATAAGAACCTTCTCCGATCAAAGCCTTTGTACCAAAGTTTCCTGTCATCCTATTTAACTCATCCAATGGTATTGCTGGAATTTCAATAGGTAATACCTTCTGTGGAGCTCCATTTCTGGCCGGATTGGCGCTTCTCGGCTCTCCTCTCCCGCTGCCTATAAACACAGTAGGAATTATCACATCAGAAACTTAAGAAACCCAGGTCATTCACCAGAAAACATTAAATGTTTATTCTTCTTGGCTGCTATTCTATTTCCCTTAAAATTATCATCATTCATCGGACAGGAGAAATTGCCAAAATGGCATGAAATTATGTCAACAATGGAGGCCAAGAACACGAGAAAATTAAAATCCAAGATTGGAAACTAGGAATAGAATGAATTACCACCACCATATGGATTCCCTCCTCTAGGCGGGGCTGTGTATTGATTAGCAGGCGGGCCATGGGGTTCCTCCTCTTTATCTCCACAACAGAACATATGAATTCTTGGATAAATCTAATACAAACAATATCCTGCAATCCCAGAAAAAAAAAAAAAAACAAAAACAAACCATATAGAAATATGTTATCAACACAACAAAAACGAACGAAGGTACTTCTTATCGAATCAAAAACCCAAAAACTATCTGGGATTGAAACTAGATATATCTTTCAAATAAATAACACCTGTTGAAATACTTGATTCCATCAAATCATATCAATTTATGCACATTGGGGAACACCAATGATGTTGTCAAAGTTTAATTCATGATTAAATTGTTGATGTACATGTTTCTCAATGTTAAAACCTCAGAATCTAATTAATCTCAAAACAAAAGAAAAAGTAAAAGAAAGAAAAGAAACTCAAAAGAACAGCATTAAATGGTCATCATTGATCGGTCAACCATCAATAAAAATGAACATACCCTAAATCCTGTGATAAATGACCCTGTCAAAAAGGAGTAGAAATTGATAGACAGACTGGTAGAGACAAAGAGAGAGAGAGCTGAGGATAGAGAAAAATTGTGGAAACTAAAGAGAGAAAGGAGATGGTTGCTGATGTTGTTCTGCAATGGCTCTCTGTTTTTGGGACAGAGAGTCACCCAGGTCCTTTTTGTGTCGCGGGAAATTCGGTTTAGAAAAGAGTTTAACCGCTATAACTAACCTACTCCATCCTACGGACTTGCCTTCACGTTTTGCATTCATCTGCATGTCCCATGTCCTCTTTCTTTCTTAGTTTTTATCTTATGCTAATCTTACGGCCCATCTTCACCTGATCATCGAAATATATATATATCTATATATATATATATGATGATCACCGTCTTCATGGGTGACCTCACATTAGTGGGCCACGGTTAGACTTCATGGTTTGCATGGTGGATGCCCTTGGTTAAGGTCAAAGGTCAATGATTTGACTGCATTTGGCCTCTCTCTCTCTCTCTCTCTCTCTCTCTTTTGGAATATGATTGCACCACCAAATCCTGCTTCAAACGAATTGGAGCAGAAAAGATAGCATGTGTGCTCTCTTTTTCTTTCTAGCTGCATGAGATAATTGTTCTTCAACCCCGTTTTCTTTTGCATTTGACATTTTGTTTAACAATACATTCAACCATTATCTTATCAATTCTTTCAGCCCTTGAACAGCTCGGTGATGAATCATAATTATTATACCTGGTTCACAGTTTCTCCAATTAACTTGAATTTAACTAGATTAATTTCTAAATCGGTTTAAAATGAAACCTAGTTCGAGCTAGATTGTACAAGCTATTGAATCAACTTCTTGAGTTGGGTTGATAATTTGTCTGAAATTAACTGGTCAAATCATTAATTTGGGTTTAGCCAAAATAAATAACGGGTAAGGATAAGAATTAAGTTGGGTTTGACCCAGATATTTGCTTTGGTAAGCGAGGGGATTGTTAATTTTTTTTTTCATGCTATATAACTTGCTAATATTTTTATTCATACTACTAATTTTCTAGAAACCAAATACTGTCATAAGCTGATTTTATGGTTCCCTTCAGACAGTGATGTCGAATTGACCTCCACTCTTCATTTTACTGGAGGGACACCTGAAAGGGTATGAATGCTAAGGACAAAGAAGATAGGTGGTGGTCAACCTTGCAGGTTTCCCAATAAAGTATCATCAATTGATATCTGTAAGAGATACAAGGAGACAGAGTTGATCTTTCCCTCTTCTTGTCTTAATGTGGGCATGTGGTACAATAACATAACAAAACAGATTACAGTAGGTTCGGTGATATCCAGAATGTGTTAACTGCACATGCATGTGCTGCCCAGATCCCTCAGCCACCGGTTTAACACCGAATATCCAGTTCTTACACTGTCAACAGGAATCTGTTCCATAGAACAGTGAGCTGATCAAATAGATGCCAAAGACCAGTCTCAATCATAAACACCAAGACAACTGAAAAACCCCAATCAGAATAACTAAAGCTACATCTTTGGCACATTGAGAAACCCTAGCATCCTCGTGAATTTAGTTAACTGTACAATAGCCTTAGCATCAACTTTCCATCTCATTCTTCTTTCCATACACGACCAGTAACCCTCAATTTCAGCTCTTGCCTATCCCCACCAGAGAAGTAGAGAGCCAAATTCCTTTGAATAATAAGCCCATCCTGGCTGTCACGGACTTTCCTGTGACTGTCACGGATGCTCCTGGGAATTCCTTGCCATACCAGTTTACGACCATTCCCACCAACTTCTAAACTGTAACTGAATTTCTTAGCTTCGTTATCATCACCCATAAACCTTAAGAAGGCCATATAGACAGGTGCCATGCCCAGCTGGAAAGCCTCAAAATGTAAGCAGAACTGTCTTCCAAAACAGTTAAAAACCTGCAGAGGATCATGCAATTCAGATGAAAAGTGATCAACACTGCCCAGCAACACAAGTAACAACTAACTAGTAAATAAAGCATGATTAATGAGATTCCAAAAACACCTTTCTAAGAAAAATTTATTGTAACAAAAGGTTGTGATGCAACTATGTCAAATGGACATCAAAGCAGCATGTACACCAGTGCATTTACATTTCTAATAGCATCCACAGCACCATAATTCTAACAGCAGGAGCTAAAAACACAAGAACCATAAGAAAGAGTTGACAAATATTCCAAAACAGCCCAGCAGGAAGCAAGCATGAATTACGTCAAAATCTGTTTCAAATATTGCTTTTCACTTTCCTGCAAGGCATTTTTCTAATAAAGATCGAGACAACATCAAATCCCAATCCTGAGAAGAAAACACTCAAAAAAGAAGGGAAAATTAAAAAGTATGGCAACATCTTACACATAAAAATAAGTCTAGCAGACTGCATCCATGCATGCAAGGACGCACACACATACACAAGAAAAACCCCAAAAAGAATGAGTTGAACAATCCAACTTTATCATACATCATACGAGGAACTTACTGTAAGCATCCATGTGGCATTTTCAACTTCATGTGGATTTGACTTAACATAACGATGATTAAAGGTACACCCATCATGCATGTCAACCTTGTGATCATCCTTGAGATGGGAAACAAGAGCAGGGATGTCACCAGTTACAGAGCACTCAGACCCAGCATAAGGACAGCTATATGGACGGAATCGACAGTGTTGCTCATGCTTGAGCTTGCTGTAGTATGGGAAAATATCAAGGCATCCTAAGCTCTGGAATTTGCAGGGCAGCTCCAATGATTCTGCAACTTTCTCCAAAGCCAAACAGCGTATATTTCCAAGATCATAGCGGCAAGTAGGGCAACAGTTATGTACTCTAAGCTTGCAGTTCGAACATAAAGTGTGTCCATTTGGGCACTGTAACAACCAAGTCCAGCCCACAAGGAGGGGGGGTTAAGAAAATTAATTACAATATTAAGCGATTTGAGAAGATAAAAAAAAAATAAAAGAGGGAAAAGACTTTTAAGTTACAGATTTGAAACAATAAACTGAATCTCCAAACCTAATTGACCATGTAAAGCAGCAGCAAGTTATATAGTAAACTACTCATGAGGCATTTCTGTCCTAAATATTCAATGAACCAAATGCAAGAGTAATTTGTTAAGCTCCATACATAAGTCTACACCTGGCATAAAAAATGCCACCTTTTCCCCCTAATGAATTCAAACTCTGTTCTCAATTCCTTTTCTATGCCCCTACGACAGGCATTATAGTATTTTACAACTTGTGCTAATAATATATTTTATTAAGCTAATCGTGACCATATCTACCAATCAGTAACGTTATTGAATACACTTTACTTCATTAAATAATCCATAAACAGGATAGCAGAATTGATTAACTTCCAATTTAAGCAATTCCCCTAGAAGTACTCCACATCTCCAGGTTCACTAAAATGAGTACTTGCCAGTCATTGACTTAATAAATACCTTAGTATGGCAAGCTACAATTAATCTCTCTTAACTGTATGAGATATCATAGGCAGTTTCCTTCATTATAACCTTGACAAGGAGATATTAATTTCAACTATTGAGATCCTGAGTTGCTCTGCTTTAATTATATTTTTGGGAAGAAGTCTCAAGTGGTATGTGATTGGTCAGAAACAAAATTCTACTTAAAAGAGTGAAGGGGAGTTTGCATGTTGCTTCAAGGAAGAAACCAGACTAAAGGAGAACAATCCATGATAATTAAGAACAAACCTGGTGAATTGGAGGGTACATTAAATTTGTACAGACAGGACACTCAAGGAGCTCGTGCACACCATTGTTTGAATAAACCCCATGCTTTCCACCCAGAACAACAGTACCTTTTGTTGGTGTAATGTTATTTTCTGATTTTGAATTTGCAACGTCACAATCTGCAACTGTGGAATGAAATTCAAGAACTTCTTTAAAAGCACTTCCTCCAGGAGCCATTGCTATTCCAAACTTGATAATATTTTCCAATAACTAAAAATAGCACCACTATCGCCTCTCAAAAGGATTCACACTCCATTGGCCTGTAAAAAAAAACTCATTAATAGGGAAGCTATATCTTATGCACAATATACCAAATACAAATTGTCTAGATTCGACTGACATCCAGTGCAGCAACTGAACATAACACTTTAATAGAAAGAAGTTGTTGTGTTATAAGTTTTAAACTGTAAACATACTGGAAGGAATTTTGGTGGATTTGGGGTTTTCAGGGAATCTGCAGTTGCCTTCTGTATGCAGAGGCCACTGGCCATGAACTAAACTCAGTGTGTGTGAATTCATGACTGTCTTATTGAAGTATGTTACGATAGATTTCAGCTTAACACATCATTTTATTTTCACCCCGCCCCTTCAAAATCACACATGATTAGAGAAAGCAAGAGACCTTTCTTGTCGCAAAATAAAAATTATATAAAAGCACAAATAAGACATAGAACACCTTTCAAACTTGTTGCCCCGCTATGCTATTAGGAAGTGGCTTGCCAACCATAAGGCATCTTTGGCAGCCAGAAGAAAAGGGAAGGGCGAAACTCAATAAATTGCCCAAAATAGAATGCATCTACACCAATTCCTCCACAATCATCAATGTGAATGAATCTCCATTTTAAGTAATATCGTGAAAATGAGAAAATAATAATAATCATCGTTTCGCAAGACCCCCCACCCACCCAAACACCCAACACCCACCCACCCACACTTGTATCCATCAAAGCAATTAGAAATTGACCAGAGAAAAGAGCGTGAGAAATGAGCCTCATTTCTAATTCTCAATCAAGTATAAACCTGAATTCTGCCTAAAAATGCCCATTTTATACACACCAGCGAGCAAGGAATCGAAACAAGAGACGGAAATAGCAAATAAAAATAAAACCCAATTCAAAATTAATCAATCCCTTTTAACAAAACTCAAATCAGGTTCTGCCAGGAATTACCTTTAATATTATTATCCTCAAAGGAACCATGAGATGAAATAAAAATATGAAAAAGGAAAGAAACCCGCTTTCCATATTAAACATAGATATTCAATCCAAATATCAACCCAAAAAATTCTAATCTTCCCATTTGGCTTAATAACCATCAAAGCAACCCAATCAAACACAAGCAACAATGAAAACAAACAAGCAAACCCCATTTCAGGTTTCCAACAAATAACCCAAAGACAAATCGCAAAAGCAAAAAACACATCAAATATAACAAGAGATACCCAGTTGAGAATTTCTAAGCTTTTTGTTGTGTCTATACATATGTAATCAAATTCAGACAAAACATTTAGACCATGAATTGGAGACAGAAAGCAAAAAAGTAAATAAATTTAAACAAAAAAAATTGACACACGAGGACTCCGGATTACCCGGATTTGGAAAACGAGGAGAAAAGGAGGAGCCTTGTTCGCATCGGTGTAAAGCATAAATGGTCTCGGTTTTCTCTATTTATATTGGTGACTTCACCATATTTTCTTGTTTTTAGTGAGTTTTGAAAATAATTGAGCTATTGTTCTTTCTCTAGATAAAAATAAAAATAAAAATAATTGATCTACTTAAGAAATAATAATTATACAAGTTCTCTCTCTCTCTCTCTCTCTCTCTCTCTCTCTCTCTCTCTCTCTCTCTCTCTATATATATATATATATATAGGTTTGTTTTTTGGGTAACTATAGATCAGTCCCTAAATTATACAGCTACTAACAGATCAGACACTAATATTCAAAATCTTGCGAACACTGGAACCTTTGCTCGGTTTAACATGTTTGAATTCCCCGTCAATTTGTTTCTATAAAATAATAAAAATTAATACAGTATAATCTATTTATTCACATTTGTAATAATACAGTTTTATATTATATTTCAAGTTCTCTTTGGAAAGGATTATATTTTCAAGGAGAAACCCTAAATCTATCCTTACGTTTTTTATTTTATCAATTAGTCCTTATGTTCTTTAAATTTATTCAATTAACCATTGTGCTCTAAATTTGTTTGAATAATATAATAGCATCATTAAATTATTTTCATTTATAATAAATTCACTTATATATCAAATTAATTCTTAAGTTCTCAAATTACTTGATTTTTAAATATTTTCAAACAATCTCACGCATTTTATAACTTAGTTAACCTTCAAATATCTTTATATGAACTTGAACACGAGCCTAGTCCAACTCTTAATAGCTATGGACTTGTAACTATCCCAACTCGAAGCCGCCACCCAATTTGAAGCCACTAGATGATGACGACGACGATGATATCGACTATTCCAACTCTTAATAACTATGGACTTGCAACTATCCCAACTCGAAGCTGCTACCCAACTTGAAGCTACTAGATAGCGACGATGATGATATCGACTATTCCAATTCTTAATAATTATAGACTTACTACTATCCGAACTCGAAGCTGCCACCCAACTTGAAGCCACTAGAGGAGGACGACGATATCGACTATTGATATGATAATAAATGTGACTAAAAGTAAAGGTGGAGACTGATTTGCTGGAAACTAAAAGCTTGGGGACTGATTTGAAGTCAAGTTTTTTTCATCATTATTAATCCTATGGTAAAAGTCAGTGGTGGTGGACCAACAACTATACGCGCACGCAAGGTTTGAAATTTTTGATGATCCCTTTACCATTTTTATGATCAGTTGGAGTTGACGTTTACTCTCGACAGGAGGAACAGCCTGATTCTGTACTCTCGAATGTATTCCAACTTTCTTCTTTTTAATTATTTATGTTTACTTTTTATAATATATTTTTAAATATATTAAAATAATAATTCTTTATTTTTAAAATTTATTTTTTTATTAGTAGATCAAAAAAATATAAAAATTTAAACATGATTGTACTTTAAAAACAACACTACCTTAACCATCAATTTACTTTGCATCTTAGTCTATTTTCTTTAGAATTTAAAATGAAGAAAAGGATTTTAATATAAGAAAAAATCAAAAAAATACTACAAAAATTACTTTTTGATTTATTTTATTTTTTCCATTTATTTTTCCTTCCCTCTATGGAGTGAAGTGTCGACATTTTTACAATAGTTGGTTAGAAAGATTGAATGTTCATTGTAATGTTGCTGTCTCGACTTGTGATTTTTCATTCGACCTTGGCATTTGACTTTTAATACATTAGGATATGGAGTCCTACTTGCAAGTGAAAATGAAGAAATCGCAAATAATCATAACCATAACATCAACGTATATAAGCGTTGATGCTCGTTAATATATTCGGAAGAGTGTATTTGTATTTGTATTTAAAAAATATTTAAAAAAAAATTGATTTTTTTTTAAATTTTTCTTTGCTTCAAATTATATTTTGATATTTTTAAATAGTTTTGATGTGTTAATATCAAGAATAAGTTTAAAAAAATAAAAAAAAATATTATCTCGATACATTTCCAAATAAAAAACACTTTAAAAAATAACTTTATCACAATACCAAACCGTAACCAAAACACTAAAGTGTTTGGGAGTGTAATAACAATTATTTTTTAAAGTATTTTTCGATCGAAAATATATCAAAATAATATTTTTAGATGTAACAAATTTACTTAAACTTTGATAATATATATATATATACACACACAAACAACAATTTAAGTGGGGATGATCCCATTAAGATTTTATTAAGAAAAACGTTAATATAATTAGCAAAAAAATTATTGGAGAATATCTTTAACATTAAAACCAGAATAAATTTTTGCAGTGGACAATATTCGAAACATGGACCAACCAATGCTATATTCGGAGGATGCTTACAGCCTTTTCTCTACAAGATTGCTGGACCACGTCTTGGCTTGGCACCGTCAGAAATCTTGGCTACAATTTAACGACCGACCTATATTATATTTCACATACTAATTATAGATAATCAAGATCATAGAAATAATCCATGTAGGGTTCTTAGTAACTTATTTATTTTTACCTAAACCAGTCAAAAACTCGTATTACAAGTTTTAATTTGAGATTTATATTGAATATTTTTATTTACGTTTGATATAAAAAAAATAAAAATAAAATTGTCCTTATTATTTTTCAAGGATGTCATTTGTTAATAAAGTTATTAAATTATATGTTATATAATTTGTAGTATTTCTCTTAAAATCTGAGAGCAATCAAGCATTTAAATCAAACATGCATTGAAAATTTAAATTAGATTACATACATTTATGCATATTATAGGGGTTTTTTGTTTCTTTGTATTTTTGTTGTTTTTGTATTTTTAATCATGAAAAAATATTTATAAATTTGTTTCAATTAATAAATAACAGTATGAGTCTTTACTTGGATTTAATAAATATATTTGACCTAGATAGATGTAATATAAAACAAATTTAATTTAGATAAATAGCTTTACATATAAGTTTAGAATTTAGTTCCTAAATAAATTAAGATTTGACATTCTCATACGTAAACACAATGAAAATTGATTTTTTTTTATTTCTCTATTTTAATGATATATTTGCATAACAAATATCAAAGTAATTTTCTATTTATTTGTGTATGATTCATGTATAGGATTTCATAGATATTTCACAAATTCATATTACCATCGTATCAATAAAAAAAAAAATTTATATACGTTTATATTTAATGTACCATGTCCAAGAATTATGATGAGGCAATAGAGTTTAATTAAGAACTTGTATTTATGATATATTTATTTTTCCTACTAAATGGATTATTTATCAATTTCTTCTACTTCATAAAATAAATTGAATAGCCACGAACACGCACAATGCGACAGGCTTTTGATTAGTTGAAGCTTATAGTTCTTTCAATTTTTATAATTGGATGATGATATACCTCTTTATTACACTATAAACTAGAAGGCATAGAGGGAATTATTGTTCACCCATGAACTGTAATCTCTTTCATAATTTATTATGGATTTTCATTGTGAATTTTATCCTTGAATTGCTAAAATGGAGATTAATTTGGGTTAATTTATTAAGAAAAGATAAGATTAAAAGAGAGGGGAGAGAAGAAGTCACTTTAACAAAGTTTTGTGCGAAAGGTGCATTTTAATCCCCAAACTTTTCTAATTATAAATATATGGTCCCTTCAATTTTCAAAAATTAAGAACAAAGTTAATTTTGGTCTCCAACTTTATTTTTTTTTTGTTTTGTTTTTGGGAGAGGAGATGAAAAGTGGCTGGATTCCAGCAGTAAAAAGAGAAAGTCATCGTTTACACTGATTAAGGCCAAAAAAGGGTTATTTTGGTGTTAATGGTTTCTTTCTATAGTGAGAGTTTATCCTAGATGTTTTTTCCCCTTAAACTTGTCTTATATGGTAGATCTAAGCCCGCAAACAATTTTAGTTTTAGATTGATTATGGATTTTTGGGTACTTTTTTGGATTGTTTGCAACTATAGATATGTTTTACAAGGTGTTTAAGGTCTTTTCATGGATCGAAATATGGTTGCAAATGATTTTTCTTATTTGAAACATCACAACTCAATTTTATAGCGGCCAGAGGTTGTTAAAATTTGGACAAGGCAGACAACACATTGCCTACTATTTGTTTTTCAAAAATTTAAGGGGCGAACAACCTATCGTCCACCCTTTAAGAAAAAAGGTTCAAACGCGTGAGCTACTTCAGGCCTGATAGCCTAGGCCTTTTTCATTCCTTTTTTTTCTTTTTTTTATTCCTCAAATCTTACCCATCATAATCGGATTTTTTTGCTTACTTATTTTTTTTTTAATTTCATCATTTAATATTTAGTTGATTTTTTTATTGAGCAATGTAATTTGTTTTGATTTGGTATTTTTATTTAGTTGCATCGATATTTGGTTGGTTCTCAATTTTATTAGTGTGTATTTTAGACAAAAAAAAAATTATTGAAAAAAAAATTGTTTAGCCTAATTAAGTCCACGATCCAGATCATTGGTTTGACTTGTTTAACTTCGAATAGTAATGAATTGAGTTTCATAATTTTTCCCGATTATATAAATAGTTATCAATTTATTTAGTTAAATGCATACATGAACTCTTATAATTAAGATTTTTTATGTTAAAAAACACGTAGAAAATGTTGATGCATTGAAAACAAATGTATTTCACCTACAACGAAGCATGAGTCAAATAACTAGTTAAGAAACTAATTGGGGAATTAAAAGATAAAACCTCTTACTGATTAAGTTTTCTTTACCAGGTTAACTTCTTATGTCCTACTCTCTTTCTCTCTCCTAAAAAAATAAAAATAAAAATAAAAATGTAAATAGGTTATTCCATATTCTTTAGTTGAAAACATGGCGCCCCTATTATAACACTCTTTTAGGTAGTGTTTGGTATGCTAGACAATATTGATTTGATTGAACAAGACTATATAAGTAATTGTCTTGTCTTATGTTTGGTATATTTTGGATTGGATTGGATAATTTGTCTTATTTTATATTTGGTAGACATTGAACAGGACCCCGCATATCCGGGGCCTGAATCAATCCAAGTTTAAGAAAAAATAGAGGAATGATTGATCTGACCTGGCACAGTAAAAAACATGGGTCGACTTGGGACTCGGTTGACTCAAGATAAATCATGGATAAAAAAATCCATTGAGTTTTTTAATTATTTTTTGTCAAAATGATGTTGCTTTGATTTTTTTTTTTAATCTGGGTTAACTCAGGTTGACCTTCCCAACTCGTGACCTAGCCTTGCCAAGGTCGATTCTCAAGTCAGGTTTTAAAACTATAATAATAATCATTTTTATCCATATGTTGAATTGAGTCAACTCGGTTTAACCTTCCCGACCTGTGACCCAAGCCTTGCAACGAGTCGACCTCTAAGTAATGTTTTAAAACTATGATAATAACCATTTTTATCTTTATTTTGATCCAAATCAACACAGGTTGACCCTCCCAACCCGTGACTTGGGCCTTATCTCGTGTTGACCTCCGATTCGAGTTTTGCAACTATGATAATACCACTTTTATCCGTACATTGACATGGGTCAACCAGGGTTGATCCTCCCGACCCATAACCTAGGTCTTGCCCTGGGTTGACTCCAAATTGGGTTTAAAAACTATGATAATAACCACTTTTATTATTATATTGACTCGGGTCAACCCGAGTTGACCCTTTCGACTTGTGAATCAGGCATTATCCTAGGTCGACCCTCTAATCGAGTTTTAAAGCTATAATAATTATTATTTTTATCCTTATGTTGACCGGGGTCAATAGTCAACTTAACTTGTGACCCGGGCCTGGTCTCGGGTCGACCACCAAGTCGATTTTTAAAACTACAACAACAACAACAATGTAATAACCCAAAATCTTATTTTATCATATTTATAGAAACATATAGTATTATCATTTAAAGTACATAAATTTTTTTTTCTATCAAATTCTGGCTAAGTTTCCTTTATATTTTATTTATACCAAGTTATCGACTCAATCAATTTTCACAATTTGCAAATAAAACTTCAACATATTCTCAATCATATATTACCATCAACTCAAGGACAACATTTTCTTTTCCTTCTGTATTTCCTCAAGCAAATCAATTATTATATTATTCCAAAATATTTTAAGTAATTGGATGATTAACTTAGTTACAAAATAAAAACAACACATATTCATATTAATGCTAATCGAACCTAAAACTTAGTCTATATAATTACAATCATATGGTTTCAAAGAATTTAATTGAGATATATCATTCATACTTAATTTAGATTCATACACTACTTAGTTACAAAATTATATTACATAACAAAATATGCATTGATTTCACAAAATTACAAATGTGATACCTACTACCCATCATGACGTTATGAAATACCTAAAATTTATATAACACTTAGCATAATTAGTTTAGACACAAAGAATATTTATTATTATTACTTTTATATGTAATTATTTCCAATTCATACAATTCGTATGATTTAAGAACACAATATCTTCTCTTGCCGAACTGGTAGTTGTTTCATTTTTAAATTACAAATCTCTCAAATTGTTCGTTAACCAGGACACTAGTCCCAGTAATCCCAGGTACTAATTCTCCAATTTTCCATTAATCAGGAAATTATCCCATTTATTAGGGAACCAAAATCTTCCTCTACCCATTAACTAGGGCACTATTCTCACTAACTAGGAAATTAATATATTTATCTGTCCATTAACTAGGGCATTAATTCCGCTAACCAGGGAACCAATTTCTTCATCTGCCTATTTACCAGGGCACAAGTCTCATTAACCAAGATAGCTAGTTTCTCAATCATATATTAATTAAAGCACTAGTCTTATTTAGTAATTATTTTCTTCAATAATTTATCGTTTATCAAATAAGATTGTTATACATTTAAAGAATAATTACAAACATGGTTAAATAATGCTCTAGTTTTAAGGTGCCGAGCACCTACTTAATGTGTAGGTATGTAAAACGATCCTCTGCTACTGGGTGGGTCCTGCAGTCTCTCTTGTACCAACAGGAACGATATCAAATCCTCGGCTACTTTTCATTTTAACTCAATAGACCATCATTTTATTCTTGACTTAAAATGACTTAGTATAATTTCCTATCATCAAGCTAATCCTTATTTGAAACATAATTAAACTAAAAATTTGATTTCATGGATAGTTTGTTTCTTCCGGAAGCTAAATTATAGGCTACAACTTCACTAAAAAGGAAGAAAACTCCTTTTTTCCCTGGACACATTCAAGACTATTCTCATTGCAACATCAAAACTGTTTAGCCACATTTAGTCCGACCTTCCCTCGATTTTTAATTTGTATCTAGAGTTTTATAATTCCAATTTAAGCGATGTCAGTTTTGTTGGAATGATATTATCTCTTACTTCAACTTTCATGATAACTTAATCTGACTTTTGTTTTTGTCATTTTTGAGTCCTAAATCGGTCTGGAAGTGAGACGATGAAGCTATTCAATTTTCCAATTTCTTTCTTTTGACATATAACGAAGTATTTTCATTTGTTTTCTCACATTCAATGCAATTGTTTCTCCTTTATGTAATTTATAACTCCATTTACCCTATCATCCTACTGATCAACAAATTTTCTCACTTCCTTCTATAAACAATCAAAATCCTCTCATTAAAATGCAACTACTTTCTGTACATTCCTTCATTTATAAAATATTCAATATAACACAAAAAACTCCATTACTCCCAAGAACTTTGAAATGTTCTTAACACAAAGTATAACCAACTTTCCATTAAAATTCAAAACACAAAATTTCTATTTCATTTACATTCATTCTTCAAATTAAACACATGCTAAGGTAGACATACTCAAACAACATTCATGCATTGTTTTGAATTTTCTTCAATTTAACCCCTTTATGGCCGACACTAACACCTTTTTAAACCCTATGATTTATTTTTTTTCCCTTGATAACTCATTATTATGAGTTGTTTTCATCAATTTCCATCATAATTACATTAAACAAAGCCAGTTTCTCATTTCCCCTAATTTACTCATGAACCCTAACCTAAAATTTATAATTTACACATCAATTTCTAATCGTAATCAATCTAACTTTTGTAGTCAAGTTTTAAACCCCTTACCTGGTGATTAAGTGAGCTTCGATCCTCAGCCAGTCAAAACTTTTTCGATACTCCCTCTTTACCCCACTTTACCAGCCCTTCTCCATATAATTTCTCCAATTTCTTTCACCTTTTTCTCCTTTAATCATTGTCTAGAAATTATTCTCTCACTATTTAGGCCAAATCTTACCCAAATCCCTTCAATTTTGTTGTATTTTCTCTCAATATTTTTGGTGAAATAGGCTTGAAAATCCTCCACCTCCTTTTTATTTTATTTTTGTTGCCGGCCATTTGAGAAAGACTTTAGGGGTTTTATAGTCAAAACTTTAGGTAATTACATATTGACCCAATAGTTTAATTATTTTATTTTTGTCCCCATCTTTTCTCTTTTTTAACATTATGTTATATACTCTTTTGTTTCTTTTAATTTTATCCCTTGTCATTTAACTTTATATCTTTGATTTAATTTAACACTTTCCATCTCCATGTTAATATTTTAATATTCTAGAAATTTTAACCGAGGTTTTACAAATAATTTTTATCCTTACATTGACTTGGGTTAATGGTCAACCCAACTTCTCGGACCTTGTCCTGGATAGACGCCCGAGTGAAGTTTTAAAACTATAATAATAATTACTTTTATCTTTACATTGATTCAAGGGTCAACCTGACTTGGACTTAGCCCTTGATCAACCTCCGAGTCAGGTTTTGAAACTATGATAATAATCATTTTTATCTTTATATTGACTTGGGTCAATGATCAACCCAACTTGTAACTTAGGTCTTACTTCGAGTTGAGTTTTAAAACTATGATAATAATCACTTTTATTCTTATGTTGACTCGAGCAAATGGTTAACTCAATCCATGACCCGGGCCTTGCCCTAGGTTGACCCCCTAGTTGGGTTTTAAAACTATAATAATAAATATTTTTATTCTTATGTTGATCTAGATCAACCCAGATTAACTCTTATGCAGAGAATTGAACAAGTTTATCATACCCTTTTAATGAGACAAAATTTTTTGCCACTAAAATAGCCTTAGACATGACTAAAATTAATTTTTGTACTATCCAAAGATGTATAAAACAATTTCATAAAGAAATTATTATATCCAGTTCATTTTTATTCAACATACCAAACACTATATTATTAATGAGGAGTCTGATCCCACCTATATGAGGATCAATACTTGAAGGTATTTTTATGATATATACTATCATATGTGTGAGGATGCAGATTTGCCATCAACTATAGACTATAATAATTGTGATTTGAAATTTTATAGGTAAGTGTTTAATGAAAATTCCACTTGCTACTTTACAATTCATTACTTATTTTTTAGTGAAATGGGTAGCGAAGAAAAGAATAATCTTTGCGGCAAAGCAATTTGGTTTACATCGCTATCTTAACACCTAATATTTGCACTTGTTAGAATCTAATCCCTTAGTTTCTCATGCAAAGACATTCCTAGCTCATAACTGTATCTCATGTGTGATATAGTTTTATTCAAATTTAATTCCTAAATAGTATTTTTTTTTATTTAGAATTAATTTTAGTATTTTTATAATTTTTTGCTGATATTAGAAAATAAACATAATATCAATACAAAGTTTTATGAAATTACTACTCGCTAATATATTATATATTATATGTATAAAAAACAAATAAAATAATGAATTTGCTTGTAGGCTAATGGTGTTTGGCTCAAACAACAATTTTTTTTTTTTTGGTTTTAACCTTGAAAATCATTTGGTTTCGAACTAGTACACCACAAATTCTTACCTCCCGGCACACACCTTCCTGTATATTTTTGAAGTTATAAGAAGTTAAAAAGCGATGTCACACTTTGCTCAAACAAAATATGTTTTATGATTAACAAACATACTTTGACATATTCTTTACAAGCATACGATTTTTATACAGAGTTAACATCATTTTTTCTAGCCAATGGCCGACAATGCAAACCCATATCATTTTCTATGCAAATCAAGTGCTTTCTTTTTCGATCAATGATTATTTCTAACCAATATATCACCGATAATCACCCACTTTTCTACCAATAAAGTGAAAGACAATACAACCAATGGTGGACACCAACATTTCCACCAACAATGAAACTCTCCATACTTGGGACGAGTGTAATTAAGGTCTATAAATATATTGGATCACTAGGTAAACAAAAAATAGACAATCATCTCAAACTTAACACTTCTTTACACTTACATTTTTTTTTCTCAATTTTCTCATATATTATTTCTCTATATCTATTCACTTAAACATCAGAGAGTCTCGTTCTATGAGAGACTTATTTTTTTCAGAAACGATCAAGCCCATAATCAAGCTCACATATCTTAGCCCATGATCACAACTTGTGGAAAACTTAATTTTATATGAAGTTTTTTCATGACTTTATTAGTGGTGCTATTTGTGAAGACCTGAACAAAAAACTAGTTCATTCTCTTTTATTCCCCTCTAAAAACTCTTTTCATGACTGACAAGACTTTAGGATAAGGGAGAATACTTGATCTCCTTACCACAAAAACTTCATCCCCTCTAGCTCTCCAACAACTCTCCTAGCAAGTGCAAGTGCTCAACAATGTTATTCTAACCATACAAGAACAACTTTGCACCTTTTCATTTTATCAACAGGAAATTCAACACAAAGTCCATTACATGCACAAGATACACATAGGCAACTCCAATCTCAAGAAGGAATATGACAAAATGATATGTAAAGCATGCATAAAACTCTGACTCTTTGAGCCGCTCTCGCTATGAAGAGCACTCTTCACAAATCCTAACTACATACGTGGCTATCTCCATCAATCCTTCTCTGACTTTCACTCGCATACTCCTTAATGAAAAAGACTTATATATAAGATGAGATCAGCTCCTAAGAATGAATATTAGCTCTACTAAGAGGGGGACTCTCCATTTTATCATAAAGGTGTTATATAATAATCTTTCCAAATAATGTGTCGTTGTAAAGCCTAATATGAATAACTATGATGACTTTAAAGATTATAGGGAGTTATATAAAATGTTATAAGCATCCTAGATCTTATGACATAAAAAAGTAATGTCATATGCAAAATTTACTCAACAACTTTTCATGGATCTGCTAGGGTGTGGTATCATAGCCTTAAAATTGGCTCCGTCCTTGGCCTTTACAACCTTTATATTAAATTCATCTCTCATTTTAGCACTATCATCCTGGTAAAAAAATAATAATGGAAAAGCTCTTTGTCATTACCCAACGAGGAGATGAAATAACTAAAGCATATCTAAATATTTAACAAGAAAATGCTCAATATGAAGGATCTGCTTAAACATATCACCACTGAAGCACTAATTAGTAGAGTCTAAAACTACTTATTATGGGAATGCTTGTATACTCTCTATGAAATAACTCTTCTCAATGTGAAATAAGTAATGGCGAACCATATTCGAGTAAAGAAAGCAGTGTGATTAGACAATGACACCCATGTTTTTAAATAGTAGAATCACCACAACACCACTAATATGCTATATCATAAAAAATGAACACCAATGGGCACATTGGCGATCACCTGACATTCCTTGAGTTCCTAACCACACTTCTCACAACCATATATATTAAGATGTTAATCGTTATCAAGGGAAAAGACTTTGTGTAATATCTACCTTGTATAAAAAGTGGCCCAAACATAAGGAACTCTAACAAGTTATATCTTTCACCATAATTATAGGCACAACATTGAAGAATGTCATGCCTTAAAAAAAATACTGATTACCCAAAGATATCTTTAACAAATTGTAAAAAAAGAAAGATGACCAGAACAAGAAAGGAAACAAGTTTACACATTCCATAATAAGCTACTTGAGATCAGATAATCTCTAGATTATTTTCAAGAATTGTATCTCAATGTTTTTATTTTTCAAAAAAAAAAGATTTTTCTCCATATCTCCAACGTCTCCAAATGATTTTTCACTCTCTGTGACTACTTATGAAATTCTTCAATGCATCATGAATATATACACATACCATATTACTTACTTTTACACTCCTTTTTATTACTACATTGTTTTTTTTATGATTAATTAACATATTCTCTGATATGAACCTTGTGGATATAAAGATCCAAAAACCCACAATCCAATTGACCCTTCTTAAGAAAGCTAAATTTAGGCTTGTAATTGTGCTTGATATAACGATAACATATACAAAGGCACCAAGACAATAAATAAGCAGCCCTCGCCCAACACCTATAATCGAGATATGAACAAGAAGTATAAAAGATGTCATGATCTCTTATTAATTTTTATATATATAGTGGTTGGAACTAAAAATAAAAGACAATGACATAAAAACTACCTGTTTTTTTTTTTTTTTTGTAATTTTCAAGAAAACTCAATCAAGTAAACCTATAATATCCCAAATCAAGACTTATCTTCAAGAAACC
Source organism: Populus x sibirica (assembly GCA_019202695.1). Classification (NCBI taxonomy): domain Eukaryota; kingdom Viridiplantae; phylum Streptophyta; class Magnoliopsida; order Malpighiales; family Salicaceae; genus Populus; species Populus x sibirica. The sequence continues at coordinate 586,430 of JAGMVL010000423.1, forward strand.
CCAAGAATTAAGATTTTCTTTAGATTTAAAGCAAATGGATGAACTTTACGTTTCTTTGAAACAAGATTTGTGGCAAACCCTAAAAAAAAAATTCTTGCGATTTTTTTATATCGTTTTATTCAATCAAAATCACAAATAATTTTTTTAAAACTTGATACCACGACTAGTTCTTAGAGAAGATAAAGAACTATATAATTATAGAGTATGTGAAAACTTAAAAATAAAAAGGATATAACCTGATTTAGAGCCTTGCTCTCATACCAATTGATGTGAACCCTATGGTTATAAAGATCCAAAAAACTAAAGTCAAATTGACCATTCCCAAAAAAACTAAATTTAGGCTTGTTCTTTGAGGTATAAATAGGTTTTATCGGAACTTGCCTAGTAACTCTTACTTCTCCTCAACCATTCAACCATTAAAGTTTATAAGTCTTTTCATGTTCAATAATGTTCATATTCAATTTTTTAAAAAAAGTGTAGTACTAACAACATTAGCATAACTCTCACTATTAATAATCATACTACATACCTTATGTCATAACTTAAATTTTGACCCCCTGTTTTTTTCAAATATTTTCAAAATACAACAAAAATAAAAATAAAAAACATGTTCTTGATGTATTTGCATCATTTTTAGCAATTTCAATGTCTTCTCAAAAGAATTCAAAATTCAAATTACTTCTCAACGCATTCAACTTTTAACGCGCCATTTTTAAAATTGCTGATTTTTCTCATAAAAAAATATCAAAAAATATTTTCCTTTTTAAAAATATAAAAAAATATAATAAATAGGAAAAAGATAAAAAAAATAAAAAGGAAGAAAACAAGGGACTAAAGTAAATTTAGGTTGCTTGTTGGACTAAGCAATTGAGGGAAAGAAGATAAACTTTTTCACCTATAAATAAGCGGTTATCTCATACAAAAAAAAGGAGAAAAAAAAGCCAAAATAAACATTTTTTCACACTTTTCTCTTCAAATCTCCCAAAAAAAAAAACCTAACCCTTAATAAACCTAAACCTAGCCTTTGTCCATAAAAAAAGGAGAGAACCATCATCTTCAAACCCCCATTATCAACAGGTCTCTCCTAAAAGAACCAATAGCAGAACCCTATCACTTAGACCCATCATCTTTAACATCTCTCCCAAAATAACCAAAAACCCCAACATTGCTCTTAAAGTCGTCAACCACTACACACCCAAATACCCGTTCCCATCATCTCTCGGCCTCTACACCACTATTAGCACAATACAACCTCCTCTCTCTCTCTTTGCTCTCACTGCTAAATGCCTATCTTCACTAATTTTTCCAACCATAATTGACTCCAAATGTCTCCAAATCAGACCAGAAACAACCTTAAAACAACTTTTCAATCAACTCATTAAATGTCTGCTAACCCTTTTCACCATTGAACCATCACCTCGCAACCACCATCACTACTCTTCCAACCCATAATAGACACTATCGAGACAAAAGGAAAGAATCGTGATAGCCTCTCACCCATCTACGGTTGATACACCAATTTGCATCACTACCATCAACGACTACAAACGCCACCAACTGCCAGCTGTCACACACAGTTTTCCTCTTTTTCCAGCCATGAACCAACAACCCATCAACAACCACCGAACTGGCCTTCTCCTGGCATGACTCTCCACTTGTGGTAGCTGTAGCTAAACCTTTGCAGAGAGAGAGAGAAGTAGATCTAAAAAAATAAAAGAAAGAAAGAACCAAAGTTTGTTGTGTTTTGTTTTTCTTTTATAAGTTCCTTTTTGTGACACAGTTGGTATAAGAGTGGAGATAGGAGGAAAAACTATTTGATCCACACCATCACATGCCTCCTAATACATCGGAGCATCACCTGTACGCATTGCCACTACTCCAACGGTCCTAAAATCTTCCATTGTGCTTCTTGAGTTCCCAACAATCTCTCCAACCTGTTTCCAACCTCTAGAAGGAGCATGTTGTAAATTTTTAAATTTTTAGTGTGTATTTAAATTATTGTTAAATTTTGAATTTTTATTGTTTATAAACATGTAATTGTGGAGCATATGAGTAAAAATATAGTAAAAAAAAAGAATGTGTATACTTTGCATTTTCTTTTTATTACTTTTTTTATTTTGTGTTAAATAAATGGTTAAAAAAGGGAGAAGATAAAAAAATTTTAATTAACCAAATGTTTAAATTGCACATGGTCAAATCCTAACAATTTTTCCATACATACCTTCTAAAAATACAAAATCATATTTTTATCATGTTTTAAAAATACAAAATGAATATCGTAACCAGTTTATGATTATCCATTAGGGTTTAGCCAGAATATCAAAAATCCCGCAACAATTAATTTGTTTAATTAAAATTCAAAGTGTTAGGATTTAACTGTAAATTTTAATATTTAAGGGTATAAAATTATACTGTAAAATATAACCTTAGGTATTAAAGATATAAAATAGAAAATAAATGTGATGCTAGAATATGGGCCTTATAACGATTAGGATTTAACCTGATAAGGTAAAAACTTCTTCATGAAGGAAGATCTACCTTGAACTATTAGATGAGATCAACAAATAGAAAAATAACTTGGAATAACAATCAATATACAATATAGTTTACCATAAGTAAGGTGTGCTTGGAGTAATGCATCTTTTCCTTGCACAACTAGTCCCCTTACCCAGGCTCTCGCAGACTATAGGTTTCCTAGTAACTATGATACTAGGTGGCGACTTCCTCTAATTATAACTTTATGATTAATTTTAAAACCCTTTCAATCTAGGAGGCAACTTCGTCATTCGATGTCGTGCACGTCATGACACCTTATTATTTATATGGAATATAATATGGAATATGTTCTCCCTTTGTTGCTCTATATCATCCTTATTAATCTAAACATTAAGTGAATTGCTAATAACCAAAGTCTTTTCATCAACTAGATACTCAACATCACTACAATCCTTAAGTTGTGACATCTTATCCTCTTTGGATTTGTCACTTTTAGATTCAATATCTTTATGTTCCTTTATAACCATAATCCTTTTATTTGGAAATTATAAAGCTATATGTACACTTTTCAAACACCTGGAACACTTCATATCATATTTATGATTAGATGGGATCTCGATTTTACCATTTGTTTAATGGTCGAATCTTTACTCCAAGTCTTAGATGATGTGGCTTTGTTGCCTATAATATTTGGCTTTGATGTGGCAACCTCTTTTCTTCTATAATTCAACCTCTAAGCGAAAAGGGAACCTGAATTACCTCATTGATGTCTAATGCCCTTTCTCTTCATCTGCCTCTCTATTTTTTTGGCCATATAAACCATATCTTTAAACTCAAATTAATGTTGCAATTCAACCAACATTAGTTATTTTTTTATTCAATCCATTTAGAAACCTTTCCATTGTAACTTATTTATCCCCCCTACAACATTAGCTTTAATCATGGTAATCTCTATTTTCTTGTGGTAATCATCTATACTTCTAGAACCCTAAGATAAACTCTGTAATCTTTGATATAGTTCCTAATAATAATGACAAAAAATAAACTTTTTTCTCATGACTGCTTTCATCTCATCCCTAGTCTAGATGAGTCTCTCTCCATTCCTTTTCCTTTATAAAACAAGTTGATCCCACTAAATAATAGTATAGTCAGTAAACTCAATAATAACAAGTTTTACTTTTTTTTTACCTCAGAGTAATGGTGACAACAAAAAATCAACTCAACTTTTTTTTTCTCACTCCAAATAAACTTTAAGATCATTTTTTCCTTGAAAAACCAGAATCTTTATCTTAATATTGTCCAAATCTCTATCCAAACCATCCCAAAATCCATTTTCCCTATCGACCCACATATTGTTGAATTGCCTAAGTGGTTGAAATGCGGCCGAAACATATCACTATGGTTATCATCAAAATCATTGGCCTTCTTATCTGAATTTTCAACTATAGATGCTTCTAGAGGTGAATTAGCTCGTCTTGTAAACATTATTCCTTATAACCCTATATGGTGTGACCAATCACAAAGATTAACCACTTCAATTCTCAAACCAGTCATCCCACTTATTATTTTGGTAAACTTTGTATTCATTAACTCCAATTATTATTGCATCGTTAAATAATCTTATTCAGGGTTATTCTTATCTTTTAGTGGTGTTAATCTACTATTAGATGACATCATCAAGAGATAAAAGCAAACAATTCACCCTTTACCACTCAATTATCAAAATTTCAGTTCTTTAAAGAACTAGTTCATAACAAATCAAAGATTAATATTTTAATGGTGTAATAAAGTAATGTAAAGACTCAAGAAGCAATAAAGATTGAAAACTATCAATACAAAACTATGAATATGAAATTGCGAATATCAATACAAATATAATGAAGCAAAAACTTCCTTTTTTATTTTGTAATTTTCAAGAAAACCTAACTAAGTAAACCTAAAATATCCTAAATCAAGATTTATCTCTAAGAAACCCTAGGAATCAAGATTTGTTTTTCAAATTTAAAGCAAGTGGCCAAACTCCATGTTTCTTTGAATTAAGACTTGCGACGAACCCTAAAAATTTATTTTCTTGTGATTTTTTTTTGTTTATATATATATATATAACAACTAGATCACAAATTATCTACTTTTTTTAAACATTTTATAACATGCCCTAAGTCTAGATGTAATTACGACAACGATGAAATAACATGGAAACTAAAAAAAATGGTAAAAAAAATAGATTATTTGTGATCTAGTTGTTTACAATTTAAAAAGAAAGAAAGAAAAAGAAGATCAAAATCACAAAATCATGTTAAAATATCTTTCAAAAGCGAGTAAACATCCAAATAAGGTGATGATTCGAGATTAAATGTTTATGAAGAGACATGGAATGATATAAATCAGCAAACATCACTAAAAGACTTATTAGATGTGTCATCTATTATAAGGTCAAGAGCTAAGAAGGTTAAAGAGGCATTTAATAGGTTAATTCAAGATTCTTGGGTCTTACTTCCTACAAGACTTACAATTTCAACTTATTTTCCTACATACACATAAATTGAGCTAATTTCTTCTAATATACAGTTTTACTTTAGAAAGCATGATTTTTTATTAGACTATTAGATCATGTTAAAAATTTACTAGAAGTTTTTAGAGGTCTTGTTTTATAATGGGTTGAAATTTCAGGGCAATCAGATATTGATAACACCTTGTAATAAGATCCAGAAGCTATTATATAAGAATTATATTAGTTTTGTAGTGTTCATGTTTCTTAATCACAACGTTTTAAGGACATCTTTTCTAATAAGATTCCTAGTGGGCTACCACCTATTAGAGAATTGAGCATTAAATTGATCTTGTACCTAGAGCATCTCGGCCAACCTATAGAAGTAATCTTGAGGAGATAAGGGAACTTCAAGAGAAAGTAGAAGAATTGATGAAAAAAGGGTACATAAGAGGGAGTATGAGTTCATGTGCAATTTGAGTGTTTTTAGTATATATATATATAAAAAAGAATGAGACGTGGAGGATATGTGTTGATTATCAAGCCATCGACAATATTATCGTAAAGTATAGACATCCAATTCATAGATTTAATGATATTTTAGATGAATCACGTGGATCTTATATGTTTTTGAAGATTGATTTGAAAGGTGGATATCATCAAACAAGAATGAAAGTGAGATAGATGAATGAAAACTGCACTTAAAACTAAATATTGTTTGTATTAGTGGTTAGTTATGCATTTTAAACTTACTACTGTACCTAATACTTTTATAAGATTAAACTATGTTTTGCCTAATTTTATAAATAAGTTTGTTGTATTTTTATTTTAATGATATTTTGATTTATAGTAAGAATTTAGAGGAACATTTGAACATTTAAGGAATGTATTGGTTGTTTTGCAAAAATAATATTTATATGCTAATCCAAAAAAGTATGATTTTTGCATGGGAAAATTGTATGTTTTGGATATGTTGTTAGTATATAAGGTATTGAGATGGATGAGGAAAATATTTGGGCTATCCAATAATGGCTTATACCTAAGTTTTCATGGTTTGACTAGTTTTTATAATAGATTTGTTAAGGATTTCAATGCTTTAGCCACATCTTTAACTAAGATAGTTAAAAAATTTATGGGTTTTAAATGGGGCAAAGATTAAGGACATGCTTTTAATTTATTAAAGAAAAAATTAATTTCGGCTCCATTGTTATCATTGCCTGATTTTATAAAAACTTTTGAGATTGAATGTGATGCTTCAGGGATAGATATTAAAGCTATTTTAATGTAGGAAAAAAGGCCTATAACATTTTTTTAGCAAAAAGCTCAATGATGTAACATTGAATTATCCTATTTATGATAAGGAGCTTTATGTTTTGGTAAAAACTTTGAAAACTTGACAACATTACTTATGACCTAAAGAGTTCATGATCTATACTGATCATAAGTTATTAAAACATCTTAAGGGCTAAGGAAAGTTGAACTGTCGATATGCCAAGTGGGTAGAGTTCATTGCAACATTCCATTACATGATTAAGTACAAGAAAGGTAAGGAAAACATAGTGGCTAATGCCTTATCATAAAGGTTTGTACTTCTTTCAGCTTTAGACACTAAATGATTAGGATTTGGGTAAGTGAATGGTTTATATATTAAAGATGTTGATTATAGCCAAGTATATGTTTCATGTGAATATTCAGCCTTTGATAAGTTTTATAAGGTTAATGGATATTTATTTAAAGAAAAGAGATTGTATTTGCCTAATTATTCTATGCGTGAATTGCTAAGCTCATGAAAGTGGATTAATGGGGCACTTTGGGATTGCTAATACTTTAAATGTTTTGTATAAGCACTTTATTGGTCTAAGATTAAAAGAGATGTGTAAAGAATTTGTGATACATGCATAACGTGTAGACAAAGCTAAGTCTAAAGTTTTACCTTATGGTTTATATACTCCTTTGTTAGTATCTAAGAAACATTAAGTTGATATATCTATGGGTTTTGTGCTAGGTTTGCCTAGATTAAAAAAGGGTAGGGATTCTATTTTTATAGTTATGTATTGGTTTTCTAAGATGACACATTTCATATATTTTCATAAAATTGATATTATGATTGACATAGTGAATTTATTCTTTAGGAAGATAGTTCAACTCCATGAGGTACCTAAAAGCATTGTGTCTGACCGTGATGTTAAATTTCTTAGCTATTTTTGAAAAGTTTTGTGGGCGGAATTAAGAATAAAATTGTTATTTTTTACTACTTGTCATCCACAAACAGATGATTAAACTTAAGTGGTTAATAAGACTTTAACTCCATTGTTAAGAACTATCATTCAAAAGAATTTGAATAATTAGCAAAATTGTCTCTCCTTTATTGAATTTGCTTATAATAAGTGTGTGTATTCTACTACATATTATTCTTATTTTGAAATTATCCATAACTTTAATCCTTTGACTGCTTTGGATTTTTTTTTCTTTACCTATTAATGAAAGAGTTAGTCTTGATAGCAATATAAAATCACAAGTAGTAAAGGCTCTTTATGAGAATGTGAGGCGGAAAATGTTTAAAAAGAATGAGCAATATACTTTCAAAGCTAATTAAGGATAAAGAAATGTTATTTTTGAACTAGGTGATTGGGCTTAGGTGTATATGCAAAAAGAAAGATTTCCTCAACAAAAAAGATCTAAGTTGATGCTGACAGGAGATGAACCATTTCAAATCCTTGATAAAATTAATGATAATGCCTATAAAACAAATCTACTAGGTGAGTATTGTGTTAATGTTACTTTTAATATGTTTAATCTCTTTTTGTTTGATGTAAGTGATGATTCATGGATGAATCTTTTTTTATGAGAGAGGAGATGATACGATCAAGATTATATCAAAAGATCCATTGCATTTTCAAATTGGTCCAATTTCAAGATCAATGGCAAAAGAGCTCAAAGATGCATTCAACAAGCTTATTCAAAGTATTTGAGCCAAGGTGAATTTTAAAGAGGCTACATATTTAACAAATGATGATCAAACCTTAGTCAATTTAATTTATGTATAAGAGGGGCTTGATTCATCCACTTCATGGGCTAATTAATTTCGGCAATTAAAGGCTTATATTTTCTAGTGCATAGTTTTACTCTAACTTAATAAAGAATTAATCAAGCTTTATAGTGTCTTTTATATTTCTCATTTGCATCTCGATTTATAGATGTTGGGTGATGATTGATTACTTATAGTTTTGGTGTCTCAGTACATGTTATCGTTGTGTCAAACTCAATTACAAGTCTAAATTTAGCTTTCTTGGGAATGATCAATTTATAGATCTTTATATTTTTAAGGTTCGTTTCACTCTTTGACATATTCTTCACAAGTATACACTTTTATACACAGTTGACATCATCTTTTCTACCCAATGATTGATAATGCAAACATGAACTACTTTCTATGCAAATTAGGTTCCTCATTTCTCAACTAATGCTTATTTCTAGCCAACGTATCACTACCAATCACCCACTTCTCCACAAACAGAGTGAAAGACACTACACCCAATGGTGGACACTAACATTTTCAACAATTGTGAAACCCTGCATATCCTGATATGAGTGTGACCAAGGTCTATAAATATCTTAAGCCATCATATAAACAAAAAAGAGATAATCCTCTCAAATTCAATACTTTTCTACACTTACATTTTATCATACATTATTTTTTTATACATTTATTGATTTAAGTATCGTTGAGTTCTTTATTCCATAAAAGACTTATTTTTTAATGAATAAGCAAGCTTATAACCAAGCCCAAACATTAAGCACATAATCAAGCCCTCACATCTTAACATAGAATCACAATTCATAAAATCTCATTTTCTATTAAGAGTTTTTCCACAACTTCATACATAATAATCCATACATAACTAAAATTCAACATCCTTAATTGTTAAGCAAATTTAATAGTTAGTTACCCTCCCACTCCTGCCTCCATCATGAACCCAACAAAACAAAAATTGAGGAAAATTTGAATGCAATAGTATTATACATACCTTATTTTATATTATATTACAAGTAACTAGCAATTTATGGTTTCATTTTGAAAAGAAAAATATATATAATGAAAAAAAATAATAATCAGTTCCAAGAAATAAAAATAATATTCCTATATAAATTTAAAAATAAAATTTTTAATTTCTCTGTAAGTATTATCATTCTTCATAAGGAAATACTTTATAAAAATCATGGCAAAGCTATATACCTTGAAATTCAAAAAACTATTTCTGCTTTTTTTTTTTTAGAATTCCCCAAAATTTCAAAAATACAAAAATAAATGACTCATTATTTTCTTAATTCCAAATGTAAGAAATTAAGAAAACAATTTTCTTTGTTCATATTTTTCCTGAAAAATAAAATTTCATTAATATATATTATATAGACCAATTTGAAAAATACAAAAACTCCACATTTCCCCGCCCATAAAAAAAAAACCCCAGACTCTCAACTCCCAATACCCTCACTCTCTCTCCTCTACTGCTCTCTAAAAAAAAAAAAAACAGAAATGGAAGAAGAAGAAGACGACCAGCAAAACATCCTAGATCTGGTCAAAGAATTAGTCAATCGCTTACTCTCTCAAAACCCTCAAAACCCTAAACCCCCAATTTCTAACCCTAACCCTAACTCTCCTGATTTCCAAAATTCTCTTCGCTACGCAATCCGCATTCTCTCCAGCAGATTAACCCCATCGATTGCCCCTGATGCCGCCGCAATCGCTGAATCAATCAAGCGTGGTCTTGCCACTCAAGGTAAATCCTCCCAAGCTCTCACTCTCGCTGAGTTATACAACAAATTTGCATCGAAAACGGGACCGGGAAGTATTAATAACAAATGGGCAGTTCTTTATTTGCTTAAAATCATTTCCGAAGATACAAAAATTGCACAAAATGCTCCAAATTCCACGCTTTTGTTACCTAATTTGGGGTTAAATGAGCTTGATTTGAGCAATGAATCGCGGATTTCCCGTGATTTTAAGAGAAGGGAAAAGGGTTATGATAATGGGGTTTTGTTGGTTAGTAAAGATCCGGAGAATTTGCTTGAAATCGCATTTAGAGAGTTCGTTAATCTGGTGAAAGAGGAAAATGAGGTGTCCGAAGAAGTTTTAGTGAGAGATGTGTTATATGTTTGTCAAGGGATTGATGGGCAATATGTGAAGTTTGATGAAAATGTTGATGGGTATGTTTTATCAGATTCAATCAAGGTTCCAAGAGGTACAAGGGTTATGGTTAGGAAGTTGTGTGAGTTGGGGTGGTTGTTTAGGAAAGTTAAAGGGTATATTTCAGAGAGTATGGATCGGTTTCCAGCTGAAGATGTGGGAACTGTAGGGCAGGCATTTTGTGCTGCGTTACAGGACGAGCTTTCAGATAATTATAAGTTGTTGGCTGTGCTTGAAGCACAGGCGATGAATCCAATTCCGTTGGTTTCAAAGTCAGCTAGTTCGAGTAATTATTTGTCATTGAGGAGGTTGTCAGTTTGGTTTGCTGAGCCAACAGTGAAAATGAGGTTAATGGCTGTTTTGGTTGATAAATGCAGAGCCTTGAGGGGTGGGGCAATGGCTGGGGCTATACATTTGCATGCCCAGCATGGCGATCCATTGGTGCAGGAGTTCATGAGGAGTTTACTGCAGCATGTTTGTTCGCCACTTTTTGAAATGGTTAGGAGTTGGGTTTTGGAAGGGGAGTTGGAGGATATTTTTGCTGAGTTCTTTGTTGTGGGTCAACCAGTGAAAGCTGAATCACTTTGGAGAGAAGGTTACAGGCTCCATGCTGGAATGCTTCCTTCATTCATTTCACAACCCCTTGCTCAGCGCATTTTAAGGACTGGGAAGTCAATAAATTTCCTTCGTGTCTGTTGTGATGATCGTGGTTGGGCTGATACTGCAACAGAGGCTGCTGCTGCTGCTGGGACCACAACTAGAAGAGGGAGTCTTGGATATGGTGAAACTGATGCGCTTGAAACTCTGGTTGTTGAAGCAGCAAAGAGAATTGACAAGCATCTGTTGGATGTTATCTACACGAGGTATAAATTCAAAGAACACTGCCTTGCAATCAAGCGATATTTACTGCTGGGGCAAGGTGATTTTGTCCAGTATTTAATGGATATTGTTGGGCAGGAACTTTCTGAGCCTGCTAATACAATTAGTTCATTCCAGTTGGCAGGGTTGCTGGAAAGTGCAATTCGATCATCCAATGCTCAGTATGATGATCCTGACATATTAGATAGGTTGAGGGTGAAGATGTTGCCGCATGGTACTGGAGATAGAGGTTGGGATGTATTCTCGTTGGAATATGATGCCAGAGTACCATTAGACACAGTGTTTACAGAATCTGTTATGGCAAGGTATTTAAGAATTTTTAATTTCCTGTGGAAGCTGAGGCGAGTGGAGCATGCACTTATTGGTGCGTGGAAGACAATGAAACCTAATTGTATTACTTCTCATTCTTTCACCAAGCTGCAGGATGCAGTTAAGTTGCAGTTACTCTCAACACTGAGACAATGCCAGGTCCTTTGGAATCAGATGAATCATTTTGTTACAAACTTGCAATATTATATCATGTTTGAAGTTCTGGAGGTTTCATGGTCTAACTTCTCAAATGAAATGGAAGTGGCAAAGGATCTTGATGATCTACTTGCAGCACATGATAAGTACCTCCACTCAATTGTAGAGAAATCTCTTCTTGGTGAACGATCTCAATCCCTTTACAAGTCACTATTTGTCTTGTTTGACCTTATACTGCATTTCAGAAGTCATGCAGATCGATTGTGTGAAGGAATTTACGAGTTACAAGCAAGGTAAAAATCTGTTGTGTTTTTGAATGATTTTGTTTTGTCAATTAACGTTTGCATGTTTGGTTTTGAAGTGAAGATCTTAATACTCATATCAATTGACAACAACAATGCTATTTTTTTAATATATTTTTTTCTTTTCTTTTATGATTGTGTTGAACCACTCGTGATTCCTATTACATGCAGAACCAGGGCATCCTCTTTATCCTCTCAAGACAAGACAAAATCACGAAGGCATACAAGAGATAATCCGTCAGAGCCTGGATCATGGTTTAGTGATGGCAGGAAGGCTCTAGAACAACGTGCTGGTGAATTTCTTCAAAATATGGGGCGGGAACTGGAAGAAATATCAAAGGAATATACAGTGTTGCTTGAAGGTTTCTTGTCTCAGTTGCCTGTGCAACAACATGTTGATTTGAAATTCCTCTTCTTTCGGCTTGACTTCACTGAATTTTATAGTAGGTTGCGTCCTGGCACATAGCAAAGCTGTTAATACACGTGAGTTTACTCCAATTTGCAACTCAAGGCATGAACAGAGTGCAGTTATTTGCTGGACCTTAAGTGAAGAATTATGCAATGTCTTGCTGATGCCAGGATTGACCTTTATATTTCACTGCTTGATTTTAGGTATAGGAAGATTCTAGCTGCTCTATCTTTTATCGAATTATCACAATGAATAATTTTGTTTTAGCTTCTTTTCCAGGGGTCTGATTTTTATCTTTTACCCTTTCAGATTGTGCTCCTTTCTAAGGGTTTACGTGAAAGTTTGCGATCATGTCAGAGGTATTTTTATATCATTAAATGTGATTCTTAAAATCAGTGCAAATATTTGGATGTGATAGTCCAATTATTGTTGGTACTTTTCTTCTTATTGTTGCAAGCTGTTTATACTGAGCTTGTGCCTCTGTATCATAGTTATGTATTGGCTAAATGCTAATCATTGTGATATATGATTTGGTTTTGCATGTGTTTGTTTTTTCAATCCTGAGTTCCTGACACTCGATACTTACGTGTTATTTGGGTTGTGGTGGCTGCATTTAGTGGTTGCTGCAATAAACATATCATAATTCCTTGTGTTGCTGGCAAGCTGTCCTTGCATTGAAAACTGTGGTCTTATCACAAGGGATTGTTAACGGGCCCATGCTATCTCAATATCCTTCTTGCTGGCACACGAATGAGCAAGACTGTTCATTAAATTATATCATCATAAAGATTTGGCCTTGTATGATTATTACCTATTGGGAAAAGGCTCTTGTGCATACAACATAGATGGCTTGTGTTGCTGGAGAATTAGAATGAGGTTAAAGCAAATACCCAGTTGAAGTCTTGAAGAAAGATCAAAGTGACATCATAGAGACAAAGGAAGCACCTCATGCATGCTTGACAGGGTGCCTCCCATAAGCCAAAGAGTGGAATGGTGTATTATTCTTTCTAGGACTGGTAGCACTTTGGTGAGAGTGTCCCTTAGCCCTTGGAATATTTATTGAGTGTTTGCTTGTCTAGCTGAATATGTTAGCTTAAATGTGTAAGCCAGTAGCGCCGGTTTCATTTTTGTCTACCCAGTTTGACAAGTGATATTGCTATGTTATAAAGTTATAGAGAAGCATAAGATCAGCATGAGGTTTAAAATTGAAAAACATTCTACACTAAGTTAAGACTTCATTAGCTTTTGATGAAAACTTGAAAATAATGTATTTCTTTCTTCCTCTGGTGTCGTCCATAAGATGCTGCAATTTTTCAGAGAATCATAATTGGTTCGGCAGCATTGCTTTCTTTGTATATTTAACTCATCATACAGTTGAGCACCCTGAGTCTAACTGAAGTGGAAACTATTTGTTTTGCTACTATAAATGTTTTATTTGCTGCTGATCTTATCGTTGCAAGCACTTTTCTCCCTCTTTTATCAAGTGTGGAAATTAGTGGAGCTTCTGTTCCCCCGAAGTTACCGTTAGCAGTTTTTAAGTGGTAAACTTTGGTGCATGGCCTTCTGCAATGCCAGTTGGTCTCCTGAGCTGATAGCATTCAGGATGCAAACAAACTGGAAGAGAACAGCTAAACAAAGGAAAAATTGGAAAGCTTGTGCTTGTCCTTTTGAGTTAACAGTTATGTGTCTGTCATAAAGCAATTGCTGCTTAAAAAATAAAAATAAAAATATTCTCGACTGCCTAAACTGTCTTTACTAACCAAGCAAGCAAAAACAAAAAAAAAAGGTCTATTTAAAGAAGCAAACAAGGAAAGTGAGATTCAGATTTCAATCATAAAAATAGTTGCAACTATTGATTTTCCAACACCCTTAAGTACCAAAAACCACTAATAGCAAGCCTGAAGGATGACAGCAAAGTCAGCCCTCCAACGTGAATTTCTTCCCTGTGAATGGTTGGAACTGTTCTTTCTTTGTAGTTTAAGCTTTGACATCCTCTGTTTTGAGCTCTTTCAATCTCTTTCCATGTGCAAGCATGAACCATACCACCTCTGTTGGATGTTTACGAGACCTGATCTCTGATTCAGTGGCCATGCTTGGAGCTGTGTTAATTGTTTGGTTCTCTTTTTCAACAGAACCTGAATCAGGTAGAGCTAACTCTGCAGCAGGTTTCTCACCCAAACGTCTAGAAAGACCTGTGAAAGGCACAAACTTGTGCCATTCCTTGCTTGGCTCTTTGTTATCTAGATGAGGCACAAAATCAACCTCACAATCTGTATCAATAATGGAAATGGCATTAGATGGCTTGGTTTCAACTACATTAACTTGAAATTCCTTGTTATAGTTGACCATCCAGTGGTGAAGCAAAAAAGCTAGCACTCCATGTCTCTTCCAATGCTGCTTTTGGATTAAGCATGCTTGAGAAATCCGTAGAGTGAGGTTGCAATTTTATGAAGGTTCCCTTTTCTATGGTAGTATTCTTCAGGCGCACAGCGTTGCCATTCTGCAGTTGCAAATTCTCCATCGTCCAATCCGGCAAGAAGACTGAACCTTCTTCGGCAGTGAACTCATACACTCCACAATTCGAAACTCGTTCCTTCAATTAGTTTCGAATTTCAAATAGCATAGGATATTCAACTAGTGTGTCAAGGAGGAGCTCGAAAGCTGAAGCAGGCACGATGATCCGTTTCCCCTGCTCTAGGTGTGATTTCTCGACTACTGAGAGCGAAAAACAATGGTAAGTACGTTCAAAAGAATCATAATGTTGGCCGTATCGATCATAATATTGTGGAGAGGCCTGAGCAGTGTAATTGCTGCTATAGTTGTCATCGTTTTGAACTTGAGAATCGCTGTGCTTCTTAGAACTCTCATTATGATCCTGAGCTTTATCGGGCGGCTCCATCGATATAACTGCTTTCCCTCTCCAGATTTTTGTGGACTTGGATTGTCCGGAAGAGCAGGGAGAGATGAGGTTTTCGTGGATTGATCTGCCTTCGTCTTGATCACCTGCTTGTGAACTTGGATAGTCGGGAGCAGGGAGACAATTTAGATCGAAGTCATGCTTTTCGTGGTCCGTTTCAGAAGCTTGTTCCATGACGAACATGACTATGGCTAACCTACCAGACTAGCACTTAGATTCTATTTGAAAACTCCATCTAACTCGTGTTTTTAAAGAATTTTTTTTTTATATAAAAAATTATTTTTTTATATATTTTCAGATCATTTTGATGTGATGATCTCATAAATAATTTTTAAAAATAAAAAAAATATTATTTTAATGTATTTCTAAATAAAAAATATTTTAAATCGTAATTGCTACTACACTTTCAAACAGACTCATAGAGTTTTTGAGTACATGCTTTTAAAACTAATATATGCACCCTTATGATTGTTTTTAGTGTTAAGTACAAAGGGTAACTCGTATTTTGCCGCGGGAAACATTTATTTCTCTGCAACATATATAAAAAAAAATTAGGCATTGTAAGCTTATTTAAAAAAGGAAAAGAAAATTCATGTTCATTCAATTATATAATAGAGAAAGGAAAGATAATAAATGGGCCAAATCTTAAAAGAAAAGATGATAATAATAATAATAGAAAAAAAATATTTGTCAAAAAAAAAATTACAAAATTAAATTCCATGATAACATAATAATAAAGGATAAATAAAAAAAAACCATCTCGGGATATCAAACTTGCAACTTGGGTTGTGTGGCTGAACCAACCACATAACAAACAAATTGAAAAAAATAACAATGGTCAATCTTCATGGTCAATCTTCAACAATCCAAATGTAAAAGGTTGAAATAAAAAAAATAATAAAAAAAACCTAAAAAATTAAACACCTTCAAACTTGGGTAAGGTCGTCAAATCTTACTGGATCAGGAGAATGATATAATATAATAGAAAGCAAAATAATGAAGCTTAATTTTAAAGAACTTGATTTTGAAGGATAAAACGGAAAAAAAATATAAAAAACAACCCTAAAAAAATAACAAGGTTAACCAGCCAAACTTGCTATCCAAGTTATGAATTTGGGATGACGTAATTAAAAGGAAACCCAAGAAAATTATAAAGCCAATATTTCAAAATAAACAATATTGAACTTATTTATGTAAGTGTTTCTAATATATATTTGATATACATGATTGAATTAGTATAATAATAATAAGAATTGTCTTTGATAAAGACATTATTCTTGGACCGAATATATACTTCTTATTTACAGGTCATGTTAAGTAAATACCAATATTATAGTACAACCACCATGACTCTTGTTGCACGTGAGCGGCGTTGTGATGATCATCTTTCTGGATCGGGATCTTAAGTACATTTGAAAAGAACAAAGAATTCTTGTTTTTTTTATATAGTTTAAGAGGTTTGGAGTCGCCACTTAATATTTTGGTTACTAAAAACTTTATCTGGTCTTTAGAATCTGGATAAGGGGACTGGTTGTGTAGGGGACGATAAAATTACTCTTAGTACACCCTACCTGAGGTAAGCTACATTATTTATTTGTCTGAATATTACTAACAAATTATTGTATTTTTCAAATTGTTAGTCTGTTTATTGGTTAAAACAGGTCCCACCCTGGTAAGGTGGATCATGACTTTATAGGTTATAAATAGTCATTCTAAAACCAAAATATATTTTTTGCATTTGTTTCTTTTAATATCAAGAATACATCTTACGTATAAGTTCATAATTCTTTATATTAAAAATAAACAAATAGATTTTTTGGTGTTTTTAAAATTTAGATCAAACCTCTATGGTGTTAATAAATTTGTTATTAAATTCATGATATATGCAAAATATAAAAATCTATTTTTTTGAATTTCTTTTTGGTATTTTTAAGAGATTCTAAATTATGCTAAATATTTTTTTTCTACAATCCAAAATATTAAATATGAAAGGGTAAAAAGATATGAAAACCCTAAAATTAATTGTACAATGATCTTTTAAAAAAAACTGAAATTTAATTAAAATTTAACTAAGGCTGTTTTTGGCAAAACACTGAAAAAAACATAATACAATGCTAAAACAAATGTTATGGCTGGTTTCTCAATCACACTCTTAGTTAAAAATCATAGATTAGAAATTTATCTTAAGAGCGTGTTTGCCAAACATGACTTAAGGATCCTAAAACATATTTTTTTTAATGTAAATTGTCACTTCACCAAACATGCCTTTAAATCTTAAAAGGTTTGGCCCAACAACATGGACTGGGCTTCTCAGCCTTGTCTTTGAACCTAAAAACACGACACACACTTAGTACATCAAGATTGAAGATCAAAAGGATGATTTCGATTAAATCTTTTTAAGAAGATGAAGAACATGGATGAACCTAAGAATTTGATTCGAAGATAGAGGCTAGATTACACCAAATCAAGGGCATTGAAAGATGTAACATGTAAGATTGAAACAAAATCATATAAAAAAAATAAACCGTAAATTGCCTGAATTAAACATGACAGTCATAAACCTAAACCCATATATTTAAATTTAATTAGGATTGATTGATCCAAACCAAACCTTTAATGAACAAATCAATGGCAAAGAAGGGTAATGTATAGGTTTAGGAGTCGACTAAAGCACACAATATAGAACGACATCTTATTTATTATATATTTTTGGATATTTGTTACACCTTATTTGTTACACATTTTGGAATATTTTGAAATCAGACTCACACACTAACTCATGATTTCTATGACCTTAATAGTTTAGTGTTTCAAAATTTCTATTACATGGATGACACCTCATGTTTGGTTTTCTAAGCAAACAAATGGAGTCAATGGAGGTATTGGATACTTATTATCTCTTTCAAGAACAATCCCATCAAAAAATAATAATGATTAACAAAAATTATAGCCCAAAAGCGACCTCAAATGCAACATCGTCACTAATGTACATGAGTTATATGTAGTTATACATCTACAAATACACTCCTAACAAGTAAAAAGAAAATTATATTTTCCTAGCCATAGCTGCAGGAGAACAAACTCACACTCCGTCTGGCACTGTAGTTTAACAATATTTTTGAAAATGTTTGATTTTTTTTAGAATTAAATTAATATTTTTTTTGTTTTTAAATCGTTTTGATATATTAATATTAAAAATAAATTTTAAAAAATAAAGAATTATTTTAATATATTTTTAAATAAAAATTATTTTGAAAAATTATTTTTATTGTATTCTTAAACATGCCATTAACATGTAAAGGATAAATAAAATAAATTGAAAGAGGAAATAAATTTTCTTTTCACTGGAATCAAAAGTTAAAAAGCACAAGCTAATTAATCTCATCCTCTATCTTTAGCCAAAAAGGCCCGACGCCCAACCACCCAACCACCCAACCAAGTGGCAACAGCAAGAATTACCCTAATAAAACACAGTAAGGTCCAGTACTCTAGACCTTTCCAAAATCCCTCTTTTTTCTTGCCCTCCCTAAGCCCAACCTGACCTCAAAAATTCTAGACCTTTCCGAATCATCAAGAACAAGAACAAGAATCAACCCTCCATCCATTCACCGAAACCACTGGTTCCCTCTCATCTTTGAATCTCTCTCAGAAACCCAAAACGCTCCTTTCATCTCCTCCATTCTTGAATTTCATCAAAGAATCGTCAATGGCCAAGTACGGAGAAGGAGACAAACGTTGGATCGTGGAAGACAGACCAGACGGAGCCAACGTACACAACTGGCACTGGGCTGAGACAGACTGTTTAGAATGGTCAAGAAATCTCCTCTCCAAACTCCTCAACAACCTCACAATCCTCGACGGTGAAGGAAACCTCTTTATTAAAATCAACAAAGTTGAAAAAGTCGAGGGAGAAGCGTATGTTAATGTCCGTAAGGGGAAGATTATTCCGGGTTATGAGTTACACGTTGCTCTTTCGTGGCAAGGCGAAGCCAAAGATAGTGAAGGGAATAGTTTATTGAAGGTAGATGGATCTGTTGAAATTCCGTACATTTCAGATGAGAATGCTGACGAGGATCCTGAGATTCGTGTTACGGTGAAAGATGAAAGCCCAATTGGAAAGACTTTGAAGGATGCTATGTTTGCGAAAGGGAAGCCGGTGGTGGAGGATAAAGTTAGAGTTTACGTGCAGAGTATGGCGAAAGGTGGGCCAGCTAAGGAAGAATTGGAGACGAAGAAGGTGGAGAAAAAGGGGCAGCCGGTGGCTGGCACATCGGTGAGGAAGGTGAGTGTGTCTCCGGTGGTGGAGAAGAAGGAGGTGAAGAAAGAGGGGTTTAAGACTATTAGTTTGACGGAGAAGTTCAGTTGTAGGGCGAAGGATTTGTTTGAGATATTGATGGATGAGAATAGGTGGAAGGGGTTTACACAGAGTTATGCGAGGATTAGCAAAGAGGTTGGGGGGGAGTTTAGTATTTTTGATGGGTCTGTGACGGGGAGGAATTTGGAGTTGCAGGAGGGGAAATTGATTGTGCAGCAATGGAGGTTTGGGAACTGGCCTGATGGGATTGTATCGAAGGTCAGTTAATTGTTGGTTTTGCTTTGAAATTTTGGTTGATTTAACGAACTGGTGATGAATAGGCGAAAATTGCTGAATTGAATGGATTTTTGTTTTGTTTTTTCTATCCATTTTTGTATAGGTACTTGGTTTTTTTTTTCTGTGAGTAGGATTGTTTGTCAATTGTTTGAGACTGATTATAGTTTAAGATAGCTCAACTGAATGAATTTGGATGGTGATTGCAGGTAAGACTGACTTTTGATGAGCCTGAACCTGGGATTACTATAGTGAAGGTGGTGCATACTGATATACCCGAGGAAGACAGGTTAGTTCTTGTTTTGAAGTAGTAAAACTTTGTTTTTTAATTGTATTTTAGTCAAGTTTTGTTGGTTTTTTTTGTTCTTTGGGCTCATGGTCTTTCGTATTTTGTTTCTCCTGTTGTTCATGCAGATATGGGAATGAAACTGTGGTGGAGAATACTGAAAGAGGATGGCGGGATCTTATTTTAAACAAGATACGGGCAGTTTTTGGTTTTGGCATATGAGTTGTTTCCGTAGTTTCTTTGAAGTGTAGAATTTCATCAATTTGTCTTTCATCAAAGAAATTTGAATTACTGAAATCTGGGATTGTTTTGGAATTTCCAGACCTTCCTTGATAATTCAGTCCTTTTGGTTGTAATCTCATCAAACTGCTTTGTCATGGCACCCATGTTTTCTTATAACCAAAGTGCTTTATCTAGCAAGCTTGTTATGAATTGCAATGTTTGATTTGTCAAGGTAACAAAACCTTTTTAACTGCTTCAAATTTCATGCTGTTATTTTTATGGAACTGGATTCAATATGGGCATGCTAGTTCCTTCTTTTGTGTGCGTGCACTCATAGGTGGTCTCCACAAGCAGGACAACATAATATAGCTAAAACCGTCTGTTGTAATTTATAATTTTATTTCTTTGTCAATTTGAAGCAGTCATGTATGATCTGGTCTCTGGGATTTGGTTGTTGGTGGATGATTGGAAAATTTCTTTTGCTCTATTATGGCAGCGAAAACTCTTATCTTGAAGTGGAGGTTTTCTCTTATATAGCATGTTGAGGATATTTCTTGAGTTTGATTGCTGTAGGTAGAACAAGTTCTTTTCATTGTTTGGTTTCTCGGCTAGTAGGATCCTGTGTAGTTTGATATACAAAAGGTGTCCTTCTTGATGCTGTTATGCTGGAAATCATCTGTTTATTTTGGATAAATGTGTCTAGAAGTTAAATGCTCAATACCATAGATCCGGAGCATGAATTCTGCAGCAGTGTTCCTTTTCTAATGTAATTTAAATTGGCTGTCTGGCTTGCATGCAAGGTTCTGTCAAGTAATGTCATTGATAATAATATAATGTAGTGTAATACGATGTGGTACTGATTTCTCAAGCATGCAATGCTATAGAGTATAGCATGAGATACATCTTCTGCATTGGAGATGAAAATGATAACCATGTAAAGATGTAAGAAATTCATGATTTTGGTGGCTCATGGCTGTTAGGAACACCTTTTTTCTATGTTCTGTTACGAAAGAGCTGTTGGGATAACATAGTGCAGGTTTTGAGGAAATAGGGTACTGATTCAGAAAGATTTTGGAAAACATGATGTATGTTTTATTTTTTTGTGGCATGTTGTTATAGCATGGGAGAAGCGCACTGGTGATTTGGGTGTTTAGTTAAGAACCCATTAATGGTAACGTGATATAGTTTGGCCGGCTATCGGTCAATTTGAGAATGCTTTTTCTAGTTTTGCTCTAATTGGAGATAATCTTTTGCCTGGATTTATTAATGGAAGCCACATCAACTAGCTGTGAATTTGAGAAGTCTCGAGTTTTTTGTGAGAGAGAAAGGGTTAATGTCTTTGTTTCGGAATTGTTGGTTGTGGTAGCTTTTATCTGGGTTGGTATTTACATTCCTAAAGATGCAGACTTTGCTGACAAAGGTGCTTCTCAGTCTAAGTTATTTTATATGAAGGTTCATTTCTGCCATGGAAGAATGCCTTGTCCTCCTATTTTTGGTGCATGAGTCCTCTGTGAAGTATTCTTTAGTATTGTGCTGCTATAAACTTGGAAGCGGCTTTTCTTGGTGGTGGTCAAGGATTCTTATTAGGCTTTGGATTTTTAAAAAACATTGGTGCTGTCTTCCGTTCAGTTCTTATTTGCTTTTTCATGGTAAATGGCATGTAGCTTGTTTGCATGCTGGGATTGAGGCGAGCATTATAAGACTGTACTGAAGCACTGGCAATGAAGTTGTTATGTTGTAAACGATGTTACTGTAGTTGTAATTATTTTTTAAAATATTGTTTTTTAAAAATATATTCAAATAATATTTTTTAAAATTTATTTTTTACAATAATATATCATAACATTTGAAAACATAAAAAAATATAATAATTTAAAATATAGAAAAAAATAATTTTTTTTAAATATTTTTGAAATGTAAAAATTTAGTGTGAGCTAAAGTAATGAAAAAATTATTTGGAAAAACTATAGTGATTTCTAAAAAAAATGAAAAAAGAAAATTAATCAATTAATTTTTTTATAAACATTTTTTTTTGTTATTTTGATGAGATATTTTAGCATTGTTTTTTTAAGTAAAAAAGTTTTCTTACAATTGCAAAAGTAAGTTTCAATTAAGAAAATTAAGAAATTTAAAAAATTATGGATAGATCATTTTTACACATATATATGAAAAACATGAGAACAATGAATTTGATAAGATTATATAAAATATTTATAAGAAAAAGTAATAAAATAGATAATTTATTCTTGTTAAATATTAACGAGTAAATTATTTTAAAAAATAATTATATAAAAAAATACATAATATTAAAATAAATAAATAATTCCTAAAAAAACAAACTCTTCTATTTTTAAAAACAATAACATGATATTTTATTAGCAACTATGGGTGTTCAAAAAAACCGATTAACCGAGAAAACTGAAAAAACCGAACTGAGATGAAAAACCGATTAAACCGATTTTTAAAACCATAAATTTTAACAGGTCCGGTTCGGTTTCGAAGGTTCGGTTTTGATTTTAAAACTAAACCAGCAAACCGAACCGGACCAACCAAAAAAGCCTAAAACGCCGCCATCTATGCGGGGGTATAAATAGTTAATTAGCCTAACCCAAACATAACCCACCCTCTCCCCTACCCTCACAAAAAGCCGCTGTCTGTGCAAATTGCAAACCACCTCTCCACCTCAAAACTCGTTCTTCTTTTCCCTTTAAAGTTTTTAACTGCTCTGCATTCTACATATGTGCTTTTGCATTCTCTTCTCTCTTTACTTCTAACCAAACACAAACCCACATCTCCATCTCCCTGGCTTCTCTTTTCTCTTTACTTCTGTGCAAGTCGTTGCGATCCTCCTACATTCTTGTAGATCTATAAATCCAGATCTACAGCAGACAGGGCTTCTCTTCTCTCTTTACTTATGTGCAAGCTGTCGCGATCCCCCTCTATTCTTGCAGATCTACAAATCCAGATATACAGTACGCATGATAGAGTTCAGTTCTACTTTTTAGATTTTGCTTATTTGCTCTTGAATAATGTTTCGAACTCTTGTGAGGCTATTTGATTTGAAATTTTTTCTTAATTAGTGTATGTTCTCCTAAGTTACGAAACAATTTTAATATAAATGTATCATAGGTTACAGGGTTGGCTTCAATGTGAAAGCATGGTTGTTGTTGTTAGGCAGGAATGTTAATTTCATAATAAGTTCAAGTTTGTTGTTGATTTTGTTAACTTCATGATTTGTTGAATTTTTAGGTTTCAATGGGATTAGGTTTCTCGGTTTTTTTTCAAAAAATGAATTTAACCGAACCGAACCAGTTTGGTTTGAACCAGATTTCGGTTCGGTTCGGTTAATATTTCACAAAACTAATATAACTCAGTTCGGTTGGTTTTTTAAGTCTAAACCAAACCGTGAACACCGCTATTAGCAACACGTTTTTTTTTCAAGTAAAAATCAGTAGTTTTGATATGTGAAAACTAGCTTAAGAATATTCTTATTACTAAACCATGAAAAAAAGTTCTCTCTCAGAAGAGATTCCCAAGCTCTTAACAAGTCACAACAAGAGGCTTTTTCTAGTACTTTTAGAGCAAAGGCAAAATTCTTCAAACCAAGAGTCTCCTGTGACTTTTGCAATGTTTTTTTTTTTTTTTTGGTATAGAGGTGACACAAAACTCTATCTCTTCTGCATCAAACAACAAACAAAGTTAAATAATAAAAAAGATCTTACTTTAAACAGTTAAACATTGAATTAAGGATTCGGAACATAATTCAACAAAAGCTTCTACTTTTCTCTGATATTCATCTGTTCTTTGTTTTTTGAGGATAGTTTTCATACAAAGTTCTCCATCAATGTTTTTTTTTTTTTTCGAGGAATCAGAAATTACTGACAGATTCATATATAGTTTTTATATATAGTTGTCATCTGTTCTTAGTTTTTTGAACATATTAACGAGGGGCTTATCAACATACTAGAAATTACCGGTGAATGTTTTTTTGATAGACATTTTTTGTCTGTAATTCCATTAATAAAATAATCACAGATGGATTGTTAGTGTAAATACCACCAGAAATTTCCGTCGATAAAACTATTAAATCCGGTAGGAATGAAAGAAGGAAAGTATAGCAACTGAGCAATGGAATAATGTAAAATAAATCTAATGACTGGTATTTAGGAAGGTCACTTTGTCGTAGAGGAGGCTCGATTCCGGAGCGGGAAAGACTTTAGAAAGTTAGTGATTCTGTTTCTGATTCAGCAGGCTGGAATTTGGATTTGCTAAGTCGTTTGCTTCTCACCTCTATTATTAGCAGGATTCAAGGTATGCACTCAAGTGGCAACTCGAATGACAGTGATATTCGCGCATGGGATTGAAATTCTAATGGGAAATGCTCTGCTAAAAGTGGATTTTCTTATCTCATGGAAGAGGGTCCAATTGTAAAGATGGATAGTTGGTGCTGGATTTGGAAGATTAAGGCTGCTCAGAGGCATTAAGTTCTCGGTTGGAATAGGCTGCTTGCGGATGAAAGATATGAGGGTGCCATGGTTCCTTCTCCTTTATGTGCTAGACGTGGTGGTAAACCTGAGACTGTCCTTCGTGTGTTGCGGGGTTGTGAGAAAGTTCTCCCTATTTGGCACAAACTTCGTTCTACTGTGCAGCGTAACAAGTTCTTTGAAGAGGATTTATGCAGTTGGCTTTCTGCTAATTGCTTGCGTGGTGATGATGAGTGTTGGGTTTTTATTTGCACTTGCTGGATTATTTGGAAAAATAGGAATGCAGAGGTGATCGGTTTTGTAAAAATGTTCAAATAACATGGGTAATTGATATATGTGAATTCAAATTAAAAGTAAGGCACACTAATTTTTAGGTTAAAACTTTATTGGAACTCAATTCTTAACCTATGCTTTTAACATAAAATATTAACATGATTTAAACAAATTATGAATGATTGAGAAATTGATATAAAAAACATTTTGGGTGTGGTATTTTAGTAAAAACTAAAACCCTTTAAAAAATTCTATCACACATTAGAAATAAATAAAAATGGATAGTTAAAAAGTTAAAATTAGTCTAAAAAAGCACCTAAACTTTTAGAGAGGACATTTCCTAAGTAAAGTATGTTTTGGATTTAAACTCACATGTGGGCCAGCTCGGCCTAGCTATGCTTTGGCCTAGGTTTGGGTAAAATAATATTTTGGACCATAAAAGATTTATTTTTTGCCAACTGAGATTTGGACTTGGGTCTGGTTCAAGAAGAATTTTAATAGTCTCTTCCAGAAACATTTCTAACAAATCTGAATAATTTTTTCATTTTAAAAAATTCAGATTTATAACCACTACATTCAAATTTAATTCTTGTTTCATGGTGGCCAATCAAAATTGGGGGAAGGGGGGTTGAAGGAAGAGTTTAAGTTAATGTTTTTCAGATTTTTATATAATCTTCCCCATCTTATATTGTAGTGTTTTCTTCTCTTTTTATCCTTTGGTTTTTCTCTTGAATTTAGAGTTTAGGTTTACACTATTGGGAGATATTTGAGTTACATAAGTTTTTGTTCAAAGATTTTTTAGAAGTATATCTAAACGAAGGTGATATTGTTGAGATCTTGAGAAGTATATTGCTAACATCATAATTGCACAAATAATGAGCAATAAAACTTTAAAGGACAAATGATTCATTCTTGACAGAAACAAAATTTTTATTAATTTAAAGTGTTTCAACAAATAAGTGTTTTTATTTGTTTTAATTTAAGCTTAGTTATTTTTGTTATTAGTATATATGTTAAGACTTTGATTTTATATCAATTGCAAGCTTGAATAAATGTTTAATGTGCATGGCAATAATTTTTTTTTATGTTGAAAGCATGTTTGTATTAAGTTTTATTTTTTCATGTTTATAGATTTAGACATGCATGTACTCTAGACTTTCTTTGAATAATTTTTTTTATGCTTTGTATGTTTTTATTATAATAAACTAAATATCTTTGCTCATTAGAATATATATACACACAACACACACACTTTGAATTACAATAAACGGTGAGGTTGGTTGTGACTGATCAGATATTATTTTAGAGGTATTTAGAAGTGTAGTAACGATTACGTTTCAAAGTGTTTTTTTATTAAAAATATATCAAAATAATATTTTTTTTATTTTTTAAAAATTAATTTTTACATTAACATATCAAAATGATTTAAAAATATAAAAAATTAATTTTAAATTAAAAAATTAAATTAAAAAAAAACAAATTTCAATGGTGTCGAATATTACTTTAGATTTAGATTTAGTATTATGGTGAATGAGTGCAAGCGTGCTCCCGGGGCACTCGGTTTGTTCAAGGCCTCATATTTCAACAAAAATGACAACAACACGCTTCCAACCTTAACCAATAGAGGGAAGAGAGCATGACAGCATTACATAAAATTACAAATAAGTTTGAGTTGCTTTTCCTGTCTGTAAGATTTAGGATGGGATGCTTCACCTCCTTAACTGACAGAAGCAGTAAAACATCTAATGTCAAAGGTTTAATGGCAGAGGATTTAATTTAGCTCGCATGGCATGACAAACAGAGGTGAAAACTCTGCCCACTAGCATGACAGCGCTAGTTTCATGATGACAGATTTTTGTTCTTACATGAAGCTTACTAATGAACGATCATAGTGTAAAAATTCTGATTTTGGAGTGTCAAAATTGTAGCGGCAATTAATTATTTTATTTTATAGAGTATCCTTTTGATAATTTTTTTTATTATTATTTTGGATTATTGATGATTTGTAACGTATCAATGTATATTACATGGCAAATAAAAATATATTTTGATAATGATTGAAATTATTTTTTAAGAAAACATTTTTAACTGAGAAAACATCTAAGAAAATTACGTTTTAAAAGAGATTGGATACGAGGAGGTAAAAACGCAAACTTGGATTATTTAAGATTTATTCGGCTAAAGTAAGTTTGTACATCATGTAGTGAAAAAAGAAATTTCTTTTTGAAAAAAACAATGAAAAGAAAAAAATAGTATATACTCACACTTTGTAGCAGGCCAGGTTAAATTTTTTTAGACATAAAAAAATAATGTCTAGGCTATGCCAGTGTTTTTAAAGAAGTAAAAAGAATATGAGACCAAGATCATTAACTTTATTGGGTTCAATAAACTTGATTAATTTAACAATATGATAAAAAAAAAGCAACGATAATAAATAAAATGACAAAGCAAAATGACAATAATTAACTATAAACATTGAGCTGCTAATATCATTTTTGGGAGGAGAAGAAAGAAAAGCCCATTGGAGACCTACTAACACTACGTCACGGACATTGCCCTACCTCTAGAAAGATTCCATCGAAACGGTTCTAATGCTACTGCGAAAGGTTGCACGACGACACTAAAAGAGGTGCACACACCATCAGAGTAACGATCCCGAAATCAACCTAAACAAAATATCATGAAGTGAGTATCTCATGCTTATATCTAATCAATTAATTTAATTTAATTTTAAAACAAAATTTCTTTAAGAAAAAAATTAAATTTAATAAAAAACGACAAATAAAAAGACTTGAGATAACCGATGTCATTTTTAGAATCAGTGAAAAATCATATAAAAAGAAAATAAAAAATAATGGAACCTAATATCTAATTAAATAAATGTTCAGTGATGAAAATGCATGAGCTTTAAAAAAAGGAAAAAAAAAAGCAAACTAATACAATCCAAGTAAGGTCAGATTTGAATTTTAACGTAAAATTTCTCACTGTCCAATTTTATGCTATCAAACATAACTTTCAAATCGATTGTTGGATCGAGATGAAATTTTTACAGGCATTTATAGACATGTTGTTATACATTAGGTTAAAATTTCAGGTTAATCATAATCTGGTAATAGTTTATTTCAGAGAGTCGAAGTTATTGGATGAATCTTGTTAAATCTGTTTGTCTAGACCTTTGTCTACTGTTTGGACTATATCTGGAGATACAAAAGGAATTATGCTAATATTCCATTTGGTTGGAAACTAGATATTCTTACCTTTCTATCGATATAAGGTAGGCTTGCTTATTCATTCGAACGTGAGAGAACGATTTGTTTGAAGTCAAGATTGAAATCTGTGAGGAATGTGCAAAAATTAGAGAAACATTGTTTCCTTGTGTATTATGGATTCCAGTCAATACAAGGATTTCTTAATGCTCTTGGAAGCATGTGTGGTAGATATTAACTTACCTATTTTAGAAGGATTCCATTTCAAACAAGGAGAAATTTATGGCAAAAATTATTATCCATAATTTGTAAAGATTTCATATCCATTATGAAATGTATGTGATGACAAGGAGGCTTGAGATTCTTTTATTGTTATTTTTCTTATTTTACAGGATTTTCCAGCACATCAAGGTGACTATGGGGAGACAATTTAAGGGAGAGTTCTAGCAATTAAAAACAAAGTTTCCTAGCTAATTTGGAGCATGAAGTTTCAGCAAGACCTACATGGAAAACAAAGGGGGAGTTTCGGCCATGCATGGGGATTTCATGCAAAAGAATTTTGTTATATGATGTTATTTATTTATTTTAGTGTTGAATATTATTAGCTTTGGACTTTATTCTAAATTGGATTTGTTTTGACCTATTAGACATTGTTTTAGGGTTTGTTTCAGTATTAAACTTGTGTTAGTTGATTACTAGATAGAGTCCATTGGCTTGCAACCCAAAAATGCATTAATGTTATTTAGAGGGGACTATATATTGCTTTATGGCTACAAGTTTTGACAGTTATGATGATTTGAATAAACAAAAGTTTTCATTTTTTTTGCGTGTTGAAAACCTTTCTTTGCTAGGACAAAGATAGTACACTGACTTATCAAAGACTAACTTGCTTCGTGTCATTATTTGTATACTTCAGGTTGTAGGTAAAAGGGTTATTTCTAAATCCAAGTTTATTCCAATACCTTTGGTTCTTAGGTACAGGGTTATCTTTGGGTCAGTGTTCTATCAAACCTGATTTTTGGCTTTTTGGATTATATTTCAAACTTCTTTAGGGATTGCTTGATCACATGATCAAAAGGTCTCCATCACAAACTTGGGTGAATGTCCTAAACCTGGGTTAATATTTTAATCTTGCAACCTATTAAATCCTTAACTTGGACTCCATCAAGAATCTCAATTCTCAACCAATTTAATGTTGAAGGATGAAACCATAAAAAAAATATCAATTTAAATTTTTTTTCAAAGTAAGAAAAATAACAATAAAAATAATAAGGATCAAATATAATAGAAAAAAAAACTGAAAGATGGTGAAATTGTAAAAAAAAAAATCAATTTGAAAAATCATGTCAAGTAAAACATAACAATCAAAAGAATTGGGACCAAATCTAACATATAAAAAATTGAAGGAGGATGAAATTGAAAAAAAATCTAATGTTATAAATTATTTTATATAAAACAAATAGTAATAAGAGAAACATTGACCAAATCTAAAAGAGAAACAAATTGAATGGCTGCTTTGAAAATTTAGAAGGCCAAACACGGAAATCAAGGAAGAGAGAGAAAAGAAAAGGAAAAGAAAAGGTCGCCAACACCAAACTAGAGGTCCATTGACCACATATGCCGCCGAGGCATGGGGTGCCATCGATGACTCCAACATCGCCTTGAAAGCTGGTGTTTGGCCATTGGTCAACGCCTCTCGCATAGCCCTAAAAGTATGACCACCACCCGTGCACTAACTTGAGCAATGCATAAGTCAATCACTTTTTTTTTAAAATTAATATTTATGTTTATTAAATTACCCGCTTACCTCCAAGTAAACCAAATTTTTTTTAAAAAAAGGATGAAAAGATAAAAATGCCTATTGACACATTTTAAAGAAATCTTGATTTGAAGGGTAGTTTAGTAATTTAATTATGTTTTTAAAAGCAAAAAATACAAAATAGCCATTGGATGCTAGTTTTTTTTTAAATTGCTTTTAAGGATAATTTAGTTATTTCACCATACTACCAAAATATTAAAAAGCTGATTTTTCCTCGATCAATATGAAAATGACAAGTTATGTAAAAGACTCCAATAATAAGTGAATTGATTTTGTTTGAGAAGAAAAAAATGATTATTATACTATTTAAATCCATAGTACAATAAGTTTAGGGCCACAATATTTTAGTGATGCCTTTTAGTTTTTTCTGTAATATATAAATTACATAGAATTCTAATAATTATTTCTAGGATTTATATAATTATTCATTTTCCAGTTTCATTATTGTATATTAACTATTTATGACTTTTAATTAAAAGAAGTGATATACTAAACCCTATTGTTCTTAATCATTCTTCCTCTACTACTACATTGCCATTTCTCTACTTGTTATCATGGTAGAATAGAGAAATCATACTATAACATAATAAAACATCTAACATATGTACCATATATTTAAATTGAATATATTTAAGCCATACCTGAACCATATTACTGAATATCTTTTAAACAGTATGATCCATGATCAATCTAAATCCCCATTTACACTTGAATCACCAATACTAGATACATATTCAATTAGAAAACTTTGACTTCAAAGTTGTCATAATCTTTGACCAAAACCGATTATGATGTACAACCCCAAATTATAGAGATTTATATTGCATGATATGAGAGGCTTGAATTTATTATAAGTGAAACATCCCAATACAAAGTGATATGTAGAAAATCAACAAGTCAAAGGACGATTACTTATGTCTATGTCACCGGAATTATGAAACATTACTCTGATTGTACACTATATGGGAAATCTGAAGTTGTCTGGCCAAAACTTTCTGTGATGAATCGAATGAATCACAAATCTTTATAATAAATCAATGCATATTTTCCACCAAGTGCTTGATTGTTCTCTCTCAACTTATTATTTTGATGTTATTGAGATTTTTTAGAAGTTGAACCATTGTGATAAGATTGCAATGAAAGATCCTGATGATGTTCTTGTATATAAATAATCAAATGAATGATTACATGTTCACATCTTCTTGAATAGACTTGATGCAAAATATGAACAAACTCAAGGTCAAAATCTCAAGAAGAACCTAATATTAGATTTTAAAGAAACTCGTGTATATGTACACCGTAATGCTATTTGTAGAACAACAATGAATGGTTAGCTTGACCATTGCCATGGTGGCTTGACAGTCCAAACCTCTATAAGAGTAAACTAATTTAAATTTTGAGACAATATTTAGCTCATCAAATTACGTTGCTTATTGAGATCGGTCATCTGGATCACACAATCTGAAATATAAAGTATGAGTTGCATGATCAGAATACTTATGTATGTATTATAGTGAAGTTGGACATACTAAATCACAGTTCTGTGGGTATTCAAAATGGTGAGATCCTACCAAGGCATGTAGTAAAAGAAATTCCAAGCTGAATTAACATGTTTTTGTTGTTATAGCCAAAATTACTGATATTGTCGCTTCTTCTAGAGAGGCCATGACCTTGACTGTAACTTTAGGTAACCTAGGTAAAGGTCTTAATTTTTATGCACTTAATAGTAATGATGCATAGATAAATAATTCAGGTGTTACAAATCATATAACATTTGATATTACCTATATTCAATTTATAAAACCATTAGAACAAACTATATAACATCCTCAAATTCAAAACCAGATTTAACTGTTTATTTGTAATTCATTTGTAAACCATAGGAAAAAAAAAATTCATAACTTCAGTAAGTTACATTATAAATACAATTTAAATTAACAATCTTTTAATTATTACAATACCTATAATAAAGTTATTTGATTTTCATGTTTCACACATTATTCTATTTACATACCCATTCATAAAAATCAATAATATACATTATTACATTAGTTTATCATATCAACTAGAAAGATCATAATCCTACGCCCTACTAATCTTGTTTGGCTTGTGATAAACCTGTAATTTAACAAATAAAATATAAATATTTAATTACTATTTTAACCATGAAGCTTATTATTCATATATCATTCTTAAAGCTATATTTAACACCAACATTACAATTCAATTCCTTAAACTATCATTCACAAATTCAACTCAATAACACTAATTTTCATATTTTAAAAGCAATCATGTTTAATTGACATAATTTCAGCAACTCTTTTAATCATTGTTATTACAACTATCCTCTCATGGATAACAATAAATCTGACAATCCATCTGATTGTCAATAATCCAGCATTCCTCTGATGAATGCCAATAAATATGACAATCCTTTCAATTGTCAATAGTCTGACCATCCCTCACATATGCTAATAAATCCAACAATGCTTCCGATTGTCAACGTTCTGGCAATCCCCTTATGGATGCCAATAAATCTGACAATTCTTCTGATTGTCAACATTCCGGCAATCCCCTCATGAATGCAAATAAATATGATAATCCTTCTGATTGTCAACATTCCGGCAATCCCCTCACGGTAATAGATCCAAAAATCCTTCTAATTGTTAACATTCTGACAATCCCCTCATGGATGCCAATAAATCCGATAATCATTTCAATTTTCAACAATCCATAATATTATTTCTCCTTTTGATTTTTCATTTCTAACAATTAATACACATCTAATAAATAAAATATTTCAAACAAAAATATGTATTTACATTTATAAATATCTTATTTATATGATGATATGATTTTTTTGGTATATATTACATTAACTTTCTTTTTAATACGAGAGGGTCAGAGAGCCTTTGACGCGATTTATGATGCTTTTGGCGATGTTGTGTACATCACTTTCTCCATTTGGTTCTTATCATGCTGTTATGGACTTGAAGAGGTTGAGGAGGCTCACCATTTAGACCTTGCAGTAGAGGAGGATGAGATAATTTTTCATGCACGACGATATGCTCATGGTTCCAATGATGCAGACTCGTCCACGAGATAATTTATTAGATGTTGTTAATTGATATACTTAAGTGTTATGAGAATTTGTTATATAGATATAATAAATTAATTGAGTTTTTTTAATTAAAAATTGAGTTTTGTTTTGTTCGAAATTGATTTGAAATGTTATTGAATTACAAGTTATGTGATACAAACTAAGTCAAGTCCGAATTTGACCTTAAAATGTTATTGAATTATAGGTTATAAGATCAAACATATCTCTCAAACCGTACATCAATTCAAGTTGAAATCTTACAGGGAAATACTAGACACATGAAACTATATTCTAGTAAATTTTTAGATCAAATAGAGTTCAAAAGCATATTATTTCATAAGATCGAAGTTACTAGATGAATATTGTCACATCTGCAAAACTAGACTTTCATGTACTTTTTGGGATATATCTGAAGCTACAAGTGCAATTGTGTTGCAATTCAAGTTGTTATATATACTAAATATCTCAAGCTTTCTATCCATATATTGTAGGCATATTAATTCATCAAGACGAGAGAAAACAACGTATTTGAATTCAGAACTGAAATCTGCCAAGAATGTACGAAAATTGGAGATTCAGGTTACAAAGAGAAATTTTAGCATGAAAACTTTATTTTTATTATCCTATTTTATTTATTTATTTATTTTTGAATAATTATTTTTAATTTGGGTTTGTTCTAGCTAATTAGACATTCTTTCGGGTTTTATTTCAGCCTTGTTTGACATTGCAGTCCAACTGCGTTTTTGGAAAAACATGAATTGTTTTTTGTGTTTTTGGATCGTTTTGATGTGCTGATGTTAACAATGAATAAAAAAAATAAAAAAATATATATTATTTTGATGCATTTCCAAGCAAAAAATACTTTGAAAAGCAACCTATATCACGTCATTCATTATTTGACTTATGTTAATTGATTACTAGTTTAGACCCATTAGCTTACAACCCAAAAGGGGTCCATTAGAGTTAGTTAGAGGAGACTATATTATGTTTTTTTTTACCTACAAATTTAGGCAGCAGGTTGAAAAATAAACATGAGTTCTTTCCGGACAATACATATAAAGAGACCCGCCAATAGTCAAGTAATTAGTGAACCTATGAGATATTTTTCTAATTAGTTTTTTTTTCTATCTATCTAGTTTCATTAGTTATGACAAAACAATATTTCTTTATAGGGATAAAGATTGTACAATGACTTATTAAAAATTAAGCTGGCTTCATTACGTCATTCATATACTTAAAGTTTTTAGATACAAGATTATTATTAGGTCCAAGTTTTTTTCTAATACCTTTAATTCTTAGGTATATTGTTATTCCTAAGTCAATGTTTTATCAAATCTGATTGTCGGTTTTCTTTATTGTTATCTCTAAATCAAGATTCTATCAAATTTTTAGGTCAAGGTTTATTATGTTTTATTAAATCTGATAAAGAATATGACTTATTGAGTTTGTTGGGTTTTTCCAGGAGAGTTGAAATTATATAAAAAAAAGCCTCCTGCTACTACAATTTTAGGTTCACATATGCTGTACCTGCACATCCAGTGGTAGCAGGTTATACTTGTGTCTTAGGCCTATTTGAGATTGTGGTAGTGGTGACGGTTTAAAGTGTTTTTCGCTTAGATATGCATCAAAATAATTTTTTTTTTATTTTTTAAAAATTATTTTTGATATTAACACATCAAAACGATCTGAAAATATAATTTTTTTCATTTTAAACAAAAAAAAATTTCAAAAATTTCACAAATATGATTTACACCGCAATTCCAAATACATCTTTAACGAGTCACATATATGAAACATGATAACCCATTAAACTGTGCTATTTTTGAAATTATATATTTTAATTGTGCTAACGTTTTTTCTATCCGGCAGGCTAGTTTGAAAAAAGAAAGGAAAAAACTCATAAACAGTGACAGGTTTTAGGGAAAAAGAAGAATACTGACACGTATCAATGTATAATTCGTCATATGACTAATGTTGTTCCTGCAGCTCCATCTCTCCAGCGAAGACTCCGTGGGGGTGGCAGCTGAAAAGGACTGAAACGAAAAAAATAAAAAAGAAAAGAAATGCACTCAAATTAGGGAAAGCCTGAACCGTGCTCCCAGACACGTCATCTCAATGGCTTAAGCCCTCCTCTCCCTCTTTCAAGGGAAGGAACCGTACGCTGTGTTTTTGGCAAGTACACTGCACACTAACCTCTTACAGTCGAGGACATTGTCGTCATTTAAATTTTTTTCATGAAAAAACCAAAACATCCTGTCGTCACGGTTTCAGTTCGTGAATCAAAACGTCTAGGTTAAAAACTATGGTAAAAGAAAATCACTTTTGTTTTCTTTTCTGGCTGTTGTCTTCTCTCATATCTCTTAGACAGGTTTTATGTTACAAAAAGAGAGAAACTATTTTATTTTATTTTATTTTATTTTATTTTATTTATACCAAATTCGTAGGTATTTTACCTTAGCCTATCCGGTTATGACAATTTTCTTATAGAGGATTATTTGGAGTTCCCATGTCTGAATTTATTTTAACAGTGGCAATGCTCGCCATAACATGAAAAATAATTTTCGTCCAATACCAAAATCCCCCCCTTCTCTCTCCCTATCTCTCATTTCTCCCTTGCCTTTCCCTTCCATTTCTCTCCTCATATATATATTAAACAACAGCAGCAGCAGCCAAATCTCATCATCCACTCCTCTTTAAATCTCCCAATTCAATTCAATCAAATCCAGTTTCTATGAATTCTATTATTTTTATTTTTGGGTTTTGTTTTTTTTTCTTTTTGTTGTTTATTAGTTTCTGATTTGATACAATTTCTTGATTGAATTATTGAATCGACTTGGGTTTTGGATCCGTTTTTTATTTGTATTCTCGTAGAAAAAAATATGAGGGGCAGAGATGGAAGGATTGATGATGATAAATCTATGAGAGTATAAAAACAATTATAAGGATTTTATAATTGAATTCAATAAAATAAGTTACATAATAATAATAATAATAATAATAATTCAGGATGCCAGGATTAACACAGAGAAATGATCAATTTAGTAATGCAACATCATCCGGAGGCTCTTACTCAATTTCTGCTAATTCGTTCTGGTCTAAACACCGTGATGATGTTAGCTTCAATCAGCTCCAGAAGGTACTGGGCTGTTTTATTTCCCCTCTTAATTTTGATTGATGGATTAGAGTGTCTGTTTTTGTATCTGGGATTGAATTAGATCACTGTTTTACTTAATTTTGATTTTTAATTGTGTTCTTGATTGGATCTTGATGTACAAATTATTCAGTGAGCTTGTTTTATTAGTTTTTGATGTGGGATTTTTGTTTTTCTCTTTTTTATTATCTGGGTTTTCAGTTTTTTATTGACTAGATCCGTTTTTAGCTCCTTGTATATAAATTCACTTCTGGAGTTCTGTGTTTTTATTTTCAAAAGAGAGATCGAAGTTTTATGTCAGTTACAATTTTTATACTAGTGAGAATTGATTAGAGTCTAGGCAATGGAAATGGTGTTTCTAAAATAAAGATTGGCATTTTGTTACATGTAATCAGCAAGTTTTTTTTTTTTAATATATAATTTTAAGTTTGTGTTTGGAGTATACAAGGTTTTGTTTATTTATTGTCTTCCAGTTTTTAGCCAACTCTTGTTGCAAGTTGTGATTAGTCATTGAAGAATTTTTATGTACTTGTGACAGTTCTGGAGTGAGCTGCCACCACAAGCTCGACAGAAGCTACTGAGGATAGACAAGCAAGCCCTGTTTGAGCAAGCTCGTAAGAACATGTACTGTTCTAGATGCAATGGGCTATTGCTTGAAGGTTTTATGCAGATTGTCATGTATGGTAAGTCTTTGCAGCAGGAAGGAGGTGCTGGGCACCTTCGTTGCGATATACTGGAAGCCTCAAAAAATCTAAATGATTGTGGATCACATGTAACAAATGGGTGCCAAGATGAAATTCAAGATCCATCTGTCTATCCTTGGGGTGGTCTAACGACCACGCGTGATGGATCGTTAACGCTTTTGAAGTGCTACTTGTTTTCAAAGTCTCTGAAGGGACTCCAAAATGTGAGTGCTAAAAATATTTTATTGTGCAATTCCATTGTCCCTTTCTAGTTTAGTAGCTGAACTCTTGCTTTTAAATCAGGTATTTGACAGTGCACGTGCAAGGGAGCGGGAAAGGGAATTGCTCTATCCTGATGCCTGTGGTGGGGGAGGTCGGGGTTGGATTAGCCAAGGAATGGCAAGTTATGGTAGAGGACATGGAACAAGAGAGACATGTGCACTGCATACTGCCAGGCTTTCTTGTGACACATTAATGGATTTCTGGTCAGCACTTGGAGAAGAAACCCGGCAGTCTCTTTTAAGGATGAAGGAAGAGGATTTCATAGAGAGGCTCATGTGCAGGTGTGTTTGCCAATAGCTTATTCTTTATATACAACATTGATTTTGAAATCAGTGGAAAACTATAAGAACTGAAAGGTAGTTGGCCACTCTGCTTTTTTGGGGGTTGGAGCTTTAGATAACATTGAGACCAGAGGTGACCATATTGGTGAAACTGCCAAAGACAGAACAAAAGTTATTTGAAATCATGAAAAAAAAATTCCGACTAGTCCGGCTTCTGAACAATCTAGAAACTCCCAAGAGTGTGCTGTGCTTTGTAAGAATCACTGATGTCTTCTAGTTTATAAGTATTGTAAAATCAGAGCTTATATCTTCCCACCTTAACAGGCTTTCTAATGGAATCACAAACAAAAATATGTGGATGGCAATGCAGTTAGGAAGTGATCATTTACCTGCTTTGGATCGAACCAAATGGAGGGGAGTCATCTGCCATGACTGATAGTTTTTCTCTTCAAGATATTGTACATTATGTTTGATGAAAAAGATGTGGTTAAATCTAAGGAAGTGATGAGTTTTACTGGACTAATAAATTATTCAAAGCTTCTTCATAGGGAAGTCAAAATGTCTGTTGAAAAGCCGTCCATTTTCTGAATTCATCTCAACTGATTATGCTCTCTTTTAGATAGTTTCTGTAGACTTTGTTGCTTTGGGGGCTTTGTAGCTAAGGGCTGAGTTTATTATTCGAATATCTATGAGAGCCTTGCAGATTCAAAGTGTAGTGGCTTGTAGATATTTTGATTACTAGTTCAAAACTGTGGATTTACTGTAAGTGGAACTTGCTAGCTGTTGAATATGGCATCAAATAATAAGAGTTTTAGTGATGAATTCATCACATTAGACTTTGGCTGCTCTTATCTCAGCATTAAAGCATTAAAGAAGTATAATTCTACAAGGCTGGATGATTAGGAAATATACAGCGCCCTAAGGGCACTAAAGGGGACAATTAACTCTACATATTTATCAAAGAAAATGGCATAGCGGGTGTGGGGATGGACTAAAGAGTAGTCTGCCCTTCTTTTATCTGAAATAGGCTAAAAACTAAACTTAATACTCATTGTTGTGGTTAATTGGATTGTTTTATCACCTGGACTTCATTGATGAGGAAGTCCCTTTCTAACTTCCAAAGAACGATATGTTTGCATACTTTCAGTTGAATATGACATGGCACATGTTGGCCTTATCATGCTTGTAGACTCTTTCTCATATGTTTTTCCTTAGACAAAGCAACTGTAATGTATCCACGTGAGTTCAATAGTAGCCTATGTTGATGTCCTAAGAGTCAGAGGTCTTTGGTTCTAATCCATCAAACTTCACCAATGCCCATGGCTTGTGAGGAATTGAACACGTCAATGACTCAAATGGATGGCTCAGTTTGAAAATTAAACAAAACTCAGACTTTACTTGCATTTACCTATCAAAAATTGAGTATCATCTATTATAATTGAGAAACTTTGTCATTCAATTGGCATCGCTTGTTTAAGATATCTCTTGAAGAATCCATTGAAATTGTTCAACAAAAATTATAAGCTTGAAGCAAAATTTTTGTTTTTGATTTTTTTTGTGTCCTTCGTTGATTTTTTCTTCTTTTATTTCTCTACAACCTTTTGGTTTACTTGATGATTTGTGCACTTATATGCTGAAATGTTGATTGTGTTATCATTGTAATTGTTTGAATTAACTAGACCCTAAAACTTTAGTTTTCTCTTCAACTGGCATGGATCTATCTTATCGTTTTCCTTCTTAATATTTGCTTATTTTTAGTTGTGACTATTTCTTGTATATCTATCTTATCGTTTTCCTTCTTAATATTTGCTTATTTTTAGTTGTGACTATTTCTTGTATATCTAGCTATAGCCTCTTTCTCCTTACCCATGAGCTTGTACTTCCATTCTACATGTTTTTGTGTTAGGTACTTGTGTTGATTTGTTCTGTTTCTCTAAACAAATGTCTCCATCCCACAGGTTTGACAGCAAGAGATTTTGTAGAGATTGTAGAAGGAATGTTATTCGTGAATTTAAGGAGCTAAAGGAGCTGAAACGCATGCGACGAGAACCTCGCTGCACTAGTTGGTTTTGTGTTGCAGATACTGCCTTTCAATATGAGGTATATTTTCTTCTTCTGTGCGATTTTGTGGTTCTAAAGATATAAGATTCTAAAGAAACAATTTGCAGAAAAAATTGTGAAAACTCACCATGGATGTGACTAGTATGACCAATTATCTTAGCTATTTTGTCAGGTGTCTGATGATTCTGTCCAAGCTGATTGGAACCAGACTTTTTCGGACACCGTTGGATCATACCATCACTTTGAATGGGCAGTTGGCACAGGAGAAGGAAAATCTGACATTCTAGAATTTGAAAATGTTGGCATGAATGGAAGTGTTCAAGTCACTGGTCTAGATCTTGGTGGTTTGACTGCATGTTTTATTACCCTTAGGGCTTGGAAAGTTGATGGCCGCTGCACTGAGCTTTCTGTAAAAGCTCATGCACTAAAGGGTCAACGATGTGTGCACTGCAGGCTTGTAGTAGGTGATGGTTTTGTTACAATTACTAGAGGGGAAAGTATCAGTAGTTTTTTTGAGCATGCTGAAGAGGCCGAGGAAGAAGAGGTGGCCCACTTCTTCCCTCATGATCTTTATATTTGCAATAAATTTCTTAAAATATCCTTAGGGTTTATAATTAAATTCCTTTTATTTTTCTTGTACACTTATAGGATGATGATTCCATGGATAAGGACGGAAAGCGAATTTGATGGAGAATGCTCCCGGCCCCAAAAGCATGCGAAGAGTCCTGAACTTGCTCGAGAGTTTCTTCTAGATGCTGCAACAGTTATTTTTAAGGAAAAGGCATGTTTACAGACTTGAAACATGCTTGCTGTCCTTTTTCATATTAATTTAGAAAACGATAATTTGTTTGGAACTGTCATTTTCCATGTGATACCTATATGTATGTCTCAATGTGCATGTAATCATCATTGCATGGGGGTGAATGTGCGGTAGGTTGTACATGGGGAAGGGGTGTGTTAAGAATGTGTTGGGAAGGAATATTTCTATATATATAAGAAAGGTGGCGGGACAGGGTTTTATCACTGGCTCACTAGATTTTAATTCAATCTGCAATAACCAAAATAGCAATGAATTGGGATTGAACCTGGACCTTGTAGAATTGCTCATTATGTTATAAATGATGAAACTAGAGTAAATTCTAAATGAATACGAGGGCTGTAAATACAGTAGAACCAAGGGGTAGGTTGAGATAATTTTTCAAGTTGATAAACAAAAACATTTAAAAAGTTTAAATTTCTCAGCAGATTTGTGGAACAGATGATCCTACTAGGGGCACCACATCTCTCTTTATAGTGACAGAGAAGGCCTAGGGAAATTTCTGAGGTCTCTAGCGTGGTTAAATGTCTCCTTATAACTTCACTAAAATTGTGGTTAGCCACCTCTAGGAAGCCCTGTTGGGACATCTAATGGAGCAAATCAAGGAATCCAAATAGTGCATGGTGATATCAATGAATTCTGTTTAAACATAGCATTTTTTTTCTAAGTTAACCTTTATGGTTACATATGTTACAGGACCATTTGGTGCTGCCCGAGAGTGCCTTATATTTTCTTTCTCAAAATTCAGTTATTTATTAGCTGGTATTTAAAAAGAGATTTTTCAGGATTACCTTTGTCAACTGGTCATAAACCATGATTGTGCCTTCTGGCCACCTAAAAAAATGAAATTTACTGGCTGTTGGAGAAAACCAATATCTGAATGCACATTCCCATGTTCCTGTCAAAACATGGGAGGATGAACTAGCAACATGTAGATTCTGTTTCTATGAGCACATGAAGTAATTGAATGTCTGTATTTCAGTTTCAAATATTCTAAGACTCAATTTGTTGTTTCAGGTTGAAAAGGCTTTCAGAGAAGGAACTGCTCGCCAAAATGCACACAGCATCTTTGTTTGTCTTGCACTAAAACTACTGGAAGATCGGGTCCATGTTGCATGCAAAGAAATCATTACATTGGAAAAGCAGGTCTTAATACTTACGATTTTGATTAAGATTTCATTTGAGTATCAAAATTAGGACAGCTCATCTTTTTTCATGAGATGCATCTCTGATAATACAATTTTTCACTGCAGATGAAGCTTCTTGAAGAAGAGGAAAAGGAAAAGCGTGAAGAAGAAGAGCGCAAGGAGAGAAGAAGAACAAAAGAAAGAGAGAAAAAGCTTCGAAAGAAGGAGAGGTTAAAAGGGAAAGAAAGGGATAAAGAGAAGAAATGTCCTGAATCAAATGATATTACCATGCTTCCTGATATCTTAAAGGATGGATCATCACCAAGTGTTGATGAAGAACTGAACACCATCTGCTGTAGGGATTCACTAAGTGAAACAGGCAATATTTCTCTGTCCAGGCCTGGATCTCCTGACATTCAAGATGAACAGTTTTCATATGGATTTGAGACCTGTATAATGGAAAAAGATTCATATGATAGTCCTGATGGGAAGGTTGCAAATTTGAAAGAAGGGACTGGCTCCTTTTCAACTGAACAAGCAAAATATTCTCGCCGAAGATTGAAATTGCGGAAAGAAGTTCAACTTGATTCTTTTTTGAAGTGGCCTGATAGACGCCGATTTGCAGTTATTTCAGAAAGTGGGGCGGTGGTTAATAGATCAGAGTTAAGACATCACAGTGATGATTGTGACACTCCTTCTAGGCCTGTTAATGGATTGTATAGGCAGTCAAGGATCAATGGTCCAAAGTCCAATGGTCGAAATTGTGGCCTCAAGTTTAGTGAAAACTTTCATTGTCCCCACAACAGGATGAATGATAGATATGACTTCCATTCTTGCAGCTGCCACCAGAACATTGAATGCAGGGTAAAGGTTGAACCACATGTTTCATCATTAAGAGTGGACCGAGAGAGCAAATCTGTTGGCAAGTCAGAAACAGTGATGGATATGTCCAAGCAGTTCTATCGTGGTAACAAATATAGTCCAGTAGATCACATCCGTGAAGGTTGTGGAAGAATCAAAAGCAAATCCAACATGGGAAACAATCCTAAGAAAGTTTGGGAGCCCGTAGAATCACGAAAGAAGTATTCTTGGAGCAGCTCAGACTCTGATGTCATCATGAGCTCATCTACTAAGGTTGAAGCTGTGGATCTGGATAATAAACTCTTCAAGTCATCTGGTGAGACATGTTCCAGTGAAGTTACTGGAAATTCCATTGAAATTGATCATGATGAGAATAACATGAATGAATCAAGGGACTGTAGCCTTGAAACTGTTGAAGACTGCCAGGGTGGATACCATGAGGAACTGAATGGTTGCTACTCAACAGAAACTGCTTATGAGGAAATCATTTCATGTCCTGAAAAAAATTTCGCATCGTCTGAGACTTCTGATCCTAGTATTGGAAGCACTTTGAGTTCTGATAACTGTTCATCTTGCCTTAGTGAGGGAGATAGCAATACAGTTTCTTCAAACAATGGACATCTCGAATCGTCTTCCACTTCAGATTCAGAAGATGCCTGTCAACAATCAGAAGGAAGAGAAACTTCAACATGCAGTGGAAATGCTTTCTCCAATTGTAATGAAGTGGGGCTGGACAAGAGACCGAGTACAAATGGAGCTGAGGTGTTTGGAAGCAGGGAACCTTTTGTGCTTCAACCAGATGGTCAAAGAATGAACATTTTGGGAAATCTGCCGACAACAACTGTCCAAGATCCTGAAAATGGAATACCTGCTGTCAGTATGGGTTTGCCACATCAAGTTGTGTTTCCACCTTTGCATAACCATAACTTACAGTTTCCAATGTTTCAAGCTCCTTCAACAATGGGCTACTACCATCAAACTCCAGTCTCTTGGCCGGCAGCTCCAGCCAATGGATTAATGCCCTTCCCCCATCCTAACCATTATCTATATGCTGGTCCTCTTGGCTATGATTTAAATGGAAACTCCCGCATTTGTATGCAATATGGTTCAGTGCCGCATTTGGCAACTCCTGTGTTTAATTCTGGTCCAGTTCCGGTGTATCAGCAGGGAGAATACTTGAACTCAGAGGTTCGAACAGAGACACGTATGATGCAGGAAAATTTAACTGAAGCTAATAAGGAGAGGATGGTTCCAGCCAGATCACATTCAAACGAAGCACCACCAAGTGGAGAAGGTGGGAAAATTGATAATTCTGCCAAATTGCACAACAGTAATACTGGATTTTCCTTGTTCCATTTTGGTGGACCTGTCGCTCTCTCAACAGGATGCAAGTCAGATCCTGTACCTTCAAAAGATGGAATTGCTGGAGATTTATCTTCAAAAGTCTCGGCAGATGAAAATGATCCAGCGTGCAATAAGAAAGAGACTGCTATGGAAGAATACAACTTGTTTGCTGCAAGTAATGGCATAAGGTTTTCATTCTTCTAATATATTATTAAGAAGTTGTGAGGTGGTTGTTTGGTACCCTATCTTCTTATTTCGTATTGGAAGTTTGATCACCGTGTAAGCCAGTAGACAATAATCTTCCTCCGAGAAATTCCAATTTTAGCAATAGTTCTCTCAGTTGATTGATATCCATT
Source organism: Populus x sibirica (assembly GCA_019202695.1). NCBI lineage: Eukaryota > Viridiplantae > Streptophyta > Magnoliopsida > Malpighiales > Salicaceae > Populus > Populus x sibirica. Next base: position 630,515 of record JAGMVL010000423.1, read on the forward strand.
TTGGCTCTTTTTTATTTCCTTTTTATTTTTTTTTATGTAGAGAGAAAAAGTTGGGAGAGTGGTATATAATGTTTGAGGTTTCTGCACGAGGTCAGCTTCTTTTTTTTAAAAAAAAAAAAAAAAAAACCGAAGCATTCCCCCTCCTTCCTCTTAAGCATGTCAGAACTGAAATCATTTGATTTTTTTTCGACTCTTGTTTTACTGTTGAGATTTGGCTATGTTGATAGCTAAAATTGGTTGAATGTATATGAAGGCTGAGCATTGATTTCTTTTCTCGACTTCACATGATCAAATTAATTAGTGCGCAATATGGAAGCCATTTGCCCGCTGAAATACTTCAAGTTGTTAATTGTATCATATCTTGGCGAGTCGAGGCTAATTTAATTTTCCGGCTAGCAAACCTTGATGCCGGTGTCATTCCACTTATTTAAACAGTTGGTTTTTTTATTAAATTTTAATTTTAAATTAATTTTTTAGTGTTTTTGAATCATTTCGATGTGTTGATGTTAAAAATAAATTTTAAAAACATAAAAAAAATATTATTTTAATATATTTTTAAATAAAAAACACTTTAAAAAACAATATCTACCGTACTCTCAAATAGACCCTTCAAATGCAGTCAATAATAGCCGAATTGTGCATATCCAATACAGACAATCCCAAAAGCTGGGTATTAGGGGGATTCAGAAAACTTAGCTGAAAGAGTTAACTACTAGATAGGTGTCCAGGCTATGCCGCAGGCTGAGGTAAATTTTTTCTAGCATAAAAGAGGATGCAAACAGAGTAAGAAAAATCTAGGATACAAGTTATTGATTCAAATGTGTTCATTAAGCTTGGTTTATTTAAAAATATGACTATAAAAAAATTCAATGACATTAATAATAATAAAACAAAAACAATGTGAAAAAAATAAATGTTTGTCAATATTATAAAAAGATACCGTCTAAATATTCTGAAAATATCTTAACGATTTTATTTGAAAACAAATCAAAAATTGAATGAGAACAAGATATCCTTATAAAAAAAATAATGAAAGAAATATGAAGCTCAATTATCAGCAAATCAAATGTTGTAGGACGAACATAAGTTTTTTTTCTAAAAATAAAAAAAATCTCGACTTGAGTCGACATGCTAAATTTGTGATTCGGTCGTGAGATTGGGATAACTTTGTAGTAAAAAGGTTAACCCTCAAGCAAACTAAATTAAAAAAGATGTTGAAAAAAAAGCCCAAGTTAATCTAAGTTAATTCAACTAACCTGTAACCTAGGACATGAGATCGAAATAACTCTATGAAAGGAAATCGGAAAAGATCATGAAGCACAAGACTCAATAACCTAATGTCAAATGATGAAATAAAATAAAACAATTTAAAAAAGACCAAATAAAAAGATTGAAGTCAGATTGAGCTCATTTTCAAAACCTGTGACGAGAGTCATAAGATCGGGATTACTCTATAGAAGACAAACAAGAAAAATCACTAAGCAAAATCCCTAATCATCCAAATATCAAGGGATGAAATAAAAAAAAATCAATAAAAAAAGGATAAAAAAAAAACAAATTGCAATAAAAAAATGAAGACCAAATCTGGTATAAAAATTAAATGAAATAAAACAATGAGAGATGAAATTGAAAAATAAAATAAATCAAGAAAAGGATAAAAAAAAATAGCAATCAAAAGAATGATAACCAAATTGGATAAAAAAAATTAAATGAAATCAAATGCTTAAGAATGAAATTGAAAAACAAAATCAACTTCAAAAAGCATTAAAAGTAAAACAAATATCAATCAAAAGAAAGAGGATCAAATTGATACAAATACAAATTGACATAACACATTTAATTTTTGAGAAGGCAAGTGTGAAACTTGAGGCACAAAAATAAAAAAGAGGAAGGAGAAAAAAATAGTTTACCAGGGCCACACCGCTAATCTTCCGCTAACAAGCATCCCATAACCTGGAAGAGCTCAGTGAGCTGCTCCCAATGACGCTGCGGAAGCCAGCATTCCTAAAGTATGTGTGTGTTACACACACTAGCTACTTTTGGTTTATAAATAATATTTTATATTTATTAAAAATATTAAATTATCTCTTAATCAATTTGATTATAACAAAAAAAAATTAGGATGAAATACATAAACACCCCTGGACAATAGTGCAAATTTTTTTTGTTTATAAAGGTAATCTAATCATTTCACTGTGTTTTAAAAAAGTAAAAATAAAAAAAACTCTAGTTAGCAATTTAAATATTTTTGTTTTTAAGAGTAATTTATTCATTACATTATGTTAAAAAAATATTAAAAAACCAATTTGTTCCAAATTTTTTTAATAATTATCAATAAACATTATAAAATAATTGTATTACCTCCTATAGGCAATTCAATAATTTTATCTTAAAAAGGCAAAATAGTTATCATAGAGTTTCAATTCATAATTTGAATGTACATAGAGAAGAACAAGCACTTTTAATTTTTTTTTAATTTAATTTAATAAGCTACTAGGTTTCCGTACAAAACTCAAACGTATTCATACTCAGCAACAGAGCACATAGTCCTTGCAGACCTTGGAAATATTAGAAAAAGTTCTCCCAGGACCGAGGCAAAATGCTAAAAATTATCAAGCAGAGCAGTTTTTGAATTTTAAAACTAGGTTTAGTTTACAATTTACTGCATCATTGAACTCTAAAATATGTGGGAAAAATATTGTGGATGTCCATAATGAATCCACATTATGTTTCTCATTTTATCTCTCTCAACACCAAAATAAAAGCTAGCAATGAGTTAGTTTAGTTATTTTATAGAGAGACACGTGTATTTTAAAAAATTATTGGAGTTACAAAAGTCTATTTTATATATATTAGAATTACTAAAATAATCTTTTAGAAAAATAAAAGGAAAAAGAGAGAGCACTTTTATTTTGGAATTTTGTGATCATTTTATTTTTTAATAAACAGTAAAATGATTTAAATGTTCATGGCATTTATATCTTTCACTCATAAAAATATTAAAAACAATTATTGGTGTGGGATATGTATACCCCAATAAATAGACGTCACTTGTGCCCTTCAAGCAACTCATGTTGTGACTTCCAGCTATCAAATGCTGTCTTTCGTTGTATCATTGAAAGGTTCGCAGCTTCCACTTCCTCCTAGTGCCGCAAGTGTCGGCATATGATGAGTGGTTTGTTATTGATGGCTTTTTTTTTTATTTTTTTTTGTCTCTTCTCTTTGAAAAAGTATATATTGATTCTTTTTGCTTTTAATGTTTCAATTTAATCCTTATTCTTTTAATTTGTACTTGTTATATATTATTTTTTTCAATTTAGTCTATATTCTTTTGATTTCTGATTTTGTTTTTCTTTGGCCCTTTTGTTAAAGTTTCATTGGTTTTCAATTTCATCTTTCATTCAAAATTTATGGTGTATTATTTATTTTCAACTTGGTCCTTATTTTTTTATTGTTTTTCTTTTTTAAAAAGTTATTTTTCTTTTCAATTTAATCCTCTAATTGAAAAAATTTTGTTACCCTTCATTTATTTTTTATTTTGATTTTTACCCTTATTGTTTTAATTACATATTTTTTTAGATCCTTTTGTGTAATTGATTTTTATTCCCGATTTCATCTGTTAGATTTGTTAGTGATTAAACTTCATGATTTTTTTATTATGGTGCTTTTGGTCTAATTGTCCGAGTCACGGGTTTGAAATGTTGATACAGGTCAACATCTTTTTTTGGCTCATTTTCTTTTATGGTTTCATCGTTCGACATTATTATTTTTTTTAAAAATTGGCTTTATAGTTTTTCTCAATTTGTTTTCTATTGAGTTATCCCGGTCTCATGACTTGTGCAATAAATTTTGCAGGTTAACCTGGGTTGACTTGCCTCTTATTACCCAAATTACATGCAGGGACATAACTAATAAATTTTATTTAGGGGTGCTATCATAAAAAATATAAGGTCAGTAAATATTTTATTTTTGGAAGGATTGAATGCATAATTATGAAAATTTTAAAAATTTAAGGACAAAATTAAGATATTTTAAAACTTTAGGGGTGCCAAGCTCCCCACAAAACATAATGTAGGTACATTCTTGATTACATGTTTATAATGCTAACTCGGGTATTTTTTTATTCAATTTTATACTTTCAATATTGTTTTTAAAGTTATCAAGATCTTTACTTTATTGAAATTTTATTCGTTTATTATTTTTGTTTGTTTCTTTATCATCTAAATAAATTATTAAACCTGGTTGCCTTGTACCTAAATTGTTTCTTTCTTTTCTTATTATTTCTTTTAAATGTCTTTCTCACTTAGACTATCACTACCTTTTTCTTGTTGTTTTTTTTAACTTCTAATTTTGGTTTTATTTTAATTAATATCTTTTTTATAATTCTTTTTTAATAACTTTTAAACTTATGTTTATATCACCTAGACTATCACTACCTTTTTCCTTTTTCTTATTTTAGCTTTTTGTTTTAAATTTTTATGTACTTATTTTTTGAAGATTTATACATTTTTTTATGTTTAATATAGAAGAGCTTTTTTTAGAAAATAAAAATATTAATTTAGTATATACAACCTTGCATCACATTCTTTTTTCTTTTATTCGATTTAATCAATTTTATATATGTATTAATTTTTATTATTTTATTAAAAAATTTGATTTAAATAAATAAATGTATTAAACACAATTAAATATGAATTCAATATTGTAAAATTAAATATCTTATTCTATATTTGTATCTTGATTTTTTCATCTTTATTTTTAGTCATTATTAATAACTTTTTATTTATTTATTGACTTAAATAGTTTTTAATTTATTTAATTAAATACATAAACTTTTAATTTACACTTAAAGAATTTTAATGTAAAAAAAACACGTCAAAGAAGCAGGCATCCTCAAAAAAAATATTGGAAAAAAAAATATTCAACTTGCAAATATAGTGCCGGTTAAAAAGCTATTGAAGAGATCTTCAAAAACAGGGTTCCAGGACTATCAAGTGAAGACACCCATAGTCTTTGGAAACCAAATACCATCAGAAGCGAAAAAAGGCGACTCTATTCCAAGTAGAAAAAAAAATGTTCCAAAAATCTGATCTCAGTTTCTTGCATCAGATAACCGTAAGACAGTAAGATAGAATCCTGGCTCGTCCACATATTCAACCATTTCAAAAGAATGGTTAGCTGCAGCCTTCTGCAAAGTCATTTTATCAGGCAAATCTGAAGTTACAACATCTTGATATTGTTTCTTTTGCTGCTCTAAAACTTCCCTTCCCTGGGGATGGCTAATAACCAATCTTGCACCTATAAAATCAGTGGTTGGAAGTCAGAACAGAAGGGGATTTCAAATCTCTGGTTTGTGTTGTTTTTAAACAAACAAGCAATTATGTCTTCAAACAACACTATCTCATTGAAAAAGATTGAAGATATAAAACCCTTTTGATTTCTGAGTAAAGGAACTGAAAATCGAAATCACAACTTCAACTCATAAGTTACCGAGGAAAATAAAAAATTTCTTAAGAGAGTTCAGCTTGGGTCCAACATTCATTCAACTCAAAAGTGGAATGGATGAAAAGATAAATTATATAGCCTTTATAATTTACCTGGTGAGCAACGTTTAGCAAGTGACCCAAGAACCTTATCCAGTTTAAAGGGTAAAGCTGGCAGAAAGTAAAGGAACACAACATCCAAAGGTGCCCACTTTTCTGAAACATGAATCAGTTCTCCTTGCCAACATTTAACCTTGTCGTACTTTTCTTTAACACAAGCTAACAGAAAAAGTGAGTCATGGACAATAAGCAAAAGACTGCAGGGCGATGTATCAACCAACCTATCCACAAATCCTTCTGAACCAAGTGAAACTAACACCCTTGAAGTCTCCTCAATCCTTCCAGCAGAAATAATCCGGCCAATATTTTGGTCATGTTCTTTAGAATTTGACTCCTCTGAGTCAAGAAATGACCAGTCCTTTTCAATAAAATCTTCAAAGTTGATTACAGATACAGGTCCCTCATCTGAAGGGACTGCGGCCGCAATTAATGGTTGATGACTGTGAAAGGAAAATTTTGAATTGGGTTGAAATGAATGGGGAAGAGAAGAGTTCTGGCTAGCACAACGATTGCCCCTGGATTTTGAAATATATAGAGGCTGTAATTGACGACAGAGTGAGAACTGGGGGAAAGGAAGTTGAAGGACAGGAGAGGAAGGTAATAAGATAGAATTCATCGAAGAGATCTATTAAACTCCTTGATGGAAATAATTCTAGAATAAGGCAAACAATCCAGTGGTCTGATGATAGTTGAAACTTGAAAACGTTAAATGAAGCAATTTCACAACTGAACTCTCAAGTAACCTTTAACCTAGTATCTTTCCATGTCCATCTATGCATGTACGTTATCCATGTTGTACTCTATGCACTGTCAAAAGAAAGCACCTATATCAACACTTGCCGCAAGAGAACACGATCAAAGGCAGGTCAAGTGATAAATTCCTACCCCTTTCAGATAATTTTACTACAACTCAACAAACCAATGTCAATTAAAGTTCTATACCCCGTCATTGAAATGAAAAAGATCGAAACTATAGTCTCATATACTGACTCCAGTGTTTCAATGCAGTAAAAATTCAAAACCCTCGCATGCGAGGTTCACACAGTACAATTTCCAACAGGGTACAGAACTAACACTAGAACCTAAAACCCAATGCAGTGCAAAAAAATCCATGTTCCCAAAATTTTACAGCAAGAATTAATTCTACAACAACATCATAAATTAGGAATCTTTATTGGTATGTTTTAAAAAAATTATATGCTGTCAGATATTTACTACCGGGGACTCTGATTTTCCATTACTACGTTAAGATTTCCGATTTTCAACAAAACCCCATTACAATACCAACTAAAAGACTCACAAATTCGTGATTCTTTTTGGCATTTCATCAACGTCTAAGCAAACAAATAGGAAGTTAAACTTTAGAGTGAAATGAGAAAAGACATTAAACAGCTATAGCTAGATAAGAAGTCACCTAACCCTACCAATTTAAAGAAGATTTGGTGATTATTTAGAGCATTTTTCATGACAATTAAGCAAGAGAATAAAAATAAAGAAGAGTGATAGAATTGAAGCTAACCTCTCGTCTGGGACATCATCATGATAAACTGGACAGACCTCTGCGGTTTCACCGCTGAGGACTCATACAATGATATTAAAACGTTAGGGCCTGGGGTTCATTGTTTTGGGCCTGGCCCATTTAGTTTCGTTGTCTCAATCTTTGAAGGTAGTTGCAAGTCGTTCTTACCTTGAATGAGATCTTGATGTCTCTCGTTTCCTTGTTAGATGACATGTCAGCGGAACACCATGTATTCTCACTTGTATACAGTAATAAACGAGGCCTGAAACCCATGCTTTCTTTGAGCTGGAGCAAAAGTCAATTATTGTATAAAAAAAATGTGTTGTTATATATTTTTTTAATTTGATAAAATATTTGAAAGGATAATAAAAATCTTGATTAGTATGTTACATCAAATCAATCAATCACTATATACATTAATAAATATAAAAAATATATATATTTCTTATTCGATTTAACAGGCCAAAAGTAAACTAGTCACCAATTTCAAATAAAAAATTTATTTAAAATAAAATTTATATAGTTGTCTTTTTAATCTCCACTCAGCCCTAACTTAAATGTGAAACAACATATTTTTAAAGGATTAAATTCTTTTTTTTTTAATAGGGAGTGAAATGTAAAGAAGGCGAAACATCATACTCACTAGAGTTAACCCTTGAAATTTACAACTCGGGTAATAGACATGACTATGATGAGTTAACTCGGTCGAACAATTTGTGTCTTTCTTTTTTCTTCGCTTATTCTTTTCTTGGTTGGGCCTTGATTGGGTCGTAATTGACTTTAGGATGGATTAAATCTGGAATCAAAATGAAGAGTTGTAAAAGAATTAGAGATAAAATTTAACAAATAAATAAATGTTGAAAGATAAAATTTAAAAACATGAGCATAAAAAAAGAAAAAAAAAACAAGTAAACCCGAACGAATCTCTTAAACCTGGTTAATTTTCCAAACTTGCAACTCATAAAATTCTAGATCCGAGTTCAACCAAGAAGCTCAATTCTCAACGAATTTAATGTCGAATGATGAAATAAAAAAAAATCTAAAAAATTTGTCAAAGTAAAACAAACAACAATAAAAAACTAAGAAAGACATTTGACATAAAAATAAAATTAAATTAAATATTGAGAGATGAAATTATATATATAATCAATTAAGAAAATGACTCGAAACAAAACAAACAACAATTAAAAGAATAAGGATCAAATTTGATAGGAAAAAAACTGAGGATGAAATCGTAAAAAAAATCAAATTCTAAAAACTATCTTAAATAAAACAAATAGCAATCAAAATAATAAGGACCAAATCTGAAGGATGAAAAGATTAGAGGATGAAATTGAAAATAAATTCCAGTTTTATAAATTATCTCAAATAAAATAAATAGTAATAAAAAAAACATGAATTAAATACGAAAGAAAAACACATTGAAGGACTACTTTGAAAAATTAGATGGAAAGGTACAAAAATCAAGGAGCAGATAAAAAAGATGAAAAAACGAAAGAAAATATCGTTAGTGTTAAACCAGAGGTCGTAGATTACATACGCCACCTTTGAAGGGAGGGGAGGCACCGCCGAGACGATTCCAACCACATCAGTGGATGTCATATTTGGCCTCCATGATGCATTGAACATTATGCTTGAGAATGGCAAAGCGATGAGGCGCTAGCATGTTGAATTCACGCGCCAACAACTTTTTATTTTTAATTATATTTTATATTTATTAAAATATCAAATTTTCCCTCAGTTAACATAATAATAACAAAAAAAAGAATGAAAATAAAAAAAGCTCATGCACACTAGTTATTTTTTTTTTTACTTTTAATGGTAATTTAGTTATTTTACAATACTTTAAAAAATAAAAAGTAAAAAAAAAAACTCTATATGCAGTAAAATATATTATGCTTTTATGGGTAATATAGACATTCTATTGTGCTTGAAAAGTTGAAAAAGACCGATTTTCCCGTTATCATTCTAAAAATGAAAAATGTAACTTGCAAAAAGACTATACTACCCCCAATAGCTAATTATTTAATTTTTTGTGGAAGGGTAAAATTCTAATTATACTATTATGATAAATAGTGATATTTATCTGGACACAATTAATTTACCTTGTGTTTTTAACTTATTTTTAATTAGTAGTGGAAACTAATAATTTCTTTCTTTAATTTACCTTGTGTTTTTAGCTTATTTTTAATTAGTAGTGGAAACTAATAATTTTTTTTTTTTGTTGTCATCAAATATAGTTATTTAATTATTTCAAGATTAAGGAAGACTTCTTTAGATCTGAAACCAATTAAGGTACATCGAAATTCTCATAGATTATTGAAAGAAGAAGAAAAAGAGTTTTGTTAGTTTCTGTTTTTTAGTGTGTTTTATCTTAAAAGGTATTACATTGATGTTTTTTTAGTGCTTTTTGATGGTTTTGATGTAATAAAATTTAAAAAAAATCTCAAAAAAAATATTTTGTTATATTTTTAAGCAAAAAATATTTTTAAAAAGCAGTATGCATTATATTACCAAACAAACACAAAGTCACCAACAATAGTTAATGATAAAAACTTTAAGAAAACTTGAAAGAGAGTAGTAATCCATAATTTACATTGATTTAGAAAAATAATAATTAAACAGAATTTTTTTTTTAAAAAAATTAGTTACAAACTTTTAATGCTTTTATCAGTAATTTTAAATAATATACTTACGAGTAATTGATGTAACTAAAAGTGTTACTCCATATACCTTTCATGCTTTTCATATGTGGTGTGCTATACCTAAGCATAAATTTAATCGCACTAATGACCTAGATTTGTTTTTTGTTCATTTCATATGTGATTTCACTTAGCAAATCATTCACAAAATTATTTATATGCCCTTTTTAAAGATTCAAATCTTAAATAATAATGTAAAAACTAACTTCCAGACTAAACTAAATCACTAAATATGTTATTTGTATTGTTTTAGGTTAGACTAGTTAGATGCTCGCACAAGGCTGCTTTGCAAAATTTTTTAATAGTGTTATTAAACTCAGACTGATTCAGAGAGTTTACTTTGAGAGTTGTCAACCCCACCTTTAGTTTAGGCCAAATTGCAAATAAAACTGGTGGAAGTTAAATCAGTGTGACCTTATTAACTCACCGTCCACCTATAATTCAGTTGAACTAGTCAAAACCCGATTTAACTTTTCTAAAAAATCAAAACAACATCATTATAGTATTTTTTATAAAAAAATAATATTAAAATGACAATATTTTATGTTGATTCAGGTTTATCCACACAATCCATGACTAAAAAAATAGGCTCGACCAAATTTAATAACATGTTATTTGAAACCTTTTTTTTTTATTTATACATATTATAATAAAAATTGGAAGTTTAATCAGTTAATGAAATTATCCAAATATAAAAAATAAAATTTGAAAGGGAAAAAAATGATATAAAGATAGAAAATAAAAAATGAAGAAAAATAAAATAAAAAAACTCTTTAAAAGCATCCCTAATAACATCACATAATTTGAAATTGAATATAAAATGTTAAAGCAAGAGATATAATTTAGAGAATTGAGATTATGGTAAGATTAATCATTAAAATAATAAAATCGAGGCAATAAAACTAGAAAATCTCTACATTGATTATATGTTTTTAAACTCTTAAACACCATTTGAACTTTATATATCATGTTACTTTATAGACTTGAACCTTAACCTATATTATATGCTTTTATAAGCCATTTCTGATATAAAAAAACAATTTATTCATGTTAATAAGTAATAATCTCTAGAAAGGGAAGAAAAATCTTTTAAAAGCAAAATAATGACTTGTATGCTTGTTGAGTATTATTTTTATGATATTAAATCATGTTTTTTTCACTGGTAAATGGGATAAACATAACATGAAGCCAAATGATCTCTTTTTGAAAGCTATACCGTCATTTAAAGTTCACCATATTAGCACTCCATTTCTCAGTTAATCTATTTGAGCTATACAATAATAATAATAATAAAAAATCATAATTTTAGGACAATCATTCCTTTTTCACAATAAGAACTAACATCAATGCCAACAAAACATCCAAAATTACATTTTAATACTTGAATGACATGTTTTTGGATTTTCACCAAGAAATGAATTTTTCCATTTAGTTTTAAACTTACATCTCAACAATGCCGTTTAAATAATTGATAATGCCGTTTAAATAATTGGACCTACATGAACATGATTGTTAAGATTTATGGTTAGGTTCTAAAATAAAAAAAGATGCAAATTTCATGAAATATAAATGTTTCAAAATAAATATTCTCAAATGATTGAGTTTGCAAAGTTCATGGAAAAATCAATGATGACATTGCATGCTTCTCATAATGGCTACTAGAAAAGATGAACACATTTAAATCAATTAAGAGAAATCTATTTGTTTGTATCCAAGGTAATGTAAATAATGAAATCATGATTTGAAGAACTCCATTATAAGTCTTAAGTGGTCAAGAAAAAAGATTTATATGATATTGATGAAATGTGAGCATAGATAAACCATATCCTTATATTAGACTTGAGGGAAATCTTGAGGCAAATGATACTTCAATATAAAAATTATTAACAAATGTCAAAGCCAAGACATAAAAATATAACGGACTCAAAACAATATCACTTACTCTAAAATTCAACTCAACCAAATAAGTGAATCTACTATCATAATTAGTTGTATGATTTAGAATAAGAGGTTAAATATGACATGGGGAAGTTCGAGCAATTCATTAGATAATGATCTTTTTTTTATTGTTTTTCTTTCATTTTAAACTGTTTTTCTCATGTTTAACAAAGTATGATAATTGCATTTAAAGCTCATCAATTTGATGACAATGTCATTTTTATTTCACTATAAAATTCATCAGTCCAATAGTAATTTTTTTATCAAAATGAATTTTTTATTTGAAATAAGATCATTAGTCCGATGGAAAATTTTCTTTTAAATGAAAAATCTTTAAGTAAAGCCCCTAATGACAATTTCTTTTTAAATGACATTTTTGTTTTAATTAAAGCCCTTTAGTCCAATAGCAAATTTCTTTTCAAATGAAAAATTTTCAAGTAAAGCTCATCATTTCGATGAATTTTTTTTTTGCAATAATATTTTATTTCAGAATAAAACCCATCATTCTGATGGTAATTTTCTTTTAGATGACATGTTTGTTTCAAGTAAAGACCATTAGTTCGATGGTGATTTCCTTTCCAATGATAATTTTCAAGTAAAGCTCATCCATTTACATGGATTCATAGATCCCAAGTTGATCCTTTCATTTACATGAACTCCAAGTTAATCCTTTCATTTTTCATATGATGGATACCAAGTTGATCCCTTCATTTATATGAATTCTAAATTGATCATTTTATTTTTCATCTAACAAATTCCAAGTTGATCTTGTGATTTTTGTTTGTATGGATTCCAAGATGATCATTTGATTTTTATTTGTGTGAATCCTATGCTAATTCTTTATTTTTGCTCAATTGTGGTGTTATTTGCCACCATGTTTAGTTAAGAAAAGAAATCCTTTTTTTAGTTATATCTTTCTTTTATTTACAAACTTACCATAAAAAGTCAAATAAAAATGAATTTTCAAATGCCTTTGTACCATTAGCATTGTAAAGAGAAGGCAACTATCATAACTAATTTTTCTTGATTTAAAAATTAAAAATTGAAAATATGATTTAAAAATTAAATTTTTTATTTCATATGAAAATTGAAAAGGTTTGAAAATTAAATATAACATTTTTTACTATAAATAGGGAGGCTTGGGTTCAAAGTAAAAAAAAAATAAAAGGCAAAAATCATTGTTATCAAAATCATGAGTTGACTCGTAAAATCATATGATTTTAGAGTCAACACAGATCTAAGGTGCAAAATTAGACTAAAAACTAAAAAACCAGTATAATCGGTTTGATTTTACGAGTTTACTAAATTTATGATATAAATCAAGTCAGGTCCGAATTTGGCTTTAAAATGTTTGCTTACCAGTTTGCGAGATTAGGCATATCTCTCAAACTGTACATCGGATCGAGCTGAAAGTTTACAAGGAAATACAAGACACATGAAAATATATTGTGGTAAATTTACAGATTAAATGGAGGGTCAAAGTTACTAGACGAATATAGTTAAATTTGTCAAACTAGACCTTCGTGTATTGTTTGTGACATATTTGAAACTTCAGGTGGAATTTTGTTGTGATTTAAGTTCGGCTGGAAATTAAACATTGCAAACTTTCGAACCATATATGGTACACTCAATAATTCATCAAGATAAAAAAAAAAAACAAAGTGTTTGAAAATCAAGAGACCTAAAGCTTTTTAATGGGCTTTGTTTATTGGGTTTTTAATGGCCTATTTTAAATTGAGCTTAAACAATTTATTGGAGTTAGATTTTTGTAGGTTTTTTTTAACAAACAATTCATTGATCAATGTGTGGACATGATTTGTTGATCTCATGTGTGGAAGTGTTTATAAGTGGATATGATTTTTTTTTTTAAATTACAAATCTTTTAATGATTTTTTCTAAAAAAGATACCATAGGAATTATTTTTTTTATATAAAAATAATTTATTTTTGAGTTGTTTATTTTTTTTTATATCAAAGAATCAATCCATTGATAACATAATTTTAAGAATGCTTCTTATTGAGAAAAAAGAAGTAAAAAGTTTTTCTATTATTATAAATAGATATATCATTGTTTTTTTCCAGATTTTGATTAAACTTTGTTGAAGGTCTTACTTCCCGTACAGTAGCGACCAGTATGACATCACAAGGCAATTCTGATTCTTCTCTATCCCCCTCGAGATACGATACAAAACCTAATTAATTAGTCTGTTCAAAGAGTACTCATGTTAGTTTGGATGGTTATTACATGTAATAGCAAAACATTTACGCATAAAGCTCCAACCAGGTATTTGCATGGCTTGAAAGCTAAGCCAACTTTTTCAGCAGAGTCAAATGGAGTTTCCCTGTGGACTGGACTTGTTGTTTAAATTAACATGGTCAGAAGCAGATACATGGAGAGTGAGAATGCCTCGTCTAGCAAGTGTCCTCCTCCTGGCTACCTGGCTGAAGTGGAGGTTAATGAAAAAGGATTCTCTCTTAACTAGGTCAGCTTTTTCTTCTTTCAGTTTTGCGATGACATGGGTAGTTTGTTTGTTTCTTTTTCCTTTTTCGGGAGATGGGACGGGATCGAGGGGGGTTTTATACCATGCAACTCCTTTAGAAAACATTAGATAGGTTGCAGGGAGTATTCTTGCGGGTTACTTCTGAAAACATATGTTATTTTTATTTATAAGACAATTGATAAAAAAAAAAAAAATACTTTCTCAATACATGCAATCAAGAGCTACTAACATTAAGAGATATATAATTTAGTTTTCAAGCAATTGATAAGTAACATACAAAAAACTTGCTTAAACTGTCTCGAATTTTATATAAAAATCAAATTGTAAAATGCAAAGAGATATCAATCTAACATAGACATTGTTTGAGCAACTAAAAAAATAAAGTGATATGATGAAAAAAAAAAGTATGAAAACCCAACTTTTAAGTGAGAAGTGAAGTTTCAGAAACTATTAGCAAGTAAAGAGTAACAAATGCTTGTCAACTCCTTGTTATTGTAAGGACTTGAATAACTTAGTTAAGTTTCTGCAAAAATATTTTATATATTCATCTATGTGTCTAGACTCAGTGTATAAAAGTAATGGAAAAAAAAATTCGTCAACAATAAACAAAATAAAATTGAGAAAACCAAGTAAAAAATAAAAATCAAGATATCTGACATGGCAACACGGGTAATTTATCTGGTCATGTTTAATAAATTCCTCTATCAAAATAAATTTATAATAGAAAAACACATAAATTTTGTAATAGAAACCGACACACATAAAATTTATTAAACAAGAATTATGAAAAAAAAAAAACAATGGGTAGTGTGCATGGCCCAAGTGCAGGCTTTTTTTTTTTAAGTTTAATGGGGTGGACGACGCGTCATCCGCCCCAAATATTTCAAAAAAATAAAGCGTCACTTGCTTCAACCCAGAATTCAGCTATTGTGGTGGCCAGAAAAATAAGGTTCAATATTCTTTTACCCAAAAATCTCATTTTCAACCCATTTTTGACCCCAAACACCTAGAAAACACTCTAGCAACCTTGTTAAATCATTTCATGGCCACTAAAAAGCCAAAAAACCACCCAAAAACCCGAATTCCACCTGGAACAAAAATTCTTCTCAAGCTCATATATGTTGTTTTAGGTGTTTTCAAGGTAAAACAAACTCCCCCCTCATCATATGGTACCTTTTTATACAAAAATTAATTATTTTGATGGTCAAAATCTTCCCCAACAACCACTTTCTCTCTCAAGGCCGAAATTCAGCGACTCCCTCTCTCTCTTCCCAACATAAAAGGACTGAGAAAAGAGTAAAATGAAGTTAGGTACCAAAATGTATTGTCTTGAAATTCAAGGGACCGGTTGCTTTATATCTAAAAAATATTGTGGATTAAAAATGAATATTTCAATGAAACTTTAAACCCGTCCTAATTTGAGCTCCAAAGGGCTAAATCATATAAAATAAAAGTTCAAGGATCAAAGTAAAATTTTTTAAAAAATATCTACTATGAATTGTGAGAGAGTGTATAGTAATCTTAAAGTCCGATGCGTTTTAGCTTTATATATAGTGAATGAGGGAAAAAAAAATTAAAATAAAAGGAGTAATTCATGTAATTAATTAAATTGGGAAGAAATGCAACCTCAAAGAGGATTAGTTATGACAAGATTAGTACACCTTGACCTAAGAATTAGCGTGACTTGCTGTGATCAGTTTCAAACCATTGAGGCTTAGTTATAAGGCAACACAGTGACCCAAAAAAACCACAATTTGTTACTTAAAAAAAAAAAGAATTAAAGAAAGAAAAAGATAGATAGAGAGAGAGAGACAACAAAGGGAGAGAAGCGTTCGTGCTGTTTTTGGTGTATGCATTAAGTTGATTTCTGACGGTGAGGAAGCAGACAAATTTGTGTGCAAGGTCTCTTTACCTGCCGAAGCTCGAAAATCAAAGTTCCACTAAACTCTAAAATTTCCTCATTGAAGGAGATGACGAACGAGTAAATTAATTGCTAATTTACTTCAAGTCAATTAAGTCCAAGGAGTATTTAAGCCATGTTTAGGAAAAGAGATCTCAGGAGTAACTACACAATCCACCAATATTTAATATGCACTAACATGACTATTATATGAATCTATAACATATATATGCGCTATTTCAATTTTGAATGATATATCTGCCCTATCATAAATTATATATGTAAATATGCTGGGTGGTATGCATGTATTGTTACTATTATTATAACATATATATCATTTTCTTTTTCGTATATATGACGATGTTCGTGATAAATCTTATCAAGCATTATAATAATTAGTTTTTAAAAACAAATTATTTTGAGATTTTTTTAGTTATAAATGTAAAATTTGCCAATCAAACAAGATTCCATTAAAAGAAAAAAGTTGAGGAATGATTAAACGAAGTAATTTGGAATTTTGTATGTTTGAGATATCCTTTCAGTTGAATTATGATATTTCATATGTATATACTTTTGATATAGTTGTAATTTATCAGGTAATTTATCGTATCATATGTTACATACTATGTAACTTATCAGATAATTTATCATATCGTATATTATAAGTGGTTTTATATATTCTCATATACTTATATCGACTATAAAAAAATAAAATCACACGTGATGTTGTTAATTAATCGCGGGTCAATTAAAAAAGATTAAGATTGCATCAATGGGTAGTATACATGTATTGTTACTATTATTATAACATATATATCATTTTATTTTTCATATATATGATGATGTTCGTGATAAATCTTATCAAGTATTACAATAATTCTTTTAAAAAAAATTATTTTGAGATTTAGTTAGTTATAAATGTAATTTGTTTTGCCTAATAAACAACATTCCATCAAAAGAAAAGGTTGAGGAATGATTAAATGAAGTAATTTGGAATTTTGTTTGTTTAAGATATCCTTTCAGTTCAATTATGATATATTTCATACGTATATATTTTTGACATGATTATAATTTATCAGGTAATTTATCGTATTATATATTACATACTATGTAACTTATCAGGTAATTTATCATATCGTATATTACAAGTGATTTTATATATTCTCATATATGTATATCGAGTACGAAAAATTAAAATCACGTAATCTTGTCAATTAAGATCGCGATTAGGTCAATTAAAAAAAATAAGAAAAATCATGATCATGTTTAATTTTTTCAAGATAGTGTTTGACATTGTAGTAACACTTGCTTTTCAAAATGTTTTTTTGCTTATAAAAATATTAAAGTATTTTTTTTTAAAATTTGTTTTTGCTATTATTACATCAAAACTATTAAAACACTAAAATAAATTAATTTAAAGTAAAAAGAATCAAAATTTTTAAGAAACGCGCAAAAACAAATGCCCCCAAATATTCAAACATCCTAGGCATCTTCCTATTATATAATAATATTTACATCAAGAAAAATCAAGGTTCAGTATTCCATATTGGATGTGTAATAAATCTATCCATACACCCATTTTATTTACCAAAGTTAAATAAATTAATTCATGGTTAATATATCCTATGAAACATGACCTTTTCGCCCTTGCTAGCTACCCATTAGTCCTTCAAGTCAACCTCTAATCTGATTTAAAAAAAGAAAAAGAAAAAAGAAGTCTGCAAGTTTTACATTGCTCCTTTTTCAGGAAGGATCTAAACCCAAATATGCGAAAACCTAACCTCACCCTTTTTAACCCTCTTTACAAAAGCCAAATCTCTATATTCATCTAAATATATACATGTTACTTTATAAATAACTAGTAGTAGTGTAATGCCTCCAATCTTTTATATAAATACCACTTCCTTTCATCCTTTGCAACCTGCAATTTAACCAACCTTTCTTTTAACAAACACTCTTTCTCGTCCTTTTTTGAGTCCCTTAGTTCTCTTGCCTTTTGTCTTTCCACCGTCAAGGATGTTTGCCAACCTTCTCCAGGGCGAAGCCAACTCTTGTGAGAGCTCCAATGCTCGATCAAATACAAGGGAAAACCTAGCTACACTGCTGAGCTTGCAACAACCGGATGCTTACATTTGCGCACGTTGCTCAAAAGGCTTCCCTTCCTCTCAAGCCCTCGGAGGCCACCAGAATGCTCATAAGAGGGAGCGTAAGGAGGAGCGCAGGCAGATGCTAGAGAAGCGAGGCAGGATGATGATGGAAGAGTACCTCTCAATGAAGGAGATGAACTACACCACTCCATCTATTCTATCTCCTCATCCTCTCCATGCTGTGACTCCAAATGGTGAAGATATGATGCCTTTTCTGATCCAGATTCCTATGCCAAACCAAGGCAATGGTCTTATAATGAACCCAGAAACATTACTTTCTTTCCATTCTAGAAATGGACAGCCCGGTTTCATGCCCGGTTCTGGGTTGGATCCTTCTCTTGGTGACGAATTAGGTGCATATCATCAGATCTCACATAGGGTTCATCATGAAGATTTTAACAATGGATATGAAATCCCTTATGGGGTTCCCCTTGCAAATGACAACAACCATCATCCAGCTTATCCTACTATCAATAAGAATTTGAATCCACGGGAGCTGGGTACGAATTCGATTACAAACTCTGATCACTCGGTTGCCTGGATGAGGGAGTCATCAAATGCAGTTGTGGCAGATGCAAGTATTGGAGCCTTTCTCAATGAGGAGCTAGACTTAAATTTAAGACTCTAATAATAATATCAAACAAAAATAATAAACATGCAACTAATATGATGTATCCTTTTATATTTTAATCATGTTTTATGTAGTGTTTTCTTTTTGTAGTATGTTAATAACTAATCGTGAAGAAAGAAGAAGAAATGAATCTAGTTTCTTTTTTTTAAGAGCACATTTGTGTTAACATTTTTTTTATCTTATGTTTCTTGTTTTTGAAAAACAAAATCACCAGAAAACATTTATTATTTATTTATTTCAACAATTCTGAAATTTAAAATGAAATTTTGAAAACAAAAATAATTAGTTTTCTATTTTTAGTTGTTTTATTATAAGATACCACATTATTAACATTAATTTTCACCAATATACCATTACATATCCACCACCACACCACATATATTATTTTCATTGTTATTATTAGTTATTATTACCATCACTGCTATGATTATTGTAACTATTATTGTTATTTCTCCATCATTTTTTTTTTAATATTATCACCATTAACATTAGTTTTATAAACACTATCACCGTTATTCTTGTAACTTTCTTAAACATATTATGATTATGCTCGCTGCTATCATGTTATTGTAGTCACCGTTATTATATTATTTTTTTATATTTGTAATTAATAATATATTATTTTATTTATTAAATGAGTCTAAATAATATTTTTCCACCAACACCAAATATTTTAGGCGCAGTCCTAAACCATCTTCCTCCAGATGAGGTCCAATTCGTGGCTACAACCTTGGCTAGATCTAAGTCCGAAAAAGATCGAGCTCAAGGAATTGAACTTGAGTTTATTGAACAACAAGATATGTCCATACCAATGCCAGGAAATGGTAATTGTCGTGTCAAGCGCAAGGTAAAAAATGGACCTTCTCGTCACCATCATTCTTATAAGAGACGAGACAACGAGGAGTCTCAGAGGCGAGAGCTTACAAAGAATTTGTTAAAGAAGAATGAGACAAGGGAGATTTTCTGGAAAAAAACCAATCCTAATGTTAGTGTTTTAGTGGTTGAGCCTATTGATCTTGAACTTAAATTAAGTAGAAGTGAGGATTTAGAGACTTGGAGTTGAAACTAGGGTTTTGATGACATCCTTTCTTTAGCTATTGTACTCTTTGCCCTTTGGGGCCTTCCAAATCTTAGAGTTCTAGCTTCTTATGGTTTCAATGTTTACTTTTATAAACAATGGTCAATTATTGAATCAAATACTTTATTTATATTCATAAAATGCTACCGTTATTGAAAAATTCTTTCAAGAATTGAAGAGGATGAGGACTAGATTGGGTGGATGCTTTAGCATAGAATAAGTTTTTATCTTTTTGTAAGAATAAAAAGGATAGCAGTGAAAGAACATTGTAATAGTTGATGATTAATATATAGCAATATTGGTGTTTTGTATATCTTGTTGAACTTTTTAAATTTCTTTACATATTAATGTTCCTAAAAATTGCAAAGTCAAGTAGTTAAGAAAATAATATTTATTATAAATAAGTCAGAAATAACTCATTAAGTTAAAAACAAAGTTGCACAAAGATTATAATGTTTATTTCTAAATTAAAAGGTGACTATAATTTTTATCTTCTTTTTATTTATAATAATTATTATAAATAAAATTTCACATAACTTACTAATTAAGAAAACAAGTTTACTCCTAATGAATAGTGTGTTTTTAAATCATGGTGGTGCAAGAGGCTTTCATAACTTTTTAACTACCTGTGATCTTCTCAAGCTTCCATTGCAGAGTCATAGTTATACTTGGTTTAGAGGTTCTTCTATGAGTCATATTGATAAGTGTTTTGCAATTCTATATGTTATGTTGCCTTTCCCTCCACATAAGCTTTTCAGATTGGATAGAAAGCTTTTTAGACCATTATCCTATTATTTATGGCAAAGAATGCAAAGATTGGGGTAGGAAGCCTTTTTGTTTTTTAGATTATTAGTTGATGGATAAATCCTTCTATTCTGATTTGAAATCGATGTGGGCATCTCTTTGTTATGGTATAAATCATTTTTTTCTAATTAAGAAGCTTAGTAAGTTAAGAAGAAAATTGCATGAAATGGAATCTTATCACTTATAGGATCTAGGAGAATACAATTAAAATAGCAGAATCTAAAATTAAAGTAATTGAGAATAAGTTTGAGAGGAATCTAACATATACTAAATTTGTTAAGTTGATTAAACCCTAAGCATTATGAATCTCTATGAAGGTAAAAGATAACTAACAATTGGTGTAAGTTGGGTGATAGAAATACTAGATTCTTTCAACTTTCAACTTCTTTGTCCAATAGAAGAAATTTCATTGATATAATAGTTATTGATAGGAATGTAATTTCTAGCCCTAAAGAGATCAAATTTTAGACTACAATTTTCTTCTATAACTTGTTCAATAGTGGTCTTGTTGATAAGTCATATATAGAAGGTACAATTTTTAAGTCCTCGTGCAATGATTTTTCAGTCTGATTAGATAGAGATATCATATTAAAGAAGGTCAATAAGGCAATATGAAGTTGTGAAGGGTTTAAGGCTCTGAGGCTTGATGATTTTAATTCTAGTATGTGTGTGTGTGTGTGTATGTGTGTGTGTAAAGCTTGCCATTTATTAGAGATGAGATGTTTTTGTTGATTTCATAATTTTTCAACATAGTCAGATGCCAAAAAAGATTAATTATGGATATATTACCTTAATCCTAAGAATTAAAGGTGATAATAAGTTCATAGAGTTTAGGCCTATTATTCTTATGAATGGGGCATACAAGATTAATTATGGATATATTACCCTAATCATAAGGATTAAAGGTGCTAATAAGTTCATAGAGTTTAGGCCTATTATTCTTGTGAATGGAGCATACAAGATTATTGTCAAGATCATGTTCTTGAGACTTAGAAGAGTTATTGATGAAATGATTAGGGACTTTCAGTTTGCTTTCATCTTAGGGAGGCATATTTTTATTTTTCTCTTTTAGCTAATAAATTATGGATAGTATGCGAGACAACATGTTCAACCTTCTTCTTTAAAATGGATTTCCAAAAGGCTTTTGACTCGGTGACTTGAAATTTTATTTTTTAAGTTATAGGTTTTATGGGTTTTGGTGGTAGATGGATTTTCTTTAAATGGGAGTATATTTTAAGGGCTCATATTTATGTATTAACAAATAGCTTCCCATCTAATGAGTTTCACATGAAAAAGAGTATAAGGTAAAAGGATCATTTGTCATCTTTTTTGTTTAATATTGTTGTATAAGAGTTAACAATTCTTTTTGGTCGAGTAATAAAGAGTGAACTTTATTCAAAGTTAATCTATCTTCTCAAATAGCAACTTTACTGCAATAAGTTAATGATGCAATGAATTTTTTTCTCGAACTATATGGAAGTTCTTAAGAATGTTAAAATCATTGTTAATTGGTTTTGGCTATACTCAGGTTTGAAAGTTAACTTTCATAAGAGTACTTTGATTGTATGTCAATGTTGATTTGGAATTAATTAAAGGTGTGGTTGATGCTTTAATATGTAAATCATGTTGTTTACCTTTTAAATACTTGGGTTTTTTTTTATAAGATAGAATTCAAGACTATGCTTCACTCAGAAACCATTTCTAGTAAAGATCAAGTCTTGTCTTAGGACTTGGAAAGGGATGATTCTATCGGTAGGTGGAAAACTTTGTTTATCAAAGTCATTATTGTCTAGTCTTTCTCTCTACTATGTGTCCTTATTTAAAGTTTCATTTGCTGAAGCGAAGAAAATTGTCTCCATGCAAACATAATTCTTTTAGAGTGAATATATGAATACTCGAAAAATTATATGATGGCTTGGAAATTCTTAGCTAGGCTAAAAGATAGAGAGGGTTTGGGATTGAGGTCTATTATGGAAAAAAAAAAAAAACAAGGCAATGTTATTCAAATGGTTATGGTGGCACAACAATAATGTTTCAATAGCTTGAAGGATTTCTTTAGATGTAAAATATTAGCCTAATATTGATGGAGTGGTTCCAGGATTTTAAGCTATTTGGAGTGGTATTTGTGATACTATCAATGGTGTGGATGATTGATCTATTGGCTTGAAAAACACAATTTCAATGGTTGATGGAAATGAGAATTAAACTTCTTTTTAGACTTTGAAATGGTTAGGGGATTCTTCTCTTAAAATCAATTATCATAGTCTTTATATACGTTGAGTGTGAAAATTTGAATGCTATAGTTTCAGGTATAGGAACAAGAATGGCATTAATTAAGAATGGACCTTATCATGGTGGATGAGACTTTGGGCCTTTGAAAAAGGTAAAAGTAAGGGAATTATTACAACTACTATTTGAGATTTCTTTATGTCAAAATATTGTGAATACGAAGATTTGAAAGCCAGATCAAAAAGGTATTTTTTTGATGAAAAGTTGCTCATCTTTTTAAGAGACAATTGTTCTACCATGAGATAAACCATTTTAGTCAGATATATGGTTCTTTTTTTCCCTTTAAAGTTAAAGTTTAATTTATAGCTTACAATCTTTAATGAGCTATTTACAAAAGATTTTCTTCAAAGAAGATGTTTGCCACAAGAAAATGATTTAAGTTGCTTTTTTTTTTTTTTTTGTAAACAAGGGATTGAAACTACAAAATAGGTTTTACTTTATTGTGAGTTGGTATATAAATTATGGTCACGGGTGGTGGCATGGTTAGGATAACAATTAATCCAAAGGCTTTATGTGTTTTTTTTTCTTACAGAGGCGTGGAATGGTCTTAGAATCTATATAAAAACAAGTGTGGTTGTTATTTTTTTTGTGGTATAGTTTGGTCTATTTGGAATGCACATAATAATTTGATCTTTAATAAGGTGTTGCTAGATTGAGATAATAGTTATTACTCTATTTTCCATAGAATTGTAACATGGACAAAACGCAATGATGAGAGTTTTTGTTATACTATGATAGATTTGCTACGTCCATAAAATGGTATTCTTTTATGGACTAATAAGGCAAGAATGCAAAGTTAATTATCATGGATACCTCTTCTAATGAGTTTATTAAAGTGGAATGTAGAGGCCTCTACAAAAACACCAAAGCCCTCAGGAATTGGTGGTGTATTAAGAGATCATGTTTTACAAGTATTAAGAAATCAAATGAAGTTGAGGTTTTGGTAATTAGAAAAGCTCTTTAATTGAGTATTGATTATTGTTATATTTCCTTTAAAGACTAGATTGTGGAGATTCATTCTTACAATGTCATTACTTGGATTAAGAGCAACAATATTATATGAGCATGACACTTATAAGGTGAACTTAATAACATTTAAATACATGTAGTATATTTTTTTCTGTGAATTTCACACGTGTTTATAAAAAAACGATTATGTAGCGGATCATTTGATCAAGCAGAGAATTCATAGAAAAGTTCAGTTAGTTGTATGGTTATAGTTTTTATTATGTTATTGCATGTTTAATCATGCTTTGGTTTTTGTGAGTTAACGAGGAAGTTTCTTAGTTCCCATGGTTCATGTTTTGATGATAAAGAATTTAATACTCTATTTTTATTCTTTCTATTTCTATTAAGTACTGTTTTTAATAGCTATAAAAGCTCACAATAAATTTCTTGTATTTCAGGAAAAAAAAAAACACAGATGAAGTTGCCCAATATACATTAAAGCGAAAAATTTCTAGATTATTAAAAGTATTTGGCCAACAACGTTAGTGAGATGCAATATTGAGAAACATAATTGAGATTTTGGTTATGTATTCCGACTTTAAAATTGAGAATTTTATCTATGCTAATAAGAAGAAAATTTTGGCTAACTTGATGAATAACTTTTGGCTGGAATTTTTTTAGTTTTACATTTTTTGTGCATAATTTTTTGTGTTTTGTGAGAATAATTTTAGAGAGTTTTTCTCTAATTTAAAATTCAAAAAATTTTGAAATGGATTTTAAGTTTATGTTTGTTAGATTCAATATATATAGCTTTTGAAAGAGAGAAAATGTTCTTGTGTGTTGTGTTTTTTTTTTCCTTTGATTTTTCTTATTATTATTTTTAATTTCTAAAGAACCGATTTCTACTTTTTATTTTTCTTGGTAAAATATATATTTGAACTCATTTAGTTAATAATTAGACGTAGTTGAATGGATAAACTCATCAACATATTGTAGCTAACTAGCTATATTCTCTTTGACTAGCTTGCTACTGTATTTTTTTATGATTTCTCTTTAATTTCTTTTATAATTTCACTTCCCTATTAATAAAAGTATGATCCTACACACACACATGAAAGAAACTTAGCAAAAAACGAGTTGAAATTAATACAGTAAAAGTTTGTGTGCTTATTAATTTTTTTATATGTAATAATAGAGTGTATTAATAAAAAAGAAGTTATTTAGAAGATAATTACTAAAATATTGAAAGATCATTTACAAGAAAATAAAATGAATGCATTATATATAAAAGAGATAAAAGAAAATATATAAAAGGAAACAAAAAAGAAAAAAACAGCAAAATATTGTGTGTATTAATTAGTTGATTAGTATACAATAAGCAATAAATCTTGACTCTTTCTCACACACATAATTATACGTCATTAATTATTGATTTATTTTTAAAAACATTAATAAAAAAAAAGTTAGGAGGAGTGAAACTCAATAACATGATATTAGCATAAAAATTAGGAAAATGATATGCATTTTATATTAATTTTGTTATAGTGTTGTCCCTTTCTATAGCATACATATATTATAATGTATTTTTTCCATTGTAATTCTTTTTTTTTGTACTATAATTTTTTTGGTATATAACAATAAAAAATTTATTTCGATGTTTTCGTTTATATTTGCTAAATTTTTGGTAATTACTTTGGTAAAATAAAATCTAATTACAATTGAAGGGATTAAATTCTAAGCGAACTTTTTTTTATTCTGGAATGAGTTGGTCCAATACGATGGCTAGTCTTGTTCTTCAACGTCCACGAGACCAGACATTTTTAAGTTCCTATGACTAACCCTTTCTGATTACGTCACATTTGGAATCAGTTTTGTACAGCGTGGCAACGGGCAACCTATACGTAATGGATCTGCTTTTCGACGTCACTTTTGCTCAAAAATCAATCAATGCTTCCTTATCCCATTAAGGTACTCTCTCTTGTGTTTTCTTCTCCTTTCTAAAATGGAGAGCCAGGTGGCTGGACTTGGAGGCAATGCATCGAAAACAACCATTTACGTGGCGGATATGGGATGAAGAGGTCTGTTAATTTTTTTTAAAAAACCCTTCAAATAAAAAAAAAAAAGAAGCCTAGAGCACCAATCTCTTAATAACAATTCCCTAATTAAATAAATATAATAAATTCTGAGAAATATTAAGAACTAAATAAATATTACAATAACAATGAATAACCCACAAATAGCATGATTTGTATATACCCCGCATCAATTAAGTTATTATAAACTAATATATACAGAGAAATGTTTATATGCAAGTCATGAATAAATTATTTCATGAATGCATGTATCTATGGATACACATTGATTTATATTATAACTATACACTAGATCATTAGCCTGCCAACATTATGGATCGGATTGCGTTGCTAACATATTTTTTAGTAAAAAAAATAATAAATGTGTGGGGTTAATACAATATAATCGGTGTAACTTGACAGGTCCAAAAAAAATTCAAATAATTATTAAAAATATAATTTGACTATAAAACATTTAAGATAATATTTTTTAAAAAATATTGAGACAATATATTGGATTGATCTGGTTAACCAGAGTTAACATGTCAAATTCATGATCCGAGTTTACAAGACTGTGATAACCCCATAAAAAGCAATTATAACAAATTATAAAATTCAATTTTCAATCAATACAATAGTAAATAATAAAATTTAAAATAAAATCAATTTAAAAAAACATTAAAAACAAACAAAGTCTATTCAAATTAACACATCAAATTTACGATCAAGTCATGAGATCAGGATAAACTTATAAAAAATCAAAACAAATGGTATAGCTTAAATTTCAATTAATTCAATTAACAATTTCTTTTTAAAGATGATGAAGTGTTTGAGTTTTAATCAAATGTAGTAAGATAAAATCAAATCAAGAATTCACACCTAATTAATATGGTATCTAACAGTTGGGATATTTTTGGTATTTTTTGAGTTTTTTTTTTTAATCAATATCCTGCTATGGTAAAGAAAAAGAAATAACTGGATGAATAGTAAATTGTTCAGTAATTTCATCTCTTAACAGTTAACAATTGTGCTTGTCATTCTCCTCGCCTCCTTTTTTTAGGACTTTGCAATGGCTTTTATATGACAGAAAGGGACACGACAGGAGACAAAGGGCGTCTGAAGAAAAACTTTTCACCTGCTCCGTTGAAAAACTACTGCATTATTATTATTATTATTATTATTATTATTATACAAACATGGATAAAAACTAAAAAAAACTCGAATGAGTATAGATCAACACATTTGAACCATAGTTATTAAACCCGGTCCGGGAGTTGACCCGGTCAAGGAGCCGGGTCCCGGGTTTCATGGGTCAACCCGGGTCAACTCGGGTCAACCCGGATTAACCCGGAAAAATTAAAAAAAATTAAAATTTTAATATTTCATATGAAAAAATCCATGTAAATATAGATTATACATATTATGAAGTTTAAAAGAATATTTTAAAAAGTTTTTTATCCCACATTGAAAAAACATAACTTTTTCATGGGAACATAGTGTATATATTTTATCCCACATTGAAAAGATAATATATTATCCTTTTAAGTTGAAGTATTTAAACCAAAAGGTTTTTTATCCCACATTGAAAAAACATGGTTTTTTTCATGGGAACATAGTGTATATATATGAAAGGGCTTAAATCCCACATTGAAAAAACATGGTTTTTTACATGGGAACATGGAGTATATATATGAAAGGGCTTCAAATCCCACATTGAAAAGATACTTTGTTATCCTTTTAAGTTAAAGTACTTAAACCAAAAGGTTTTTTATCCCACATTGAAAAAACATGGTTTTTTTCATGGGAACATAGTGTATATATATGAAAGAGCTTCAAATCCCACATTGAAAAGATATTATGTTATCCTTTTAAGTTGAAGTATTTAAACCAAAAGGTTTTTTTATCCCACATTGAAAAAACATTGTTTTTTTCATGGGGACATAGTGTATATATACTAATGGGTTTCAAATCCCACATTTGAAAAAAAAAAAAACCGGGTCTCGTCCGGGTTTGCCGGTCCCGGGTTGACCCGCCGGGTCGCTCGGGTTTGGCCGGGCTGTTTTAGCCGGTCTTTTTATTAAACCCGGACCGGTCCCACCCACCGGTCGACCGGGTCCCGGGTCGACCCGCCGGGCCGGGCCGGGTTTAATAACTATGATTTGAACTGGCAAAAATTAATTTTAAATTTAAAAAATATTTTTTTTATTAGTATCAACATGGTAGATTCAGTTTTAACATGAAACACCCATAAACTCATTTTTTTTACCTCAATCAACATGATTTGATTTTTTGTTAATTCGGAGAACTTGGTTTTGATGGAAAAAAAAACTATTGACATGAGAAAAATATATATTTGAATTTTAAACTTTTATTTTTTAGATTTTTTTTCTTCTTCTTCTTCTTCTTTTTTTGAAGAAAAATGAAAAAAAATAAAATTTGAAAAAAGTTTGGTGGATTCAAAATTGAGTTATTATAGCTACCCCTCTTTACAATGCAAAGTTTTGAAAAAGATTTTGCCCAGTAAGCATGTAAAAAAAAGAAAATGATAGAGATTTCTTGAAAGGGATTAACAAAGAATCCATATTCTTGAAAATGAGGTAGTATTGTTTCACAGATTTACCTGAATTAAAACAAAATCATATTATCTCATCGATTCTTTTTCATTGGAAAGATTAAGATTCACAAAGGGATCCCTTTGTCAAAAAATGAGGTAAAATTGATTTATAGATCTACCTAGATCGAGACAAGATCGTATCATCTAAGCGGTTTGCCTCACTTAGAAAATAACAAAAGAATTGTATCATCTTAATTATTCTTTTCAAAGTTTCTTCAAGGAGTTTCTTGCCTCCTAAGACATTCTTGGTTAACACAGCTATTCAAGCTGGGTTTCTCAAGATCTTATGGCAATAACAGATTCATTGTCCCAATCCAAGTGACTTTAGAATCATTCAAACATTTTTCAGGTTGGCCTAATTTTTATGGGCAACCTGTCCAAGTAAAAAATACAAAGATTTTTCAGAAAGGTTTAACTCTACCTACTCAACTATAAAAAATATAAAGATTTTTCAACATGGTCTCGTTCTCATAGGTGACCTACCTGTTATGAGAAATACAAAGATTTTTCGATATGGTCTCATTCTCATAGGTGACTTACCCATTGTTAAAAAAACAAAAAAAATCAATATGATCTCATTCTCATGGGTAACCTACCTATTTGTGAAAAATATAAAAAAATTTCACCATGTTTGTCGTTGCGTGCACGACAAGCATTCTTTTTAATTAAACCTTCCAGTTGAAAACATTAGTTTATTTAATCTCACCTTTCAATCTATTTTATTTTTTATTTTGATTTTCAACCTCATTTTTTTAATTACCATTTGTTTATTTTAAATTTTTTGTGTAGTTAATTTTTTTCACCGTTATATTCTTCCGTATTTGTTGACCCGACCCAGTTTTTTTATCTAATTTTGTGTTCCCTTTGTTTTTTTTCTAAGGTATCATAATATTTTTTAAAAATATTTTCCAATTAATATCATTGTTTAAATTTTCTTTTACCATATAATTAATATAAAACCAACTTATTTATCTCAGTCAGTATTATAACTCGAATTGTTAATTTCTTTTATTTATTTATAACGTGTTTGTATCATCTAGACATTGTTTTCTATGGAAAAAAAATACAAATCATTTATATCAGCTACATATTGTTTTTTAAGAGAAAAATATAGATCCGTAGCATAGCGTGAGAACATGCTTATTTCTTACTCTATAGATTCTTTAGAGAGAAAATTAAGGAAACAAAAATCTAGAGAGATATCAATGTAATACATGCGTTTTAATTGGTAAGCATGCTTTTTCACTGCAACATCATTTGAACAAATCATAGGGTTGGGAAAAAAAAAGGTGACAATTTGGAGAGAATTTCTTGTGGTGAGAAAATTGATTGACACCTCTGGATCTCATATGTGTATATTGTCAGGGCCACCTATAATCATTCCATGTAAAAAAAATCAAGTAATAGTAATTTCCAAATTTTAGTTAAAAAATTTAAAAGGGAGTCCAAAGATACCAAAAAATACTAGATTCTGTTAATCTTTCTAAGGGATCATAAGCGTAAAAAACATAAATTATTTTCTATTATTAACCTTTGTTTCCTTATAAAAAGCATTATATTAAAAGATTAGATCATGTAGTGGGGTTGCCTCTGTGTTTATACAGTAAATCTGTCACAACTTACAAAATCTAATTCAGTTCAACACAGTTTTTAACCTGTTTTGAAGTACGAAACTCCTTTATATACTTGTCACCAAGTCATTTTCTTATACATGAAGAATATCTCTCAACTGTTAGTCTCTTCTCTTCATTATTTCCCCCATTCTAAATCCATCCATCTTCTTCATTCTTAATGGTGGAAAAAGATGATGATACAAGTTCTGATGAAAGAAGTACTGTCACTTCCAAGCTTAGAAGTAGATACATATGTTCACTTTGTGACAGAGAATTCAAGAGAGGGCATGCATTAGGTGGCCATTATAATGCCCACAGTAAAAAAAAGAAAAAGAAAATACGTGCCCGGAACTGTAGGAAGGGTTATAAGAGTCCCTGTTCCTTCCATTGATGTTGAGCCACCAGTTGCACCACGACATGGATCCGAGTTCACTCATGGTGCTCCGACCCCAGGGGTGCAGTCTGGTGTCGATTATGAAACTGGAGACGAATCCTCGTCTACACGACCACAAGGAGGCCTTAAGAAAAATATAAAGTTAAATATTGAATCTCATCGTTCTCATCCTTACGAGAGGGCTGTGAATAATGAGGCTCCTCGAGGTGGGAGACTACTAAATATAACGAAACTGATTCATGGTGTCAAGATTAATAACGGGGTAGATATGGATCTTGCGAGAACCATAACTAATCCTATTGTTGAGGTTTCTAGGAAAGAAAATGGTGATACCAAGTTCACCTCTGGTAAAAATGGCGATGAAGACTTGGACTTGGACTATTGGAGTTGAGACTAGGGCTTGGACCAGCTTGAAGCTTTTTAGAAAAAGGTTCTCTAATCTCTATATGTGTAGGCATTTCTTAAACTTCTTACTAGTCGTGGGTGTAACCTTGATTCATGTTTGGTAAAATCATTTCTTCACCTTAAAAAGAAAGAATTGACTACCAAACACAACCATGATAAGTGAGAATTTCAACAAAGTAAAGTCCTAGGAGAGATATGGGGTAATAAAGGTCCAATTATTAATTTAGGGTTTATTTTTCTTTGTTCATCATTGTAATAGGTAATATAAAGGTCCAAATATTTAGGGTTTATTTTTCTTTGTTCATCATTGCAATAGAAACAATGAATTTATCTAGAACATATATGTTCTAGTTATCCTTTTATTTTAAGATTGAATATGGTGTTTTTGTTAGTTAAATTATCTTAAATTGCTTTAGTTTCTTAATCAGTCAAGTAATAAATGATTAAAAATTACTCTTATAATAATAGTTTCATGTAGCTAAGAGCCTAAAATTGATCAATTCTAAGTCATATGTGTACTATTTCTTACTAACATGATTATTTTTTTGTGTGAATTTATTTATTACTTGTCTTCTAGAAATTTGTATTAACAAACATTATATGGAATTGCTAGTCAAAAAGCTATATAAATTTGTAGAACATTGTAAGGAATATTTCATTGATATATTGAAGTTCTTAGTTAGATGAACCTTCAAGTTCCTAAAAGATAACAAATTAATTTAGAGATGATTTTACGATAACATTTAAGATGTTCATAAAGTATGCATATTGAAAGTTTAAAAAAAAACTATCATTTTGTAATTTAAGAGTAAAAAAGAAAATCATTAAATAAATTGAAAGATAATAGCAAAGCGTACGTTAAAGTCCAAAAATATTAGCAAAACCTAAATGGCATAGGTTTTTATTGTAACAATTTATAGAGAAAATTAAAATCATTAATTAATAAACTCGATCGTCATCAACAGGTAAAATTAAATAGTTTTTTTTTTATAAGAACATATTAATCATATCGGTCTTTTTACAATATTATTTGGTAATAGGGAAATGACTAAAATTAACTTTAAGAGCAACAAAAAAAAAATGGCAAAGGGGCTTTACAAACATTTTTGTTTTTAATGCACAATGATCTATTACTTAATGCGCTCGAGATCAAAAAATTATATATTTTCTTTCACAGGCTTTTGGGTCTTTGTCACAAAAATGTTGTATTTTTCTTTAAGGCCCAAAAATGTCTACAATTCTTGGAAAGAAAGTAGCAGTTGTATTTTTGCGGGGAAAAAATTAGGGCAAGAATTTCTTCCAAGTTCAAAACACCAGACCGACCAGAACGGGAAAATATACAAAAGATCAGCATGAGCCTAATCAGTCTACACTCTACATTGAATAATACCCTGTCTAGGCAACACAAAACACAAATGATTAATCAAACAAGCATTCGCAATTAGACCCCCGCATGAACCAACCAAAGCATTTAGTTCGTACAAATATTAACAGAAAATGAAAAGACAGGCCTCGAATTTGGATCATCAACATGTTTCACGTATCAAGAATAAAAAAATATAATTGGAATACACAAACACTCCTATCTTGGAATGAGCTATGCACAACACAATCTTCTATACACTACTCTCAAACCTTCTGCCAGAAGACCTTTCTGAAACATTCAGAAGCCTTAAATCACCTCTTGTTGGATGGATAAAATTCAGATTCCTAAACCGTCATGTCCTGTTGCCTCGGAGACATCCATTTCAGCTCCTTGGGATTTCTTCAGCTTCGCAACGAGAACCCACATGTTAGCAAGTTCATTTTCCAGATAAGCTTCTCTTTGTTTGGATTCCTTAACTTTCCTTTGAAGATCAGTCTCTCTTTGATCCTTCTCCATAAGAGCAGCTTCATATTGAACTTCTCTTTCTCGACTCACGGACAACTCTCTCTTGAGCTCTGAGGCTGCCCCAACTTGGTCTTGGTGTTTCATGTGATTGTCTCTCCGGCCATTTCGAACAGTACTGCCACTTCTACGCTGAGTGGGGGAGTTCTTCAATGCTATCAGCTCGGCAGTTAATCTCTCATTATGATTCATAAGCTTCGCCACTTCTTCTGATAATGCCTTGAGCTCAACAGCAGCAGCTGATGCTAGCCCTTTGGCGTATGAACTCTCCTCGGCCAATTTTTGGTTCCGAGTTTCTAACTGCTCTTTTGATTCTGTTAGTGCATCAACTTTTTGCTTCAGTTCTTCCATCTCAGTGGCCTGATCAAGGAAAAGTAAGGATTCACCTCTCGTACTTGTATGAGAAATGCAACTTCAAAAGCCATCACATGATGGAAATTATGCTGTAAAATTTGTCACTAGTAAAAACACAATATGAAGAGATACAGAAAGCCAAGCAAAGAATTTTCCATCTATATGTCTGCAATCCACCAAAAAGCTTGTTTTTCTTGATGATCCACCACAAGTATAAATTGGCACAAGAATACACTTCATAATTCAAAGTAGTTTCTTTAATTTAAATAGAACAGCCAACCCTGCTTTCCTCAAAGCTACATGTTATGGGCGATACATATTTTCCTGGAGATGGTGATCCTCGAGATCCTACAAGGTTCTATTTTGGTTTCTTAAGATATGAGAACCTTGTAGACATTTTAATGGTATTATCAGAAAATTTAGCGTCACGAGCTCAGAATGAAATCTGAAATCTTCCTTAGTTTCTAAATCTTTTACCTCTGGTGGGGAAGCATTGAAAAAGGAAATAGTGCTTTAGCAACCAAAATAATACGTGATTGGGGTGCCAAAAGGTTTAAATACATACCTGTGCTTGTAGAAGCAAATCTTCATTTCTATCTTTTGATGCTGCAGTTTCCTTGTTCATGTGATGTTGTGCATGAAAGCTTTTTAGTTCAGAAATTCGTTGAGAGTAGCTAGCTAGAGGGCTAATATTTTTTGACTCCAGTGCATCTGAGAGCTGCTGCTTCAAAGAGACAATTGTTTCCTGCAATCCTTCACATTCACAGATCTGATGGAGAGGCAATGTCAAGTTAGAGCCTGCCATCAACCGACAACACAGCTTGCAAAACAGTGAAAGCTACAAACACACGCACAAAAAAAAAATGTTAACTGTTTGACCTTTTGGCTGAGCTGGTCTTGAATTATACAATTATCTGCCGCTTTAACCTGAAACAGTATACAGCAATACAACAATCATCAGGCCAAATTAATAAAATCAGATGCCTAAAAGAAAACCATGGGCATGTATCATTGACTAAAACAAAAGGAACCCATTGAATAAGTCTGTTCACACAACTTGGGTACCATTACCCATGACTTTATAATGTGTTGCATTGTTCTTATTGATGACTCCAATTTGTTATGCAAATGAAGTTAGATGGAGGATGAAAAGGTTTCCAAATGATTCTTTCAAGTGATTATCGAACATGTTAATATTCAGTTCAGAGCTAATGACAAATTTTCTTAGGTCAAGCTGTATAGGTACATCACCTCGAGTTCAAATGACTTCTCATTCAATTGAGCTGTCAGTTCAGCAATCGTCTGCGAGCATACAAAGACAACAGGCTTAAAGATGGACTTGCAGCTGCCATATACAAGGAGTTTGTGCTACCATAAGGGAGCTAAACTTACTTGGGATGCTTCCAAGTTAGCCATGCTGTTGTGAGAGGCCATGATGGAATCAGCAATTTGCTTTTCCAACAAAGCTATTTGTTCATTCTTCACCTTGATTTCATCACTCAACTTCTTCATCTCCAACTTAAATACAAAAGTATGATGATGCAAAATTTCTCAGCCTGTTAAGAGCAGCTAATAACAAAAGGAGGTATAGGAACAACACAATACCTGTATGTGTTCCTTCAGGGGATTCCTTGAAGCCTCCTCAGACAATCGCTTCAAAATACTTGAATGGAGTGCCACCTCTCCAGATAAAATTTTCTGCTGCTCCCTCAGAAGATCAATCTGATCACTTGTTTTTATGCTATTCTAGAAATCAGCAAAGCATGAAAATTAAGCATGCAGACCATGGTAATGCATCCCCAACCAAAAAGAAGAAATAATACACAATTAAATGAAAGGACCATTAGCATACCAGAGTTTCCTGCTCAAGGAAATTGTCCTCAGGTACCTCTCTATCCTGCCTGACCTCAGATAGAAGATCAGCTGATGGAGAGCTTTCTGCATGTGAAGGATGTGAAAGTCTGGATTCCGCATAATAATTGCTGTTTTCTGCTTGAGGTGTTGAAGGTGTACTATTAGATTTAACTCCACTTGATTTGTCACTGGTGCTCATTCCCGATCCACTATCTCGTTTCTAATCAAGAAGAATAGATATTTCTAAGAAAAAAGAAAATTGAATTCAATTGTATCAGTGCTGAAATTTACAAGAGGGATGATCCTCCAAAGTAAGGAACTAAAAGAATAAAAACCAAAATTTGGAACTATTAAAAGGAGGCTATCCGATCATTTAAGGATCACTCTAGCTGATAAAATAACAAGTTTACTTTGTTTTACAAGAGAACCAGTATAAAAACATGCAGATAAATCTTTTGAATTACGCATACCCGTAGCTTTAACCAGTTCAGCAATCCATGCTTTCGGGTTTTCTTCTCCTCTTTCAGTGTCTCATCTGCACTTTCAGTATTTCCTTCAAGAGAAACATACAAGTCAATATTTTCGTCATCCAATATCAAGTCCTGCCTCTTGTACGGTAGGTATGCAAGCTGCAAATTACACATAAGCAACCATAATCAGATATAAGAAAGTGCAGAAAAATAAGGGGTGAAGCCCTGCTATACAGAGGCTCCCACTTAAAGAGTTCCAGATTAGGAAAGTATTAGAGATAAAAGTCATAATCCAAGATTTT
Organism: Populus x sibirica; assembly: GCA_019202695.1. NCBI lineage: Eukaryota > Viridiplantae > Streptophyta > Magnoliopsida > Malpighiales > Salicaceae > Populus > Populus x sibirica. The sequence goes on from JAGMVL010000423.1 coordinate 666,540, forward strand.
ATACAACAATAAAATCATAGTTCAAGAGAAAAATAGATAGAAGTACAAAAAAATCAAACAAATTTCCTCCAAGTACCTCTTCTTCTCCAAAGGAATGCCTCCTCCTTGGACCTGGGCGGTGAGAGATCCTTGATGGTTGTGAAGCTTTTGTTGACACCAAAATTAATTTTGTCAGCCGCTGTATTCTGCTCAATAGAGCTGCTTTAGCTTCTTCTTCTTGTTCCAATCTTGATTGCAGTTTCACTTGACCATCTTCTAGCTGTACATATCAAATCAAATCAAGGAAATTGTGTCATAATAATGGTTATTCAGACTAAATGTATCAAACCATTATGCATTAATTAAGTGACAGTCATATACAAGATTGGGACATGGGATGAAAAGGAAGAAAAGGACAGGAATAAAGAAACTAACATTGAGATCAAACATATAAATTAAATCTTGCAGTTAACAAATGAAAATTTATGAAATAGAGAAAGAATCTTCCAAGTGATGGTAGAACTCTTTAAGAAGTACCTTCTGCTTGAGGAGGACAATGTCGTCTTCTACAATGTCTTTCAATCGAGGAATTGTCACAATACCCCTTTTCAATTGTTCTAACTCTTCCTTTAAAGAGCGTATCTCATTTTGGTACTTCTTGATAAGCGATTTCTCATCAATAATCTGCAAATGGTTGAAACATCATTTCAAATGAAGGCAAGTGAGATTGTTTGAATGAATGCATACACTCTAAGGAAAAATACCTTGTTATGTGCTGCTTGAATTTCAATGTGCTTTGCCCGGTGGGCAAATTTTAAAGTATTGTGTGTCTCTTCCGAACTACTAGATGAGGGAGTGACAGTGCAAATGAGCTGTAAATTCAGACATGAAAGGAAAATGAGTCTCTTAAATGCAAGCAGCATTTGTTTGAAGGACAATGATATGATTATCATGCATCATACGACCAGAAAAGTAGTTTCTTTTAGCAAAATATTATCAAGCACTTACTGATACACGCCCATGACCACTTAATGAAGACTGAAGTAGCCTTGTCAATTTAGAGTCCCTGTAAGGAATATGAGCGGCTCTCCCATCCGTCAACTTCGATATAACCTATGCAAGTCACAAGTATACAATTTTATCCATACAATTTAAATATTTATGATTGTAAATTATTGGGGACTATCAAATGAAGCACATAACTTCTTTTCACTAGGAATTATTAGGGAATAAAAGTCACAGTTCATTTAATTGTAAATAATGAGCACCAAATTGATGGTTTCCATTAGTGTGTGCATGTGTGAGGGACAAAGGGAGGGGAAGAGAAAGAGAGTGTGCATTCAGTCTTGGCACATTAATAGAACATAAATATCAAATTACAATATTAAGTCCCTAAAAGCACACGGACCTAGAAGCATGAAAAGATAGCTAAAACAAGTCAATCAATCTTAAGGTAACCCAGTCACACTGGTTTCTCATTTTCTATCATGTTCCTGGCTGGGTAATTCATCAAATAGAAAATGATTACCAGAAACAAAAAAACCATCAAGCATGATATAAACACATATGTAAGGCAGTAAGGCCGTCCCTTCAGTTCAAGAGTGAAATATTGGCAGTAAATTCTGAAACAGAAAGCTATAAGCTTGATAAATAATGTTTTTTATGTGATAGTTTTCAGATTATATATCATGAAGGTGGTCAATTATTGTTGTACAGACGAATAATACAGGTACAAGAGGCCTCACAGTTCCAAGTGTCAGCAAACTTTTATTAATATAGGATCCTTCTTTCCGTCTCACGCCAGTAGTTTCAGCCTTTGAGCTTTCAGAACCTGCCAGATCGATGAGGCTCTGCATGTATAAGTAAAATATCAGAAAGTTAAAAAGAATTTATTGACATCAAACATAGCAAGCAAAATCATTAATTGTAGTAAATCAAGGGGAAGAAAGAGTTGTCATAATTAAAGAAACAGGAGAAATTCCAATGAAAAACTTAAAATGTGACCAACAAGTCCTTTGACATCAATTCTAGATAGAAGCCTTAGGAATTACCAGCTGGGACAAATTTACAGCCTCTCCTTCACTATTTTCACCATACAGGCTACTCTCTACTGTCTGTATTTAGAATAATTGGAAAAAGTTAGTGGGAAAGGATATAAAACAATGAAATGAATATATAAATGATCAAAATATCATTAGTTGATGAAATGTATTATCCCAAAACAGAGTTGACAATGATTTCTTGCAATTCTTAAAGGCAAATGAATAATTTAGCAATTGCCAAAAAGATTGGATATTGGCCACTGAGTGGGCAGATGGCGTAAGATTGGATGTTAACAAGTAGACAAGTGAATATTCAAATGTTTCAGGAAAAACAAACAAGTTCATTAAGCAGGTCGATGAATATGAAGTGCAAGTCTGACGGTTACGTGTAAGCTAAAAAGGTAAAACTATCACTTGCAAATGCACTACAATTTAATAAACATGTAAAGCTTATAATTATCTTGAAGAAAGAGAATATGAAATGTAACAATCAACTAAAGCTGCAGGAAGATAGGAATACCAGTGTAAATATTGTATGACTCCTGCTGCTGAGTAAATTAAAGTTTGTGGACCCAACATGTCTGTGCTCTGTGTCAAAAGGAAAGACCTGATCAGAAAGCGTGGAAAGAATTGTGATATCATGGAAAAGACATTGCAGTCTTGATATAAATACAGGGAGGAGAGAGAATCAAATAGCATCTTTTGCAAGACAGACAAGTTCTGCACCAATTTGTAAATTTTTTCTATAGGTTGTTAACTTTCAACAAACCTGCCTATTGCATTAACTTCCACAGTTCTATCAGTACAAGTAATGCATATCAGTTTTAAAAGGATATCATTTTGATAAATTTTCCATAGATGTTGGTCCATTACTTGCATAAGTATTCAATTTAAAGGGCTATATGCTGATTAGAGTCTCAATTATGTAGTTTTGTTTTTTCTTCAGAATTTTGGTTAAAATTAGTTTTGGTCACATAATTATTTTGGAACCGGAGAGGTAGAGTAAGAAACTCTAGTATTAAATAAAGCTAATGCTGTTTGAATCCTCTTGCATTTGTTTACTGCATATGATTTGACTTGAGAGTTACCTTCCCCAGCTGCTATAAGGGAAAGTGCATGAGCAGGGGATAATACAACTTCTTCTTTTATTCCCTCGACAAAAGTTCCCTACAGATAAGAATCAAAATAAATTAAAACATGTTTATTTCCAACATGTATGAAACTGACATTTTTAGATTAATCAGCTGACCATATCACTAGAGAAACCATTAAATTTCTACATTGGGAATTGAAATTTATACCATTTACTTGCCTATTATTCATTAAGATTCTACCCCACCCAAAAAAATTAAAAAGGTTAAGATATGAGTAGGGTGCTCAAATGATCTAAATACCGATTCTTTCATAAAAGCAGAATCGGTCAAATGATCTAAATACCGATTCTTTCATAAAAGCAGAATCGGTGGTTCAGATGAGAGTCGCAATTTCCCAGACAGCACATGATCATTCAGTCATCCATTGCAGGTCCTCCTCAAACAGCTTAACCATATCACCTGAGCAAAAAATAAAAATATGCTGATTCTGATAACCACCTGCTCCCCGCAAGCGCGCAGATAGAGTTGCCTCCGATATGATGCAAAGACAAAGTAGTCCATATAACACCAGATGCTTCAAAATCTCATGCCTTGACCAAGAGATTTGAACCGATATAAATAATGAAACTGAAAACTGAAAACCCATGGAAGCAAAAGTGGAATGAGACACCCAGCAACAGCCCATTCCACCTAAAGAACCAAGCAGACTTGTAGCTTGCACCGCAAGGTTTATGCATATTCCAAGACCATAATGCATAATTTATTGTACGATAAAGGGATCTCTCAGCAACATGTAAAAGCTTGCTTGATGCTGTACCTCAGTTGTAGAGAGGGTGGGGCTTGCCATCATTATCATCATTAAATAAATAGTGCCCCTAACAACTTTTTTTTTCATTCACATCAGCTCAATATTGATTTAATAAAGTGGTAAACCATCATCATAAGAACCTGGCGTCATTTGAGGTCGTCCTCAAACCGAACTTCATAAAGTTTGCATGCCACGGTGCCAGCTATGTGTTGATATGGTCTCATAATTTATGGGTAACAGTCGAGAGAACGGTAATCTTCTGAAGTGTGATAATTCTTAAAGCTTTAAACCCTAAATTGCATGAAACCCCACTTTCACATTCTTGAGCTAAATTACATCTCTATAAAGACTTCAGCTTAATGCTTTGTAATCTTCTCTTGTGAAGTGTGATAATTCTTGTGAGAGTTTTATCTATAGTGAAAGTGTAAATGGCACTTGATCACTTGGGTAATTTTTGGTTGTGAGCCAATTCAAAGATTTAAATCTTGATCCTTGAAAGACTGTGATTGTAAGGTTTTCTAATCTTGATCCCGGAAAAGGATTAGTGTAATCAGCAAGGTCTCACCCACTAAAAAGACCGTAACTTAATAGTAAATACTTGAATGGAGGTTCAAGGAGATTAGTAAGCGATTGTCCAAACTACTATAAGAATCGGTGTCTTTCTCTTACTATCTATCTTATTTTATATGTTATTTGCTTAATTGTGTGTTGTTACTGAAATTGAGGTGTTTATTTTATTAAAGCATCAAATGTTCAATTTAGCCCTGATTCACTCCTCTCTTGGGCTATTTTAGACTTTCAAAAAGTCCAAAGCTATAAAAGATATACTTTAGCAAGTCACAGTTGGTCACACAACTGCAAATAGTTAATTGTATCCTGGTATTAAAACAACTATAAAAGTTATTGCCATGAGGATGATAGTATAAGTGTTGAAGGTAAGCATAGAGAAACACAATACAGAGATGGTAAGCAAGTACCTGAGCATCTTCTCTGATTCTTAAATTTTGTCCTGCTGGATTCAACAAGTCGTTAACAACCTGAAATGACGAAAACCAAAGAATAAAGAAATTGTAAAATGGAGGAGCTGTGGAGCTACCTCATATTAAACAATAGAAATATTAATAATAAGGCAGTAAATTGCAGCATTATTAAGCTAGTAGCTAGAGAGAATAGGAAGAAGCTGACCTCATTATAGATTTCCAGGTATGAAACACGGAGGAGGAACTCACGGTTTGGAGTCTAAGTCAAAGAGAAATGTTAATTAATAGCATTCAAACAAGTATCAGATAGAGTCGTACAAGGGGGTTCAATTCATTGTAAAGTACCTCTTGAATGATACTAAAAGCATCCTTCACTGCTAATGGTATAATTCCAGGTGACCTTTGATCCCCCTGATTGTTATATGGATAAATATAAGCATAATGTTTTTAACATTAGTTAAAAGGTAATGAATAATGCCACCTCAATTACACAGACAACAAATACGAATATAAATGCCAAGGAACACAAGGTGTTTTTATTTAATTTTACATGTGCTGTATGCAGGGAATGATTTAGAGTTTTTTTTTTTTCTCCTAGCAAATTAACTCAACATGTCCTCATATTTTAGGTTTAGTCTCCAATTTGTTCCTACGAGTTTAATACATCCAATTTGTTTTTTTATATTTTAGTTTATTTTCCAATCTATCCTTCTAATAGATATCTCCATGCAAACTAACTAAAATATCCTCACTTGAGAAATTCAAACCCCCACCTAATATATTAAAGTTATAAATTTGAAAAAAAAAATGAATTGTCATGTAATGTTAATATTTGTATTATTTTTTTCATGGTTATTTTTTTAATAAATTAGGTTCTTTTAGGGAAAAAAAGAACGAATTGTCATATAATGTTAAGATTCTTATTTTTTTTCATGGTTATTTTTTTAATAAATTAGGTTAGATTTGAATTTCTCAAATGATCAAATCAAGGTATTTTCATCAGTTTTTGCATGGAAATAGATACTAGAAAGATAGATTGGAGAAAGAATGAACTGAAATATAGGATAGATTGGATGCAATTAAAGTTGTAGGAAAAGATTGGACATTGGAGACTAGACCCTAAAATATAATGACATATTAAGCAAATTCCCCTTTTTTTCCTTACAGCAGTCTGAGAATGATCTGCTATGAGATTTAAGGCATAGAAATATGCAGTGTGTGTGTGTGTGTGTGTATTTATGGTATTTAAGGCATTTCTATTTAATTTTGCATGCATAGTAAGAGTACAGCAGAAAAATAGCATCTCAGGTATTAAAATCTCACATGCATGGTATGGGTTTTCCCGCTGCTAGTCACTCCATATGCAAAAATGGTGCCTGTAAGAGCATGTATAAACAAAGGTAAAAATCTATAAGCTTAAGAAGGAAAGCAGAAATTGGAGTTCCTAAGCAGAGGAATATCCATTTTGTTTACCATTGATCCCTTCCATAGCACCATTGACAACATGCTGAGCAGCAACATCATATACATGGCGCGTTGTAGTTGTAGGACCAAACACCCGATCTACAAGCATGGGAAAATAAATAAAGAGACAAAAAAAGGAATAACATGAATGTCTTAAATATAACTCGTTTGATCAGCTATTATCCCCAAAGGGAAAAAATTGAAGGGGCCTAATAGCTTATTAATTAATGCTGGGTAGAAAGAAGCCAAGAATTTCTCGCTTTCCTTTTTCGGTAATGTTTCTGGCATGAGAGGATTAAAATCCCAGAAGCAAGAATTATCTCCTGGAACTGCAAAGAAGTATATACCCCTAGAGTAAGAACAACAATGTCCTTAGAGTGCAAATAAAGCCTTCTATCGATTGATTATCGAAATTGAAGCACAAAGCCAGCCCATCTTCAATGTGTTCTTACCTTCACTACAATGACGTGAAAACTATGAAAATATAATTCAGAGTTTTGCAAAAGGAAAATATTTCACAAACAAACGACTATAAAACGCAGAACCTTTGAATTGATTAACGTAGCCATGGACTTCGGACAATATCTTCGGTTCCAACTAGACTCATAGCACTAACTCTCCAATATATGACATTAGTTTCTTCAAAATTACCATAAAAGACACCCCTCGATCAATTCAAACAAAAGCATACAAGTTCTCAAGCGCATTTTAACTTAACTTCACACTACCTATCCACACATTAACTAATCTACAAATGCATCCGGCTTACACTACCAATGCCATTCCAATTAAATACATTCAGAGAAAGCTTAACAAATTACCATACGCATACGCAGTAGATGGATTATGTTCATTTCGCACGACAGTTTCTCCATCCGCATACCACGCAATCTCCTCTCCTTGCCTGATTTCCCTAGGACTAAACACCAAAACAAAAAATAAATAAACCACAAATTAGCAAAAACAAGTACTTATTAACAATAAAATTTAGCACGAACCTTAGGGGCCGAAAGCGAACAGTGACAGTTACATTTTCTTTGGATCTCTCAGTATCTAGATTAACACTTTCGGAGTAAAAATATTGTGGTTTGCTTCGAGCTGAGGAGGATGCAGGTGAGCTTTGACCGTCCATTGAATTCTCTAAAAATTGCTTAGTAGAAGATGCCGTTGATGATGACTGTGAATTCGCTGCTGGTTTCTTTGAATTACTTATTAAACCTGATATTCTTGATTTTGATCCCTGTTTCGTCGCCATTTTTAATTAATCCAAAGCCAGTCCTTCAATTAACTGTAGCAACAGAGAGGAACAAAAAAACTTGAAAAAATCGAATTATTCTGTTTGGAAGCTATGAAAATGCAGAGAAGAAGGAAAATTAGTGCTGTTTGGTTGCTGGGAAAAAATATTAATAGCATCCGTGTGTAATGAAAACAGAGAAAGAAAAGGAGAGTAGGATATCATTGCCTTAATGAAAATCAGAGGAGCACCATTGTGAAAAACTAATAAAAAAAAAAAAACAAGAAGAGAGAGGTACATGCAAAGGAAAAGAGACTGAGGAGAGAGAGCAAGATCTTTTTGGATCTGTTTAAGAGAGGGAGAGGGATGCTAATTAACGAGTATGAAAGAAAAACATCATCATAATCACTACTCATCAGTCAACAGTCTAGAGAGAGAGAGAGTGAGAGTACGAGAGCAGCAACATGGATGCTGGAACCTTTTTCCCTTTCTTTAACCACTGTTTTTTATTTCTTTTCTTTAAGCTTTTAGGTGCTTTCTATTTTTTTCTTGCCTTGCAAGCGATGCGATGCCCTCAATCTAAGGCTAATTGCATTTTCGCTCCTCTTTTTTTTTTCCCCTGTCGGTATTAACCTTTATAGTTTTAGTTTATATTTTTGGTATTCCGCTTCAATTATATTTTAAAAAAAAAATTAAATGCTTTTTAGTTTTTAATTAATTTTTTATATATTTTAAAATCATTTTAATATGTTAATATCAAAAATAAATTTTAAAATTATTTTAATACAATTTCAAATAAAAAACACTTTTAAAAATAACATTTACTACATTAAAAAAAAAAAGACCCTTAAACTAGCTAATTTACCATACACACAGTTAGACAACAATTTATCCCAAATAGGGGGGGGGGGGGGTCCAAGACACGAGTCACAGGAGTCGCGTGTGCGAGGTGGTGCGGTAGACGTTTCCGGAGTTGAAAGCTTGTGTACCTGATTTGTCAACGGCTTTCTGTTACTTTTTTCAATTTGTTGACCATGTAACTTTGTGATGATTAAAAAAAATGAAAATTAAAGCATGTAACTTTTTTCAATAGATATGACTGCGTTACCTGGTTACTTCTCTTGTCGTGTTGCGAGTTGAATTTAAAAAAAAATAAATGAAATAAATATTCAATCATAAAGAATTCTTCACATTATTATTACTTCTAAATGTCATTTATTTTTTATTTATAATTGTGTTTAAGTGTATTTTAAAAATATATTTAATTTAAAAAAATATTAAATTAATATTATTTTTAGTGTTTTTTATAATTTTAATCATTTTTTATTTATATTTATTTTTTTTTTAATTTTATTTTTTAATATTGAATGGAATGAGAATTAAATTTATATATATATATATATATATATATATATATATAAATTTTGGGTTATATTTATAAGCATTTTTCTGATATCATTCAAAACAATTTTTAAAATTCTAGGAAACATTTTTTTATTTTAACTTTTAGAGAATAAAAAGAATGTTTCGTAAAATTTTAAGAACTGTTTTAAATGACTTCTGGAAAATGCTTACACATGTAACCCAAAAACTATATGCAGCCAAAGACTATAAATTACCAAACTTTTTCTAACTATGAATCAATTTGACCTGCATATATCATGCTAAAATTTAATTTAATGATATGCTTGGTAAAAGATAATGCTATATATTGCAATAATATTTAATGATATGATATGTTGTGGTTTTTAGGGTATTTGATAATGTGGTAAATATTATTTTTCAAAGTGTTTTTTTAATATCAATATATTAAAATATTTAAAATATTATAAAAATTAAATTAAAATAAAAAAATTAAATTTTGATGAAAAGGATATACACCTTCTTAAAATGAAACCCGCACGCTGGCATTCATGCCACATAGAAGTGATCTAATAATGTGAAGGTAATGCTACTGGAGTACTTCTTACATCTCAGCCCTTTGATCTGATTATATATATATATATAACACTAAAAGAAAAGTGGGGTTTTACATTACACATCCTCGTAGAGCATTATTCTGGGACATAGGTTTACTGTACTCTTCTTATAAATCGGTTTTGCTTCTTCTTCTTTTTAATGTTTTTTTAAAAAAATTATTTTTTAATATTAAATTTATTTTTTATTGAATTATCACATTACAATAATATAGATAACGGGTTTGACAGGTTAACCTGATTGATTCAGTTTTTTTTTTTTAATTATTTTTTTTTAATTTCATCTTTTAATATTTTATTAATTAAGAATTATACTTTATGATTTGTTTGGTTTACTTTCTATTATGTTATTTCGACCTCATAACTTGAAAATAATGTTTAAAATGTTAACCTAAATAAACTCACGTATTTTTTTTATATTATTTTTAATTGAATTTTTTTTTTAATTTCATTATTCAACACTAGATCAGTTAGGAATGGAGTTTCATAATCTGTTTTGAATTGCTTTCTATAGGAATATCTTGATCTCATGATCAAGGTTGTTAGTTTTGACATTTTAACCATGGTTAAATCGGGTCATTTTTTATTTTATTTCTAAGAGGTTATCTCGGTCTCATGACCCGAGTCATGGGTCCGTCAACATTGGATCTTCTTTTTATTAGGTTGTTCACGTCTCGTCTCATGACCCGAGTCGCGAGTTTGGTGGGTTAATCCAATTGACTCATTTTTTCTCTCTCTTTTTTTAAATGATTTTTTCCTCAATCTCATCATTTAATATTGTGTTTGATTAGGAATTAGGGTTTAACAGGTTAATTTGATTGACTCGGTTTTTTTTCTTTTTTCTTAATTAATTTTTTTTTTCAATTTCATCCTTTAATATTTTATTGATTGGGAATTATATTTTATAATTTATTTTATTTACTTTCTATTATGTTATTTCGACATTATGCCTCATAAATAATGTTTAAAGAGTTAACCTGAGTAGACTCGAACAGTTTTTTGTATATTATTTTTAATTGAATTTTTTTTCTAATTTTATTATTCAACACTAGGTTGGTTAGAAATTGAGTTTCATAATTTGCTTTCTATGAGAATATTTTGGTCTCATGATCGAGGTTGTCGATTTTAGCATTTTAACCATGGTTAAATCAAGTTGTTTTTTATTTTCTTTCTAAGAGGTTATCTTGGTCTAATAAACCGGGTCATGGGTCCTTTATTTGCTAAGCCAACATTGGATTTTTTTATTTATTTGGTTGTCCACGTCTTATGACCTGGGTTGCGAATTTAGCAAATTAACCCAATTGACATGTTTTTTCTCTTTTTTAAAATTTTTTTATTTTTCCTCAATCTCATCATTTAATATTGTATTTGATTTAGAATTAGGTTTTATGATTTATTTATGTTTTTTTTTTATTAGGTTATCCTGGCCTCATGACCCAATAATAATACTTAATAGGTTAACCCAAGTTAAGTTGACTCATTTTTTGTGTTATTTTTTTAATTAAATTTCTTACAACTTTCATCATTTAATATTGGATCTGATAGGAGAGATTAAGAATTGAGCTTCATAATTTGTTTTGATTTGTTCTCATAGGGTTATCTCATTCTCATGACCAAAGTAGCGGATTTGGTAGGTTAAACCGAATTAAATTAGGTTTTTTTTTTCTATAGGGTTATCTCGATCTGATGACCCGGGTTATGGATTTGATAGATTGAATCAAGTTGTTTTTTTTTTGTTTTTTTTTTAATTATTTGCTTTTCATGGGGTTATCTCGGTCTTATGACCCGAGTCTTGAGTTTGACTGGTTAACTCGAGTTTTTTAAGTCCATTTTTAATTGATTTTTTTTTTTAATTTCATCCTTTAATATTGGTTTGGTTGAGAATTGGGCTTCATAATCTAATTTAATTTACTTTATATGAGGTTATCATAGTATCATAATCCGAGTCGCGAATTTAACTTGTTAACTCGGGTTGATGCAAGTCAATCTAATATGTTTTTATGTTAATATTAAAGAAAAATATCGTCTTAATTTTTTTAATCAAATTATATTTTTATAAATTATATAAATTACTTTTAGATCCACGTATTCATTCATATTATATTGAGTTAATCCTCATATAATTTAAATTTTTTTTATTAAAAAAAATTAATATCATTAAAAAAAAAATCCAACCTCATGGAAGTGAATAATAAAGCTTGAGTGTGTATTGATTTTCAAAAAAAACTTACAAAGTTGATGAAAATGACGATTCTGTCAACACCAGGCCCTATTATCTCAGTGCTAATTTCTATACGAGACAATAAATTATTAATTTTAAGTTCCATGAACCTTTAGTTTGCTAGATGTGAAATGGCATTCTGTGGTCACTCTTTTTTTTTTTTTTTATGGAATACCAGGAAAGATACAAAAAATAGAATTTTTGTTTTTCTCAAAAGAAAGTGTCATTTTCCATCTTCGATGGCTTTAATTGAAGTCATACAAATTCGTTTTATCTTTTTTTTTTCTTAGAAAAAAACACACACAAAGTATTGTAGGGACGAGAATGATGTGAAGTGAAATCAAATAATTTGCATCTACCATATAAATTAAAATTAATTCATGCTCACATTCTTTCTTATACTCTCATTTTCTATCTGTAAATTATCTTTTTTCAGTGACGAGTAACTCCAACCCGAACTCTTTAGGCGTGAGGCAAATAAACCCTTTATAAATGGTGGCAACCCTGCACCTTACCCCTTCACCACAATATATATATATATATATATATATATATATATATATATATAGAGAGAGAGAGAGAGAGAGAGGATTATGGATACAAGAAAAATTGCCATGCTACCAAACTAGAATCAAATAAAATAAGTTGCCACTAAAATTAATGAATGCATGGTTTGCTGAGATTTTGGTCATATATATTTAGTGCCTTTTCTGCTCGAAATCACATCAACAATGCTTAATTTGTCCATCAGGACATAAGAATTGAGTGAAAGTAACAGCTGGGCTGTGAACACCAGAAACATGAAACAGGTAACTTGTAGCATCATCCTTTTGACTTGTTCGGGCATGCACCAGATAAATTCTTGATGGCTTGTAACTTGCAGGTCATTGCTTCCCATGAAAGGATCGACGGGTCCAAGAATCGCCTTGGATAACATGCAAAGTCCTTGCAATCAATGCTAGTGCAATGATTTTACATTTCTTTATGGTTCAAGACAATCTTTCTAGGAGTCCCATGGTAGAGGAGAAAGGGCTGCGCCACCACCCCACTCATTTGCAAATTGCAGCTAGAGGATGATCCTTCTGTCTCGGTGATGACTGGCTGCTTCCTTTGTTTTTTCTTTCGGTTGCACTATGCTATGCCCGTGTGTATTTATGTTCTCATGAAAATGAAATTCTTTATAAAAAAAAAAAAAAAACAGTTAAGTATTAGACAGATTAAAAGAGAATCCTTCCTTTTCAATGTGATCCTTTTATTTTGGACTAAATAATACAACCCATTATTTTTTTAATTTTATAAAATAATTATTTTTATTTTAATATTTATTTAATCCTTAAGATTTACAAGGATTGTTTAATTTAAAATTCCTAATGCTAATTGAATTCTATTAACTAGCCATACCTAAGCTTTTTTATGGTGCTCAAGAATTCTATTTTGAAGTTTTGAAATTTAGTGCTTGTAATGGTAAACTTTTAATTAATTCCATCATGGCAAGTTTTGAGACAATCATTAATTTTAGAGTTTTTATACTGATTATGAATAGATCTTATATAATGTAAATAAACAATTAGATTTTTATTATTTTTCTTTTGTTCAACCTTCTTAAATAGCAAAGAGAAAAAAAAACATAGAAAATGTGTTGTCTTTTCAAAATATATAATTTCAACATTGCAATAACAACAACAACAACAACACTGCTGCAAATACTATTTTTCTTGTCAATGATTAAGAATGTCATTAATATTTATCATCTTGATGTCTGTTGTATTGCAAAAAATAAGTTGTTTAGGATTACAGAATCTTTTGTTTATAAATTGTCAAATAATCCTCATGTTAACTCTTAAGATATATTTGGAGGTTTGTTGGTCATATGGAATAATGATTCTTTTGAGGCTTCAGACATCGAATTCAATTATTAGTGGATTCTTTTGTTTGGTACTCATGTTGAAACAAGTTTTAAATGTATGTTAATGATAGTTTAGAAGATAAGAAAAACTTATGAGAGGAGCTCATTATTTTTAATTTTGCTTTATGAGAGCCTTGATATGTTATAGGTGATTTCAATGATACTTTGAGTAAAACTAAGAAAAGTAGTGGGTTTCTAAATCATGCAGGAGCAAGAAACCTTTATTCTTTTTTGAATAACTATGAACTTATTAAGCTTTCTTTGCAAGGTTTAGAGGTTTTTCTATGAGTCATATAATTGATAGGTGTTTTACACACTTAGGTGTTTTACCAGATTAGATAAAAGCCTTTAATATCATTGTCCAATCGTTTATGGCAAAAAATAAATAAATTAAAGATTGAGGTAAGAAACCTTTTTTAATTTTTAGATTGTTGGCTGATGCACAATTCATTTTATTCTAACTTTGAGTTGATGTGGGCATTTTTTTGCTTTGATATGCCACACAGATTTTGCCTTATTAAGAAATTTAGTTTGTTGAGAAGAAAGTTGTGTGAATGGAACTTTAGCACTTATAGGAATATAGAGAGTAAAATTAAAATGGTAAAATCCAGATTTAAAGTAATTGAGAATAAAAGTGAGGTTGAGAGTTTAACTAACGTCGAAGCCAATGAGTTAAGGTACTTAAACTTTGAATTATAGGACTTAAACATGCATTATAAATCTTTTTAAAGGCAAAAAGCAAGGAATAAGTGGTGTAAGTTGGGTGATAAGACTAGCAGATTCTTTCATCTATTGGATTCCTTTTCTAACTGGAAGAACTTCATTAGTTCAATTATTATTGATGGAAATGTTATCACTAATCCTTCAAAGATCAAATCTCAGGTTGCAAATTTCTTCTCTAATATGTTTAATACTGGTATTGTTACTAGGTTATACATGGGAAGTACATGTTTTAAATCTTTAAGTATTGACTCTTTCATTTGGTTAAAAAGGAAGATCACAGTAGAAGAAGTTAAAAAGGTAATGTGGATTTATAAATGGTCTAAAACTCTATAAACTGATGGTTTTAATTTTAAATTCTATGAAAAAAAAAGAAGAAGTATGGCCACTTATTGAAGAGGATATGTTTATACTAATTTTAGAATTTTTCAAAACCAGCTGAATGCCAAAAAAAAGTATTAATAATGCCTAGATTACATTAATTCTAAAGATCAATGGGGTTAATAAGTTTATAGATTTTAGGCTTATTAGCCTTATGAATGGGATTTATAATATCATTGCTAAGATCATGTCATTGAGGATTACACATGTTATTGTTGAGGAGATAAAATAAATCCCAAACTGTTTTCATCTCAGGGAGGCAGATCCTTGATTGTTCTTTATTGGCTAATGAAATTATAGATAATATGAGAAGGCTCAAAGCTTTCTCCTTAAAGTGGGTTTCTAAAAGGATTTTGATTTTATATCTTGTGATTTTATTTGTGAGGTCATGGGTTACATGGGTTTTGGGAATAAATGGATCTCTTGGATTTAGAAATACATACCAACGACACATTTATCTATACCTATTGATGGCTTGTTATCTAATGAGTCTCACATGGAGAAAGGTTTTCGACAAAGAAATCCTTTGTCACAGTTACTATTTAATATATTTATAGAAGGTTTAACAATCCTTTTTGGTATAATAAAGGATATTGGACTCTATTCAAGACTCAATGTATCTTAAAAGTGCATTGTAAACTTTGCTTTAATATGTCAATGATACAATGATCTTTTTATCCAAATGACATGGAGACTCTTAAAAATGTTAAAATTATTCTTATTTGGTGTTGAGTATACTCAGGTTTAAAAGTTAGTTTTCATAAAAGTCTTTTAATTGGTGTTAATATTAATTTAGAATTTATTAAAAGAGTGGCTAACTCTTTGAGATGTAAATCAAGTTGTTTATCTGTGAATTAACTAGGGCTTTCTATAGGAGCAAATTCGAGACTATGCTCCACTTGAAAACTAATTCTGAAAAAGATCAAGTCTCATCTCAGGACTTAAAAAGGCATGATTCTCTTAATAGATGGAAGGCTTTATTTGTTAAAATTAATTTTGTCCAATCTTCCTCTTTACTATATATCTTTATTTAAAATTCTATTTGGTGTAGCTAAGAAGATTGTTTCCATACAAAGATGATTTTTAAAGGATGAAGATATAAATAAACAATCTATCTATAAGGTAGCTTGAAATTTCTTAGCTGTGTCAAAAACTAGAGGGAGATTAGGAGTTGGGTCTATTATGACAAAAAAAGAAAAAGAAGTAATGCTATTTAAATAGTTATAATAATATAATATTGATGTTTCAATAGTTTGGAGGACTTATATATATATATATATATATATATATATATATATATATATATATATATATAAAATACCACCTTGACAATATTGGAGTGGTTCCAAGATTTACAAGAACTTTTTCACCTGTTTAGAATGGTATTTGTGATACTTTCAATAGTGTGGATGATTGTCTTATTGGTTTACAAAAAATTATTTCAGTGGTTGTTGAAAATAAAACACAAACGTTTCTTTGGACTTTAAAATAGTTAGGAGATTTTGCTCTCAAATACAGGTTTTCTAGTCTTTACCTAGTCTTTGTATTGTATGTACAAATACAAATGCTTTACTATATGTAATAGGAACATGAAATGACTTTACATGAGATTGGTCCTTATCATGAAAAAGAAGACCATGAGATTAGGAAAAGAAAAGGGAAATGAGACTTTTACAACCATTATTTGGGGTTTCTTTAATCCAAATTGTTATAAATAAAAAGATTTGGAAACCAGATCTGAAAGATTTTTTTTTGTTGAAAAGTTACTCAACATGTATTGAGACAATTCTTCTTCCTAGAGATAAACCATTTTAGGCCAATTTGTGTTCCTCTTTCGCTTTTTCTAAGGTTGAGTTTAATCTTTGGCTTGCCATTGTGGATAAACTACCTATAATAGCTTTTCTCCATCGACGAGGTATATTACAAGTGAATGATTTAAGTTGCCTTTATGTAAAAATAAAATTGAGACTACAAAACATTTATTTCTTTATTATGTGATGTTATGGTAACAAGTGGTGGCTTAGTAAGGCCAACAAAGGATCTTATCAGAGCCTTTGTATGATTTTTACTTATAGTGGAATAAAATGATCTTAGAATCTATGCAAAAAAAGGTACAGTCTTTGTTTTTATTTGAAATAATTTGGTCTATTTGGAATGCTCACAATAATTTGATCTTCAGTAAGGTGAAAACCATATGAGATTATATATATTACTTACTTTTTAATAGAGTTGCAACATAGACAAAATATTATGATAGAAGTTTCTGTTATACCAGGATAGACTTACTTAGATTATCAATGATATTTTTACATGGACAAATAAGGCAAAAGTGCATAGTAAGTTATTAGGGACTCCTCTTCCTCAAGGTATGCTTAAGTGGAATATAAATGCATCTATAAATGGCAAGTCTACACCCTAGGGTATTGAGGGTGTTCTAAGGTACCACAAAGAAAAATTTATTTGTATCTTTTTTTATTCAACATGTATTAAGGAATCCAACGAAACTGAAGTTTTGGCAATTCAAAAAGCTTTCTTTTTTAATATTGATTGTTGTTACATATTCTTTAAGGATTGGATTATGGAGTCCAATTCATATAATACAATTACTTGGATAAGAGAAAGCAATTCCAAGAGGTTATGGCGATTACAAGATGATTTTAATGACATTTTCAATACTTGTCTTAGGCTCTCTCCTGTGATTTTGACACATATTCATAATAAAAATAATCATGCAACAAATCATTTGGCTAGGCAGGGAGTTCATAGATAAATTGATTTGGTTACATGGTTATAGTTCTTTTTCATAAATTTATATTTTACTTGATTTGTCTACCTTTTTTTAAGTAAACATTGAAGGTGGTTAAGTTTGCATGATCTTTGTTTTGTTTTATATGTTTTCTAGCCCATCTCTTATTACTTTTCTTCTTTTGTTTAGCCATGTTTTTCATGGCTAAATCAGTTGATTGATAAAATTCTCATTTTTCATAAAAAAAGACTAAGGTGTTAAAGGTTACAAACTCTTTCATAAATAAAAATGAGCAAGATGTTAATGGTTACAAACTTCCAAATTAGTTGCAAATAAAATGATTATCAATTATGATATGAAATTTGATTAATCCTATATATTGAAGAAAGATGATTTAGGATTGCCTATAATGAATTTAAGAGGAATGCAACCTATCCAAGTGGAATTTGATAATGAGATATTGTAGTTAAAAGATAATAGTAATCGACACGACATTGTATATTTAGAACAACAACCATTAGAGCAGTATATATTGTTATAGGTAGAGAAAGATGTGATAGGAAAGATCATGTAAGGTATGTCTTTGATGACATGATTTCTTTTACATTGGTGGCAAGTAATGGAGATCCATTTTATTTTTAAAAAGCCATTCATAATGATGATAGATAAAGATGGATGGTGGCTATGTTAGAAGATATGAATCAGTGTGTATAAATAAAATTTAGGAATTAGTTAAATTACCTAAAAAAAGAATGTTACAGGTTGTAAGAGAGTCTACAAGATGAAAGATGGAGTTTTAGAGAAAAACAAATATACGTTCAATAATATGAAAAGTTCAAGAAATCAAATAGAGAGGATTCTATACATGGATTAAAAAAGTTCAAGTCATTGAGCCATTACCTCGTTTATTAACATTGAAAGAATGGTGTGCTTCTATTTATAAAAAGAGTGCAAACATTACTAAGTATCCGATAGAGATATCTTGTTTATATAGTTTGATGTAATTCAAGTCAAAGTGGAGATTATTATGATATGACATGAATTAATTGGTTGAAGTGTGTGCATGAGTTTATATTACAACACACACACACACACACACACACATGTATGTGGGGACGTGTGCATGCATATGCGCGTTTTATTTATAAGGAAGAGGTCGAGACAACAAAAACATTAACCAAAGCTAAAATCCCTTGAAAACATATTGTTCATGTAGACTTAGGGTTTCTATTAATTGAAACAGTGTGATGATGGTTTTTCCCTTCCCATCTAAAATCATTGAACTAGCTATTAGGGGCATTGAAATCTTTTGTGAGATCTATTAGTCATTATCAAATTGACAAGGGACAAATGAGTCTTTTTATATTTTAAGAGCATAATGAAATGATCAAAATATCTTTGAAAGAAACAAAACTGTAAACTGGTGTTCAAGAGTTTTTTCATGTTTTCATATTGGTGTTTTTGTTATTATTATGTTAGTTGAAGGACAATTTGATATTTTAATAAATATAAAATATTATTAAAAATAAAAAGTGGATGACACGTGCAAAGTATGCACCTTTTGAGTGGCGCGTGTGACATCTTCTAAAGGCCAAACATTAGCTTCTATCGTATTATTGGAAGCACCGTGACATTCTCTTTTTTTTGGGACAACGAATGATGGTGTTCGGGTGGCGGTGTGATCAAAATAATAATAAAGTTGGTATTAACAAATAAAGGGATCGCAAGCTTTTCCATCTCTATCACCCGAAACCCATCTTTATCAAATGATCTATTAAAGGGAAACATATATGGCATTAGGTGGCTATCATCATCTTCTTGATTCTTGAGTGGTCAACATAGCATACACGTTCCAATTGCTTCGGCTAAACTTAATCCAAGAGGAAACAGAAATAAAAACAAAGAAAACGAAACATCTCATTCTAAGCACAATGCGACTTATATATCATCATTGGATACTCCTACAGTTTACCTACAAAATGGTGCCATGCACGACAATATGAAAGGAAAAAGAGACTTCATGCATGGAACTACTTGTCATCAAGATCACTCGGTCTTTCATCAGAAAATGTTATTATCTTCCTCCCATCTCTCGTTTTTCAAGGGGTGGGAATGGAAATTCAATAGCAAGTTCTCTAGGACAACATCAAAGGAGTTAAATTACTGATTTAATAACATCAAAAAATGTTATTATCTTCCTCTTTCTCAATTTTCTTATTATATTTCGCATTTTGGGTGGCATTACATATATTGTTTGGACTCCTCCACTAGTCGGAGGTGTCCAATTTAATCGGGTTTCTCCATCAGCAGTGTGATTAATCTTTTTTCCCTGTCAGATATTCATGGGGTTAGTGCTCAATGCTGCCATGCTACAATGGAGAATAGGACCTTGGCAGTGTCTTCTTTGTTGAAGGAACAAGACCATAAATTAGTTAGCTGGATAAGAAACGAAAAATCGAGATGGTCCTCACCTGGAGAAACGACAAAACAAGTAATTATTTATGTAAAGCTTTATAATAAATTTTGTCATCACAAATATAAAGAGGTTGACCATAAAGAGAAAAAGATTCCCTAATTAATTATGAACCTTTTGCTGAGCTATTTCTCATATCATTTGTTGCAACATTGCTTGCTTCTACTTTGCTTAGAAATCATTACTAATAGATGGAGGCAAGCATCCAGATAATATCATCCCCATCTTTATACACATTAATACTTTAGTGTATGAGTGGTGGGACTAGCTAGAGGTCCATGAAATAGAAAACGTACAAGGCACATCTTCAATTGTTTAAAGAGGAAAAAGAGAAAAGAAATATTTTTTTTTTGTTTTACTTTTTGATGAAGAAACAAGAATTTGGGTAAGATGTAGTGCATACTAACGTAAAGAGAGTAGCAATAGCAATAGCAATAGCAATAGCACAGAGGGGAGGAGGGTGCACATGTGAGAAAGAAGAAGAAGAAGAAGAAGAGAGGGACTAGGGCTCAAGTTTTTTACTGTATAATCGAAGCTATTGCCTGAACAGAATTATTTTTTCCATTAAGAAATTGGTGGATTAATATGCCATGAGAGTAGTCTTATCTCTGCATATTTGAATGAAATCTGGTTCCCAATTACTTGAACAAAACTGACTAAAATGTATATTTTCAACAAACATGAAATGTTCAGCATCATGATTTTTTTTTTCTTTAATGAATTGCAAGCATCATGTTGCTTTGTATGGATTAAAACATGAATAAGCTAGAGGCATGGGCCCTACAGTTTCTCCTCTCTTAACTTAAAGATGCTTTCAGTTTTCTTTTTAAAAAGATGCAATCAGTTTTAGTGAGATCGTAATTGTAATAACAATCATCATTATTAAATCTTGATCAAGCAAAGACAAAAGCACAGGCTTGAATGCTTTTAGATATACAATGAGCTTCATCAATGGCTGGATAGTTCAACTAATTACAAGTTGGTTGATGAAGCTTGAAAATGAAGTTGCTTCAGCAAAGATTGTTATAATGGTTCTTAGGTGACGAGCTCCAGCATTTCTCTTGCTCTGAGGATGCAAGGTCAAAGCAATTTTTACCCCACACAGCATCAAAAAGTATCCAATGCCCTAAATTTGGATTTTGGACACCCTATCCATCAAAATATGAACACCTTCAAAGAGTTCAGACCCAAAGAAAAGAGAGAACAAGAAAATCTTGTTGGCCATGTATGAAATCTTACGCATATGCATCAAACTGTAAATTCAAAACCCCTTTCATCTCAAAGTTTCAAACAAAAAGAAGCAGGGTCAACAGAAAAGGTAAACATGAAAGTATTTCCTGCCGCTATCCTCTGGTAATTGTTGTTTTAACGTTCAAGAGTTACAACTGGATACCAGGTTGACATTCAAACAGCTACAGCTGAGTTCATCTCATTGAGAATCCGATTGTAGGTATGGCAGTCGGAAGTGGTTTTAAATCCTGGAGTAAAATCTGAAAAGAATCTCAGCACTGCAGCAAGGAGTTGGGAATCATTAGAAGCCAAAGCAGCTTCCAGAAACAACGAGGGGCGGACAGTCACAACCTGGACAATGAACGGGTTGTTTTGTTAGGAACGTTGAAAATTCATTCCATCTAACATTGTGGTTTAAGAAAAAATTGCTTAAGAAAAATAGCAACTAAAGACATTTTCTCTTTGTTCAGTTAAATACACTGCAGATTTTATTCAGCATGACACCATATCTTCTCAATAAAAAAGAGCGTACAAAAAAATTCTCACAATAATTGATTCACTGAACACTAAAAGCACCCACAAAGTGAACAGAATGTAAATAGCATGATCATGACTGCAACAATAAGTGCTGCATCTATACCAAAGGTTTGAAAAACTACTTATCTAGTACAAATCGATACCTTGGTTAAGTTAAAAATATAATATCATATTTACATCTATACCCAAAGTTGGTAGGGTAAAAATTACCTTGTGCTTCCTAGCATAACGCAAGGCTTCAAGATAATATCCATCTTGCACTAGTTGTAACACGTAGTCATGATGCAAAGAGAGCTGTCTCAGCATATCTAGACCCAGCTTCCTAACCTGGGAATTTTGACGGCCTGCTTCTAGGAGCTGCATTGCAACTTCTTTTGAGGGTTGAAGAACCTGTAATGAAATAGTTGCACTCGTTAAGACAAAAAAGGATAAAAAATAAAATAGAGAGCTTTCATTACTATCCAGGAGATTTCATTACTTCATAAGCACATTTTTAGATGATGTTTCAAAACCTTGTTTATGATGAACAGTGAGAGTTCTGCATATCGCTCATTGCGTGCTAGAAGTTGTATTGCCAACACATAGATGTTTGGTTGAACTTTTTTCTTTACTGAACTTGCACTGCAACATTGGAAACAAACATGTCATTGGGTGTGAACCTAATATACACAAGCAGTTATGAACACATGCACGATAAAAAAGAAAAAAAAAACAATATCAACATTTCCTAAATACTTTCAAGTTCATCATTTTCAGTCGCTTTCCTGGCACAAGTTACCTGATAGGTACATGAATCATTTTAATAACAGAACTTGAGAAACCAAAGTTACCCAGTCCAATGGATGAAAGAGAGCCACCAATTTGACTGTTTTCTGGACTGGTCCATATGAGAAATTGATACTCAGTCAACAATATTTTACGTATTCTATAATATAATAATAGCAAATATACCTGCATTAGTGTTAAACTCCATTATTCATTTCAATTTAAGTCTTTTTTTATATATATATCTGTAACAGGAGCTCGCCCATACTAGGCAAGGGGCAGTGTCATTCTTTCATGTTGTGCCTGAAAGTTTTGCTAACACAACAGCTGCAAAACCAGAGTGGCTTAAAGTTCTTCACTTCCATATTATAAAGTAGATTTGCACAAGCGCAAAAGCGAAGGTTGATTAAAATAGAATATCATTAGGAACACATGTAAGAGTCCAAGCCTAGAAACATTGCAGAGCCGTGAATCAAATATAAAATTGACATACCTACGAAGGAACTCAACAATGATGGCAACGAAGTAAGAGGAGTCTCCCACCATCTCTTCCTCAACTGGAGCAAACACAAGGCTATACATCTCATCGGGTGAAATTGCTGGAGAAGTAACTTGAGACTCTTGCCTTTCAGAAACACTAGCATTTAATGGGCTGTTAGTTGGTCTAAGATGCTGAGATTGTGAAGATGATGTGTGAACTTCAGTGCTAGAACTCTCAGCACCACCTGATAATTTCTCCTTGTTCACTTTTCGGTTTGTTTTTATTGATTTGAATTGGACATTGTCTTCAGTGTCTGACATAGAAAAATATAAAGATCTATTCAGAGATTCATTGTCAACTAAGGCACTAGATTGGCATTTGGTAGATGTTCCATGTCAATAAACTTCTCCTGTAGATGCATTGGCACCAAATCTTGGTTTAACAATCTGTGTCCCACAAGAATGTGAGGTTTTCTCACCTTTAATTCCTTTGAGATAACTTCCTGTTTTGAGTGACTGGGAGTAAGACGCAATCAGTACTTCTATTGCCTTGGCAACCATTAAGACCGGACTCCTTTCCAAGATAAGGTTGTGTGTAATTGCCAAGCACAGCTGCTTAGCCTGAAATACAACAATCAACTCCAGCAAATCAGTAAGTGCTCAAATTTAAGAAAGGCTGTTGAATGAATTATATAAGGCATAAAAGATATATCCACTTTATTTCTCTTTAAGTGATTCTCATATATGTTATTCTTTTCAAAATCACTTATCATGTTCTTTGGGAAACAAAATTTCTTACGTGTCCCTTATAAAAACCAATGAGCTTATCAAAATGTAAGAAAGGCTTCCACCTTACTAGCTTCCAACCTCCTATGTTGCAAGAACTCAAGCACTGATGGAACTTCAGAGCTACATGCAGAAATTGCCTGCAACCAAAAGAATCTAATTAGAAGATAACACATGAAAAAAAAAAATTCATCATCAAACTGATTTAACTTGCCTCCAAGTCTAAATGGATTTTCCATAACTGCTTATTGGAAACATTGCATGTAAGGTCAGGAATCAGAAATGTCCAGTCATCTCCATAAATGTTTGATTCAGAATCACTTATGTTGGCCTCTGGACTTTCACCATCTTTTATGGTAGATCGAGAGGAGGAAGCATTAGACCTGGGGAACCCCCTAAATAGTAGAGGCAGTGGAGCAGAAATGGGTGCTCGAGAATCTACAAATATGTCATAGAGTATAACAACCTTTGTGTCCACTTGATGGATAAGAAGTACATTATCAACCACACTAACAGCAATTTTGCTTGAATATATTGGCAAGGAACCCTGCAAAAAAGGCACATTACCATTTCAATTCTAGAAACTGATTTGTGTATTGATTTTGTAGCAAGTCTAGCACTTAGTTGACATGATGAGGCACAAAATAGTTGGATGAGTTGAGAGTTTCAAAAAGTTGGCCGTCACTATTTGAATGCTATGATCCATGAAAAGGTACCCAAACATTAAACAGGGCCAAGTCAGGTGCTGGTACACTCATGCATGCAACTGCTAATTCACATGAAAGTCCCAAGTTCAATCTTTCACATATTTAATAGAGTGCAACAAAGCATATGCTCCTCAGCTCTATAGTTACCTCCAAAATTCTACTTTGATCAGTTCTGTTCTTGAATGCAAATTAGGTGAAACTAAGATAACCCAATTATTATTCCCAAAAAATTGTGTCATAACAATAAGCAATATCCAAGGTTATCAGTAACAGAGAAAAGGAAATTAGAGAAAGGAATTACCTGCTGCACAACAGCATCTTGATAAAACCTATACGAGTGAAGTAGCATTGCAACTCTATCAATTTGCAAGCAGTATATCCTCCCATAGCTGACAATGTTGAGATTTTTTAACATTAGTATAAGCGAACAAATCATTCTTTTCTTGGTGAACAATGTAGATGACCAAGTTATATGTATTAATCTAATAGCAATCAAACTACCAAAAAACCTACATGGTTGCAATATAGACATCTTCAGCTGCTAGGACAGGCTTACTGTTAGCCTCAGATTTTGCCATTAACATCTCAAACTTTGGCAAGCAAACAATCCCTGCAGATGAAAGCTGAACAAAATAAAATACAATGTTGTCAGAGTTTCAGAAGAAGCTTCAACTAAAGAAGATGCCCACAATCATCAATCAGCTTTAACTGATAGAATCTCAAAACATCAACAATTCTATAAGCTCTTCTTGTACATGTCCTAAGATATGAATAAGGTAGCAGCTTCTTGACATTCTTTTCCAGAAATCATTGCATATGAAATCAAGGCAGTATGCTTGATTTTAATTTCCAGAAATGTTATGTACAAGTGTACAGCCCAACAAATTCAGCCAAGAACCAATTAAAGTTGAAGCCAGTGGTGAAAATTCTTGGCATACCTGAAATCCACTGAAGGTCTTGCATTGCATTCCTGAAGCAAGAAGAACCAAGCGACTCTCATGTGTATATACATACCAGCTCACGTTCGATTTCCTTGTATCTACCAATTGAAATGATTTTGATTCAGCATCACAGGCAAGCAAATCCAGCCCACTGTGATTAAGACCTCATTTTAGTGAAATCAAAAGGGAAGATCTTAATGGCATAAAAAAGATTGAATCAAGCCTGGAGAAAATCGAATAGGAGTGTTACTAAAGAAGCTATTACTAGAGAAACTTTCTATTCCTTTTTTTTTTTTTTTTTAACAGATGGCCATGTGCAGAAATCTCCATGACATACAACGCCCCTAATATAGATAAAACTCCGAATCATATTCAGGGGTCTTCTATGTATATGAGAGAATTCTGCGATGAAGATCTCAATCTTTAGTATATTGGAAAACAGAATTTCCCAATCTCTGCTGTAACAAACCCATCAAATGTGTAGAAAGTGAGGTATGGAAATGTTCTGAGGATATGCAAGTACCAGGTCATTATTATTATATTCAACACGAACTCATTATCCAAGAAAAATACATGAAGCAAGTCATCTATCGTCGCAAGTATAAATCAGACTAGGTTAAAAGCCTAACTAGGAAAAATGACCACCTTTCGGTCATTAGCTGAGGTGGCGTGGTGTAGGAATCAAGATAGGATCAGGGTAGATTTGAAAGTTGAAACTCTCCAAGAACTTTTGGATAGAGGTTCAAATAGAACATAAAGACAAAATCCATTTCCTTCTCACAATACACAAGTTTCAATTGATTCCTTCTTTTTTTGCCTCAGCAAGAATTTAAGGCAAATAAACACATTGAAGAGCAAACAAATTGAAGACCAACAAAAATGCTTAACTTCTTTTAAAAGCCACATAAAACAAAATAAAAGTTTCTTTTTACCTGGTCTTTACTAGTACAAAATGGCACCGTGGACAATCAGTCCAAAAAAACCCTAGTATGCTCTCTGACTCTGGCTTACATTTGTGACAAAAGTTTTGTCCAGTTTCCCTATGAAAAAACTGGATCTCTTGACTGGTTCTCTGGATTGCTATGATCTTCGCATCTAAAGAATACCGAATAGATAGGATAGGACCTTCACTTATCAAATCAGAGGTAGGTGCAACAAGAGGATCAAAGGGAGCAACTTTCCATGAAAAAACCTGAATTAAAGACAAACAAATCAATTTTGAAACAAATAACCAACAATCACTTTAAAAAAATCATGATAATGCAAACGAACTTTGAATAACTGATTTTAACATCAGATTACCCGATCAGATGTGGGGGAGCATAATAGCTTATTCCCATCATCATAAAATAAACCCCTTGATCCTGGAACATTACATCGTAAAGGAGGGTGCTGAATATAAACATGTGACAACCCAGCAGACCCACTTGAACTAACACTAAGCTGCGAGATGGATGCTTTCCCAGACATACCCAAACCAAATCCTTCACGTCTCAAATTTAAGCTATTAAACTTACGGTTGCAGTATTCAGTGTCTGCCCACAAAATATCCAAGATAGAGAACCTCAAGCCTTTCCTCTAATCTGCCAAGCAAAAGGAAATACAAAAATCTGATCAGATCCTTAGAAAAATTGGAAAAGCAAGAATGTTTTCATTTTCTTGAAAAATTTGAGTTTCATACGGTATTCTGCATGCAATTCTTTAGAGCAAGAAATTCTTTCAAACACATATCCCGCTCAATTTCCGGAACCTTTGCCGCAACACAGCCTCCGTATTCTTTTGCCTACCAAAAGAACACTTCCTTCACTTCTATCAAAGAAACCAAAACCGTGCTATAAATCAAACTTGTATCTTCTAAACAAAACAAACCTGGGCAGCACAATTAACTAAAATTCGTCTCAGCGTCGAACTACTACTATTCCTTTCTTTCATCTCCACAATACTGAAAGACAATTGAGAATTTGAAGACTTATTTTAACCAAATAATAATTTACGATTCATAAAAACGCAAAACGAAACCCTAAGCAACTAAACTGAAGCTAATCCAATCAATCAAATGCACTAAACAAGAAAAAAAAAATAGACAAGCAAGAATCAGAGAGAGAATACCTGGAGAGAGGTAAACATTGAATGGTAAGTGAGAAACTGAAGAGTCGGTGGTTTGTTTTTCTGTTGTGAAAAGAAAAACGTTTACGGTTATATAGTGGTTGGGTCATGATTTGAGACCCAGGAAAGTCCCCGGCCCATGTCCGCGGAAATGAAGTTCCGGTTATGGGTAAAGCTTCGGGCGATGGGTCTTATGGGTTGAGATAAGTGTGCAGCCCTTTGGGCTTATCGCCGGAAACTTCTTGGCCGACTGTAACAGCTATGCTCAGTTCAATTGTGGATTAAGTGTATGTTCGGGATGCTGTTTTTTAACTAAAAATATATTAAAAAAAAAATTTTTAGATTTTTTTTTATATATTATCACATTAAAATTATCAAAAAAACATTATAAAAAAACATCAATTTAATATATTTTCAAGCAAATTTGTTTTTTAAAAATAGTTTGAATTACATTAATAAATATATCCTAACTGGATGGAGGCTCATGACTCTATCATTTTATTTTTTTAGAGTTAATAGTTTTAACTAGTTTGCTCATGCAACACTATAGTAAAATCAAATTTTTTTCTATCATAAAAAAAATACTCGGTTTTCCGAAGACCAACCAAATGTTGAGAAATTTTGGAAATTCCAAACATTGTTTTTTAAACAAAAATTCATTATGATCTTAAAAGAAAATTTAAATAAAATATTAAAATAAATTCTCAAAATTTTGTATATGATTGGAGAAAAAATTGATAATATTATATATCAAAATATAAAATTTATGTTAATTGAATATTCACGAGTTTTTTTTTTTCATATTAGTAATATAATAATTGGAAAAAAAAAACCTTAACATTCTCCTAAATGCCTACAATATTATTTGATACACATGAAAAAATTGAATAATAATTTAAATATAATAATAATTTTCTTATAATATATTTAAATCTGAATAAAAAAATGAAAGAAATACAAAGGGTTCAAAGCCTAGAACCCAACTCAATAGAGGCCTGTGAAGCCGCAACATAACTAACCCTTTTTTTTTCCCTTGTGTTTAAGGGATGAATATCATCCCATTAACAATTTTTTTTTAATATTTTATTAAGGTATGCCTCTAAACATATCTCTATGAAAATCTCCAGAATGAGATCTTCAAGTCTCCATTGAAATCACCATAACTCTATGAAAAATCTTCATCGGGATCTTCATTCAAATCTCTACATATCCATACAACATCTCCTTATATAATGTTTTTGATGATCATAAAGCACTTTTTATTTTCTAGATAAAAATACTCTCTACTAGAACTTGATAAAATCTTCTCTTTTATAGAAAAGACTCTCATGTTGACAAAAGCCACTAAGGTAAATTTGTTCATGCAAATATAGTCAATAACATTTTTCATGCAAACAAAGACAACATATATATAATAAGTATTTTTTTTTCTTCTTTTTTTTTGTTAGTTAAAGTTTTTCAAACATAACTATTTAAAAGACTTGATAGGCAAATGATAACACCTAGTTTTTCTTTTATTAAAACATACTTTTCTAGCTGTTTAGGCCAAACCCAAATAGTTGGCCTTGAAATCGTTTAGGCCACGCCTAAACAACTAGAATTTTTCTAGCTATTTAGGTAGCTTGAATGGTTGGAATTCTAGACTGAATTCAGCCCAAGGACACCCGACATCCAACACTAACCTAACATACAAATCTTATTTGGCACATATAAACTTTTCTATGCATGACAACACCATGTTTTTACATTAATTGCTACACCCTATTATCTATATCCACAACAGTTAGCCACTATGATGTATGGTATATTAACCCAAAAAAGCATAACACGTAATCCAAAGAAGCATGAAACATGATTCAATTTTTCATAAGTGTATTTTCTTTTATTACAAAGTAAGGGATTGGATGTATAAATACACCTAGTCACAAAGTACGATGACATAACAATTCCTAGGAATACAAGTCTAACATACAACCATACAAAGCTAGATATGTCACTCTAGGCCTAAGTTATAAAATTCAGATATAAAAACTAGTTAAAGCCAACCATGTCATTCTAGACCATAAAAGCCTATCATGCCATAGACCATAAACACTTTTTCTTACGACGAATATCTCTCTTACATTTCTTTTCATACACAATATTATTGGCTACGACTTAACTTTGATCTTTGCACGTTCGTCTAATGGCATTTTGGATAGAGATCCTCCATGAAATGAGATAAATAATGATCACATGTCACACAATTAAGTAAAGAAGTCACCACCTAAAGTTAGTGGTCCCAGGAACCTAATAACTAATCTACAAGAGTCCAGGTAAGGGGCTGGCTACGTGGAGGAAAGATGAACTCAACTAACGATACCCATTCAATGTCTAGCCTAAAGCCAGCTGCAATACACACATTAATCATAAAAAATACCTTTAATTACAATACACATACTAAAAAAAAGTGAAGTAAAATAAAATAAAATAAAATAGCACAAAAGATCACTTTCTTAGAAAGATGGTGGCCTCATAACTTGATAATGTACACAATAAAATAAATATAGAAGCACATAAGCAAATAAGATTCCAATTATCGATATGAATGATGAAATTATTGGTTTTTATCTGCCTTTTAACATAAGGTGAAATGTCAAACCTAATGGAATCAAACATAAACTACACATAAAATATCATCTTCATTGGCCAACCATCCCTGAAGGATTTTTATTATTTTCATTATATATATATATATATATATATATTACATCATTATGTAAAAGGAAAATATATTTTCAAATCATTGGTTAATAACAAACTGTCAATGATGAATCAATTAGAAAACACAAGTTTAAAAAGGAATAGATTATAAACAAGTCGCTCATAGGTGAACCGATCATAGAAGCACAAGTTTTTAGAATTAATTAATCAAAAGAAATCATTCATGAGTGGACTAATTCAACATAATATTTTGAAAAGGATCAATAGAAAACAAACTGTTCATGGATGAACTGATTAGGAAACACAAGTTTTGAGATCAATTAGTTAAAATGAACCACTTAAGGGTGGACCACTTAAACAAAATATTTTTAAAAGGATTGGTAAAAAACAAACCGCTCATGGGTGAACCAATAATAAAACACAAGTTCTAAAATCAAGTGGTCAAAACGAATTGCTTATGGGTGAACCAATTAAACAAAAGGTTTTAAAAAGGACTAGTAAAAAATGTCTGCTCATGGGTAAAGCAATTGAAAAAAAATACAAGTTTTGAAATCAATTAGTCAAAATAAACCATTCATATATGAACCAGTTAAACATAACATTTAGTAGATGATTAGTCAAAAACAAATTGCTCATAGGTGAACCGATCAGAAAACACAAGTTTTGAAATCAATTTGACAATCCTCAAAATTCATCTCATAGCGATAGTTACAGCACAAAAATTATCAAGCAATCAATATTCACCAAGTCATCTCATATTAGGAATCGACCTGCACAACTGATATTGATTGATATTTATCGAATCCTCTCATATTAGAATTTAAATCATACATTCATAATCATAATAAAGAATTCACGATTTTACCTAGCTATATATTTTTCAAATAAGCACCGTACATAATCAGTGAATAAATTATTAGGTAATCATGTGTGACAATAATGAATTAAGTCATAAGTCATGTAAGTCAATGGTCGATCAATCATTTAAGCTTCAATTCAGTAAACACCAGAACCAACACTTGTCTTGGATAATCCTAAAAAATCAAACCACAATTATGTCCTCCCGGTTCCATCATGGAACATTGACAATCCTTATTTCTCCTTAAAATTCCCCAGCAATCTCAGAACCCTTGGGTTTGACGCGTTTCAAAGTGTCGTCTACTTTATTCAATCGAGTATACATAGATATGCATACAAATGTAATTATTTTTAATTACAAACATAAACACAAATAAATTAATAAATAAATAAATTTGAAAATCACTAAAATACATTAGGTCAAGTCATGAAATTATTGTTTTCCCCCTATAATGTTCACTCGGCACATGAGCCTTATGTGCCGCTGTTGTTGACCATCCTATAAGGTTTTGGCATGTAGATAGATTTACTAGAAAGATCCCAATCTTGTTTATCTATTATTAATGGTCTTGTATCTCACAACCAACTAGAGAGGGGGATTGGTGGTGAGAAAGTTCAGTTTGGCTAAATGGTTTTCTTATTTTTTTCAGTTATTAATGATGTCATTGATGATGAAGATGCCTTAGGTTTTGGTTGAGGAGAGGAGGGAATCTGTATTTGGTAGTTTTGAGGTGTTTGGTGGTCGAACAAAGGAGAACTGATGACTGGTTTGACTGTTAATTGGGGAAAGAATAAGAGATATGGATTGGGGATTGGTATGGGTTGGTCTATGGTAGATCCGTGAGCTTGCTTGATATAATGATTTAGATCACTTTGGATTTGATCTAATAATATAGATCTGAATGATTTCAAACCAAATCAAAGACTGCAATTTGTTTAAGTTCTAATCTTGTGCGAGTGAACCTATTTTGGCCTTTAGATCAATGTCTAGAAAGGATGGATCTAACAATTGTGTTTTTTCTGGACTATTATCGAGTATGGGTGAGCCTATATTTACTCTTTGGATAAATGGTTAGGATGATTTGGTAATAGAATGCAACGACTATGATTTGTTCCCTTTTTCTTTCTTTTCTTTCTATTCAATGACATTAGATTTTCTTAAAAGTAGAGAAAAGTGGAAAATTTGATAGTGGAGGGAGAATTGGATTTTTCTCTTAAATTTTTGAAGAAGAGAAAATGAAAGGTGCTTTATAGCTAGTGCATCGCCCATCCATAACTAATGGGATGTGATTAATCACATCTCATCCCACCACCTTGCCACGTTAACAATAATAAAGTTTTAATACACACACACATAAAGTCCATTTTGACTATCAAAAATTAATTTTGTCCACCAAAAAACAAATTTTGACCACCAGAGTTTTTTTTCCTATAAAAAATGCTTTAACCACGGAATGATGAATTTGACCCAATTAAATCATTTTGACCAATTTTGACATGATAAACTTGGTTTTGACTGCAAAAAAAAAAAAAAAGGCTTGGCCAATTTTAGCAGGAAACCTGATTTTGATTGTAAAATGAAAAGTTTAACCTTAATAGAACAATCTTGACCAATGTTGACGTGATGAAGTCGGTTTCGACCGCAAAATGTTGGTTTTTACTGATTGTTTTAGGAAACTCAATTTTTGATATGATAGCTTAGTTTTTCCTTTGAAAAATCTCATTTTTCAAGAATAATAATTTTTGGCCTGGAACATCATTTTTTATTTTCTTTTTGGAAAGGTGGGCTAAAACAAGTCATGAAACAAACTACACTTTTCTTACACTTACTGACTTAAGCATCGAAAGATCCATATTCCAATAGGGGACTTGTGTTGTAGGAAAGCCATGGACTCGTGGTCAAGCCCAATCACAAAAAAAATCCATGATGCAACCATGAAAAATCTAATTTTCTATCTGAAGTTTTTTCCTTTATCAGTAAGAGATTCTTTTTTTTTTAAAGGATTTTTATTGTGTTTTTGTATTTTTTTTCATGATGCGTTGGTTTCTTCCTTCTTCCTTATCTATATAAGAGTTTCTAATAAATCAACTTATTTCTCTATATTTTTTAAGATATTCCTTTCTTTTCTTATTTATGTTGCGGCAAAACATAAAATGCATCTAGTTTACATATAACCCCTGGACCCATAATTTAAGTCGCTTCTCAATCACTATGAAGCTTCAACGCATATATACCAATTATTTTTCAGTATTAGATTGACAAAAAGGTTGTATGTCTACATTTTTGTTTTTATATTATTTTAATACAATTTGATAATTGTTTTAGGAAAATGACACAAGTTAAGAAATTATTAGGGAAATAACATAGTTTGAACTTAACTACTATTGAGAATATTGGTTGTACATAACCTCTTTTGGAGATATTGGTTGTTTCAAAATCCATAATTAATTAACATGTATAAAAGTCTACCCAAAATTTTATGAAGATCTAATGGTTAAGAGATGAGATTCAAGATTCAATAGCCAAAAAAGAAAAATTCCTTAGGTTAAAGGTAGTGCTTCCATGTCTCTAATATCGTCACTAATACATAAAGCTCTTTGTCATATATGGGGTAATTCAAGGTTGTCCCATTGAGCAATGAGCTTTTTATTATGTATTAAAACAACTCTAATATATATACCTAATGCATTACACTCAATCTCAAAAGCTTTTATAAAGTCAAGTAAAGCTAAAACAAGTGCAATATATATATATATATATATATATATATATATATATATATATATATATATATATATATATATATCTTCTTGCATCTTCTTACTCATTATCTCATTTAAAACCAATAGACTTTTTTCACAATTTCAGTTAATGGCATGGCTAACATGCTAAAGTTCTTAACAAAACATTTATAAAAGTTAGTCAAGCTATGAAAACTTCTTACCTCGATCATAAATTTAGATGTTGGTCAATCTTGGATGACCTTAATTTTCTCCTCATCCATCTCAATACCTATGCAGTTATAACATATACAAGAAACATAATTTTTTTATATAAAATATACACTACTTAAGATTATTATACTATTATTTTTTATTCAACATATCAAGTATATTACCCAAATGATCAATATGCTCATTCAAGTTTTTTTTATAGATCAAGATATCATCAAAATACACAACTATAAATTTACAAATGAACACATGCACCACATTATTCATCAGTCATAAATATACTAGGTGTATTTGTAAGTCCAAAAGATATGACTAACCATTTATAGAAACCAGTCTTAAACACAGTTTCCCATTCATCATTTTTTTCCCATCCTAATATAATGATATCCACTTTTCAAATCTATTTAAGAGAACAAAATTCATGCAACTTATCTAACATATTATCAAGCATGGGGATTTGATGTCTATAATTTACCATTATGTTGTTTTATCATCAACACACTTCCTTTAAGTTCCATCATTCTTAGGCACAAGTAAAATTGGAACAACATATGGACTCTCAAATATACCTCTTTTTCATCAACTCACACTTGTATTTAAAGTTCATTTGTCTCCTCAGAATTACTTCGGTAGGCTGATCGATTAAGAATTGTAGCTTTGAGTACAAGATTTATTTGATAATTTATTCCTCTTAGTTGTGGTAAACCGTTAGAAATATCTTTAAGAAAGATATCATTGGCTTGTTAGCATAAAAATAACCCTCCTTATATATAAGTAAAATCATTGACTTGTTAGCAAAAAAATCAGATTTATTCTCACCTCCCTTGCATAAAAAACTTGGTTGTTTCTTTAATTTTTCCACGTAGTTCATATTTCACACACTTATTTTCTTCTTTTCTCTTTTCTTACCTCTACTCTTAGCCAAATTCATTAAGTTTTGATTAGTGAATGAATCTAAGTTTCTTCTCTCACCATGTTCCTCGCTTAAGTTTTCATTCTCCTCGAACTCATTTTCCCTTCTAAACTTTATTTGATCATCATATACTTGTTTTGAAGATAAGGTATAAAAATGATGGTTTTACCATGTTTTACAATTGTATGCTTATTTCTAAAATCATCATAGATGACTTTCCTGTCAAACTTGCATGGACACCCTAAAAATAGATGATGCATAGAAACTATATTACATAGCACCTCATCAGTATATCTCCTAACAGAAAAGAAAAGCAAAACCTTTTTAGTTACTTTTACTTCACCATATTTATTCAGTCATTGCAATTTATAAAGTTAATGATTCTTTACAGTACTCAAATTCAACTTCTTAATAAGAGTAGTAGTGGCTACATTGGCACAATCACCCTCATATATTATCATACTACATACCTTGTTTCAGATATGACATCATGTTTGAAAGATGTTCTTCAATTACTGATTAACATTATCTTTTTTAACTTGCATATTAAGTATACGTCTTATATTTAAGGCCTCCCCCTCAACTAGATATGCAATCTCAACATCACTATAATCCTTTAAAAGTGACACCTCATTCTTATTAGATCTATCACTTTCAGACTCTAACTTTCCATGGTCTTTTAAAATCATAACTTTTTTTTATTTGGACATTGAGAAGCAATACATTAAACCCCTAAATAGCTAAAACATTTTATATCATGGTTACGAGTAGGCTGAGTTTTGAGTTTAACTTTAGCATATATAAGAGTCCTTTTTAGCCTTAGATGGTTCGACCTTAACATAAATGGTTTAGATTAGGTAACCCCCTCTTTCTTCATATTTGGCCTCTAAGCCTCGAACCTGCAACCGTGAGCTACCCATTCTTTTAACCTTTCTCTCCACCTTTGTTTTCATATGAGCCATCTTCTCTAATTCCACATAATGTTGTAACTCTACTATATTAGCAATATCCCCATTCACCTTATTAAAAAACCTAGCCATGGTGGCCTTTCTATCATCCACTATATTAGCCCAAATTATCGTTATCTATATCTTTTTGTGGTAATCCTCCACCATCTTAGAACCCTAAATCAAACCCTGTAGTTTTTAACAAAACTCCATATAATAATGATTAGGAACAAATTGTCTTTGAATATGAAGTTTTAGGTTGTTATTCTCCATAAAAAGTGGTGTATCTCCCTTTTCTTGGGAAATTTCAAATATGCAAAAAGGTTATTAGTAGCAAAAATATCCTTAGGTCTCTTATGTTTCACACAAATAATAGGCTTTTCACTTTAATGTGCTCGTGAAGCCTTTTTCCTCTTGTCTCATTTTCTTTTCAGCCCTTGCGAAACTAAAATCAATACAACAAAAAAAACAACTTAGTAGCATAATCCAAATAAGTGTAATTGAGTTAAGAAGCACAAAAAAAATACATGAAAACAAGTAAAGAGCAAACTACAATTACAATTTTAAGAGAAACAAGTGAATTCGTACGAGATATGGATGTGTTTAAAGACATGAAAAAAAAAATCAGAAGCAAATATTATAAAAATGACTTGATTGACACCTAATATCCCAAATAAAACTTCAATATACTGCCCAAATTGATTTCAACAGTAGAAAAGCAAGTTTTAATAAGTGACGCCAATTAGACTCATTTTATGCAAACTAACTCGAATTTGGAACCTAAACCAAATAATATTCAAATGAACTCAAATTTGATTTATAGTGTTATTAGACTCCAAACAACCAGAATATAAATTTTCAAGTAATTCCAATGTGTTTTAGTCTCTAAGGTAGAATTTATAATGTTTTTATTTGAATGACTTTCTTCTTCTTCTTCTACTACTACTTTTTATGTTACTGATATGTTTAGTGATAATAACAAAACAAAATAACACTTTTTTTCTTATAAGAGTAGTTGTTGCCCTAACTCAAGAGGAATTTATAAAGATTGGAAACAATGAGTTTCAATACATGAAACAAGAAAAATAAGAATCACAGAAGGATATAACCTGATTAATAAAGCCAAGCTCTGACACCAACTAATACCAATCTTGTGATCACGTGTTCATGTAACTCACATGCAAGAAAGATAAATCTTAGAAAGCCAAAGAATCAGGTTTAATAGAAATGTGATATAAAGATTACTTGAACCAAAGCACCAATATTATAGAAATAAACCCCCATCCAAAGAATACCAATTTGCAAATGAAAAGTATAAGGAAAATATCATGATAACAATTGTTCATTGATAAGTCAAATAAGTTCTTTTGAGCAAAAAAAAATGCAAGAATGCCACACACATACAAAAAATATTATTCTGAAATCAAAGTCTTCAAAAGAAAAACCTAATATAAGGTAAATAACCCTATTTATAATAGGTGAAAAATTCATTAAACAAGTCTGAAAAATAATAAAAAAGTACTAGTCCAAATAGAAAAAAGAATACTCAATTAGGAAAATAATGCAACTGCCGCATAATAGCTTCTGAACCTTATCACAAGGTCTTCTCGAAGTTTGATTGATTTGATATTTTATCCTAATATAAAACAAGACCTCTGGAAGTGTCTGGTAAACTTTCAGCCTGATCCTAACGATTAGATTGGAAATTATGTTTATTAGCGTAAAATTATGTATTAAAAAAAATCAGCCCAAAAACAACTTTAGCCTCCTAAACAAGCAAGGAAATATTTGTAATAGCTCATGTCCCCTAGTTTCCTTGTTGAATATGGAAACTCTCAAAATATTTTGCTAAAATATCCTTGTAATGTTAGGATTAATTGTTCAAACAAGGTTGCCATCATGATACCAACCCTAAGCCAATGTTGTGGAAGAATTGGGCCTTTCTTGCACTTTGATTAGGTTGATTATGGGATGCTCCATGTGTTGTAGCCTCCTTGAAGTCATCTTTGCCCTAAATATGCTGAACAAGCTTATACAGTGTCTTCTTTAACTTTTTAACTTTTTATATTGTGACTGATGTAATCGACATCTCTAATGAATCTTTTATATTGATGAGCTGCCTCGTATCACTATTTATGGAGTAAAAGTTATGAAATAAATAATTTAAAATATTTTATAATTTTCGAGTATAGAAAGGCGTCTGGAGTTATCATGTAAACTGGATATCGTAAAAAAGTTGCGAAATCTTAAAGTACACATACCTTATGCATGATTTTAAAAAATTTATGCAAAAACACATTCCAGAGTCTTAAGATGTCAAAAGTTACTTGATGAAATCGTAGATTTTCTTTTTTGTCCTTGGAAACAAAAATAATCAAGTTTTTTATTATTTTGTTTTTTTTTGAAAACATAAATATCGAATCACCCTTAAATTCACTTAGATTAACGTAGAAAGTGTGTAATATGATATTCTTTAACTTTTTTTCCAGTTCATTTAAGAAGTTTGATAGATATTAGCCTATGAAATGGAGATAATTCATATCCCAAGTTCTCACCTCTTCTGGGGTTTGAATAAACCTTAATCATTGAATTGTCCCGATAATCTTTAAAATTCACACGTTTCCACCTTTGTTCTTAACAGGGAAAAAAAAGTTCATAACTCAAAGGCGATGCCAATTAAAACTTAATGGCCCAGACGTGAGAGATTTCGTGAAAGGAAATATGGTCCATCAGCAATGGATATAGCCATGCACAGGTCCTTGTATCCATTTTTCTGTCTGTGCCCGTTACAAAAGGAGCCTCACAGGTACCGCATCCACGGGCTCGAATGTCTTCGAGTATTCTGATTGGACAGTAATAGACCTCCTCTCTACTGATCTAGGAGGCTTGCTCCTGATTCCAACCTGGATGATGAAACATCAAACATGGGTAGAGGCCCTTTAAGGTTCGGTTTGTGTAAAACAGAGAGGTTTTATGTTGTCTGGGAGAAAATTCAGAACAAAACATTAACATAATATACTTTCCCCCCCTCTAGAATAAAAATGATAGATAATTTTGAAGTTTTAGCATCATGTTTTTTTTTTTACACAAGAAAAGTTCTGAAGGACATGCAATATCTTGGAGGGAGAGTGCCAATACTCCTTGAACTGCAGTTGACTGGTATGATAAAATCCATTTCCTTCTTCTTTTGCGTTGTCTCTATACATTTTCATATCATGTCATTTTTCTTTTATCAAGCTTAGGTGTGTTAATGCCAAAGGAGTTTGATAGCTGTCTCTGACTTGCTCTATGAGACTTCATCTCCTTGTTTCGTATATAAATTAGTACTGGGTACAAGCTTATAAGAATTTCGTTCTTGTATAAATTAGGTTATCTTAAAATCCCAAAAGATGCCTAGAGAGGATAATAATGATAGAATTTGCTCAACCATATCATATCATTATCTTGGACCCCATTGTACGTATTTCCACTTATCGATGACTGAAGCTAGGCATGATGACCACGATAGTCGCAGTTTTGCAACCTGACACCTGGGCTATAACTATACACATCTTTTTAAAATAAAACAAGGATATCTCGAAAAGGGATCTCTCAAACGTTAAATTGCCGTTGTGAGGAAGAAAATTATTTGGTTACGATCTCTAATATGTTTGATTGATAACATTTTTCAATTGTGATCATGGGCCGGTGTTTATGTCTTTAGGAGGTTGAAAGCTTACATCAAACAACAGTCTCGTCAATGGCCCTACTCTACTCAACGCTGGAAGAAAAAGTAATAATCTATGTGTGGAGGAAGTAGGGCAAAAGAAGATAAAAACACAAGACACAACTCGGTACTTGTTTTTGGACCACTCAAGGATCGGCGCCAAGGAGCATCGGCTATCAAGGCCAAGTACCATGTCCCACCAAGTTCATGAACTTAACCTGTCTAGCTCCCTCTGTGTCTCATCTAGTGCGTGGGGTTGCACAAGTTCTGTAGAACAACTGCAGAACATAAACGATAAATGTCCAAGTTACCCATGTTTCTCAACTAAGAATGGAGAGAAGGTAAAACGGAGAAAGAGGTTTTTGTTCTTGGGAGGTAAAATGGGTTGGGAAGCAGGCCAAGCATTAATTATTCGTAGAAAAAAAATATGTTCATATATAGTACTTGTATTGAAGGATGGTCTTGGCCACAATGATCTTTATGCATTCGATATAAGATTCTCTTGTCGAAGGGAAATTTTATAGTGAACTATCTAGGCTTATAAGAAAATGATTTAGGAAGGTATACCTGTTATCATAGAGTTGATATAAAATCATTCATTAGATTTAAACTAATAATTTTATATTTCGGGTAGAGATTATTTTATATATGGTATCTAGAGATTATTTTAACTAATGAATATAAATTGGACTTTCTTAAATAAAACAGGAATATATGGAAAAATAAAGTCATTATCTAGTAATTAAAGAAAATTAAAAATCCTAAAATATAAACTAGTTTAAGAAATTCATACAAGGAGTTAATTATGTCTTAGAGAAGATCAACGTCACCCTTACCACATCCTTTTAAAATGAAATGCTACATTTGATTTATACTTTCTCACAAATTTCTCCTTTAATTGCCATTAAATATCCTCATTGTTATCTAAGCTTATTTACAATCTATATTTTATTTTATTTCTAATTATTTATGAAAAAAACGACATCGGTTTCTAAAAATAAGAGACTTATCAATTTGGCCATGCTCAAAAAATTTTCAACGAGTCTCATTTTTTAAAGGAGCGATGCCAAATTTTTGTGCATGGCCAAATCGATGATTCTTTTATTTTATGAACCGACATTGAATTTTTCACAAATAATCTGAAATAAATTAAAATATATATTGTAAATAATTTTAGAAAATAATAACAATATGTAATGAAAATTAAAGGATAAATTTATGAAAAAACATAAAGCAAATGTAACCTTTCGTTTGAAAAGATGCGATAACGGTGAATCTTCCCTTAAGTATAACTAACCTCTTACCTGAATTTTTGAAACCAATGTTTATTTTAGGATTCTTAGTTTTTTTTTAATTACTGGGTGACGACTCTAATCATTCACATATTCCTATTTTATTTTGAAGTGTCCCATTTATGTTTGGGTGAGATAACATGGTGTAACAGAATATCGACTCCACTGGGGAATCTAGGGTCAAGCCTAATTTCTTGTGTTTATTCTTTTATAATTTATTCATTCTAATTGTTATCTATTTGCTTATATATTTTTCTCTTGTAATATATTTCTTTGATTCACTATTTATTTTTAAAGCATTTATTTTATTTGCACCATTCATTTCCATTTCCATTTCCATTATTTAATTACTGTATTTATTGTTTCCCGTCAGGTTGCATATACATGCATGTTATTTATTTATGAATATTCATATACTTCACTATAAGCTAGTAAAAAGCTTTGGACCCGAGTTCGTCCATTTTAGGATTAGACATGGATATTCAGGTGACGAGTGTAACTTATATCCATTAATGCTCATTTGGACTTCCACTCATATTAGAACCCATCCCATGCATAAAATATCGTAGAGTTACTCCCATGCCCAGGTTGCATAGGGTTAAGAGGTTGGGTTACTCCAATGATAATTCAAACAATCTAGGAACCTGGAAAATCTTTAAAAATAAGCAAGATAAGCCAAAACATGTATGAGCTAGATCCTATCTGCTATGGTTGACCTGCAATAAAACACAAATATGCATAATTAATATGATGTTTTAACATCTATTTTGCATATTTTTTTTATTTTTTTTTGTGTAACTTGAAGTTAAAGAAGAAATATAGGTTGCCTAGATAAGATCC
This sequence comes from Populus x sibirica, assembly GCA_019202695.1. Classification (NCBI taxonomy): domain Eukaryota; kingdom Viridiplantae; phylum Streptophyta; class Magnoliopsida; order Malpighiales; family Salicaceae; genus Populus; species Populus x sibirica. Next base: position 708,330 of record JAGMVL010000423.1, read on the forward strand.
AATTTCCCTTTAAAGTTCATTATACAAGATTTAGGAGAAGATAAAACATGAAAAAAGAGACTGGCCTGAGATAAGATTGAAAAGGAAAGTTTAAAATTACAAGTCTACTCGAGCGAGTGTTGTAGGCAATCCTAACAAGGAAAAAAAATACACTTACAACAAGGAAAAAAAAACACTTAGAAGAAATCAAGTGCATTTAGAGGTACAATTCCCTCCAAGTGTTCAACCTATATCTTGAGCACAAACATGAATTCACAATTTCACCTTACAAAATCAGTATATGCTATGCAATTTTATATATATAGACAACATACACCCTAGAACCCAAATACCTTTAATAGTGGATTTAATGACTGTAGGCCACAAAAGCCAATGACTTAGACCATGAGTGACATGTAAGAGGATGTTAGGGTATAATTGGAATCCTATAATGAGAACCTGAATTCAGAAGGGTTAAGGGTGAAGAAAAAAAAGTTAAGGCCTAGCTTAGTTATCCAAAAACAAACATTGGCTATAGTAGAAGAAAAAAAAAAGAGATAACCTGATGATCCAACTACAATAGTAGTAACGTGCTTTCTAGAAAAAGATCAAAATATTTTAGCTACCAAGGAAGAGCAAGATTGTAAAATGATATAAATAACTCAAATAATATAGAAGGCTCAAGAGAAGGTTGTAAAATACAAGCTATCAAAAGTTTTGGGGTGGCTATAAGCTTTTGATGAAGTTGAGAAGATCCTCCATTATAAGTTTAACAATAAGAAGTTGATAGAAACAACTTTTACACATGCCTCCTTCATTGATAAGTCCGCTTCGTATGAGGGTTTATAGTAAATCAGTGATTCAGAGATGAACTTACTTTTTCACAAGAAAGCAATACTTTATTTACCTGGATTTTTCTTTTATAATTTTAACATGACTCAAGGCAACCAATATGGATATAAAAAAGCTTACACAAATGGTAATTAAACATAAGTTGTGTTAGTACTTACACCACAAGATGCCTTTTCCAAGGGATTAAATTTAAGAATTCTTGAAGGCAATCGTGGAACATTCCTTACACTCTAATAGGCTTGTTGAAAAGCTAAAATCTTTGACTAACCTTGTTAAAGCAATTATAAGAGTTGTTTACATTGACAATAATTCTCTCAACGATACTATATGAAGATATTTAGGGACTTGCTGGAATCAATTATTAGTTCAGAAACGCTGAAAAAGTATTCTGTGATAGAGCTGTATGAAATATGTCAAAAGTGAAATCTCAAACTAAAACTTGTAGATTTATAAAAAGAAATCATGACTTTTGATGTCCTTATTGATGATTACATTGTGGGTAGAGATATTTATGGACTCAAGAGAGAAATTATACAAAATAAAATAGACAAGGATGTGCTGAATATATTAGGAGAGTTTTGAAAGACAAGAAACAAATGTTAAATATACACAAGTTATCAACTCTTGGGTTATTAAGCTTTGCAAGAATTTTATCTCAGTAAATTTATTTTTCTCATGTTTTAGGGACTACATTGTATTTTTAATAAAGTATATTTTTCAATGTCCTCCTTTTTTTTAATGTAAAATATTTTTTTTTATATAAAAGTAACATTTTGGATTCTATCTTCATCAGTGATTAGATAAGTAACATAGCAAATTTATCTAGAATCCAAAATGTATCATGTAAATTCTAGGGAGTTATCTCACCTTTTTAAAACTAATAAAAAAATATTCCTTTTTCCACCCCCAATAAGGAGACAAAGCGTCACATTTTCCTTATTTAAAGCTATAAAAATAAACTTCATTCCCGTGAAAACCTCAATCTTACCATCACTATGTAAATCTTACTATTACTATTTCATCCCTATAAACTTCACAAAAAAATCTTGCTTGAAATAATAAAGCTGTGTCCAAAACAAAACGTAATCAAATGATTTGATGACAGTAAATAATGTGCATTTAGGTTGAGATTCCTACCATCCCACCACATCTCTCTAAAGTTAATCTCTTGGTTTTCCTAATTCATAATTACTTTAAATAAGGCTAGTATTTATCGGCTTAAACAAGTTTAAATTTGAGATGAAGAAAGACTATCTTTTTAATCCTTTAATAAATATAAAATTATCCCTTGTTATCCTCATTTTGAACCTAAAAATATTTTTCCAAGAAATATGTGAATCTGGGCTTCTGGGTTCTGCGGTGCCCCAACAATACCCATTTGATTTACTTCTCTAGTTATCCAGTCAATATTCGTTCTACTAGTGAGGTCACTTTCAAAGTGATAACATTTATGTATTTATTTAAAATTATTACATGTAATAAATATTTTTATAAACCTTGATTTGTAAATATAACTTTGATATTTATATTTATTGTTTATAACATTTGAATCTTGAATATGTATGGATGCTTTTTTTTTTCTTTTAAGACCTGGTTATATCTTCCTTCTATTGTGAGTAAGTTTGGGTAGGGGCAACCCGACCCCACATAAGCCCATAAAAAATGAGTAGTGGCCTTTGGACGTATTTTGAATATAATTGAAGAAAACAAGCTTGAAGCCTGATTTATCATTCATTATCCTCTTAGGTCTAATGCCAGTATTTAAAAAACAACAATTAAGCCTTGTTTCCAAACATAGGTATCATTATGGTACGCCATAATATTCATTTACCTTTGATTACAAACACACATATACCAGTTTAGACAAACTTTTAGCAAGTAAAAATAATAGGTACCTTTATCATTAAAAACAAACACGAAGCAACTAACCTTAGATATGATGTATATGATAATTGTTATTTTCCCTATACCATAATCATCCCATTACCTAGAACCTATCAAATACTAGTTAGGGTTTTCCATTTACCATAAAACTAGGTAATAACTCCTTTTTCTATTTTTATTCTTTTTACATATAGTTTGTTGAGATGTCTCATGCGATACACAACAATATGGTGTTACAACTTCTAAAAAGTCAGTATGGTTATGCAAGCTTACTTCTTCAGCTATGCCTTATTAGTACAATGCCTCAACCTCTAATGCTTATGAATACACGAATTATCAATACAACGCTTAACTTTCTCGCTAATAGCTATTACATGCCTACCTATCTTGCCAATAGCTTCCACTAATGGTAAGAATGGCATATACTCTATCTAGTGTGGCGCCCACACTCAATAACTAATTTTACAAGCTACCTAAATGGTAAAGATAACTATTCTTTATGATTAAGCCCACACAATATGTCTGAAACTCCATGTCCCTACAAGGTAATTCCATGTTATCGAGGTGTATATATACCTTGAGTCACCAAGTAAAAACACACAGGTTCACAAAACAACATAATACACAACCATTACCATAAACACTCTTCTACATTTTCATTCTCGATGTTATACATTATTTCTCTTCTAAAATTTACTAATTTAAGTCTTGGAGAGCCCCCTATCCTGATCATTACAACTATCTCTTTTACAACAATATATATGCATCATCATCATCGACATTATAATAATCACTATTATTTTTATTACCATAATTTTTTACAAGATATGAAGAAAAACTATTTCTGGTACCATACTACAAACACCACATACCTTTTATAAAATAACCAATTACACAAGTGCTTTAATTCTACTATATTCACAATGTTTATGTCCATCTATATTACAACAAGCGCCATCAAATACACCATTATGACATACTACATGGTGCCACAACCTCACTATCACAATTTTACCACCACACAACTACTAGTTCACAACATAAAATTATTATCTATTATATAAATTCATAGTTCAATAACATGTTTTTTCAATTATTTTTAATATCAACAAATAGTTTTTAGACAATATGTAGAATAACAAAAACTATATTTCTAATGGTGTATTTTGCTAAAACCAATACATTATAAATAAAAAAGATAGCACCAAACAAATTAAGCTCTATACGGTCTTTAACCCTGTAGAACCCGATATCAAAATCATAGTCATTTAAAGCCGCACGGTTAGCCATAGAAAGCCTAAAAGTACATAAAGTTTGAAAGAGATGAATCAATATAATTATGGTCCCTGGTGTCAACATCATAAATAAAAAATGTGGGCCAATTGTCCAGTGATTGAAGTAAATGAGTGGGAACATTATTCATGTGAACGTCGTTAACTTACAACTACCAAATTCAGACACTTCAAACGTTTTAATGTCGAACTCATATCAAATCTCTCTCCTATATTATTACATGCCATGACAACAAACCAGACACATTGGTCTACATATTGATACTGCATAGATTTTTCTTTGAAAAGTTTAAATTCACAGCTAGCTAGTCTCCTGATTTTTTTTTCCGGTATTAATATAAGTGTCCGAACCAGCTTGCATGTATTTCGACTAATCTCACGGGCCCTGAAATTAACGACCATATAAACCTTCAGTGATCCTAAGGTTTGTGAAACTCAAACTGGTGATTTTTAGGAAGCAAATCTAAAATCTAACCAATTGAGTTACACCTCTCAAAATTATAAACACGTTAATATCGGTCCAATTTATTATATACCGGTTAAAGAAGTATAATTTGCCAATAAAAATGCACAAAATTCTAAATTTAAAGAAGAGTTATCTCAATAATTAAAGTAAAAAAGAGACGGTTAATATGTCAATTTAGATCCAACATAGTTAGCGATACATGTTTATATTCTAAATTCTGAAATTGTCTTCTTTCACATTTAAATCATGTGCCAAGTCATGGCAGAGAACACGCATACCAATGCTTGACAAAACAGACATCCACTAACAGTACAATTACAAGTTATATTTACAATTATAATTCCAAACTTTTGATGTGTTGGTTTATAATTATAAAACTTGATCAATAAAAAGTATTTTTTAATTTAAAAATTTTAACTTGATTTTAAGAAAATATTTTTATTTTATTTTGAATAGAAAATATTTTTTAAAAATTATAAAAAATTAAAAAATATCTTATTACTTATTGATTATATCAAATTTGGTCATAAATTTTTTAATTGCTATATATTTTGTTTTGAATCTTTTTTTTTCATTTCTTAGAATTTGATTTAATTTGATTTTTACATCAACTTTGATCCTTATTGTTTTTATTTTTTTTCTCTTATCATTTTCTTAATTAATTTTTTTATGTATCAGATTCAGTCCATATTCTTTTGATTATGTTTATTTTATTTGAAATAATTTATAAAATTATAATTTTTTTTAATTTCATAATCTTTCAACTTTTTTATCTGTCAGGTTTGGTCCTTATTCTTTTAATAAACTTTAAAAAGAATTAAAACATTAATAAGTTATTTCCTAACTCATTTTGTATAACATAACTAAATACTGGAAAATATTTACCAACTCATTTTTCATGAAACTACCAAACATCAATAAATAATTTACTTTCCATGAAAATCACTTTAAAAAAAATATTTTCCAGCAAACAAATACAGTTTAAAAAAAAACAATGGTTTTCTTGTACCCTTATATATTGTGTACACTCATAATTTAATTTAGATTACAATATTGAGTTTTGATTTTGCTTTTGTCACCAATTTTGTTTTTCGATTGCATCCAGGTGTTTGTTTATGGTATTTTGTGAAATGAGAGTTTCTTTTTTTTGCATATTCTTGAAAATTAAAGGTTTTGATAAGATTTTAGAACTTAATTAAAGGCCTATTTAATGAGATATGGTTTGAATTTTTAGCATAAAATCATAATTAAAAAAAGAGACTAAATTAACAACAACAAAAAAGTGGCAAATCCCAAATTCATGTGAAAAAATATGTTTAAATGTTGATTTAAGATTATAAATGAGTTAATTTAGGTATCTAGGGTGCTTCTAAGATGTTTTCATGTGAAAAAAGGGATGGAGATAAGTTTTTTTCGTACTACTAGAAATTTGTGACTAACTTTTTGACCACTTCACCTTCTCTATTTTAGGCCAATAGCTTTCCCACGTAGGCCTAGGCTCTTTTAATAAATCCTTTTTGAATTTTATATTTGTTTCTTAACATTTGAATAAATGTTTTTAAAATAAAATTGTATTTAAGATACTATACCATTTAATACCATTTGTTTTTTATTTTGATTTTTTCAAATAAGATTATGGGACGGATTTTATAATGTTAGTGAGAAATATTTTTGTACAGGGCCTTTTTTTTTATTATTATTATTATTATTATTTCTTCTTAAATTTTAATTAAAATTAACTATAATAAAATAGTTAAAATTATATTTAAGAGATTATTTTATTAGATACCATTTAATTTGGCCTTTATTTTAAAATAAGATTGACGTATTGTTTTTTAAATAATGTTAATAATCATTTCGTTAATTGCTAAATGTTAATCTACTTTGTAGACTTTTTTTAAAAAAAAAGTTTGTGGCCATGAATATTCTATTAAATAAAGTTAAAATAATTATAGTTTTTGCAAATAAGTTTTTTTTTATTGTTTTTACATTTTATTCAATGAACTATGTTGCTTATAAGAACATATTTTTTGATGAACCAAAAAAATATTACATTAATAAGAAAAAATGATTTTGATGAAAAAAGAAATATTTTTTCTGCATAATTTAATTTGTTTTGTCTTTCCTGATAGTGTATATGCCATGTACCTAATTAATTGATTATATATGATACTGACTTTGTTCTTGCAAAATATATTTATTATTAATAAAGACTTTCTTTATCTTTAATTTTCATTTATGTTTGATTAACGAGTATAGAATAAAGATGAAGTTCTTGAAAGAAAAATTATTTACAAAAAAAATTATAAAGTGGTTATAATTATGAGATTCTTATTGCATCAAAGCATTGTTTGTAAATATTCTGGTTGATGTTTTATTAAGATGGACATTAATTAAAGTTATTGAGACTATTACATATTATGATATTTTTTGTTTATGAAACAAACAATTGTTCTCATAAGTTAAGAAATGGATATATGGAGCTAATATAAAGGTGATTGTCAGATGACATGTACACTGAACTGACTAGCATGAGAATTTTATATGGAGAGATTGTCACACGTGCGTGGCGTCGCGACGATCATCCTCTCTAGGATGGTATCTTGAAATGGAAAAGACTAGGATTTCTTGTCCTTTATTAGTGGAAAGAGGGAATGAGAGTCGCCACCTAATATTTTGTTCACTAGGAACCCTAACTAATCTTAAAGTCGGGCACGAGAACTGATTGTGTAAAGGGAAGGTATTAACACACCTAATATGCCTTACCTAAGGTAAATTGCATTGTTTAATTGTCTGATATAAGCTAAAGTATTATTGTTGGTCTCTTAAAAATTTAAGAAAAGATCTCTTCAGTAAGGAGATTCTTATCTTATCGGGTAAAAAAAACCTAACCGTCCTAATGTTCACATAGATATAAAAAAGAACTACACTTTTAATATAGGAAATACGTCTTATGTATAAGTTCGTAATCTCAGATACTAAAAGAAAATAAAATAAATTTTTTTGTACTTTGAAATATGGGTCTAGTTCTTATGATTTTAATAAACTGGTTATTAAAGCCAAAAATACATGCTAATGCATATTTTTTGAATTTTTGTTTTGTATGAAAATACGATATGAAATTTCTTATATTTTTGAGAGACTTGGTCATATGCATGAAAATAAGATTTTTTTTTTGTAGTTTTTATATATATATATATATATTTGCAATATTTTAGAGAAAACCGGGTATTTTAATATCAGATTTGTATCTTTACAATATAAAAATACAAACCAATATTAAGCAAAATTGGTAGAAAAATACACGAGAAAACCATAATTTGTTTTTGAAAGGATTTTGAATATTTTTCAGAAATTTTTTTGTTATATATATATATATATATATATATAATATAATATTATTGTATTATAATAATATAATGGGATGAGCCTGGCCTAATTATATGGGTTGAGCCCATCTTGGCTAGGTTGAGGTCTGCCCAAAAGAATTGGGCCAACATCGGCCTAAGTCAGGGATTGGGCCAATGTCAACCCAATATATATTCTTTCCTTTTCTATGGGACAGGGTCGGACCCGGCCCAGACAATTTGGTCTAGGTCGGTCTTTGTCTAACCTAAAAAACAATAGAGAAAACTTTCCACTATTCACGTGAACAGTGGATAGTTAATTATAATTCACTCTCCACCATTCACTAGCACAACATTGGAGAAGGAAGACGAGGAAGAAGAAGAAAAGAAGAAGAAGGATGAAGAGAGGGGAGACTGACCTGGCGGTGGCATTGACGATGGTGCTGGCGGTGGCGGCGACGGTGACACTATTTCAAACAATAGAGAGAGAGACAAATAGAGAGGTTACTATTCTTCTCTTATTCTCTCGTTTTTGTTCTCTATATTTTTTTAATCCTCTCTATTTTTCTTTTTTTTCCCTCTTTTTCCTTCTATTTTTTTCATTTGTCTTTCATCTTCTCCCCCGTTTCCTCTTTATTTTCCCCTATTTTTTTTCTTTTTTTTCTCTTTTGTTTCATACCTTTTTTTTCTTTGCCCCTCTATTTATTAATTTATTTTTTTTCATTCCCTCCCTATCTTCTTGTCCTCCTCTAGTATTTATAAGGGCAAAGGACGCTACCCTACCCCTATCCTTTCATGGTGCAGACGTATGGTGGCTGGACAGCCGCCTGCAAGGCTTGTCCCTTCTGTTTTTTTGTTTGGTGGTAGGTCAGGGTGTTGGTCTTGTTAGTTTTTGGGTTTTCTGGGAGAGAGAGAGAGAGAGAGAGAGAGAGAGAGAGAGAGAGAGAGAGAGAGAGAGAGAGAGAGAGAGAGAGAGAGAGAGAGAGAGGTGTTGCAAGGGAGAAAAAACCTTCTTCCCTTGCCTATAACGCGTCCAGGGGAAAAAAAGATGCACAGCGCTGTTAAAACGACACTGTTTTGCTTTTAAAAAAAAAATGAACAGTGAGTGAAACAACGTCGTTTTGTACAAAACATGCAGTTTCATTTAAAAGAAAAGGACGCTAAAAAGTGTCAATTTTCAAATCAATCCTTAATTTTTGATTTCTTCAATCCAGTCCTCAATTGAGATTTTGATTTTAAGAATCAATTCAATTGCATCCTCGCTAAATTCAAATGTCAACCCTGAAGTTGGCCACCTTTTCCATTTTGGTCCTTGGTTTTGAATTTGTGCATTTTAAACCTCAATTGATCAACAAACTTTCAATTTCTTCAATTTGACCCCTGATTTGGTCAATTCCAGCCCCTATATCTACGTGCCTTTTCTAGTTTAGTCCTGGGTTTTAGATTTCTTCAATCAAGCCCCTAATTTCCCATCAAACTTCAATATTTATGCAATTAAGCCCTTGATTTGATCAAATTAACTCTTAAAAATTGTAATTCAACCCCTAAACTTTAATTTCTTCTAATTAAAGCTAAAATTGACTTAAAAATCAATTTTTCTTGCAATCAAACCCTTTCTAAACTCAGCTAATCTTTAAACAAAATCTAAACATCTAATTTTAGACTTTTTTTTCCTCAAATGGAATTTTCTTTATCAATAGGACCTTCACGAGTAAAAAATATACCGTCAAATTTCAATCATTGTAGTTTTGAACTTCCTCAACCAATCTTTGGTCATTTTCTAGGCATCCTTGTGTCCTATTTTCATTGCTATATTTTTTTGTTTTCTTCTTACAATTTTTTGATTTCTTTGTTTTTTTTTTGTGTGGGGATTCAAAAATGAAAAACAACAAAGATCACCCATTTTTATGCCAAGGCTCATGTGACTATTGTGTTTGTAATCCTAACTACATGTTGTCTTATTCAAAGTTAACAAAATGAGAAAATATTGAGTATAATATGAACTATATGAAGGTATTTGAGTGAGCAAGAAATGATTCATCGCCCTAGGTGAATAAGAAAAAACTATTTTACTTGTACTCGAATAGTATTGATTATAAATTCCTTGTGCAATATGAAATGAAATTTTAAAAAAGTTTCAAGTATTATTCAAAGAATCAATGACTATAATATTTAGAATAAACAAGATTTAACATAACAGACACACTAATTGCTCCAATATATAGATCAAAATATTAATGATAAAAGGGTAATAATTAAATTGAAAAATTTCTCATTGAAAGGTTATGTCAAATCATGTATGACTTTTTTAATCTTTAAAGAATCATGACATGTTTCTAAATGGTGCACTTGATTTTCCAATATAAATCAATCAATTGTTGAATTAATAATAAATTAGATTATTTAATTTAGTTAATCCTAATTTATTTAAGATTGTAATTTATATTTGGACCAACATATTAGAAACGTAATAGGTCATCTGCGAAAGGAAAAGGAAAAAAAAAAACCTCCCATCGAAACATTAAATTTTGCTTTTGTGGTAATACAAACTAAGTACTTGAAGGGTCTGTTTGAGAATGCGATAAATATTGCTGTTTAAAATATTTTCATTTAGAAATATATTAAAATATATATTTTTTATTTTTTAAAAAATTATTTTTAACATAAACACATCAAAACAGTTTAAAAACATTTTAAAAAATAATTTAAAATAATTTTTTTTAATTTTTTTAAAGGAACATGATTTGAACCATTTATCAACCAGTCACATGTGGTGAGAGGAACAACTAAGATGTCTGAAAACCTTTCTCTTTACCTTCCACATCCTATAATTATTCAAAACAAAATTATATATATTAGGATTCTCTTGTAGTTTGGGAATTATTTCAGCTTTGCCTAAACTTTTCTGGACAATATTTGAATCATAAGACTATTAACAACAAGGGCTTTAATGGATTCTCTGTATCACAATTCTTACCACCAATTATATACTTACTAGTAAGCTTTTGAAAAATTTCTTAATCAAGGCAGACTTTCTACAGTGACTTAAATTCAGTTTTATTCAAGATCAACATATTGCTTATTAAGTATTCATCTTCTTTTATACACACACACACACACACACACACACACACACACACACACTCAGCTTTAAATTTAAATTTATGCACATTAACTTCAAGTTACATAAAAAATTTATGCACATTAATTTCAGCTCTGGTACAACAAATTGAATTATTATTTGAATAATTCATTGATATTATATTATATAATACAAAAATGGCATGTAGAAAAGTGAAAGCGACGAAGGATATCATATTATTAGGGATGCCCCCCACATTGTTAATGCAACATCTGAAAAGATGCCCTTCTGTGGTCCAAACCCTAAGTTTCAGACAGCAATGATCATATAGATCAAGCTTTTAAGGAGTTCAAAGAGCTATCCTTGTATCGACAGTTGAGGGTCTTTACATGTAGAAAGCCCCACTCTCCATCATCATCACTCCAAGAGTTAGCCCCATGCATGTTGTCATGTGTTTTGATGTGGCCCTTCCTGCGTTTTTTATATCCTCCAAAGACAAAGAGGGAGTACTTCATGGTGGGCTCTCATGTTCTCATCGCCACTTGCATTGGTTCCCCAGTTGCATCCACATTCTTCCTTTCTGTTCTCATCTGCCAAAGGAAAAAGGAGAGAAAAAAAAAACCTCCGTTCTAAACATTAAATTTTGCTTTTGTAGCCATACAAACTAAAGACCTGAAGATTTGTCTGGAAATACGATAAAAATTGTTGTTTAAAGTATTGTTTTAAAATAATTTTTTTAATTTGTAAAAAATTATTTTTAACATCAGCACATTAAAATGATTTTAAAAATATTAAAAAATTAATTTTAAACAAAAATATTTTCAAATTTTAATTTGAAACACTCTCTGGAACAGTCATGAAGTCACATGTGGTGAGATGAACAACTAAGATGCCTGAAAACCTTTTTCCCTTCACCTTCCACATCCTATAATTCAAAACAAAATTACATTATGGAATCCAACAACTGGATATTAGAGCATGAACCAATTGGAACCCGACACCTGTACATGCAGTCTATGAACCCCTCACCCTTGAGCATGTGACTTGTGTACCTAGAGGACAGCACTAAATGATATTTTTTTCCCACTGGACCTGATTCCACGGCTAGTATTTTCTGTATCCCAATACTGGCTTAAGAATTTTGATATCTCTACAACTTCAACAAATTATAGCCTTTTTCTTTATTTTAAGAGTTTCTTCTCATACACTCATATAAATGAATTGCTTATAATTTTAAAATTATATCATCACCACATATATCAGTGAATATATGAGAATTTGTTATAAGAAAGTATTATTAAAACGTAGCCTTAATTATAAATTAATGTACAATTTGTCTCATTCAGAAAGAGAAAGCCCTATAATTAGTTAGGAAAGTTTCATTGATTTGGTCCACATGCATATGGGAATGCACATGTTGCAGGAGGGAAGGATATATCAGATATATAGCGGTGTGTGTGTGAGAGAGAGCAATGTGGGAGGGGCAAAGACAGGAGTTAAATTCTCAGAGGCAATGTCCCATTCAATCCACCTAATGGGAAAGAGAGATGAGGAACAACGAGATAGTGACCTTTCTCCTTGTGCCTCAAGCAGACATATCAACCTGGCTGCTAGCTTGCTAGAGAGAGTTCCCACTTCACAGAGAAAATACCATGACGAGCCAAGCCAGAACAAAATCTCATTAAAGCTTGTAAAGAATAATTAAGTTTTCTTAGGACAGTGACCCTTTTGAAGGAAGGTGATGAAGTCGGAACTTGGAGTTGGCATGGTCACGCATCTTTTGGTTCTTTAATTTTATCGTTAGGAAATGAGTGCTGAAGGCCCAATTTCTTACTTGTTATAGTATAAATCAAATGACTTTAAGTCACAAAAATTAATAGGTTAATTTATAGAACGTCGTCTAGGGAGGGCATAGCGAAGTGATTAACTTATTACACACTTAAGCTTCTTAATCGCTGGTCCAAAAGAAACTAATTCAAATGCTAAAATGAGATCAGAAATGTATATAGTACGAGAAGAGATGGACAAATGTTCCAATATTGCATCAATTGAATGGCTGCCACCAGTTGTATTGGAAGTGACGCGTGAAGCATCTGTACGTATCTATGTTAAAATTTTCGATACATTGTAATTCCTTAAACTCTTTAATAACTTCTTCTACTCTTAATATCAGTAATTTTTTTTTCGTGTGTTTACACTTCAAGTCTTATTAGTAGATTCTTATCAAAGATTGATCACGTTTCTCTAAAAATAAAAAAAGTTAGATACAAGTTCCTTGGTCTCCAAGTTTGGAAAGCCACTAAAACCTTCAAAAACTAAATATGTTGCAAAATCACCATTGAAAAACTAGCATATGTACAAAACTCACAACTATAAAATGTGCTAAAGAACCCTCTCAATTTGATCAAACGGATAAGTTTTGATCAATCTATATTTGAACCCATCAAAAACCCTAACAAAACCGTATAAATATCCCTTGAAAAATCAAAGGAAAAAAAATAAAGAGAAAGAGGTGAGCAAAAGATTGATAAATGAACTCTAAAGTGTGAAGGTTTAAGAGCCTAGCACAAAGATTTCCTCAACTTTGAGAGAAAGTAACCAACTTGGAAAAGAAGGAGTCAAAGGGCATTAACCATTGTTTGATCTTGGAAGGTATAAAACATTCACTTATCCTAGTAAATGATGTCCATGAGGCACATCTCTAGCCCGTTCTTTCATGTTTTACGGTATTTTTTAATATTTGTTGCATTATAATGTTTTTAGTTTTGATTTTGATTAATGCATAAAATGTCATTTGTTTTCTTTGTTTGATCCTGTTTGGAGTTGTCTATTATTGTTGTTCGATGTTTAGAATATGTTTATATATATTAAATGAAATAAAGTGATTTGAAAATCTGGCAGTAGAGTTATTGATTTTCCTTTTGGTTTGTTAGTGTGTGTTGGTTCCTAGGCATGGTTTGAGTCGAAGTGTTTAAAAAGTCAGTTTTGAATCAAAATTTGATGTTTTTGTAGGCTGTTTCAAGTTGGCAATTTTAAAGTTTGGAACCTTTTGCATGATTTTGATGTTATTTGTTAGTTTTTTTTTTATTCAAACATGTTTGGTTATAGTCATGTAACTTTTTAGGATGAAGAAGCATGTTTCTAAAGTAAAAAAATGCCAATTTTGGAGGCTTGACAGTGTCTTTGGGTTTCTATGCTATATCTAGGTTATTGGGAAGTGTTCTTCGTGTTCTCGGTAAGAACATTGTCTTAGCTTCATGATTTGGACCAGTTTTTGTTCACTTGTTTGCACAAAATCTTTTGTGCGACTTTATTAGTCAATACTTTAGGGTTTATTTGCATCAATAACATGTTTTCAGTAGGTTTTAATCCCTAAGTTTCGGTTCTGAACCGAAACCTATTTTGATAAAATCACAGTTTTTGAGTGATAATCAAAGTGCATGAATGATAGATTATTGATCCTTGCATGATTTACAGCATGTTTGTGTCTTTGCCTTGTCCACATCTGGTCTGATTTGAAATCTACATTGCTAGGTTCACGTTGAATGTTCTTCAATATTCTTAATGTTTTATTTTAGTTTTGATTCATTTTAATAAAGAGTTTTTGAGTTTTTTTTGTAAGTTTGATTTTGTTTTGGATTCTAGTTTTGGTTTGTTTTTCGGGTTAAACCAAGGTTGTCAATTCCGTTCTGTTTCGTCCGGAATGGCCGAAACATTCCATACCAATTCAAAAAACGGAACAATTTTCATCTCATTTTAAATATCGGTCCGTTCCGGATTTTTCGGCTAAATTTCGGCCGGAACGTTCCGGTTTCATTCCACATGTTCCGTTCCGCTCTTGAAAAGCCATTGAATCAAATTGAACCTTGTTCAATTTAATTAATTAAACCACCTAAGTATAAAAAGCTCTTTTTCATTACTATTTTCAATAACAATGATATTAATAATAATATTGAAAATTATTATTACTATTTTCATTAACAATGATATTAATTTTTTAAAATTAGATTTATCACTAATATATATGGTTTATATTCATGTTGTTTTTTTCATGTTTATACTTTGTAGGAATTTGAGCAAAATAAGGAATGTTTTAGATTCCATTAGCCTTGATAACATTGACCTAACTTTATATATTTTCATTACTATTTGTGTTAAAACATTTTACTTTCATAATATTTTGATATTTTGTTTAAGTTGAATTACTTTAAGTTGAAAATCTATTTAATCTTGACTATTTAGAAATATTTTAAAATTTGAAATTATATTTGTTTGGCATTGTGTTTGTATTGTATAATTTATAATTAATTTATCTTGAATTTGAATTATGTTTGTTGAATATATATATATATATATATATATATATATATATATATATATATATATATGAACAAGTACAACCCCAAAACGGCACTCCGAAACTGAAACATTCCATTCCAATTGAAAAAACAAAACACCTACCGAAACGGAATTGACAACCTTGGGTTAAACCAATGGAATTTAATTAAGTTTATGATCGGACCAAAAGTTTTGGGTCAACTTAATCGAGTAAAAATTTTAGACCCTGTTTGGTTGGTAATGTTTTTTTCTTTGCATTTTTTATGAAATTTACAATAGGTTTGTAAAATTCCTTACGGATTTAGCCAATATTTCAATAACTCTAATTGTTTTTCTTCTTAAAATTAATGGTCAACATTCTAGTATAAATAATGAATCTACAAGTAGGCTGATATTTAAATATTAGAAATTGACTAGGAAGTTCTTAGAATTTTTTAAATATTCAACATTTTTAATTGGAAGTATTTTTCATCACAATATACGAGTTGTGGAAAACATTTTTGCCTTTTAAGATATGTGAATTCTGTCAAGACACCTACATGGATTCTTCCTATAATGATTTATCTGGACATACAAGCCCATAATAAATTTGAAATGCTAATTTTGTTCATCAACGTAAATCTTTGTCCTAGGCCATAGATGAACCACCAGTTAGGAATCCATCAACACCTTTAAACCACATGCAAACCACACAATGCAACTTACCTCAGGTAAGGTGTGCTAGGGGTGCTAATACCTTTCCTATTTACAACCAGTCCCTTGCCTTGGAATTTCTGATAACACCAGTGCACCGTAAACCAAACAACTAAGTGGCGACTCCTCGATCTCAGTGTCCTGTCACTCCGTGCGCACATGAGCGACACTAGTCAAATAAAAATTTAGCTTGGTTTTCAGGAAAGTGTTTTCTTTTTATTTTGGGTGAAAAACACTTTCCAGGAGTTGTGGAAAATTCAGAAATGTCTTGTAATTTGTTGATTATAACAAATTTGATCATCAATCTTTTGATTGCTATATATTTTGTTTTGAATCTTTTTTTTTCTTCAATTTCATCCCTTAAAATTTGATTTTATTTTAGTTTTATATAAATTTTGGTCTTCATATTTTTATTGTTATTTGCTTTTCTCTTATAATTTTCTGAATTGAAAATTTTTACCTATCATATTAATTTGGTCCATATTCTTTTGATTCCTATTTATTTTTATTTAAAATTATTTATGAAATTGTATTTTTTTTTAATTTCATAATTTTTTAATTTTTTATATCTGTCAGATTTGGTCATTATTATTTTAATTTTGATTTATTTTATTTGAAATAATTTATGAAATTATATGTATTTTTTAATTTCATCCTCCAACTTTTTTTTATCTATAAACTTTTGTCCTCATTCTTTTAATAAACTTAAAAACAAATTAAAACATTAATAATTTATTTTCCAATTCATTTTTCATGACTTATCAAAATATCAAAAAATCTTTTCTAACTCATTTTTCATGACACTACTAAATATTAAAAAGTAATTCACTTTACAGGAATCCACTTTTCAAGGAAATAACTTCTAACAAAAACTACTTTATAGCAAACAAACATGGCCTATATCTTATTTAAATTTATCATAAACAATTGTGGATATGGGATATCACATTCTTTTCATTTTAAATGTGTGACATCCTATCAAATACCATAATCATAATCCTGTGTTAGGCTCTACAACTTGAGAAAAGTTAACTCGTACTCAAATTAACTGTTACAAATTGATTTGTTACATTCTGAAAGAACAAATATTTATAAGATAATATATTATCAATTTATACACAAAATAGTGTTTTCTAAATAACTTAAATCTAATTTTTGCAAAGAAAGATGCATGTAGAATTTCTAAACCTAGGAAAACCTTCTTAAGACCAAAAAAATTCAAGGTCAAATTAATTATTGATGCTTATAAATCAAATGAGTCTTTATCTGATACTTAAACTTGAGATTGTCTCTTAGTTTTCACCTCAATCTTAGGAACAATTGATTGTGATTTGTGAACTTTTTTTTAATAATGATGAATCTTAGGAACAATTAAGTCTTTAGTGTTTCGTCTGTTGTAAATACTACTCTCCACGTAGTCATGAAGCCTATATAGGTTTGAAGGAGTAGATATAGGGTTTGGTTAGCATCGAGGTACGTCTCTAGGCACATCCCTCTCCTTATTACAATACTTGTTTGTGGCTCCTATTAATTTGTAGTTTATCCAACTGATAAAATCTAAATGATAGGGCTTTTTATGTTGCATCTCAAGCCCTCAAAATGCCTCAGATAGCTTCAACTCCCACATTATGAGGTGGGATGATTTTTCCAATACCTTTATCTATCAAACATGTCAACTTACTTTTATACCAATTGATACAATGTATAGTGAAAGATAATAAATTTTGTTACAAGTCAATATCTTCAAAGATTAAAAAAAACACCATAATTATAAAGAAAACCCGAACATTTAATTTTTATTAATCAAAGTCTTTTTGTTAAAAGGCCATTACAACTCTTGAAAAAAAAAAAGAACCTGAGAATTATTATTAATTTTCTCATAAACAACTTGCCTAATTAAATAAAACTAATAAATTCAAAAATTTAAGAAAGTAATACAATAAAAAGAAATATGCCAAAAATTAAATTATATGCATCCATGTTATATATATAGGTCACTGGAGGCTTACATGGTCGTTAACTTTAGGGCCCGTGAGATTAGTTGAGGTACGTGCAAACCGGCCGGGACACCCACGTTAATAATATATATATATATATATATATATATATATATATATATATATATATATATATATATATATATATCTCGAGATGCTGAGGAACAAGTTATCAAACTTTAGAAGAACAACTTTTTGTCTCTTCTTTCTTACGTTTTCTCTTTATAAATTCCTTGATAAATAATTATTTTTGTGTGTAGATAATATTATGGTTGCTTATTTTGTTGACATTGTTAATTTTTTTTTTATGATAGTATGGTGTTTTTAATCCTGTGTTTGATGGTGATAAAAAGTGATGGATTTGTGAATTTAATTTTTTTTTCATTGAATTTAATTAAATGTAAGAAATACAAATTCAGTAATAACAATACTGAAAAATAAATAAATATTTTTAATTTTTTTGGATTTTTTATTTTTTTATTTTCATTACTAATGGAATACCAACAAACATTGTTTTTACAAAATTTATCTATAAAAAGAATCCATCGATAAAAAAACTTATTTACACTAAAAATACCTACGAAAATTTTTGTGGATAAAATATTACTGATAGAAATATATTGTTTAAAATATTATGAATTATCACATTAATTATATAAGAGGGAAGTTAAGTATGGGTAACGTTTGGAAACGCGGCTGTGTTCCCAAAAAATTTGATTTTTTTTTTGCTAAAATTTAATATGGTTTGTACGTTTTGGATCGTTTTGATGTGCTGATGTCAAAAATATTTTTTAAAAAATAAAAAAATATCATTGACATGTATTTTGGCACGAAAAGTTATTTGAAAAGTACTCGCAACCACACTGCCAAACACGCTCAATTATATAAGCCATTGATTGTAAGTTGGTATTAGCAAATGCAGGCTCATCCAGCACATGGTAAATTTGATGGCAAAAAATATTGTATGAGACGTTGCCACGTCATGAGGAACAGGAAAAACAGGTAGTGTGCTATATAGCTAGGGTTCACATCAGATAATTTTATACTTTTATAAGGGGGCATAGACGTGGTGCAGATGCATTTAATTGAAATTAACCCATAAACGGTCCCCCTTTCAACCCACAAACCTACGTGATTTTGACTCTAATGGCGAAGAAGAGCTTTGCGGGTTGTCGTTGTTTTTTAGGGTTAGCAAATGTGGGTCTTCAAAGGCATGTTGTTGGGTGCGGCGGACCCCTCACCGTGAGATGGTGCAATCCATCAAAGGTACTTCCATTAAATTCAAAACATGGAATTTGTAAATGTGGCTCAGCTCAAGTAGTCTATAATTAAGAAAGATCTTCTTAATGATAATGCCCAAGATACACAGTGAGAGGGAGAGAGAGAGGGAGAGAGGGAGGGGGAGGGGGGAGGGGGAGGGGGAGGGGACAGTGACTTGTCCTGGGATGGCCTAGAAAAGGTGGAATTATGAAGAACAAGTGAGACAGTTGAGGTTGAGAATAATTGCAAAACGAGTCAAGCATGCACGAATAAAGCAGACTGTTTTCGCAGAAAGAGATCCAAAACTATTACTCTTGAATTACCAGTTCAGCTAATACACATGAAAATCTATAGATACACAGAATCTGTTACCCCTCCATGGAAACAAAAATAGCAAAGAATCATAAGAAACAAACTCTTTTTAGCTTTACAACGATTATCAAAATCTGGTCTCGCAAATTATATATATATATTAAAAGGAGTGAAGAAAGAAAGAAATAAGTCCCTTATTATGTATATATCTTTTTAATTAATAGTTGGCTTTTAGATAATTGCATTTTGATACAGTCTCGGATTTCCTTGTCTATTCCTTAATTAGGCTAAAATTAATTTACTTCAAATTCTCTAAGCTACGTTATATTTTTAATATATCTGACAATTACGTCAAACTTAGTGCAAGTTATAAAGAGTTGGAATTAGTTATATGTTAGGCATTGATTTTAGAATTGAATTAGATTCTTGCCCGCGTTAAGTTGCGGGGGTGATGCTCACTAGATAAAACACTTTTAAAATATTAAGATGGTGATATATTATTGAATGATATATTTATTTAAAACAATATTGAAATGATGACATGTTGGATCGACCTGAATCAAACAAGGTTAACCCATGAAAGTTGTGATAACCCTCATCAACCCAAATTGAAACAAAATTAGGAGACCAGTTCTAATCAACCAAATATTGAAGGCCATATAATGAAAAAAATTCCAAAAAAAAAGTTACACGAGTAAACCTAGATTGGTGTGGTTCGCTCTACGCCGTCGGTTGGACCAAATTGTTTCTAAAATAAAAGAAAGTATGCTCAGACAATGGTAGTGTTTTCAAAGAAGTAAGAAAAATTTGAAACTCAAGTTATTGATCTGGTTGGATCCAATAAGCTTAGTTAATTTAGTAATATGATAAATAAATAAAAAACAACGACAATAGATAAATCAAACAAAAGGAATATCAATAATCAACTATAAAAAATGAGTCACCAATATCATACCTAGAAGAAGAAGAAAGAAAAAAATCCATTGGAGACTCATTGTTAATTTATCTTAGACACTGACCCACTAGCATAAAGAGATCACTGAGATGATTGTAATGCCACTGTAAAAAGTTGTATGACAACACCGAAAGAGGTCGCACGCGCTGCCTAAGCAATGACTATGAAATCAAACCTAACAAAATATCATAAAGTAAGCATACCATACTTATATTTAAACGATTAATTTAATTTAATTAAAAAAAAATTCTTTTTTAAAAATCTAAATTAAAAAAAATTAGTGAAAATCCTATGAGAAAAAAAAATAACAAAGCTCAATCTCCAATTCAATCAAATTCTGAAGGATGAAATTAAAAAAATTGATTTAATTAAAAAAGAAAAAAAATGAACCAGGGCGAATTTCATAAACTTAGGTTAATCTCCCTAAATTACAATCTGTTAAATATTAGATTCTGGTTGAATCAGGAAACTCAATTCAATGTTGAAGGATGAAATTGGATTAAAAAGAATATCAATTTTAAAAAAAATTAGTCAGAGCTATCTTGATAGTCTGATTAGCTTAGATTAGAGCTGTCTGATATTATTAGAGCTGTCTTTTTGGTTTTTGCTCTAGATTTGTACACTAACTTTTTATCTCCTTACCTACTTTGGCTATAATGTATGGCTTATATAAAGAAAAAAACATGGGTGACCCTATCAAAAACCATGATTTACCTGCGATCAGGGTTGGCTCGGTGAGAATCTAGTCAAGACCCGGTCATGATCAATTCATTGACTTTTTTTAAAATTTTTTACAAAACGATATTATTTAAAAAAATTGAATTAACTTGGGTCTATTCAAGTTGACTCTCTTAACCTATAACTCGAGTCGGGTTTTATAACTTTAAGGTAAGTAAACATGCAAATAGGATGTACTTTATATATATATATATCAAAGTAAACTTAAATAAAATACAACAAAGTCCCCGAACTAAAACTTTTATTGTTTGATTCTCCCATATAAAATCTTCCCAATTTTTGGAATGGAACGTCAAATTCTTCGAAAACAGATGCTAGCTTATTGTATAGTATTTGCAATTTAGATGAAAAACAATTAATGAACCTGAATTATGCAATGTTTAATAATTTAAGGAGCCAATTAAGAAAAAAATTAGTTTGGTGTACTAGTTGAGAATAGGTTGAAAAATAAAAAACTAATTTTGAGGTTGTTTTATTTTCTTCATACAAAGATTACGAAAAGAATGCAATTTTGAAAATACCAAAATAGATAATGATCATAAATTTAAATTAATAGATGATATAAGTTCAAAAGCAGGATCTAGTGCAAAACTTCAAAGAGTTGGTTTAATGATTAAGAAAGTTTGTTACCTTACTAGTACTTCACTTTTTATGATAAAAATTTAGAGATTAATTCCAAAAGATTTATTAAATTACTTTGAATCTATATTGGAAAGGGTGTCTTTAAAATCAAATCGACTATAATTTTTTTATTATTAAATTAAAAAAAAGCTTCAATTTAAGATAAATTTTATCATAAATACATCAATTACTTGAACTTGGATGATATGATTAAAAATCCAATCATAAAGAGAATTTAATTTTGGCATAAAAATGATGTGAGAATATTAGAACATGAAAAACAATAAAATAAAAACAAAAAGAATGTCAAGTATTAAAAAAAAGAAAGAGGAAGAGAAAGGGTGTACTTGTAACAGGGCTAGATAGATAGAGGAGAATGGCATGTACATTCATTCGTGAAAATCTTGGGTAACATTTCTGAGGACCACTTTACATGCATCAGATATAAAAACAGCCAACAGCTATGAAGAACCAGCACCAACTACTTGTAGTCTTGTACCTGGTCCTGGAGAGAGAGAGAGAGAGAGAGAGAGAGAGAGAGAGAGAGAGAGAGAGAGAGTATGTATGTACGTACACAAAGCTGGATAAATACGTCTATCATCACTCTTCCTTCACAGATTCAACAAATATAACGTAGATTTTGACTGATGGATCATACACGTCATGTACATATGCAATCACAGAGGCACTATCAGAATTATGCATTTCACCAGCGGAATATTCCGATGGTATTTAGTCACTAATTTTACTTTTACTGACATGACTATTGATGGGATTACAGAAAGTTATTATTTGATGAAAAAATCTTCTTTGAGTATTTTATTGGATAATATAATCATTGATCATAAATTTATATAAAAAAAAACATTCAATAAATTTTTTACTAATATCATTCTATTAGTATTTTCATTAGTAAAGATAAGATGGAATATCACCAATAAAAAATACCGTTTGTAATTTTATCGATAATTTATTTTATTATAAGTGACAAAATGAACCCTTTAGGATTAAATAGTATCAATGATATTTTCAATAATTTTTACAACTTTTTAAAATTTATTAGTAAAATTCACTGTAATTTACAGATAAAATTTTTTCTATTAATATTTTTATTTGTATTTATTAATTTTAAGTTTGATTTTTTTGCGTGTTAGATAGAGACGAAGATCTATATCTGTAGAGAGAAGGGATTAATTTCTTTATAATTGTATTTTCTTTCTACAAATAATACCATGATAAGTATATATGCACGTGCAATAATTGATGGTGGTTGTTTTTTTTTATGATAATCAAGACTTTAATTAATGGCGCTAATGCCGTTGAATAATTAATGACAAACTAGAAGTGAAGAATATAGAAGTCTATGAATACAAAAGATAAAAACTAGGCGTTGAAAAATTAACTCGAGAACTATACACTTCAATTCAGCACCTCATCTTCAAAAACCAATTTGTTTTTTTATTGGAAAAAGAAGAAGAGAAGACGTACCTGGTTTTAGTGAGTAAATTAATTAATTAACAAGATAATTGTAATTAGTTGCAAAATTCTAAAAAATCAAATAAAATAGATGTACTTGGAATCTTGTTCAAATCAATTCGGTTATAATGCATGGAGATTTTCAAGTACAAACAATCCACATGGTGTAACACTGATGTCTGCTTTTCTACTGCATGTCCAGTCTCCTTGACGAAGTCACTCCTTGAATTGATAACTGGCTTTATTGTTAGCATCCATCGTAATAATAACGAGAGAGAAACGTGCGACGTACAAGTGATAAGAAAGAAGAAAATAGTTGCCTTCGTGATTGAATGCATAAATTTAATAACGAGAGTGTTTGGTATTGTGATAGTTTTTATAGTTGTGATTTGAAAAAAATTATTTTATAAAAAGTATTTTTAGTTGATGATGGTTTGATATTTATTTATGTTTGGTTAAAACTGTGGTTGAAATTAAGGTTGAACAAAAAATAGTGTAATGTATTTTATTAAGAATTAGGAATAAAATTGGGATTGCGATCAAATTCTACAAATGCTACGTCATTAATAAAACACAATTAAAAATAAAAAATAAATTTTAATTTTTTTTTACTAGGTCGGACCCGTTTCAATGCATTTAACTTTGGACCGGATCCGGTCCGGCCGGAACGGTAGAGACATGCACACTATTCACGTGAACAGTGGAGAGTGACTCCACTATTCACATGAACAGTGGAGACATGCTTCACTCTTCAAGTAAACAGTGGAGTCACTTTCCACTGTGCACTTAAGTGAACAGTGGAGAATGAATTATAATAATTCACTCTCCACTATTCAGTGCATAGTAGAGCTCTCCACGACTGAAAGCAACATTGTGTTGCTTTAACCATCTAGGTGGTAGCCCAGTGGTAAGAGTTTGGGACTAAGGGGTTTGCTCCCTCTTAGGTCTCGTGTTCGAACCCCGTGGTTGCTCATATGATGGCCACTGGAGGCTTACATGGTCGTTAACTTCGGGGCCCGTGGGATTAGTCGAGGTGCGCGCAAGCTGGCCCGGACACCCACGATAATCTAAAAAAAAAAAAAACATTGTGTTGCTTTTAGTGATCCTATGTTTTCAATACAGAAATTGATGGGGTCATGAATAGTGAATTAAGTTTTATTAATTACCAAATATTTGTTCTTCTTGGTTGGCTTCAAAAGCAGAAGCAACCACGTAAATAAACGAAATCAATTTTATTCTCATATATTCATCAATGTTTCGGTTTCTACTTACACATTTTCAAAATTTGCAACGTTACCATTAAAATCTCACTTTTTTTTTTTAGTTTTGTAGGTTTTTAAGTGTTTTTGTGAGATATTATAGATGTACGGGTTTGAGAGGGAAAAAAAATGATTTATTTGGTGGGTAAAATTGAAACTTCAACTAGTACAAGTCTTAAAAGCTACGGGGCAAATTTTAAACTATGAGAAAAGAAGGGGAACATTGACAAATCCATGAGAACGAAAATGTAGTATGAACTTGAAAATTATATTAGAGAGATACAATTTATCTCTAGAATATTGTGAAGAGATTATGTACATTGGTTGTATTTATATGTTTTAGATTATAAAACTAGATAATTGGTCCATACAATGCTGCGAGTTAAATTAGTTTTTTTAACATAAAAAATATTTAGGCGTTACTAATGTTTTTTCCAATAAAAAAAATATTAAACCTTGTGGGGATCTGATCGACTTGACGGGTTCAATAACAATCTGGACGACTAGCAAAAATATAATTTGACTCAAAATAAATATTCAAGATGATATTTTTTAAATATTGAGATGACAACATATTGAAGTGATTTGGGTCAACCTAATTTAACCTACCAATCTACATGACAAGACATAGACCATGATATATAACCTCATAAAAATAAAAATAAAATAAATTATGAAGCTCGATTTTCAATAAACTTAATGTTAAATAGTGAAATTGAAAAAACATCAATTAAAAAAAGACCAAAAAAATGACTCGAGTAAACTCGGGTTAACCTGTCAAACCTGCGATCCAAGTCATGAGATCGAGATAATTCAATAGAAATCAAATTGAAACAAATTATAAAGTTCAATACTAAATCAACCTAGTGTTGAAAGATGAAATTGAAAAAAAAAACATTGATTAAAAGGATAAAAAAAAAAGCTCGAGTTAATCCACCAAACTCGTGATCCAAGTCATGAGACGAGGATAACTTCATAGAAAACAAAATGAAACAAATAACAAAACCTAATTCCTAATTAACACAATGTTGAAAAATGATATTGAGAGAAAAAAAGTCAAATAGGAAAATGGAAAAAAGAACTTGATTCAACTGATCAATTAACTCTTTAAACCAGCGATCCAGATCATGAGACTAAAATAACCTTATAAAAAATAAATTAAAAAATAATTATGAAGTTCAATTCCTAATAAACCTAATGTTGAAGGATGAAATTAAAATTGTAAAATCTATTAAAAAAATAACACAAGAAAACAACTCGAGTCAATTTGAATTAACCTGCAACTCAAATAATGAAACAAGAATAACCTCATAAAAAGTAAATTAAAACAAATCAAGAAATCTAATTTCCTATCAACCAATATTTAATGATGAAATTTTAAAAAAAATCAATTAGAAAAGAAAAAAAAACTCGAGTCTATCGAGTTAACCAATCAAACATGTAGTTTAGGTCATGAGACTGAAATAACATCATAAAAATTAAATTGAAAAACAATTATGAAGTCTAATTTTCAATAAATTTGATTTTGAAAGATGAAATTAAAATAAAAAAAAATTAAAAAGAAAAACAAAGAAAAAAAACTAAATAAAAATATTATTTTAATAAATAGTATTATATATTGAGGAGGGGGGTACAATGAAAACCCTCCTTTTTTAATTTTTGTTAATTTTTATTTGTTTTAAGTCCAAAATTAATATTTGATTAAGGGTTACTTTTTCTTTGAAAGTAAATCAGCTAGTCATTATCCTCCTTGGTGCTTGCAAGTTGCATTTAATGTTATTTTCAATGTGTGTAATTATAAGCTTCATGCTGTTGATTTTCAACATGTAATCAGATATATAGTCTTGCCAAGTAAGGATTTTTTAGAGATATTGAAATAGTATCCTAGCTAGGTTTAGCTTTTATTCTGTTTTATTTTTCATGAATAAGATTACATGTCTTTTATTTTGTTGTAAGTTTCGTGATTTTGCAGACTATTTATATTTTTCTATTATGTCATGTTTTCAGTGGCTATAATAAGTGCTTATAAATCATTCGTATTTCAAAAAAAAAAAAAAACTTGAGTATATAAAAGCATTTCGGAACCTGCAAGTGATGTTATTGTTAAGAGTTCTAGATCTTATTCCTTATGTTAAAATACATTTATTTTCTTAATACAAATGAATTATGGAACATTACTTAAATTTAAAATTGAATAATAATAGAAAATCATTTTTCTTTTTCTAGTTTTTTTTTTCACCAATTAAAAATTGAAAAACATGTTCAGAATTTTTTTCATTAAAAAAATGAAGTGCATCAACATTATACTATTTTTCATAAAACAATGAAACTATAATTAAAGGGGCTTTTTTAAAAATTTAGGTGTTTCTCTGATTGGCAATCGAGGACAAAGTTAGAACAAGAACTTTTCTCCATCGCCAGAATGTTTTGCCTGCCACACAAGCTTCGTGCGTCTTTTGCAGCTCATATTTGAAAACTTCAGAGCACGTTTTTATACACTGTAACTTTTTTAAGAGTGTTTGGATGAAAGTTTTGGATTGATGGGGTATCCAATGTTGTTTACCGAGCACACTAGACTCACTGCTTCTGCAGTGGCCAGGAATGATGCAAGGCAAATTTCAAAGATTAGCTTGAAGACTAATCTCCAATAGTACTATTTGGAGAATTTGGTTGTTAAGGAACAAAATTGTTTTTCAGGAGGGAATTATAAGCTTTTTTTATTGTTTCTCCTCTATCTTTCATCGGGTTGCTATTTGGTTGTATACTCTAGATTCAAACTTCACTTATATAGGAAATGACCTCTTAAGATCACCCAATAACATCAAATTGTGGTGTAATAGAAAATCTTAGAAAATCTCTTTGTTTTTTGTTGTATTAGATCGGTTTTTTTTCTTTGTAAGTCTTTTTTTTTTTGTCATGTCATTGTATTTTGATTTAGCTATTGGCTTTATGGCCTTTTCAATATACTCCCAATGATTATTAAAAAAAAAACAATCAAACCATAATTTTCAATAATCATCTTCATATTTGTATTTGTGATAATCTAATTCTAAAATATTTATTTTAATTTATTCAAATTAAAAATTTATACTTTATTAAATCAAAAAAGTGAATCTTTCATATTATATTTTCAATCAAAGTAAATTTATGACGCTAACACTAACCAAATATAAAAATATTTTTAAAAAATTAATCTTTTGTATTGCTAAAAATGCATGAATAAAAAAAGAATTTTATTTTCCATCATTTTAGCTTTTTTTATTTGAAAATAGTAAAAACTAGAAGAAGAAAAATATGAAGGACCTCAAAAATATATTTTCAAACTCTAGATGAGAAACTATTATATTCGAAAAAGAAGTTCCAATTTTATAGAAAATTAAAGTATTACTAAGTTTGGACAACATATTTTTAAGAATCTCCATAGTTTTTCTTTTGCAAGCTTTTTATTATTTTCCATACAAAGATGGTGAGAATTATACAATATTCTTCTTTTACATACAAGCACTTTCAGTAAAGTGAAATATTAAAATTATTTCTTAACATTTTTTTTATTTGGTTAGTGTGATGATTTTTTTAATTAGAAATATAAAACATTTCTTTCCATTAATAAGTATAATATTTTTTATGATAATTTTAAATTTGATAGTTTCTTTGGGAAATAAAGATATCATTTAATCGGGTTTATGTACATTATATTAATGACATAGAATCTATTTCTAGATAATCTTAAAAAAAAAATCTCTAAATGAATTTATGCATTAAAATGAATTTAATATATTTTCCAAGTACTAATCTCAAAATTTAAATTAAAAAGCTAAAAAAAAATCAAGCTTCTTTAATCATTAAATCAATCTCTTAACATTACATAGAACTATATATCTCTTGAAGTTAACTTGTCCTAGTAGCTCAAAATTCACTAGAGGTTTTCCCTCTCCCATTAATTGATGCTAACAAACTTACGAAACTCGGACCACAAAAATGATCCTAGCAGACTAATAATTAACATTTGAACTGCATTGCTTGTCGAGAAAACCTTCATCTTAGGTGCTAAAGTAGCAAAAAAAATAAAAAAAAAAATAAAAAATAAAAAAGAAATGAAAAGCTCAATCATATGAGAGAGAGAGAGAGAC
This sequence comes from Populus x sibirica, assembly GCA_019202695.1. Taxonomy (NCBI): domain Eukaryota; kingdom Viridiplantae; phylum Streptophyta; class Magnoliopsida; order Malpighiales; family Salicaceae; genus Populus; species Populus x sibirica. Next base: position 737,011 of record JAGMVL010000423.1, read on the forward strand.
TGTGTGTGTGTGAGTGTTTTATTTTATTTTTTTGTTTGTAACCTAAAAATAATCCTAAAAAAACTTCTGTTTGTAACCTTTGATTAATTTGGCTATATATAGATTCGTTTGGAACTAAATATAGTCGTAAAAAACTAGGAACTATATATTATTGATGACTCCCCCCCATGTATTACCCCCTCTATGATATTTATATGGAGTCAATGATTAGTTTACAGTTGTAAAAAAAACCTTATTATTACCATAATTATTTCTGTCACTTCGTTAAAAGTAGGGGATGAAAACATAATTATCAAGGATCTTAGGAGGTGTTCAGGAACTTTCCAAAACAAACCAAGAACTTGTGAAAGCAAGCCAAGTGGTACTTTGATCGAGAAGCCGAAGCCACTCTCATCTGACCAGAACTTGTGACCATGTCAGCCTTCACTTTCAGATGGGTCAGCCCCACTTGTCCAGTGATCACACCACAACTCCTCCTCTTCCTTTATAGGCCCACCCTCCTCACATCCCACATACAAACCCCCTCCTCCTCCCCCCCTCCAGATCTTCCTCTCCGTCTCTGGAGTGCCTCTTTGAAGTTGAACCCTCCTCCCTTCCTTTTTCTTGTTAAACCTCCTCAACACCAGCCCTAAAACTATTATATATATATAGTTCAGTGATTCATGGATAAGGTTGAAAGAGAGACTCATGACTTTATGAATGTGGAATCCTTCTCTCAGCTTCCATTCATCCGCCCCGCACCCGTCAAAGAAAAGGGCATTCGCCTCTTCGGCATAGAATTCGGCAGCAACAACGAAAGTCCAGCAGCTGACGAGTCTGAGTCAGCCGAAACTAATGAAGACACCGTGAAAGAAAGCGAGAGTAGTGACAACAACCGAAGATTTGAATGCCATTACTGTTGCAGAAACTTCCCTACTTCCCAAGCCTTAGGTGGCCACCAAAACGCGCACAAAAGAGAGCGTCAGCACGCGAAACGTGCCCACCTCCAGTCGGCCATGGCTCACAACAGCCTTACAGATGCACACTATTATGGCCTTGTAAACTACAAGATAGATTCAACTCCGAGCTCAGCCATGACTTATCCTTCATGGAATACCCACTCTAACACTAGCAGGTTTTACGGCAGTCATGGCTCCTATTCACAACAACCTATCAATGGAAGTCCATTAGGCTTGTGGCGGATCCCGGCTGTTCATGGTGGTGGTACTTTCCATCATAGTGACCGTTCGATGCATCATCCATTACCATTATTTGCAGGTGAGGAATTGAAACCCTCACCGGCCGGCACTGGTTCAAGCTCGCAAGGGCGGTATGGATATGATTCCAAGCCGAGCGTGCAAGACCATGTTAGTTTAGATCTTCATCTGTAATTTGATAACTAGGATAAAAGAGAGGACTTGAGATTTTTCCTAAGATGGTCATCAAAGCTTTTAATGTAAAAAATGAGGCAATTCTTCTATGGAGAGACTCATGACCACTAGTGTAATCTTGAGGCAATTCTTCTACCTTCTTCTAACTTAGTATTAATTTCTTTTGTAAATGAAATGATTTACGTACGTGCTCTTGAATTGAACCCAAAAACACAAGTATAATAAATATCACAACATGAGCCGAGGTTTGAGCAGGACTAGATAGGTTCCTTGATGCTTTCTAATGGTAGCTAGTTTATTAGTATTCATGTATCATTTTGGAAACATTCTCCAGCTGATTTTAAAAGCAAAACTTCGTTGATTTAGTCATTGAAAGTAAGAGAACCATCTTCAAAATTCTTACCTAGCAGTGCAAATATAAGGCTCTTTTTCATTGTTAAGTGTGATTGGAGGTTCACACAGTACCCTAGCCTGAACAAACCTTGTTCAGTGCAATCTCTGTCTTTCTTCAGAATTGGTCACACGTGTGAGGAATATACATACATATATATTCAAAACTGGGTATCTGTAGTGAGTGCATGAAACATCTGTGGATAAACACGTGTGTGTATATCTATTTGTTGTCTAGACATGTGGGAGTGAGGAGAGAGGTTGGTTCGATACAGTGCAAGAGTGCTTTAACAGTGATGAGGGAAATCAGGTGATAAGGTTTTGATGTCTCTTCTGCACAACTTGCTGAAAGAAAATGATATTTCCATGGCATTTTCAGGCAGCATATCTATAGCTCGCCAAACTCCAATGCAATTTCTCCTCTTGTTTTCCTTTCCTTTTTTTTTTTTTTTTTTTAATTCACCATGTGTTTGATGTTTCAATAAATATGTGTGTCTGGGAGAGAGAGCGAGAGAGATTTTTTTTTTATTTTTTATGTATGTGTATGTGCCTATCAAACTTTAAATGATGCTCATGTCTGCCTAAAGATTTGAGTGGATCCTCCTCTAACGAGACCTGAAGCTAAGGAAACAAAGGTGGCAGTTTTAAGACCACAGATAAATTGTTCTAGAGGAGCAGCAAAATCCCCAAAATCTTCACCATCCTAGACTGAGATCGCATATGTTTTGTACAGTGGAATCTCGGTCATTGAGCGATAGATTAAGATTAAATGTCTATGATGATATTATATTGAACATGCACATGATGATTATTGGGGAGGCAGAATGAAGAAATGAAATCATTTGATTTATAAAATGACACGATCCAGCCATTATTAAAGTCAAATCTAGTGTGATCGATGTTATATTTATCGGAATGAATTTGTCGATACCAGTGTATTATAATTTTACGTAGATGCAAGGTAGAGAAGTAGAGCAAATTAATGTAGGACATGGTTCACTCTTCTTTAACTGTTGCAGGGGACACAATTTTCAGTGTTCTGAGATATTAGTACCAAAGCTTTCATGGCTTTTAAAATGGAAAAACCAACCCTTAGAAAAGCATGTGTCCTTATTTGCTTCAGGAGACTTAAAGCAGCATATGAACATGGCAGTTAGACTGCCTATCTTTATTTTCTTACCTTTTTATATGTACCTTAGTTTTTATGTCTGCAACAGGGAGGGAAAAGTTAGGTGGGTTAGTTTAAGTTGAGTCACGGCAATCTGAGAGAGATTCTGAGGGAATTCTTATTTGTCGACAGTAACATCGTCTTATATAGCTTTTTGGCTGTGGTAATCCAGTAATTGTTTTACAGCATTTTGTATCTTCTCCTTGTCCCAACTTTATTCTGGAAGCAAAAAAAATTTAGACGAGGGTTCTTAGATATTATTTAACACATGATTCAGTGAATTGGCAACATACTACAAAAGAAAGCAATGCACTAATTAATCAAATCCAAGAAGAAGGATGTTAGGATTTGTTATTTGTCTCGATCGTACATTTAGCTACTACAGTTCAGATTCTTTTGTAATGCCGACATATTTTAATAAAAATTTTGAGAAAAATTAAAAAGTATTTAAAGAATAACACGGTTTGAATACAACTATTATTAAAAATAACAGTTGTTTCAAAACTTATTTTTCAATCAGATTAATTAACAACAATAAACAATAATCTAAATTTTTATGAAGATTTAATGGTCAAGAACTTGAATTCAAGATCTAATGACCAAGAAAAAATGGGTCATCAAAAACACACTGGAGCTCTTTTTTTTTTACACACTCAATATTGTTAGAAAGATCTCAATAAGACAATTCTAACCACACCTTAAAAAACTACTAAACATGATCATAATTTGTTAGGGGCTTTGTTCGGGTTAATTTAAGATTAATTACGACCCCGTTTAGTGATTTTTCAAGGTCTAGTTAGAATTGTCTCGTCGAAATCGTTGTAACGATACCAAATGTGTCAAAAACAGATCATTGGTGTCTCTCGGTGACCTATTTTTTCTATCTTCATTTCTCTTTCCTGCCAGAACACCTTATCTATTTAGTCATTAGATCTTAAATCTTATCTTTTAGCGATTTAATCTTCATAAAATTTTGAGTTAATTTTTGATAAGGTTAATTATTTTGCAAAACAAAAAACATCACTACATTATTGCTATTTTCAATAACAATTATGTATAAAATTAATATTAAAAAATATGGTTGTTTTAAACCGTTATTCTTATTCTTAATAATAGTTTTTTAAAACATGGTTGTATTCAAAATATGCTATTTACTTTTCCAACCTATGTTATTCTCTCAAAAAATTTACCGAACTATGGCATTTTTCAACAAAATCCTAAAGTTCAGTGTTTCGAAATGTCCGGTGAAATTAGAGACAACTAAAACCTGACATGCTGTGCAGAAATCTAGCTAGGGTTCTATTCGAAAGAACTGGCATGCTTCCCACCATGCTTTAAATATTGTTAATGCCAGTAATTAAACCTATTTGCTGATAGATTTTCTGGTTTAAACAAAGGGGAAAACATCTTTACTTTGCAAGTTCACGCCAATTATATGTCTACAAACAGTGCAGGAAGGAGAAACACGCACAAAAAACTGTGGAAACAGTAAAACAATTATATAATCTCTATGATTCTCATAAAGAAAAAAAAAGTAGAAAAAATATTTATCTAAAAAGGGTACTTCAAAGAAAGAAACATCTTTTACTTTGTATATCTCCTTGAATTAAAATTGAAAGTTATATCTAGCTGGGGAATCTAGGTGAAACATAATTACTAATTCACTGAAGTTAATTGCCTTCAATAATGTCTTCATTAGAATGCTTTTCGCTTAATAGACCCTAGCTAGAAAGGGTACTTCAAGGATTCATATCCCAAAACAGTACTTTAAAACAAATCGTTATTGCCATATTAAGTTATTAACGGTTCACATTAGTCCTGTTTGTACGAAAACTCAATTTTTTTTTTTTAACATGGTTATTTGGAGATCCGTTTATGCACACCTCGACTAATTCTACGAGTTATGAGATTTGTAAAATAAATGATTTCTAAAAAAAAAAAAGAAACTTAGAATCTCATCAATTACATTACACTTTTAAAATTAAAAAAACTCAATAATTACAACAATACAAGAGAAGCATTCAATGTGAAATAACTCATAAAGCTGTCATCTACAACCCAATTATTGTACTGGACATGATTTCAATCTGGCACACTTTCAAAACACTAGAACACCAGACTTTAACCATGGCATCCGACACTTGGGCACAATAATTTGCTTTGTGTTCGCAACAAAGTGCCAAAAATGCCTCACGCAAGTAATGAGAACTCCACTTGCCTTAGTACTAATTAATAAAAAACACCTCCCAATCAAAAACCCTTGCAATGATTAATTTATTTAGATTAAAAATTCTAATTAATCCATCAACTGAAGGGAAGATATGATGCAGACTTGTAGCCATTGACCATTCTCCGAAGTAAGTGGACGTGGGAGGAAGTAGGACTCAGAGTCGTGTCGTGTTCATGCTGCCTTGAATCAAAATCCCTGGCTAATTAAGAGATGTCTCCAAAGGCTTTTTATCCGTAGATCGACAGTAAAAAGTCTACGAAGTTATATTTTGACAGACCAGACATAGGAAAGACACCGACTATTTATAGCAACCTTAGGAATTTGTTAAAAAAAAACTATGTAATTTCAACAAATACTACGAAATGGAAGAACATATTCAACATCAGTTAGGTTGAGGACCTGTTCTCAAACTACATTGAGAAATTCTCACTCCAGAGCTTTTTACCGAATATTGTCATAAAGGACAACCATGGAGGTGAGGTGACAAGCCCTGTTTCCATTTATACTGTGTATCTATTCCAGCTGTCGAACAAAGTACCAAAATATTTACTCCTTTTAAATCGCCAGAGCTGCAGTGAACTTGTACTGTAAGCTAAAAAGAGCCCTCGGCTGTAATTTTGAAGAAAGGAAATTTACCCCATGGCCATTCAAAAAGGATCTAGCATTGCTGCTGGATCTAAATATATAGTACCCTTGGAAATATCAGCCCTAAGGTTGAGGACAAATAGAAACCCTGTTGAGGCGTTCAGTTCATTGTGTGGTTGCGAGCTAGGATCTAAAGGGCAATAACGAGAATAACGCGTTTGCCAAGTTTTGTCCAAATATTGATGATAGGAAATAAGTACATTGCAACTCAGCAATAATCCAGTAAATGGAAGGAAACCCATCAAATTCTTCTTTCAGTAAGGTAATTTGGTTTGTGGACCCTAGAAAACCTTTGCAAGAGACATTTCTATCCTCCCGGACTATAAGCTATATGCAAAAGAACGAGAAAAAAGAGAAGCTGGAAAATTGCCAAATTGTTAACATCAACCAGCTATCCAGGGGGTCCACGAGTAAATGCATCTAGGAGAAGGCATGTGATGAGGAAGATGATATGAAGAAGCACAATAAAGACTTGTGAATATTTCATGTATTATCATTAGGACCACTTCCACTCACTTCTTCTCCTGTTTCATGTATATAAGAGAAACACCAGTGGAATTTAAGAAACAGTGGTCCACAGCCCTATAAAAGTCGCGAACGAGGTTGACAGTTTATACACTAGTCTCTTGCTAACCTGCGCCTGTTACGGTGCAAAACTTTGCAAAGAAAAGAAAACGCTTGTTTATAAAACATTTGATTTTTAATATTGTGGTTACGGTTATTTATTTAAAAATATATTAAAATAATATTTTTTATTTTTTAAAAATTATTTTTAATCTGAAAATACTAAAAAAATATTAATTTAAAATAAAAAAATTAAATTAAATTTTTTAAAAAATATTTAATAAGATGCATGAAAATATTTGAAAAGAAAAGAAAAACACGTTTTTCTTTAAATTTACACATGTAAAAAAAACACGAAATTGAAACAAGTATAATTTCAAAAAGACTATTGATTTTATAGCTTTTTTAACATATATATACTCTCAATATGATTATAATATATATATATATATATATATATCGAATAGTGTAACCTCGAAAATAAAATAAAAAACACTAAAAAAGTTAAGTTATTTCGTCTTAACAAATATTAAAAAATGGTGAACGTTACACAGTTGAAATAGCTCAACCTTCATTCTAAATATTTTGTAAAATTGTGAACGTTACACAGTTGAAAGTTAATATTAACTCATGATTCTTTGATGGACACATCTTTTACAAGAAGGCTATAGGAATATTGCTCGGCTGAGCAATGTGGACATTAACCATTTGTGAAAACAATACTAAATCAAGGAAGAAAGTTTAGAATCATGCAATTCTAACTTGCAATAGATTATCAACGATTAATTAGCGAAATAATGATTGTGATGGTGATATTATTAGTAGGAAAAATAATATTTAAATGAAACATATTTTTTAATACTCGATAAATAATGAAACAAAAAAAAAATACAATGGTAATTAATAAGGCCTTGATGGAGCAGTGGTGATGGTTGCTGTGAAGGTAAATGTGGTGGTCGGTATATGAGAAAATGAGAGGGTGGCAGCTATTGAAATGGTTGAAAAAAAATGCACTTATAAAATTATGAGTTGATTGTTTTTTTATATAATAATTGAGAGAAAATATTATTAAAGCTTGTGCTAAGTAAATAATTGCACTACCAGAAAATTATCAAATATTAATGGAAATACCAACAAAAAAATATCATCAATAAATTAAAATGATATTTATTGACAAAACATCACGTTATTGTTTCCATCGGGTATTCAACAATACAAAAAATTATGTTAGCGAATACAAAGGAAATTACTGGTGAAATTCAAAGAATGAAAAAAAATTGAGTAGGTATTCTCTCATTAATTTTGTCGGCAAATCTGACGTGTCAATATTGTCAATGAAATTACTGATGAAAAATTATCGTCATTAATTTTCATCGGTAATGTTTAAGTTATAACCTATCACACAACCCCCCCCCCCCCCACTCCCACTCTCTCATTTCTTCTTTTTTCATTATTTTCTCTCTTTAGAAAATTAAACAACACCCCCCCTCATTTTGTTATAAATCAAGCTTTCATCATTACAAATTCAATCACCCTAATACATAGTCTGTCAGTTTCCCTGTCCTGATTTAATTTTTTTTTTAAAGATTCGCTACATCAAGTGTGCAAGCCTACCCATTTTTTATGTTAATCTTTCATCATTACAAATTCAATCACCCCAATACATAGTCTGTCAGTATCCCTATCCTGATTTAATTTTTTTTTAAAAGATTCGCTACATTAAGTGTGCAAGCCTACCCATTTTTTATGTCAATGTTTTTGGTATTTTTGTGTAGTATATGTAGCTTATTTGTGTGTTTACTTATTTTATAGTTTTTTTCGTATAGAAATTTGTTGTATGAATGTATGATTTGTACATGTTAGGGTTTGTTTGAGATTTTAAAAATTATATTGGTTGTCATTTGATGAAATTGAGTTTGATTTTGTAATTTGGGTATTTTATAATGAAAGAAATAATGGGTTATTTAATGGGTACATTTCACATTTTGTCAATTTTATTGTTAAGTTGAAAGTTTCAATAAATTTGGAAGAATTTGAATTTCTGGAGAAAATTGATGATTACTAAAAGGTATCATTAAAATAGATTAAATAGGTTTAAATTCAACCGATGATAGCTAATTAATTAGGTACTGATAATTTGTTTAGTTTACATTATTAATTAATACATGTTGTCATCAATATTCTATACAGGATTCATATAAGTAATGGATGATCGTTCTTAGATTTATCGAGTTTCACCCGAAGGCTTACACAAGATGAATTATTATAATGGGGCTGAGAGTTTTATTAATTATGCGCTATCTAATCTGAAAAATATTAGTATGGGTGGTATTATTATATATCCATATAAGAGGTGTAAAAATAAAAAGCTCCTTAATGTAAATGTTGTTACGATGCATTTTCTATAGAAAAAAAATGTTCATGAAAAAATACTTGTGTTGGTTTACACATGAAAAACCCTATATTCCTTACGAAACCATGGTAGAAAGGATGGTTGGATCAACTTCTACTTCTAGTAACGTGTATGAAGTTATAGATGATAATAGTAATCCTTATAAGAGTATAGTGATGGATTTAATGAGAATTGATTTGGGTTATATAGGTAAATGTTCAAGTGTAGATGAAGAACCAAATGTAGACGCAATTAGGTTTCTTGAACTTTTGAAAGATTTTGACAAACTATTTTGTGATGGGTACATAAATCATAGTAAATTATTGTTTGTTACACGTGTTCACCATCAAGTTGGATCATTGGCTGAGTGAAGCCGGTTGTGATAGATACATTAAATGGGCGAAAAGCATTTTACCTAAAAGGAATAAGCTAAAAAGTAACTTTTATATTGCTAAATTCATGATGAAACTCTTTGGCCTGGGATAATAAATTGACATATGTCCAATTTCTGCATGTTGTACTACCATAAAAATATAGATTATACCAAGTGTAGAACTTGTAGGCATGCTCAATATAAACCTAAAACTGGTAAGGAATAACTTTTTTCACATATAGAAAACAAAGATACTTCCTAATTACTCCTAGGTTGCAAAGGTTATTTATATCTTTAAATATAATTATTGAGCACATGACATAACATCATTCATATTATGTGATGGATGGAGTCATGGTGAACCCTTTCAATGGTGAAGCTTGAAAGTAGTTCAATAGGGTGCATCCTCAATTTTTAATCGAACCATGGAATGTACATTTTGGTTTATATACAAATGGATTCAATCCATTTGGATCATTTATTACACCTTATTTTTGTTGGCTAGTGACACACATGGCTTACAACTTATCATCGACATGTGTGTGAGGCTAGAGTCATGTATAATCTGAATGTCATGCATACCAAAAAGAACATGTTTGAAAATATTTTTAACATGGTGATTGACGTGAAAAGGAAGACAAAGGACAACATGGAGATTAGAATGAATATACATTTTTTTTGTCACCATAAGAATATGGATTTGGTTTATAATAGGGCACGGGTCGTAAAGCCCAAAGTCAGTTTCGCCTTAGACTTTCTTGTCTACTAATGGCTTAAAAGTTTGTGTTTTCCTTATGAATATGCTTCGAACATATCTAGATTGGTGAATTTAAAGGATGTAAGATTGTATTAAAAAAAAGTCATGACTATCATGTGTTTATATAAACTCATTCCCTTTACTTATAGGGATTTATTGCAAAAAAGGATATAAGATGCATTCAAGGAAATCAGTCACTTTTTCAAAGATATATGCTCTCACAAGTTGCATATCAAACATATGGAGAAGCTTGAAATGAATATCGTCTTTAAATTTGAGATGATATTCCTTTCATTCTTCTTCGAGTCAATGGAGCATCTACCTTTATTGTCGCACGTCAAAAAAAAATCCGCGCGGCGTCGGCTTGGCGATTTTTCGTTTGTTGTTTGTTTTGCTTGATTTGATTGGTTCGTTGGAGTCGCCACCTAGTAATTTATTCAAGGCTACTAGGAAACCGGATATACTGGTCTTGTCAGAGATTCGCGGGTAAGGGACTGGTTGTGGTTAGGGAAGGTATTAGCACCCCTAACGCACCTTACCTGAGGTAAGCTGCTTCGTGACTTTGATGTGTTAAAGAAGTTTTAATAATTATCTTTTCATCGGATATTAGAAATACAACTTACATGTAAGTTAATAAATCTTGACCGTGATCCAATCAAAATATTAAATTCTTCTTTAATCTTTGCAATTTTATTTATAAAAAATAATACATAAAACAAATACAAACATACACATACACTTTCACTATATCTTTTCTTCTGTTTTCTTTTCCTTTTCCTTTCTTGTTTTTTACATACACAATTTTTACATGTAAAACAAATAACAAATAACAAAATAAATCAAATACAATAATATCTAAATATACACATCATCTGAAAGTTACAACAAAAACACAGAGAAATCCTCGGGAACAGTCTTTGCCGCACCCTTGGTGTCGTCTGAACAGCGGCGGCGCGTGGGTCCACGCGCCGCCGCCGGCGAAGACCAGCAAGCTGGTGGATCGGGATCGTCTCCTTCTTCTCTTCCCTTCCCTGCCGGCTGTGAGGAACACCACTACCCGCAATAACGAAAACGCACAACACAGTCGATTTTAGTTTTATTTTTCTTAGATCCGATTCCTTTGGGTCTGTCACGGTTTGTTGCCCAAGAGTTCATCCCTGTAGCACATCTAGTTGTTGGACATCGTCGGCGCTGATGGTGGCTGGATCTCGGTCTAGATCCGCTGCACCGGTTTGAATCGGAGGAGGACCGGTTCTTTGAAGGGGTTTGCTGAGGGTGGGTTACTGGCGGTGCGATTCTGCTGGCTGCTGAAGCTGGGGGAACGGCTAGAGGAGGCCTGTCCTTTGCTGCTGCTGTGTTCGGGGCTTAGGTGTGGAGGAGCCTGCTGCCGTGGGGCTTGGTGGAGGGCGATTTATGAGGGAGGAGGATGGTGGCTGGTTTGTTATGGTCTGCTGTTGTGGTTTTGTGGGGGGAATTGGAGAGGCGAGAGAGGGAAGAAGAAACCGAAGGGAAAACTTGGGGAAAGGGGAGCAGCGGCTTGTGTGAAGGAAAGTGGAGTGGGAGCAGCTGCTGGAAAAATGAATGGCGTTTTTGTGTTGTTGGCTGGCCAAGGAGAAGAAAATGGGGGGAATGGCGTGGAGAGAAAAACCAAAAACGTGGGGGGCCTGTGTTGTTGGCTGGTTTGGGACAGAGTTTTGTTTTCAAGGGAGGGAGCGGTGGCTTGAGCCGATCAGAGCAAAGGAGAAGATAAAAAAAACCAAAAGGGGGGTGGGGGGCTGGCCAAACGGCGGCTTGGAGAAGAGATAGATTTAGGGTTTCTTGTGTTGTCTTTCTCCTCAAATATCAAAATTGCCCACCCCCTTTTGAAAATTCAGTGTAGCATGGTATTTATAGGAAAATTTTTGCTAGGTTTTCAAATTAGTCCCTCAACTTTTCCTTTCCTTCTCTTTTCCTCTTTTTTTGTAAATTTTGATTTTTCTTATTTTTTTTGTATTTTTGAAAGCGAGCAAATATCAACGTCGACTCGATGTGGAAAATCAATGATTTTAAAAATAACGCGTTAAAAGTTGAACGCGTTCCAAATGTCTTTGAAAATTTAAATTCTTTTGAGACGATGCTAAAAAATGCTAAAAACGATGCAAATGTATTAAAAATGTATTTTTTGGATTTTCAATGTTTTTCACTATTTTTGATTTTTTCTGAAAATTTATCAAAACATGGGTCAAAAATTGGGTAGCAACAGATGCCCCCTCTTTACAATGCTTACGAAGCAAAACTCCTCAATGTTTTGCGTAGTAAGTTTTGTAAAGAAAAACTTGTCTTTCTGTCTGCTTAACTTGCTCAATATCCACTCATCTAAAGACCTTGCTCTTTTTTCTTTTTCTATATTTTTTTTTCTTCGTTAACCTGAGATCCCATCTGGCGACCTCCTTGAACCAAAACCAAAATCTGTGTGGTTGGGCTAACCTGAGATCTCGTCCGACGATCCCCTTTAACCGTAACCAATATCCCGTGTGGTTGGGCTAACCCGAGATCCCATCCGGCGATCCCCTTCAACCGGAACCATTATCATGTGTGTGGTTGGGCTAACCGAGATCCCATCCGGCGATCCCCTTTAACCGGAACCAAAATCCCGCGTGTGGTTGGGCTAACCCGAGATCCCATCCGGCGATCCCCTTTAACCGGAACCATTATCCCGTGTGTGGTTGGGCTAACCCGAGATCCCGTCCGGCGATCCCCTTTAACCGGAACCAAAATTTCGTGTGTGGTTGGGCTAACCCGAGATCCTGTCCGGCGATCCCCTTTAACCAGAACCAAAATTCCGTGTGTGGTTGGGCTAACCCGAGATCCCATCCGGCGATCCCCTTTAACCAGAACCATTATCCGTGTGTGGTTGGGCTAACCCGAGATCCCATCCGGCGATCCCCTTTAACCGTAACCAATAACCTATGTGGTTGGGCTAACCCGAGATCCCGTCCGGCGATCCCCTTTAACCGAACCAATATCTTGTGTGTGGTTGGGCTAACCCGAGATCCCGTCCGGCGATCCCCTTTAACCGGAACCATTATCTTGTGTGTGGTTGGGCTAACCTCGAGATCCCATCCGGCGATCCCCTTTAACAGAACCAACATGAGATCCCATCTCGGCGACCTCATTAAACCAAAACTAAAAAATGTGTGGTAGCTCGGTCAACCCGAAATCCCATCCGGCGATTCCCTTTAACCAAAGCTACATGAGATCCCATCCGCGACCTCATTCAAGTGGAACTAAAAAAATGTGTAAAAAGTGGTCTCATTGTAATGGGTGACCTACCCAGGTGGAAAGAATATGGAAAGCGGTCTCATTATGATGAGTGACCTACCCAAATGGAAAGAATGTGAAGTGCGGTCTCATTATAATGGGTGACCTACCCAGATGGAAGATAGAAAAAATATGAAGTGGTCTCATTGTTATGGGTGACCTACCCAGATGGAAAAAAGGTGATGTGCGGTCTCATTATAATGGGTGACCTACCCAGATGGAAGATAGAAAAAATATGAAGTGGTCTCATTGTTATGGGTGACCTACCCAGATGGAAAAAATGTGATGTGACAAGTGTGAAAAATGGGACTTACCTGGCGAAGTCCTGAAGGGATGATAGAAGAAGGGTAGGAAAACTTGGTGCTTCTTGATAATTCCCGATCGCAGGACTTCGAAAACTCAATGCTTCCCGATTGCATAGTTGATCTTTTTATTTCTTTGAGATTTTCCTAACAGTAAGGTTTATCTCCTCTTCTTCCCGTTCCAAGGTCACAACCATAATTCTCTGTTATTATCAGCTCAATGATTCTCCCCCTTTTTTTCTCTCTCTTTTTTTTTCTTTTTTATTTGTTCCCCAATCTTACTAAACTACCTTGAGGATTTTTCCCGCAACAAAAATAAAAAATATGTGCAATGTTTTAACGTTAGATGACATGCATGCATCCTTACCTGATGTGAAATATAGGTCCCCCCCTTTGATGATCCATCGTCATAGGGTGCCTTTGTTTGCATTCCATTCCAAAGCTTTATTGGTTCTTTCGATGCATTGGCTCATTCATGTACTAGCCATCCACTCAGTTGTAAGTGCAGTGCCCATCCTGGGCTGTCTTCGACGGTTACTGCTCTTGTTGTTTATTAAGCTTGACTCTGCCCCCAAGTGCGGTGTTGCTTGATTTATCATGAAGGATTTTCTCTTTTGGATTCTTCTGAGAATTATCCTCTGATTGATTGTGTGCATCATGTCGACACCCATCAAAATTGTTAATCAGTCATGAACTTGCCTCCAGTTAAAACAATAATTTTCAAGTATATGTTAATCAACCTTCTTGGAAACTGCCAAGTCATCCAGACATGGATCTCATAAGTTGCCGTAAAAGGCTCTTTGTTGCATTCCCGATGCTCTCCTCAATGAGTTCTTCGCAGCTTGTCAAATCGCCTTATGCCAAAGAATGATTTGGCATTATCAATGATGTTTAATCACCCATATTCATGCGGTGAAGTGCGCATTTGGCTTCAAAACAAATTGTCCCCACAGACAGTCTTCGGGGTGGGTGCCTTTTCGAGATTCATTCAATGAAGTTGTGTGATAACATCCGTCGATAACCATGTTTCAAAGGATGATAATGAGATTGTCCTTCAAGTGCAGCATTGTTCCCACAGTCAGTTTTGGTGGTGTGCATCTTTTCAATATTCATTCAAATGCACTTGTATGCCCACATCGGTTGATAGCCATGTTTCAAAAGGTGATGATATAAAGATTTCCTTCAAGTATATCTTTGCTTTCCCGATCGTTGAAGGGGTTCACTAGATCATGGACATATCTTTGAACAACATTGACCCCAATATGATCTGAATGTGCTCGTTCACTGATTATCTTTCTTTGAACACCATTGTCTTCGCATTAATCGATTCATCATTTAATCATCTTTCATTGCCCCCTAGCCGATCGAATATCGCTTGTTTCCCTTTTAGGATCCACCGTATTGCCCCAGGTGGTCAACTTTTTAAGGAGTGTCGAGAAATGTTGATGTCATTCTTGTCAAGGATTTTGCAAATTCGGTCGATGTTCTTGTTGTTTAACAATCTTTCTTATTCTGGAATCAACTCTCACATTTCAAAGATCATGTCAATTCAAGTCTAATTGTTGAAATGAAATCAAAGAGATATCAGTTTTGGAAAAGATCTTTTGAAAATCAAGCTTTTTGGTCAAAGACCCAACACACACTATTCAATATAGTCTTTTGATCGTCTTGTATTTTGAAAACGTAAATGACCCATTGTAAGACTAAAATGGTTTTTTTTTTTCATGGTTCTTTGTATCCATTTTAGACTCTGATTTTGGGTATATCTTTTGATGGTTTATGATGAGGTGACCTTCTGTGAATTTTAAGAAACAAAAGACTCAAGTCAAAACTTGAGAATTCATCAAGAAAGATTGTTTTCTTTTTCAGCACCGATTTTATTAGCATGCATAATAACCAGTAGCTTAATTCATGAAGTCACGACCCTTATAGAAAAGACTCTTCAAGTTTTGAGATCGCCATTTATCGGTTCAAATTGCTTACTTGATCAAAAAGGGCTTTTAAAAGCACGCAATGCAGGCTATGGTTCATGGCTTATGAAAGAAAGGAAAATTCAGGCTCAAAAGGTGTTTGAGGGTTTCAAAGACTTAGGATCAACATCACCTATTCATCAACTCTCTTTCTCTTGTTGTCATTGTAGAGAAAGTGACATATAACCTTGTTAATATCAAATTCAGAATTCTCTTAACATAGGTCATAATGCTAATCCAACTTTATCTCTAATGAATAATGAATCTAAAAAATTTTGAAGACACTAAAGGCTTTATCCTAGACACACCAAAAGACATGAAACTTGATTTTTTTGGTGTTGACTTTTGTCATTTGTTGTGTCTTTCTTCCATTGAAACCTCTTTTGCCCCTCTTAGAATTGATAGGCATTCTCCTTCATTTCCACCTTTTTTGCTTTTACATAACCTTCCTTAAAGTTTTCTTGGATGGCCCTCAATCTATGGCTTTTCTTGTTCTCCCTTTCTCAATCATTGGGCTTTTATTCTAAGCCTTTCTTTTATCATTGATTCTATCAGTGTCTTCATCCTTCCTAATAATATATCTCTCATTGCCCCCTGTGTGGTGTGTGATCCTAGTCAGGGTTTCTTTTTGAAAGAAAATATTTTACCAGGCTCAAAATGGACTGCAAGGGATATAATCTTTAGAAAGTGAAGAGATATCAAATATGGCCTTTTCTCATTTCAAGCAAGGTCGGTTAGAACCGATAAATTTTGACCTCATCCAAGTGTAGTGATTGGGACTTGTAAGAATAATGATTCACGAGTCCATAACTATCGAATCCACTACATATCATTATGCATACTGCTAAAACTTAGCTATATGATGTGTGGTTCAGTTTCAGGAGGTATGAGTTCAAAATTGTTTGGTCACCTCATGTCATTTTCAAGAATCAAGTCATTTCTGCAATCAAAACACTTTTAATCTTCAGGATTGACTAGCTTTAATTTTGTATGTTGGAGTTTGATAAAAATATTTTGTCGAATAATCTTTGAAAGAAGCATCTTATGATTTCATAACAACAAAGAGACAACGAAAAGACATGTTTCGTTGAAGGGTGAGATGTGATCCCAAAACAAAAATGCAAAATGGCAAAAATCCATAACAAAGATGATTGACAGTTTAACCCCTTTTTGGATCATCTACTCTGGCAATATCTGTGTTTTGCCAAGCAATTCCGATCACTCGTCATTCTGAGGATGTTCTGGCGATAAAATGATCAATGACAAGCTCCTTCACAGATTCCTCTCGTCTTTTGCTCACCAACTTGCAGACTCGATTCTTGCAATTACTCAACTGAATGGCCTGAAATCCCCCCATGATATTCAAATCTCCTGTTTGGATCATATCACATAGGAAAAAAGTGGTTGCATGGGATTTAACAGTGTCGGGCAAAAAGTCTAGAATCCGCGAGATCTTTGGTAAATAAACTCAAATGGCAAAGGGAAGTCAATCCTGACAAAGGTACTTGAGCAGTTGATGCTACAGTGAGACATGACTAGGCAAAATAACTGAGGTTTCTCAATTGAGAGTCATCTTCTGATTCAACTCTCTTCACAGTTCTTCAATCCAAGGCAAAACCTTCAATCCTTCACTTCTTCATAGCTCGCTCAATTCTTTCGATGATTTTCACAACATCATGTCATTCTTCCAATGTTGTTGTTGTTGTTTTAGGATTGTTGAAAACCTTTCAATAGCTAGGTAATCTTGGCAAAGACACAAAATCATGCAGCGCTATCACTGTCAATGTGTGAAATGATGCATTGTTTTATTGGAGGAGAAACTGATGAATCTGAAACTCCTTTGTCTCCTCTTCGATCCCTCACGACGGTGCAAAGACAAACGGACACTGTAGAGGGAGTTCGCCTTCGTGGAAGTTTCAGTCTTCTTCATGTTTTTCAGTCTAGGCATGTCTCTTCTCTCTGCTTTTGTGTTTTAATACTGACACTGTTAGGAGGAAAATCATAGTTGATCTGAAAATAATGTATTCCTTCTTGGATTTCCCACTTGCGGATCCATAAACAGATTCTGCTGAGAGAGCTCGCTATGTTGAAGTTTGATGTTTGCCCCTGTTTTCTAGCTCAAGTCTGGCTTTTCTGCCTACTACAGTGTTTCGGTGCTGAAATTGATGAGACAAATTTTTATAGCGTGTGAAAGTACTGCATCCCCTCTTGCATGCCCCACTGGCAGATCCCCAAACAAATCTCTACAGAGAGAGCTCTGCAACGTAGAAGTTTGATGTCTGTTCATGTTTTTCAGACCAGGTTTGGCTCTTCATCCTAACACAATGTCTTTGTGCTGAAAATGATGAGAGATTTTTATAGCATATGCAACTAATAAATCCTCTCTTGCATTCCCAACTTGCAGAGCCATAAACGGATTTTTGTAGAGAGAGCTCTGCCACATTGAAGTTTGATGACTGCTAACATTTTCAAACCAGGTCTCACTCTTCTGCCTACTACAATGTTTTTCTGGTGCCACTGGTGAGATGAAGTTTTAAAGCATATGAAACTACTACACCCCCTCTTGCGTTCCCCACTGGCAGGTCCACAAATAAATCTCTACAGAGAGAGCTCTCGCAACATAGAAGTTTAGTGTCTAATCATGGGTTTTTTCTCGTTTTTTTTTTTTTTTTTTTTTACATCTTGTGCCGCTGAACCGGAATTGAGCTAACGGTTGGGGTAACATCAAAGAAGGCTAACACACCATATACGAAGGCTAGAGTTATTTGGTGCCATTGAAATATGTGGAGGCAATGAACAATTAACAGGGCAGCTGACCAAGAACAAAAATTGTCATTAGCTGATGACTGAAGGCATTGTTGATGTTGTTCATTGGTGAAAAGGAGAGATGCAGCTTTAATTGAACTGGACAAGCATTGTTCCCACAGAAGACTGTGCAGATTTCAATTTGACGCTTGACACTTGTTCAGGCAGATCTGAGCCCAGCTACTTCCCCTTTGATGCTCTCAACTTCATTTTGATAATGAGCCTCTATTTGACATCTTTCTTTGCTTCCATCTTCAATCGCGTGTAGCACGGCTTGGATAGGGGAACCTATTTTTCCTCCGGTACATGCATGATAAATGTATGAACATGTAATCTATATGAAGAACTCACCCTTCGAGGGGTGACATATGGTCGTAACTCTTGTATGATGAAACATGAATCTTGATTCTTGCCCAAACTCTACAATAAAAATTTTCTGAGTGACGGCCATTGGGTCACCCATAAGTCTTGAGTTCAAGATGCTTCAAGAAGGGTTTGCCCTGATGCAAATAAAAATAGCACATACAACCTAAGGACAGGTTCTATTCACTATGTGAACATGGGTAGGTTCTCTACCTGGTCTCAAAAGGGTCTCATATCTGCCCAGTGACGTTCTTCGTAAAGACAGTATGGGGGCGTTGCAAGGAATAGTTAAGGTACGTCTACCCACCATTACCAAGCAGGCACTCAGATATGAGTTCGGTTTTTCACGCATCTGAACCCTGACCAATAGTCATAGGGCGGATCGCTAATTCACCACCTAACTTAGAAGCTTGTGTGTGCTTTCAAAAATAAATACAGGTGATGCATGAAACAATTCTAAAAATGCATGGATAAAACAAAAATAAAACAAGATAAAAATGCAAAAACTTAAACACATCAATTACACAAAGCTTAGTCCAATATTGTCAGAAACAGTACCTTCCCCAGCGGAGTCGCCATTCTGTCGCACGTCAAAAAAAAATCCGCGCGGCGTCGGCTTGGCGATTTTTCGTTTGTTGTTTGTTTTGCTTGATTTGATTGGTTCGTTGGAGTCGCCACCTAGTAATTTATTCAAGGCTACTAGGAAACCGGATATACTGGTCTTGTCAGAGATTCGCGGGTAAGGGACTGGTTGTGGTTAGGGAAGGTATTAGCACCCCTAACGCACCTTACCTGAGGTAAGCCGCTCGTGACTTTGATGTGTTAAAGAAGTTTTAATAATTATCTTTTCATCGGATATTAGAAATACAACTTACATGTAAGTTAATAAATCTTGACCGTGATCCAATCAAAATATTAAATTCTTCTTTAATCTTTGCAATTTTATTTATAAAAAATAATACATAAAACAAATACAAACATACACATACACTTTCACTATATCTTTTCTTTCGTTTTCTTTTCCTTTTCCTTTCTTGTTTTTTACATACACAATTTTTACATGTAAAACAAATAACAAATAACAAAATAAATCAAATACAATAATATCTAAATATACACATCATCTGAAAGTTACAACAAAAACACAGAGAAATCCTCGGGAACAGTCTGCCGCACAGCCTTGGTGTCGTCTGAACAGCCGGCGCGCGTGGGTCCACGCGCCGCCGCGGCGAAGACCAAACAAAGTCGGTGGATCGGGATCGTCTCCTTCTTCTCTTCCCTTCCCCGCCGGCTGTGAGGAACACCACTACCTGCAATAACAGAAAACGCACAACACAGTCGATTTTAGTTTTATTTTTCTTAGATCCGATTCCTTTGGGTCTGTCACGGTTTGTTGCCCAAGAGTTCATCCCTGTAGCACATCTAGTTGTTGGACATCGTCGTGGCGATGGTGGCCGGATCTCGGTCTAGATCCGCTGCACCGGTTTGAATCGGAGGAGGACCGGTTGCTGAAGGGGTTTGCTGAGGGTGGGTTACTGGCGGTGCGATTCTGCCGGCTGCTGAAGCTGGGGGAACGGCTAGAGGAGGCCCGTCTTTGCTGTCTTTGTGTTCGGGGCTTAGGTGTGGAGGAGCCCGCGCCGTGGGGCTTGGTGGAGGGCGATTTATGAGGGAGGAGGATGGTGGCTGGTTTGTTATGGTCTGTTGTTGTGGTTTTGTGGGGGGCTGGAGAGGCAGAGAGGGAAGAAGAAACCGAAGGGAAAACTTGGGGAAAGGGGGCGGCGGCTTGTGTGAAGGAAAGTGGAGTGGGAGCAATTGCTGGAAAAATGAATGGCGTTTTTGTGTTGTTGGCGGCAAGGAGAAGAAAATGGGGGGAATGGCGTGGAGAGAAAAACCAAAAACGTGGGGGGCCTGTGTTGTTGGCTGGTTTGGGACAGAGTTTTGTTTTCAAGGGAGGGAGCGGTGGCTTGAGCCGATCAGAGCAAAGGAGAAGATAAAAAAAACCAAAAGGGGGGTGGGGGGCTGGCCAAACGGCGGCTTGGAGAAGAGATAGATTTAGGGTTTCTTGTGTTGTCTTTCTCCTCAAATATCAAAATTGCCCACCCCCTTTTGAAAATTCAGTGTAGCATGGTATTTATAGGAAAATTTTTGCTAGGTTTTCAAATTAGTCCCTCAACTTTTCCTTTCCTTCTCTTTTCCTCTTTTTTTGTAAATTTTGATTTTTCTTATTTTTTTTGTATTTTTGAAAGCGAGCAAATATCAACGTCGACTCGATGTGGAAAATCAATGATTTTAAAAATAACGCGTTAAAAGTTGAACGCGTTCCAAATGTCTTTGAAAATTTAAATTCTTTTGAGACGATGCTAAAAAAATGCTAAAAACGATGCAAATGTATTAAAAATGTATTTTTTGGATTTTCAATGTTTTTCGCTATTTTTGATTTTTTCTGAAAATTTATCAAAACATGGGTCAAAAATTGGGTAGCAACATTTATATTTACCATTTAAGGAAAAAGTTAGAGGTTTAGTCCAATATAGATTAAAGATTATATATCCATCCTAAGTAAATTTCTATGGTCTTTTTTTTTAATAAAATATTCATTTATTCAATATTTGTTTAATTCCATATAGATATTTATTCAACCTTAAGAAAAAGTTAAAAACAAGACGTATGTTGATGCTTTAATATGTAAGGCTTATATTTGTTGAAGAGATTTCAACATTTATCTTTTAATATTTTGAGTCTCACTTAAGAACAAGAATAAACCATGTTCCAAGATATTACAATGGTAGGGAAGTTCCTTCATGTGAGAATTTGTTAATATTTCCCCATCCTGAACGACATTTATCAAAAAAAGCAATGAGAGGAAGATACTTGACAGAAATCAAATTTAGACATGTATATAATTATGTGTTATTTAACTACGATGAATTGAGATATTTTAATAAGTACAATATTAAAATGTTGCTATTTTTAAATAATTTTTTTTTATACTTTCATATAAACTGATAGATTAAGTAATTCCTTATAGGCAACATCATTAATTTTTACTATCCTAGTATTAACATGTTGTGATTTTAATGTATTTGCATGTTAGATAGATAAGGAATACAAAAACATTAAGAAAAAAGAAATTCTTTTATACAATGAAAATATCGATAAAATGTCAAATACCAATGGAATTACCGACAACCATATATAATCCCTCAGAGAGTTCTAAAAAGTTGGAAAAGATTACAGGACTTTGCCACTATTTTTTATCGATGGAATTACCAACAGACTTATTCCCTCAAAGAAATCTAAAGATTTGACAAAACAATTTCAAGACTTTGCCATTGTTTTTTATCAATGGAATTACCGATGGATTTAATCCCTCGGAGAGTTCTAAAGATATAGAAACAAA
Source organism: Populus x sibirica (assembly GCA_019202695.1). NCBI lineage: Eukaryota > Viridiplantae > Streptophyta > Magnoliopsida > Malpighiales > Salicaceae > Populus > Populus x sibirica. Next base: position 759,040 of record JAGMVL010000423.1, read on the forward strand.
TTACAAGACCTTGCCTCTGTTTTATATCGATGGATTAAGTCTATTTGAGAGTTTTATAGTTTTAGGGAAATATTACAGGACTTTGCCACTAAAATCTCAAATCATCGGTGGAATTATCGACTAAACAAAATGTCATCAGAAAGTTTTGGGGGCTTTTGAAAAATGTTATGGGTTCTCAAAAAATTTCAGTGTTAATTACTGATAGAATTACCGATGGACTATAAAAATTATTAAATATTAAATTGTCCAACGATAATTCTATCAATAATAAACCCTATAAATAAAAGACTAGAATTCCTAATTCCAGAAGAAGAAGAAAAAACCCTTCTCTCTCCCTCTCTTCTCATTTCCCCTCATCATCATCTCTCCTTTGTGTATGTACGCTTCCCCTTCTTTGCCTCTCCTCTCTTACGTCTTGTAGCTCAAAATCAAACCATTGAAGAAAGATTAACAAGTCTTCACTCTCCACTCCAAGTAAATTTTTCCAATGTCATCCTCCTACTTTTTATTTATTGATTGATAAATCCCTTTTAACAAGTAATAAAGAGAACCCCCCTATTGAGTTAGGTTATACCCGTGTTCATTTAAAAAAAAATTAACCAATTTCTTCAATGAGTTGAAGTTTTGAGGTACCTGTAACAGCTCATGATTCACACGCGCCGACACTATTTTGGTTGCCTTGAATAGGTTCTTAGTTATTCTTGCAATGTTTAGTCATCCCCAACCATATTAAAAGTTGATTTTTAAACGGGCATAATCTTTTGGATTATTTAAACGTTTGAGATAAATTGTTAATTGTGATAGATTGATAATTTGTTATGGATGATGGCAAAAATCTAATAGAAAAAATTGTTATTTTGGATAGGTTAGGGTTAATTGTTGATTGGTGGTGAAAATTAAATTAGGCGATTATTATTATTTGAAATTTTTAACTTTGATATTATTATTTTTTGTATAACTCTTGAATTAATTGAGATTTGTTTTACGGGAATTGAAATATTGTTATGCTTATTGTTAATAACTCTATTGGTTGGGATGAAAGATTTAAATTAAAGATAACAATTATTATCTTCATAGTTGGTTTGTAAAAAAAAAAAGTGTGAATTTATTATGCCTATAGATAATTGATGATGAGAATTAGATTTATTTTGGTTTTGATAAGAAAATGATTTTGTGTTCATACATGCTGCCATGAAAAGGGGACGAAATTCTCAATTGTCAATTTTAGGGTTCTAGGTCAAATTTGAGGGGAAATGACTATTTTGATGCTAATATCATCAACTAACATGAATTAAGTACTAAATAGAGTAAAATTATGAAGGTTATTCAAAGAAAAATATTGGGTAAATGATGGAATTTCTTCTTCTAAATACATACATAAATTTAATAATAGTCATAAATAGAATTAATTGGTTTGCAACATGAGTTGTTGATGCATATTTTACAGGTTTTAAAATTTGAAGTAAACTCTCACATAGGGGAGGTGCTGCCAAGATTTTTTTAAAATAAGATATTATAAGACCCAAACTTTTAGCCCAAACTAAAGTCCAAGACAGCCCAAACCCAACCTAAGTAAACCTAGGTATATAATGAAAAGCTGTAAGAGAATTTTTTTTTTCTTATGGCTGTAATGACCCTTCCCTCATAAAATCAAGGATTTTAGTTTTTTATCTTGATTTTTTGGTTCAAGAAAGGTGGAAGTAACAAGTGTTTCCTTTCTATATTTTTATTTTTTATTTTTGGGTTGTTTATGGAAAGATCAATGAAAAAGTTAGGGTTTTGTTAAGATTTTGATGATTGTTTGATCTTGGAGTTGTAATTGATGTAATAAGGTGTTAGATGGCATAAAATGAACTATTAGGATGTCAGGAATGATAGGTTTTGATGAAGAAGTCATCTTTTTTTTTATTTGGGTTCTATAGATTGTAGACTGGTAGGTCGAGATTCTGGAAATCCCGACCAACCGGTTCACTTGTTACAACCAGACGACCGGTTTACCATACAGTGGGGGTTAATCTGGTCTGTTAGGTTTAATCAATTTGTGTTATGTTCAGAATCGATCAGGTGAATCAGTTTGGTTTTATAATTACAATTTGGTCTCGAAGTTTAAAGTTTTAATCTTTGATGTTAGTTTTGTTTTGAGTTGTTTTTTAGTGTTTTACATATCCATTATAGGTTCTACTAACATTTCTCTTAACGATCTTTAGTAGTCTTCGGTTTTGCATCCGTTTGCCTTTTGTTTTTGTTTTCCGGGTGAGTGAGATAATCTTTAATATGCATGAAATATAAATAATATATGTATGTTGATATTAGGATGAGCACAATTGATTATTTCTTGAATACACACATGCATACACATATATGTTGCTTTATTTCCGAGTACTCATTTATTTCTTGAGTACACACACACACACACACAGATGTTGCTTTATTTCCGAGTACTCATTCATTCTTGATTTTTCACTCGTATTCTTTTGAATCAAATTATATTCGATATGACTTTCATTTTTTTTGGATATTCATGTGAGTAACTATTATGCATTGATATCGATATATTTGTCAGAAACTCTATGCTAAGGAGAGTTGTTAGTATTTGTGCACATCGTATTTATATACCTAGCTAGTGAGAGAAGTTTTAAACTATTATTGATTTTATTTCTTTGAACAATATCATATTTGGAAGATTATGAGATCTTTGGATGATTTTATATAGTTTTGGTTTTATGATATGTATGTTCTAAGGCTTAATGAAAGTATGGTGTCCCTGCGGCACCACTCTTGTGTTGCCAGTCATAAACCCAGAGTTCAGGTGAAGTTAACATCATGCAGTGATGTTAGCATCCTTCAGGTTGGAAGGTGAGGTGATTGTGAACTAGTATAAGTTTAAGATGAATGAAAAGGCAGCAAATTCTCAACCTATGACGTGGAACGAGTTTTATGAGATGTTTTTTTAGTGCTTTTTGCCTGAAAGCTTGAGGGATGCTAAAGCATATGAGTTTGATAGGTTGGTTCAAGGTGATTTAACTATGAGGTAGAGTTCACGCGGCTGTCCAAATATGTTGGGTATTTGATACAGACTAAGAAAAGAAAGATCAAAAGGTTTGTTCAGAGTCTTAATAGCTACTTGTTCAAAGCTATTAAGGATCATGAGTTTAAGATGTACTCGGTTGTAGTGGATTGTGCCCAAGCTATTGAGGCATGAGAGTTAGAGGATGAATTATCAATTGATTTGACCAAGAGGCCCAAAGTGGTGAGTTAGTTATCTTTTCAGTAGCGGTCTAATACAGGTCCTAACAGAGGACAGGGATCAACAAGGCTAATTTAGACAGTCGATGTGTTTCTCGCCAAAGTCTATTTTTAAAGCAGCCAATAAACATAGTATGGGTGAAGGTGGTTAGACTTAGAGTTAGGATACTATTCAATCAACACCACAGGGTTCAAAGGGGAGGCCGTTATGTCAATCTTGAGGATCTAGGCATACAAGAGCTTGTTTTGGTTGTGGACAAATTGATCACTTACTAAGGGATTGTCCGAACAGACGTTTGTCCATACCCAGTGCATTTTTATCGGTTGTATCTCCTACTCGGACTTAGTCTACTAGTGATTCTATGTTTAAGAGTGGTCGTAGAGCCAATGAGCTCGACCAACGAAGTTGTGGAGCAAGTGGTAGAGGTTTTCTGCCATCAGGTTAGAGATAGGCGAGAGTTTTTGCCTTTACTCAGCAGGATGCCCAGGTATCCAACATCGTTGTCTTAGGTACACTACAACAACCCTAATTATATAAACCCAAATTATATGGTATAAATTCATAGCTACCAAATTATATATATATATATATATATATATATATATATATATATATATATATATATATATATATATATATATATATATATATATATATTCTTGGCGGAGTTTTTTTCGTATTCTTTGATACCAAGTTATCGACTCAAAGATTTCTCAACTGTAACATCAATCAAATTCCCATCCCATCATTTGGACTTGAAAACACAAGCATATAACAATATCTCATTTATATTGCTATAGAAGAATTAGTTAAAGCTAAATAATTCATAGCATGCATCATTTGCTTTTTTTTTTAATAGTTGTGCTCAAAATATGTAAACAACCAACCATACATCTATTCTAAAAATAACAACATCATAACTTACATCATATATAAGTCAATAAGTTAAACATTACAATTACAATAAAATATTAGTTCTATCAATTACATCAATTTCTTACCAAAATATTTATCCATGCATCTACTTTCCAGTTCGAGGATGTGAAGTGCCTAAAAGAACATGATTACATTTAAAAATGATTAAAAAATTGCACATTTCGACAAATAATTAATTTAGGAATAATTATGCATGTACGTTGAAGTAATTCTCACCTCATTGAATGAATTATCTTATCCTTAATAGTTTAATAATTTCATAAATTCTTTTCCAGATAAAAAGATATAATTTACAAAAAAAAATACCAAGAGTGTCTCTAATAGAACCCATATATTTAACTTCCATATAAATTAATTAAGCTCACTATTTATCTATTACACCGATTAATTATCTCATTAACCCGAAAGTTTATTCTCTGAACATGTCTATTCATCAAAACAATATTTCCAGTAACCAGGAAATAATCTCATCGACTCACCCATTCAACAGAGCATTATTACCAGTAACCAGAAAATTATTTTATCTACTTGTTCATTCAACATGGCATTATTCTTAGTAACCAGGATTCAATAGGGCATTATTTCAAGTAACCAGAAAATTATTTTATCTACTTATTCATTCAACAGGGCATTATTTCCAGTAACCAAAATTCAACAGGGCATTATTTCAAGTAATCATAAAATTATTTTATCTACTTGCCCATTCAATATGGCATTATTTCTTGTAACCAGGATTCAACAGGGCATTATTCCCAGTAATCCAGGAAATAATCCCCTCGACCCGTCTATGCAACATGGCATTATTTCTAGTAACCAGAAAATAATCTCCTCGCCTCACCCATTCAACACGGCATTATTTTATCTCTCCCTCTCTTTTTTTTTCTTTTAATCTTTATACCAAAAATCACAATCTACAAAAATTTCTTCTACTATCAGTTAAAATAAGCTATTTAATTATTTCAAGGTGTCGAACACCTACCTGGTGTCTGTGTGCGTGAAGAGGTCCCTTGTTACTGATTAAGTCCCACGGCCTCCTTTGTACCAACACAATTTACTATGTTATTTTTCATTTATTTGTACCGGTAAAATTCTAATACCAATGACATATTTATTAATTATACTCAACACCCTTAATTAAGCTTAATTGAATCATTCATTTATTTATTTACATAAGTCATTATTCAATTTAACCTATCAACATCAATTATCTTCAAAAGGGCAAGATCTCTCAATAATATTATCAAAACTCAATTTTTTCTAATTTTCTTCTTTTAACTGAAATTAACCTAAGGAAGAAAGTAAAGATTTTTCTTATTTCTTTGAAGAATTCTTACTCCTTTCATAATAATAACACTTATAAACCTATTTCTTCCTATATTTTTCAAACAATTGTATTAAAACCTCAAATCCCCTAATTATTTCCTCTTTTGGCTAAAAGTTCAATAAGAAAGGGGAGGAAATAATTTTTGTTTCTTTTATTTAAAATTAAACACTTACCCAATCTTAATACATGCATTCTAACATGGTTCAATCATAATTTGCATCATTCTCATAATCTATAACATAAACCCACAATTTCACATAATCACTCACCAACTTAAAATCACCGGCCCCCTCTTGGTGTTTAACTAAGTTAATCACTTTAATTACTTATTTTAATTGGTGAAATTAACAAGAATTTGAGTAGACAAATCACACAATTTCTCCCCCTCTCTTGGTTTCAAACTCTCGGCTAAAAGAGAGAAAAATTGGAGCATTTATAGACTAGGTTTTATTTATTTACACATTGGCCCTCATTACTTCTTATTTCTATTTTTGTCACTTAATTCTTCTTCTTACTTAATTACACCACAACACCTTACCTTTTATTCAATTGTGTCCATTTACAATACCTGAAATTCTTTTATTTAATCTATTCGGTATTTTATTTTGTTCAGATTATAATTTATCGGGTTTTCACATACACTCTTTATATGTTTTTTTCAAAACTAGAGTTTTGTTTGACATGTGAGCAACTCTCTCTTTTGTGTCATCATATTTTGCTTTGAAGTTTAGTAAACAACCTAATTTGTTAAAAAGTCCCTTGTGTGTGGCTACCCCATCAGATAAGATTATGTTTGGGGAATATGTTTGTATTGATTGTAAGGTTGAGGTGCAATGTAGAAACTTTTGGGTGATTTGGTGATTTTAGAAATAATAGGCTTTAATGTGATACTAGGTATGGATTGGTTTTCTAGGCACCATGCCTTAATTGATTATTAGAATAAGATAGTAGTTTTCAAGCCTAATGAAAAGACATAATTTTTTTTTCATGAAGATGGGTTATCATCTTCGTCAAGTATTCTCTTGGCCATCTCGAAAAAGATGGTACGGAAGGGTGTATAAGGCTTTTTTGCTTATGTACAGGATGTGAGTATGGAGGTTCCAGAGATGGAACAAGTTTTGATAGTTAGGAGTTCATTGATGTTTTTTCTGATGACTTACTTAGACTATCTCCTGATAAGGAGATAGAATTTTATATTGATTTAGTTTCGGGAACGAAACCAATTTTGATGGCACCTTATAAGATAGTGCCAGCAGAATTAAAGAAGTTAAATGAACATATTCAAGATTTCTTGGATAAGGTGGTTATCCGTACAAGTGTGTCTCTATGGGGAGCACCTGTTTTATTTGTAAAGAAGAATGATGGGTCGATAAAGATGTGTATAGACTATAGGTAGTTGAACAAGGTCATTATTAAGAATAGATGACCTTTTTTATCAGTTATAAGGAGCTCAATGTTTCTCAATGATGGATTTATGAGCGGGGTATTACCAGTTGAGGATTAGAAAGAAGGATATTCCTAAAACTACTTTTAAGACTTGTCATAGGTATTATGAGTTTCTAGTGTTGTCTTTTGGGTTAACGAATGAACCAGTAACCTTTATAGACATGATGAACAAGGTTTTTAGGTCGTTTATTGATAGGTTTGTTATTGTGTTCATTGATGAAATCTTAGTGTGTTCAATGAGTAAAGAGGAACATAAAAAGCATTTAAGATTGGTGTTTCAAACTTTAAGAGATCATCAGTTGTATGGAAAGTTCTTAAAAAGTGAGTTTTGGTTGGAGAGTGTTGGGTTTTTGGAACATGTGGTATCCAGGAATGGGATAGAGGTTGATCCACAAAAGGTGGAGGCAATTAAACAGTGACCTAGAACGACTACGACAATTGATATTAGAAGCTTTCTTGGTTTAACAGGATACTATAGGAGGTTCTTAGAGAACTTTTTTATGAAATCCTACTCTATTGACTAAGTTAACACATAAAAGTGTCAAGTTCCAATGGTTAGAAGAATATGAGAAGAGTTTTATAGAGTTGAAGGGAAGGTTGATTACAACTCTGATTTTGACAATACCTTCAGGGTTTGGTGATTTTATTATGTGTTGTGATGTATATAGGATTGGATTAGGTTATGTTTTGATACGGAATGATAATATAATTGCTTATGCCTCGAGGAAGTTGAAGTAGCATAAGCAAAATTACCCAACACATGATTTGGAGATAGTTGTGGTAGTGTTTACCCTTAAAATTTAGAGACACTACTTGTATAGGGAGACATGTGATATATTTTCAAATCATAAGAGTCTTCAGTATATCTTCCAGCAGAAAGATCTGAATTTGAGATAGGGAAAGTGGATAAAGTTGTTAAGTGATTATGATTGCACGATTTAGTATCACCCAAGCAAGGTAAATATTGTTGTTGATGCCTTGAGTAGAAAGTTTATTGGTAGTTTGGCTTATATTTATGAGGTGAGGAGACTATTGATTAGACAGTTACATGGGTTGTTGGATAAAAGGTCAATTTTGAGATTGGTGAATTGGGAGCATTATTGGCTCACTTTCAAGTTATGTCAGACTTGGTAGACCAGATTAAAGTAGCTCAAATAAAGGATGAGTGGATATATAATATTCAAGATGATTTGGAGCTAGGAATGGCTCCGGGTTTTGTTGTTAGTGAGGAAGTTGTGTTTTGGTTTCAAGGTGCGTGTGCCTGATGTGGATGATTTGAAAAGAGATGTGATGGCATAAGCACACTAAACTACCTATACTGTACATTCTGGTTTTAAAAAGATGTATATAGACTTGAGAGAGTTACTGGTGGAATGGTATGAAGAAAAACATTGTCAAGTTTGTATCTTGATGCTTGACCTGTTAGAGGGTTAAGGGTGAGCATCAGAAGCCACCAGGGCTTTTGCAGCCATTGTTGATTCCTGAATGAAAATGGGAGAGGATTACTATGGATTTTGTCAGGTTTGCCTTGGAGTCAAGAGCGTTATGATTCAGTTTGGGTGATGATTGACCATTTAACCAAGTCAAGTCATTTCTTGCCAGTAAAGGTGACATATAGGTTTACAAAGCTGGTAGAAATCTATGTTAATGAGATCGTGAGGTTGCACGATGTGCCAATCTCAATTATGTCCGACAGAGGTCCATAGTTCACTTCTCAGTTTTGGGTGAAGTTTCAGGAAGTCTTGAGGATTAAGATTCAGTTAAGTACTGTTTTTCATCCTCAAACCAATGGACAGTCTAAGATGACTATATATATTTTTAAGGGTATATTGAGAGCTAATGTGATTGATTTTAGGGTCGGATGGAGCAAGTACTTGTCTTTGATAGAGTTCGCTTATAACAATAGTTATCAGACGAGCATTAATTTGACACCATGTGAGGCTTTGTATAACTGAAAGTGTAGATCACTTGTATCTTTGGTATAAGATTGGCGAGGGAAGATTGATAAGTTTCGAGTTAATACAGATTACTTCGGATAAGATTAAGGTGATCTGAGATAAGGTTCAAACAACTTAGAGTGGGAAACAGATTACACGGGTAAAAAGAGGCGTAGTTTGGAGTTTTCATTTAGTGATGTGATCCCAAAAGTCTCTCTGACTAATGAAATATTTAGATTTGAAAAAAAAAGAAAGTTGAGCATCAGGTTTATAGGGCCTTTTGAGATTTTAGAAAGAGTAGGGGTAAAGGCATACCAGTTTGCCTTGCCACCTAATTTGTCCTCCATACATTCAGTGTTCCATGTTTCCATATTGAGAAAGTATTTGACTGATCCATTATGTCTTGGAGGATTAGCCGGTTGAACTAAGGAAGGATATGTCATATGAAGTCCACCCAATAGAGATAGTGGATCGACAAGTTAGGAAGCTTCGGTTGAAGGATATCGCATCGGTTAAAATGGTGTGGAGTGGACACCCATACGAAGAGGCAACATGAGATCTTAAGGCGAAAATGCGCAAAAAGTATCCATACTTGTTTGATTTTGATGGTAATACTTATTTTCTCAAAGTTTAAATTCGAGGAAAAATTTTGGCTCAAACCCAAACCTAAGCCCAAGTCATCTTAAACTCAACCTAAGTTAACCTAGGTATACAAGGAAAAGTTGTAAGAGAATTGTTTTTCTCTCTTTTATTTTCTTATGGCTATCATGACCCTCCCCTTATCAAATCAATGATTTCAGTTTTTGATCTTGAGTTTTTGGTTTAAGAAAGGTGCAAGTAACAAGTAAGTGTTTCCCTTCTATATTATATTTTTATTTTTGGGTTGTTTATGGAAGGATCAATGAAGAAGTTAGGGTTTTGTTATGATTTTGATGATTATTTGATCTTGGAGTTATAATTGATGTAACAGGGTGTTAGATGACATAAAACAAATTGTTAGGATGTCGGGAATGAGGGGTTTTGATGAACAAGTTGTCTGTTTTTTTTTTTTGTTCTACAGATTATAGACTGGAAGGCAAGTGAGTAACTATTATGTATTGATATCGGAATGCTTGTCAGAAACCTTATGCTAATGGAGAGTATTTAGTCTTTGTGCACATCGTATCTATATACCTAGCTAGTGATCACCCCATAGTGGTCACCTTCGAGTGTCTCTGATTTCTGACATGTATTTCAATACCTTATGTTAATATGCTTAGTTATGTTCTCTTATTTATATATTATCATAATTGATGACTTATGTTCATAAATAGTTAAAATGTACATTAAATATTATTCCCTCATTGAATTGGTTGAACTCACCCTTTTATTTAAAATATTTTCATGTTTTTTGTTTTCGTTAGCAGGTTGATCTTGACTGAGAGTTCCTGCTTTCTTTATTTTTTGGTTGATATGTCTAGCTTGCTTCCACGAGGCTTTCCTTTTAGTTTGATTCGATGTCTTAGACGCTCCACTATTACACTGTTTTATTTAAAGTTTGATTTTGTTATGTAATAAATATATGGATTATCGTTTTTTTTTAATTGATGATGATAAGTTTTGAACTCTTATTGATTTTATTGCTTTGAACAATATCATACTGTGGAAGATTATGAAATCATGCATGATTTTATATAATTTTGATTTTATGATATGTATGTTTTGAGGTTTAATGCGGGTGGGGTGTCCCCACGACACCACCTCTGTCTTGTCGGTCACGAACCCGGGGTTCGGGTCATGATAGATATATTGATAATGTTATTATTAGTTTTATCTAATTTGTTTGGATGACAAAAAAAAAAGGTTAGTAGAGATAGATATGTATAGGAGCATTGCTAGTTCTTTTGATGAGCATGAGCTGTTAGGTGCCAACCATGACGAGGCACCTCGGCAACCTCTTTGAAATCATGCTCGTCGAGTATGAGGGTGACTGACTCATAAAGAGGGTGTCCTTTCTGAGTAGGATATATACATTTGGAAGTATATTCCTCAGTAGAAGCTCAACCACAACATGTAAGTTTGTTTTCTTTTCCTGCTTTCTTTTCCTGCACGATAAAAAAATAAACAACAATGGATAAAGTTTGAATAACTAATTTTAATGAACGATTGGAAATTCAGGTTTACAATTTTGAGGCTGCATACATAATAAAATCATTGATGGAATTGCCTTTATTTTAATGGAGTCAGGTTTCTAAAAATTCTAAATGAAAGCTTATGATTGATGCTTGGTTTAAAAAGTTCAAGATTAATATATAAATAAACAATTATTTTTTAAAATATTTAATTCAATTAGTTTTTTAATTTTAATAAACTAATATTTTTATAAATTAACGTGTAAGGAAAACTTTTATTGGGAGGAGACTAACAACGTTATTATGTAAGATTGAATTCAAATTGTGATATTTAAAAAAAATTAAAATTTTAGTTTTCATTATCTTATTAATTTTTTTTCTATGAATTAGGTTGCGTGATTTTTAGTATAAGGCCTAAAAAAAGCAAAGAAATATGCAAAAGATAAAGGTCTTCCAGGGTGGGAAGACAAGGCCATGTGGAGGGATTTTAAACCTCCGCACGTCTTGCGGGGTATCTAGGATGCTTATATCTAGCACATGATGTTAGGGTATTTCTTGAGGCGGTCTCAGTCCAGTTCAAAGAACTGAACCAATAAGATTCATGGTTCCATGACCACGCACATTGATGGAACCATTCCATTCGTTTCACATGCAAAATGGATGGTAAGATTTTGTTTTATATTATATTTCTTAAAAAAATTATTATATGAAAATGTTTAACTGATAGTAGCTTCTTTTTGCAAGCTATGGTGCTTGGGCGTGATCTAAGATCGATGGAGCTTTTTATTGAAACCCACATGCATAAGAAGAACAGATAGAAAGAGGTACAACAACTCGTTGATAGTCAAGCCCAGAAGTTCATGGTAAGTAGAATTTTAACATTTATTTAAGTTTTTTATATATATTTGTTGACTTGTTTTTTTATGAAACAAATAACACCTGATTGCATGAGAGATACGGGGACAATCCTTCGACTCATCCAGAACTCAATCTAGATTTTTGAATGAGGCTGGATCAATCGGCGGATATGATAGAAATTGGGTTTATGGTATCTCTAACATTATGACCAAGGATATGTAGGCAGGTCGTTATGTCTTGACCATTGGAATATCACAATCTAGATCGATCAAACAATTATCAGTCATCCAAGTGATCGTACAAGAATAGGTCAAGCTGAGATGACCTACCTTAGTGCTAAGATGACCCAATTTAAGGTTGAGAAAACCAAACTAAGGGATAAATTGAATGTCATCGAGCAATTGTTGACAACTCTCACTAGTACTTGTGCTCAACCTCGTCACCCTCATAGTTCTAGCGAAGATCCACCTTCGCCTTCTCTTCCAGCTTTTGTCCACTAGATAGATAAATTGTTTTTAATAACATTTTAAAATTAATAAAACAAATTTGCCTTTTGTTTTATTTTAATTTTGTTTTATTTTTTTAATTGTATTGTTTGTTTTTAACTTTTTTAAAATAATTATATATAATACTGATAAAATTTGAAATACTAATAGAATTACCAACGGACCAAGTACCTCGAAGAGTTCCATATAGTTGGAAAAACAATTACAAGTCTTACCACTGCTAGATGTAATTCTTTGATGGATTAATTTTGTCGGTAATATGTATATAATCAACGATAAATTTAACAACAGTTTATTTTGTCACTAATATGCCATAATCACCTATGGATTTATCGAGGGAGTTATTGCCAGTAAAAATTTTTGTTTGCCATGATAATCCCATTAGTAAACCCCTCTATGATTATTTTACTGGTGGAATAGAAATCACTAAAGATATGTTTTTTGATGACATGTTTATGTTTGTTATTTCATTAGAAATTTTATTTCCAAAGGAACCTAGCAAAAGAAAGTACAAAAAGACTTGTATACAAAAGAGAAGTGCAAAAATAAAAATGACTAAAATAAAAGTTTCTAAAGCTAAAGGAAAAAAATCTATGTTAGACTCATTACTTTTTAGTCCATTTTAATATACCTTATGATCCTCTTAAGAAGTCTAGAGCTTTATATGTAAAGTTTCCCTCAACTGTTTTTAACCATAAAACTAGATGATGTAAGATTAACTCTAAAGTTGAATTCCAATCTAGCAACTCATCGTGAAAAATACCATAAGCCAAAATTATGATAACTTGACATTGTAGCATGAAGTTTGTAACACCTATAATGACTTAAATTGTAGCATGAACACCATCAGATTAAAGCCTTTTTCTTTTTCATTAATAGATAAAGCTAAACATGGCTACAAAATCTTAGGTCAGGATCCATTCGTGCTTGGGATGAAATGGAATAACAATTTTTAAAGAAGTTTTTTCCGTCTCACAGAACAAACTCTTTCAAAAGACAAATCACCACTTTCACTCAAAAACCAGGAGAAATATTTTACCAATGTTGGGATAGGTATCGAGACTTACTTAATACTTGCCCTCATCATAGTTTTGAAACATGGAGATTGGTTTCATATTTTTATGAAGGGTAACACCTAAAGATAGACAAATGGTGGAATTGATGTGCAATGGAACTTTTGAAGATAAATACCCTAATAAAGCAATGGAGTACCTAGACTTGCTAGCTGAAAATGCTCAAAATTGGGACACTACAGGCACTTATGAGGCACCAAGTAAAACTCAACCTCATACATCTAGTGGAGGAATGTACAACCTTAGGGAAGATCATGACCTCCAAGCCAAATTTGCATCTTTAGCTAGAAAAGTCGAGGAACTAGAATTGAAAAGGAGTGGTCAATTAAAATTTGTTTAAGAAATTGTATGTCAAATCTGTGAAACCAATAAACACTCAACAAATGATTGTCCAACTTTGCCTTCTTTTAGGGAATGCCTCAATGAACAAGCTCATGCTTTAAATAGTTTCCATAGGCCCAATCATAACCCATACTCACAAACGTATAACCCTGGTTGGAGAAATCACCTAAATTTCAGTTGGAAGAGTGATGCACAAACTTCACAGCCACCGTTTCAAGCACACCATAATTTCCAAAATTCTCATGGATATGCACCTCCTTATGCTCCACCTCCTAGAAGAAATCTTGAGGAAACACTGCATGCATTCATTGAAAAGCAAGAGACACACTCAACTTGCTCAAACTATGACAGATTTTAAAGATACTCTTGCAAAATTCACATCTGCTCTCAGTTTTCAAGAGAAAGGTAAGTTTTCATCTCAACCACAGCAAAATCCCAAGGGGTAATACAATGCAAATGCAAGTAGTTCCGGAAGCCACCACATGTCAATCAGTCATTACTCTTCGCAGTGGTAAGGTTATTGAAAAACCCACTCTTGAACCTTGTAAGAAGATGATGAGTTAATCTCTGAGGGTAAGGAAGGGGTTGAATCTGAACATTGCAAAGAAAAGACTGATTCCCTGCCAGTACTTTCATTTTCTCATGTCATGACCAAACAAAGGAAAGTCAATCACAACTCTGAAATCTTTGAAACTTTTAAGCAGGTAAGGATCAATATACCTTTGTTGGATGCTATTAAACAGGTACCTTCTTATGCTAAATTTTTGAAAGATCTGTGCATTGTGAAGAGAAAACTGAATGTGAAAAAGAAAGCCTTTTTAACTGAACAAGTAAATGTTATTCTTCAAAACAATAATGCTTTGAAATATAAAGACCCTGGTTGTCCTACAATTTCATGCTTTATTGGAGAACATAAAATTGAAAAAGCTTCACTTGATCTTGGAGCTAGTGTGAATTTACTTCCATATTCAGTCTTTCAAAGTCTCAATCTAGGTGAGTTAAAACCAACTTCTGTAACTCTCTTACTTGCTAATAGATTTGTAAAAGTGCCTAGATGAATAGTTGAAGATGTAATTCATTTCCTGTTATTTTAGGACTTCCGTTTCTTGTAACTTTTAATGCATTGATTAATTGTAGGAATGGATTGATGAAGCTATCATTTGGAAACATGACATTGGAGATGAATATTTTCAACATTTGCAAGCAACCTGGAGATGATAATGATTTACAGGAAGTAGATGTTATTGAAGAATTAGTTTATGATCAATTTGAATCCATCGTGAGTAAAACAGAGTTTCATGAATATGCAGATTTGCAAATGATTTATTCTCAAGAAGAAATCAAGGATAAGAAAGGCACTGAAAATATTGATACAGATCTTTTGTCAAGATTGACAATAGATTCGACATCCGACATCACACCAATCGATAATTAATTTCCTGACGAATCCTTACTTTCTCTTAGTCCAATGCCAGCTCACTAGAGTATCGAAGACAAAGGAAAGTTTTTGAATGAAGTGAAGAACTTTTATTGGGATGACCCTTACTTATTCAAATATTGTCCTGACCAAATATTTTGAAGATGCATTTTAGACAATGAGGTAAATAGTGTCATTAAACTTTGTCATTCTGAGGCATGTGGGAGTCATTTCTTGTCAAAAAAAGACGACTGCAAAAATCTTACAATATGGATTCTATTGGCCCACCATGTTCAAAGACACACATGTGTTCTGCAAAGCTTGTGAAAATTGTCAAAAGTCAGGATTTATTTCAAAACATAAGGAATTTTTATATAATCTTCTATTGACTTTTGGGACATATCCTAGTGGCAATGTGCATTGTGCATTTCATAACTTATGACCCCATTTTCATAAAGAACATGCTCGGTATAGTTTTGGGAATCTTACTATAAAAGACCTTGTTTGCTAGTTTTTAAGAAAACTGGATGGGAAGCCTATCCTCGACCCATAGAGGGCGTTAAAGCCGTTCTTGGACGTAAAACCAAGGGAAGATGTGAGCCACAATCACAACTACAATTTAAACCTTAGTTTGTAAGAACGCATGTCTTTTGGTTTTATTAATAGCATAATATGTATGTTTTGTTGTTTCTTATATTTGTTTAAGTGTGTTTCAAGTTTGTCAGTGTTCGTTGTTTCAGGTGATGTCTTCTATACTCTATCTTTCTACCATATGACATTGAGGACAATGTCTCGTTTTGGTTGGGGGGAGAGGGTAGTAGTTGACAAAAAAAAAACTAACCAACTAACTGCTTTTGTTTTTAATAAAACCATTTGACAAAATTGTTATTACTAGGATGGTAGAGTAAGGGGGAATTTTATTTTCTCTTGAGACGCATCTTAGTAAACATTTTCTAATGGTTATTTGCAATATTCATAACAAGGTCTATCACATACTTCTCTTGAAATATTCAGGCTTACAAACTCTCGCATTATTATCAATTGATTCTACTCATATACTCATTTAACAAGTATTCTTAAACCTTCATTTTCACACACACACTTTAACATATAATTGTGGGTTGCACATTGGATTATTACATTATTTATGTTCTTTTATTAAAGGTAACAACTAAGGGAAAGGGATAGTATATAATTTGCAAAAAAAAAAACAAATTGATAATATTGATGATACTAAAAACGTAGATAAGTTTGGTTTCGTAGCCTCTCTAACCTAAGCAATTAAGTCTGATGGGTGTTTTAACACCTAATACCCTAAAGTCAACTGACTTGGGAGCTATTGGCCTAGTGCTTGTTACATGGGTTAAGGAAAAAAGCTTAAGGGAATCAAACATTGCGCTATCTAAGTATCAGTATCAACAACCCGAGTTACTAAGCTCGAAGGGGTGTCTCAACACCTAATGCCCTAAGACCAACTGGTCTGGGAGTCATTAATCTAAAGCTCGTTACATGGGTTAAAAATGCATTGTGTTTTAAGTTTATATATATATATATATATATATATATATATATATATATATATTAAAAAAAAAAAAAAAAAAGATAATAATCTCAACCCAAGAAAATTAATCTTAAACATTAGAACAAAAAAAATTTTCTTCTAAGTAAAGCCCCATAACTATGTGTTGATATATTAAGCATAAATTTAATGAGAGTTTGTTTATTTGGATAGATTAATGGAAGTTGAATGATGAATGCCTTACTTTATGGAACTTGCAAATTATTTTTCTATTTTAATGCTTTGATTACTAGGGACTAGTAATAAGCTGGTTGGGGGGTGATTAGTACTTAAAAGTATATTTTTATCAAGGTTTTATATCATCATTTTGCACTTAAAGTATCAATAACTCCTTAACTAGAGTATGTTTTATAATATCGTGTCTAATACTATAAGATACCTTTAATTTATGGTAAATGTTCATCTTAAATGCATTCCTATCACATAAATGAAGGGATTGATTAATGAGTTTAATTACTGAAATTGAGAAGACAAAGAGAGGGCTAAGCTCAGAAAAGAGATGCTGGTTCAGTCCAAACTGGAACACTTTGTTTAGTCATTGGGTCATATCTGGAGCTGTAGATCTTGGATTTCAGTTTGGTTTATATGGCTAGAAAGCTAAGACATAGGCCTAAAATATTCAGGAGAGTCCAAGACTCAATTATGTTGTTTGGAAGTCCAAATCTTAGCATCAAAAGAGAAGTTTGAATCTGTCCTGCAGCCCAAACACTGTTCAGTGTTCAACCCATATCTCGAGTTCTAGAAGTCCAAATGCACCGATTCTTTTTTTGTTGGAAAGCTAAGATAATTTCCTAGAACTTTCATGGGGAGAATCTGTTCAAATTCTGACGTTAACAATGATTTTTTATTCAGACAAGAAGATAAGGATTGTCACCAAGTCAAGATGTGTCCACCCACTCAACAATTAGTTATCAAATCAATAGTTTTAAATTTTGGCCTATAAAAGGAGGCATTTGCCATACATTTAGGCATCTTGGTTTTCATATCAAGATCATGTTCTTGCTCTCTTTCTTTATATTTTTGTAATGCTTAAGTTTTGTTTATATTAATCTCTTGTTTATGTTTTTCATTTCCTTTCCTTTATTTAGTTAACTTATATCTTATTTATGTTCTTATCTTGTTTATTTATGTTTCTCTCTTTCATTATGCTTAGCTAAGTTTATTATGTCAAGGTGAAAAGATTACACTAATGGTGTAAGAATAAGTATAGTATAAACTCAACATGGACTTTAATGTTTGATACTAACATGTTTTGTATTTGTTATCTTGTTCACTTTTAATATTTTACTTGTTAAATGGTTAATCTAGATTTATGTTGTATAACCCTTGGTACAACAAATACTTGGCACTTTTATAGCCCAACCATATGGTATAACCGACACTTGTGCTATGAAAGGAACTTGATTTGCTGTTAACATAAGTTATAATCATGAATACCTGACAACATTTACAAGTATTAGCATTATTCGAATAAGATAACTAATGTAATTATGTTAACAATTTATAATCTGATTGGAACCTCTTTTGTGTGTGGTTTCCAGTTGAGTAATAAAAAGAGTTTATATTATACTTGTTTGAAATACCATTAGTGGATCCCCTAACCTTGATAATTATTTTATATTTGTTTAAATCTTTACATCAATATCACATCTCAAAACTCTCTTCAACTCCTTTTCTGTTATTATCTATTTCTTTATTTATAGTTTATACAGTTAACATCCTTGTGGTTCGACCCCGGTCTTGCCGGGGTATTTATTACTTCGACACTCCTACACTTAGGAGAAGACATCAACTCTTTGGTCGTGTCAGTAAAACCAACCATAAAAATACCTTAATTTTTTGGGGAGCTATACCTTTTCTATAAAAGCAAACATACCAGGATATGCAATTCTATCAATAAATGTGTTGCATGATCTAATAGTGTATTTCCCATTTCTCTCAAGTTTCCAATATTTAGACTCTTCTATTATGTTTTATCAAACAAACTCCATTCAACAATGTAAGAAAAAGATTAAGTTGTTCCAACTCAGGAGTTCTTAAATGTCTCTTCTAAAATAGATTTCATGACCAAGTATTATAGTTTCAAGATCCTATTTCTTTGATCCTAGTTATTGGCTTTGGTATAAGAGCATATAACCAAGAAAATTAATGTTTTAGATGTCATTTTCTAATAAATTATCAGTCCAAAAACAATTATCTTTCCTATTACCCACTATAAATTGAATACATTCTTTCAGAGCTACTGAAAAGTAAATGCTTTGCCATAATCAGATAATAGAAGGTTAAAAGTAAAGAGCCCATCCTAATAACTAGGCCTATATTTCTTATTTATAATATCTTGTCAGCCTCTCATACTTTAATCACCAAACCTCCATGCAGTTGTATTAGATGACTCTCTTACTATATTTAATGCCTCTGAAGTAGCCAGATATAGATGCTTTTTAAAATAGCCCTAACAAAACCCTTACTACTATGTCAAAAAGAAATAGTAAAATTAGGTCACCTTATTGCAACCTTTTATGAACTCTAAAATCTTGACTTGGGGAGCCATTAATGAGAATGGCAAGATGTGAACTAGGGATGCATTCATGTCTAATAGTTCTCTATTTGTTGTTAGGACCCATGTAATCCATAACCTCTTCTAAGTACTCCCATAAAATTAAATCAAATGCTTTGTAAAATCTACCTTAAGTATGAAATTTTTTCCACCTTTTTTTGACCCCATGAACCACTTCATTAGCAATTAGAAAACTATATAATATTTGTCTTCTTGATATGAATGTTGTTTAATTGGCATTAATCACACTTGGCTTTACTAATTTCAACCTAATAGAGAGTAGTTTGACTACAATCTTATATTTACCATGCACAAAGCTAATAGACCTATATTCAAAGAAACAAAATGGTAGCTTTATTTTCAGAAACAACACCCTAGGAGAAATATTAGTGCCTTTTGAAAGCTTACCAAGTCTGAAGAATTCTTTCACCATTTGGAGAATCTTGTTCCCGGTTAAGTGTCAAGTTTTCTTGTAGAAAGTAAAAGTAAAACCATCAAGTCCCTGAGCCTTTGACCTATCACAATCATAGAATGCTTACCTTACTTTATCCAAACTAGCATCTTGTTATAACTAGTTAGACATTTGAGAAGTAAGAGTCTTGAAACCTATTTCTCCCATTTTAGCTCTTCGAGTATATGACTTCAAGAAGACGTTGAAGTAAAAAAGAAACAACATCATAGAGAAGTGTAACGAAAGCAATCGGATATAATTCTTGTAATCATGTTACGAGCTTTTCTGAAATTAGCTATTGTACAGAAAATTCTTGTATTTATGTCTCCTAGCTTGCATCAATTTTGTCTTGACTTTTATCTCCAAATGGCTTTCACATTTTTAATTACCATCTATTGCTTCAAAATTAGTTTGCTTAAATGAGATTTCTCTGTTGTTGTCAACTGTCGAAACTCCCCTTCTACTTTAAGTTCTTTATTTGGCTTTGCAAGTCCAAGAGTCTTGTCCTAATTTCCAAATATCGAGCAATTCCAAGTCTGAGATTTCTTAGTCAGGTAATTCATAAACTTAAATAATTTTTTTAGCCAGGTATTTCTTAGTCTATTATAAATTGATTACTATTTATAATATATTTTAGAAAACTTCATGAGCTTAAACAATTTTCTTTACAAATAAATTAAATATTTAGGCCAATAGTAAAATATTTATGTCGATATTTTTTTATAAAATAATTTATGACAAAAACTTAAAAAGTTTATAAAACAATTTTTATATATAAAAAAAAAACAGTTTAGGTACTACAAACTCTCCTTGACAAACAATCTGATTTGATATGATTGTTTTTGTAGTTTCTTCTCTGTGGATCTTGAGTTTATTTATTTTTATCCAACTCCATCCATAACTTTACATGAAAAAGCTACGTTTGGTAATAATTTTTCATTGTGTTAAAAAGTGTTTTTAAAAGTGCATTTGAGTTTTTAAAGAACAAACATCATTTTGATCTTTAAATCTTAAGGGCTTTTGAATAATTTTGATATATTAATGACAAAAATAATATATATATATATATATATATATATGAAAAAATATCAAATAATCAAACGCAAAGTCAGTTATCACATTCA
This sequence comes from Populus x sibirica, assembly GCA_019202695.1. Taxonomy (NCBI): domain Eukaryota; kingdom Viridiplantae; phylum Streptophyta; class Magnoliopsida; order Malpighiales; family Salicaceae; genus Populus; species Populus x sibirica. The sequence goes on from JAGMVL010000423.1 coordinate 779,948, forward strand.
TTGGACAACCATTAACTGTCGAAGAAAAAACATAAATAAATCTAAACTTAAGAGTTATGAATTTTTAAATACTTACACGTGTTAATTTTAAACCACATGGTAAATTATTCATCTTGTAATTGAAAAATTTAAGATTCACTAACATTTGAATTTCTAGATAACAATAATTAATAATATTTCCTATAAGGAATTTATCTGAATTTAGTTTATATGAGAATATAAGAGAACTGGTTCAAAAATATATAATTGTAAAATTTACATAATGAACAAAATGTGTCAATTTATCATAATTAAATAGCAAATAAATATGTGCTTGTCTGAATTTGATGTCTGTCAAATATCTTCACCTCACTACATTACTTAATAATGGTCATCTAGGATGGTCAAATATTGAAAAATTCTTAATCAAAGACAGCTCACCATCAACATTATTTCTTAGAATGTGATTGATTATTGTTCTCAAATGAGACTCAAAATAATACGAGGTAAATACTGAAATCTCTTTAACAATATAAGTCTCATATATCAAAGTCTCAATATGCCTTTTGTTTTTAATGTTATTTTTATGGTTGAACAAGTATCTACATACAAGTAATTAGAAATGAATGACTAAAAGTTTTTTTAAAATACAATAAAATGGTCAATTACTTAGGATGTATATAATCCCTAACATCTCAAATAGATACATCAATTTGTACTATATAGGACCTCTAGATTTTGCATCATACGCTAGATGAATGAGCAGATGCTCATTTAGTAAAAAAAAAAATCATTTCAAGATACTACATATGTTAGGTATGCAACTTGCTCGAACAAATATCTCTGAAAAAGTAATTAATCTATGTCAATGTATCATATATCTCTTTTGGAAATAAATCCTTATAAGTAGTTGGAATGAGTATTTGAATAAACACATGGCACTCATGACTTTTCATTCTATACAATCTTCATTCCTCTAAATTCACTAATCTAGCTAAGTTTGAAGCATATACATTAGAAATCATACTCTTAATCCATTCATAAACACGAAATTATGCATCCTTGTCTAAGATGAAAGTGTCTTTGAGCTTTGCAACATGGAACCCATCATTAATCAACTCCCTTCAGGTAACATATTTTACATATTTACATCTAATCGAAGATCTGATCATACCTAGCCTCACTTAACCTATAATCTGACTTGATGGTAAACACTTGCGTAATTGCTAATAATTTATTATGAGATGTGCAGCTATTTTATAATGGTTTATCATAATCTTTCAAAAGTTTAAAAAACTTAGTTGCATCCACATTTGGTTCTTAATCTAAAGGGATGTTACATGAACCTCCACCTGAATAATTTTGATTTATTTTCATTGCATCCATCACAATACTCCTATAAGAATTACTATTATCATTCACAAACTCTTGTAAGTTACTAGAAGTTGAAGTTGGATTTGAGTCAACCATCCATTATAATATGGTTTCGTAAGAAACACAGGATTCTTCATGTGAAAATCAATATAAGTATTTCTTGCCAAATCGTTTTGTAAATAGATGTATCATCATAGCATCTTTATGGTGAAACTTTTTGTTTTTTCACTTCGTACATATAGACATCTAATTTCACCCCACTAATATTTTTCAGATTAAAAAGTATGAAATTAATAAAACCTTCAACCCCTTTGAGATAATCTTGCATAAACAACCATTCTTTTGAATCTTAATATATTCAAGAATGATCATCCATTACTTATAAAGCCTATATAGATTAACGATGACAACTTTTTATTAAAAATAAATTTGCAACCTAATAACTAATTATCAATTTGCAACCCAATAAAATTAAAAACAAATTATTGGTTCCCAACTAAGCATCCGTCATTTATTCAATTCAGATTTATTCAACTCAAATTAATACATTTTAGTCATTATAAATTTCATAAAATCAATTTTTCCTAAATCTCCAACTTAACAATAAAATTGACAAAATATAATTGGTACCTATTATTTCTTCAATTATAACACACCTAAGCTATAGAACCAAACTCAATTTCATAAAATGACAAATAAAATCAATTTCTCTCAAATCTTAAACAAACCCTAACATACAAATAATGCATTAATACAATAAGATTATCTATAAAAAAAGTTGAAAAACACTTAAATATACAAGCAAACAACAAATACTACAAACACATTTCAATAAATTAACTTAAAAAATAAATGGGTTACAAAAGAATATGAGTGAGTTACTAACTTGGTGGTGTAAAAGTTAACAAAAATTGAAATCAAGAGATAGAGGTTAACATTATTGACAAATGTTGGTTGACACTAACGAGTTTAGGTGGCTAGATTTACAAGAGGGTTGCTGGAATATGAGAGAATTGAAGAGGAGGGTATTTGTGGTTTTTAGAAAATGAAGAAATGAAAGGAAATAGAGAATTGTCGAGTTTTAAAACATTTAAAATCTTCATTGAAAATTCTATCAAAACATTCATCAGCATTACTAACGTGTCAAGTTTTCAATGAAATTATCGATAAGATTTTAATTGATTTTTTATTTTTTTTCTATTCTGTCATTATTTCTGTCGGAAATTACCAACAAAAAAATTTTGTTGTTATTTCAGTAAAAAAATTACTAACTGATTATTTTCATCGACATTTCCATTGTTATTTACCATTTTATTGGTAGTGTACATAAATGGTTCAAACTTTATTCCTACAATGAATAATTGAGAACTACAACATCATAATTTATCAGCTCAAGATTAATTTGCCTATAAGTCACATATTTGATCAACATTAGGGCATCTATGAAGCATATAGTGAAAACAACCCTAAAACCTCAAACCAATTGGTATGTAGAGATATATAAAAGACAATCATAATTAATCACACAAAGAACTTACATAGTTCAGCAACTTAGGCCTACTCCATGGGCGAGATAATAAAAAAAAAATTACCATGAGAAAGTAGAAGATTACAATGTATCACACAAAATTGTTATCTCACTAAAAAAACTTATAATAACTTAAAACTCACACCTTCTCTTCTATCTCTAGCTACCAAAGTGTTGAGAAAGTAGGAACTCACAAATAAACATTAACCCTAAAATATAACAACTTTAGGTTTTTATATATGAAATCAGTACATAAGTATTTATTTTCTCACTTTGACTTATAATTTAAGATAAACCCAACAAATCTATATCTTGGCTTAAATTGAGCCAACTTACAAAACTTGAACTTCTCTTTGATTTTCTCCACCAAGCATCTCTAAAGTATTACACAAAACAATCAAGTTCAAGCAATGCTTGAACTTGACTGTAGAGATAGGATTTGTCAACATGTTTACATGGTTCTCAACTATAGTAATCTTCTTCACTATTACAATACCTTATGAGATGTTATCTAGAATGAAGTGATATTTCATATCAATATGTTTGGTCCTTTTATGGTATGGTTCTTGGGTAAATGCATAGCATTATAGCTATCACAATGTATAACAATCAACTCATATGACAAATCAAGATTATCAACCAAACTTCTTGGCTATAAAACTCTTTCACTACCTCTGTCAATGAATACTCAGCCTCTATTATAGACAAGGAAACAATGGGTTATAAAATTATTTTTCAGGGAATGGCACACCCCAAGAAAGTAAAAATATAACATGTCAGCGACCTTTTTCTATTCAAATCACTAGCATAATCTAAATCTACAAAGCCTTTAATACCACCTATAGTGCTACTACCCTTATCATATATCAAACCAACATCTGTAGTACCTAAGATAACAGAGTATTCATTTCATGGTCTATTAGAGGACTTTACCATGATTTTCTATAAACATGTTGACCACACTAATATGTGGAATGTCTAGACGAGTGCAGACTATAGCATACATAGTGCTTCCAATTGCACTAGAATATGAAACACTTGACATGTTCTCCTTCTCTTTTTTAGTTTCTGGTAACAATGTTGAAGAAAACCTAAAATGGTCTGCAAATAGAATACTCATTGAATTGCAGTCTTGCATACCAAAATGCTCGAGTACCTTCTCAATATACTTTTTTTATGATGAGTATAACTTGTCAACGCTTCAATCTATATGCATCTCCATACCTAAAATCTTCTTAGCACACCCAAATCCTACATCTCAACTTACCACTCAATTGATCCTTTAAAATATTGATCTTGGACATGTTCTTAAAGATAATTAACATGTCTTCAACATATAACAGGTACATAAATAAACCATTTAAAGGTTTTCTAAAACTTACACAGCTATTATAGTCATTCCTAGCCATATCCAAGCATAAAAATATCAAACCACTTATACCACTGTCTTAGTGAATACTTCAACCCATGTAATAACTTCTTCAATAAGCACACATGGCATTCCTTATCTTGAGCAATGAAACCCTCTAGTTGATGCATATAAATCCCTTTCTTTAGCTCACCATATAGAAAAGTTGTTTTGATATCCAACTACTTAAGCTCTAAGTAAACAAAACAACCATAACAAGCAATATCTACATAGAACTATACTTCACAACTAGGAACAACACTTTCTGAAGTCAACACCTTCTCTTTATGTAAAGCTCTTAGCAACTAGGTGTGCTTTAAACCTTTCATCCTCAACCTCTAGGATTTCATCTCTCTTCTTGTAAAGAGACCTAATCTCTTCATTCATATCAATCATTCACTAAGAAGGTTATTTGCAAGAAATTACCTTTTTATAAGAACAAAGCTTATGATCATCAAGTTTCTCTATAACATTCAAGGTAAAATCAATTAAATCAGCATAACCACACTTAACTAGTGGTTTTATCTATCTTTTTTTTATCTTCTTATAGCAATAATATAAGGTTATTCTTCAAATGCATTTTTAACAACAATATCATACACCATTTCCTCAATAGACTCAACTGGAATGTCTTCAAGCACTATCTCTGAAACGCTAACCTCAAGCTCTACCTATTTTCTAGTACCCTAGTCCATCTTAACATAATATTGGTTGACTCATTTTTCTTCCAAAACATAGTAGACTCATCAAATGTCACGTCTAAACTAGTAATAAACTCAAGTCACTTGTTATCAACACACAACAACTAATATCCCTTCACTCTAGATGCATAACCTAAGAATATGTATTTCCTTGCTCTAGGCTTAAGTCTAATTTCCTTAACATGAGCATAAGCAGGACAACCAAATACTCTTAGTTTAGAGTAATCAGTAGGAGAAGTAAACCGTACCTCATATGGAGTCTTCAACTCTAAAATTATTGATGGAGATCTATTCACTAAATAATAAGTCACGTTAACTTTTTTAGCCCAAAAGTGATTTGACAATCCAGCTTGTGAAAGCATATAATGTGCTCTTTTCAAGAGTTTTCTATTCATACGTTTTGCAATCCTATTTTGTTATGTTGTATTCTTGACATTACGATGTCTAAAAATTCCTTCATTATTGTAGAACTCATTAAACTCACATAAGAAGAATTTTAAACCATTATCAGTTCTTAAGCGTTTGATTTTGGTACAAGTCTGCTTCTCAATCAAGGCTTTCCATTATTTAAATATGATGAACACATTACTTTTTCTCTTCAAAAAATACATTTAGACCTTTCTAAAGTAGTCATTAATAAATATTAATAGATATTATGCTACAACTTTTGATATAATAGGAGAAGAACCTCAAAGGTCAAAATAAACATAATCCACAATGCCCTGGGTACAATGAATAGTTGTACTGAATTTGACCCTACATATTTTACCATAAATACAATGCTCATAAAAATCTAATTTATCTATTTTCAGACCACATAGTAAATCTTGTTTACTTAACTCTATCATCCATTTCCCACTTATATGTCTTAGTCACATATGCGATAACTGAGTAGAAGCAATATTCGAATAAATCATAGATGATACACAAGCTAAATTAATAATTATTAAACCTTGAAAATGGTAGAGGTCATTAACTAGCTTTCATTTCATCATGAAAAAAGCACCTTTACAAACCCTTAGAACTCCACCTTTAGCAGAATAACCATAAACTTATAAATGAAGAAGACTAAAAAAAAATCAAATTCTTCTTCATCTTTGGAATATGTTGGACCTCTACTATTCTAATAATGTCATAATACATTCTAATTCAAATTGTACTCGCACTAATAATAGAAAGTTCTTTGTTGTCTCTTAATAAAACAATATCATTAACAACTTTATAAGTGTAAAACTAGCTTCTATTGGGACAAATATGAAATGTGCAAGCCGAATAAAAAATCCACTCATCACCTAAGCCATCAACAAACATAGCCTGAACATTTTCAAATTCATCAGAAATTTCTCCTTTGCTTGCAATATTTGCAACATCGAAGGTTTCCTCCTTCTTTCTCTTGTCTTTCTGCTTAGGACAATTCTTCTTAAAATGTTCTACTTCATGACATTCAAAGCATTTAATTGTTTTTTACTTTGATTTTAATCTAGACTTGCCTCCACTACCCGAAACCTTATTATGTGTTCTACCCCTTATAACGAAACCCTTTATGTTATCATCAGTATGACTCTTTAACACTCGTTTTTTTAGCTTCCTAGAGTTTAAGAAAGCTTTGACATCTTCTAAACAGATTATCCCTTTTATATAGCAAAGTATCAACAAAATACTCATAAGATGGAGGTAATAAACATAATAAAATCAAAGTTCGGTCCTCTTCTTCAACCTTAACATCAATATTTTGCAAATCTAAAATTACTTTATTGAATTCATCAGGATGGTCTTTAATAGGCATATATTATTTCATCTAGTGAGTATACAGTCGATGCTTCAGACACAATCAATTCATTTGGGATTTGGTCATGTAAAGATTTTCCAACTTTCTCTATAACCCAACGAATGTAGTCTCTTCAACAACCTCCCTTAGAACTTCATCGGGCAAACAAAGCTAAATAGCACTATGTGCGCCTTCCATAAGATCTTATTTATCCTCATCATTCATCCCCTTAGGCAGACTGTCTACACCTTTTAATGTCTTAAATAAATCTTGTTGAACTAACAAGGCGTGCATCTTAATACACCATATATTGAAGTTATTTCTACCATTAAATTTCCTTATATCAAACTGCATTGTCGACGTTACTTTTGTTTCCATTGCAAAAGCCAATTGATAAAAAAGCGAGCTCTGATACTAGTTTGTAGCGAAAACCCTAAAACCTCAAACCAATAGGTAAGTAGAGAAATATAAAAGACAAGCACAATCAATCACATAAGAGCACCCATGAAATTGACGTGGTTTGGCAACTTGAGCCTACTCCACGAGTGAGACGATCAAGAAAATTCACTATAAAAAAGAAGGAGATTACAAGGTGTTACACAAAATTGCTCCCATTCAAACTCTCAAAGTTACCTAAAACTTATTTTTTATCCCTTATCTCTCTAGCCATCAAAGTGTAGAGAACAGAAACACCCGCAAATAAATTTTAATCCTAAAATATAACAACTTTAAACTAAATACATTGATTTTTTTTTCTCATTTGGACCAACAATTTAAGATAATCCCAACAAAACAACTATTTCATAATAATAATAAGGTACTACTTTTTACATGGTCTTGCACTCTTTTTCAATTGTTACTTTTACCATTGTTTGTCCTAGAACTTCAGCGTCTATGGATTGAAATTTTACAGGCCTATACTTATCTACTATTGCTGGGCTACAGATTGTACTGCTGAGGTAAGTATTATTTCGGACACAGATTTAACAGCTTTTCGCCCAAGTAGGTACTTAACAAAGCCCAGGTCCAGATTTTGAAAAACGTAAAGAGTTCATGTTTCGACGAAGGTTAATCACATAACCATCTTCTTTTCACATACCCAACACTGCCACACGTAATGCATATCCATGGTAAAACTTTTCACTTTCCTCTCGTATCCTTTTGGGAGCAGCTGGATAAAGCTGTCAGCAAGGTAACAAGGACAAAAGACAACATTTCTCTGCTGGCTACTATGTATGCCTCAAGGACATGTTTTCCCGTTCACGCATCGAAGGCTACACAGTATAGGAAGCACATTTTGTGGCCATCCATGAAAGATCCTAGCAGTAAGGGTGCCTACCCCCACAGTGGCATAGGAAGCACATTTTGTGGCCATCCATGAAAGATCCTAGCAAAAGACGAGCACAACCTAGTTAGTCAAAGGAGTCATAGTTTTTCGAGCGGTTTACACGTACAAATGGACCCTCCCAGTTGCATATTTGGCATCGAAAGGAGCTCGATTGGATATGCAGTCGCAGATTCCGGCCATGCAACAGTCACTTGACAGTTCCTATATACTCAACTGATTTGGAAGGACAAAGCCTCGTATTCCTGTGAAAGAGGGACAAGTGGGCAAACAGACTATTTCCAAGATCACTTTAGTCGAACAATGTGGAAAATTTCGATACTGATGGTTTTTTTAAAAAAAAAAACGTTTTTAAAAATAATTAATTTTTTTTTATTTTTTTCTTTGCTTTGAATTATTAACTTTTAGTATTTTCAAATCATTTTAATGTATTAATATTTTAAATAATTTTTAAAATAAAAAATATTATTTTAATATATTTTCTAATAAAAAATATTTTAAAAATCATGCCCATAAAAAGAAAGTTAATGAGAAGAAAGAGGTTTCGATATAACCCTTGGGCAAAAAAAACAAAAGATGCGTCTGGTAGTGGAGATTTTGAAGATTTGGATGAATACAGTAATCGGTAGTTTTATATGATAGTGTAACTAGGTTTTAATAACACACAATCCTGAATTAATCATTTTTATTTACATGAATGAATAAATGTAAGAATAATAAAAATGTGAAAATTATATAAAACATTTACAATAAAAACAAAATAGATATTTTATTTTTATTGAATAATAATGAGCAATTGTTTTTTAAAAAAAATCTTCATATTATGTTGATATATAATTAATCATAACTAATTATTAATATTACCATAAAAAAACCTCTAACGTTCTTGAAAACTATGCCTTATTGTATAATTACTTGAAAATTATTTTAATACATTAATTTAAAAAAATTATTCTAATTTCTTAAGAAAAAAAAAATGACAGGTTAATGGCTTAAAAGGTCAAATCCACTTACCTAGCATTCTTTGTTTTTTTTTAATGGATTAATGATACATTATTTAACCTGATTATATATATATAATACGCATCGTTTTTTAATGCAAGTTTTGACCCTCTCATATGGTTATAAAGTAGGTACAAGTTTTTAAATCATATAAATTTAAATTTAAATTGTTTTAATTTAAAAATATAAAAACAAAACCCTTTAAAAAGCCATTTTGAAGCTTAAAAAACATTACAAAAATTATTATTTTTCCCTTATTGGGCAAAATTATATAGCTTGGTTTCAGGGATAAAGATGTTTTTACCACAAGACCTATTAGTCAATACAAAAATGGATAGAAGTAAATGATTTATTTGCGTTTTGATTGTATAATATAATTACTTTATTATCATTAAAAGCAAAATACATTAAACATTAGTCAAAGAGCTTTTTAGTCTTTCACGTAATTTTAAAATAGTTAAGTTACTTCATTGTCCTTGTAATTTAAAAAGTTTTGCCTTGATTTAGGAATTCTTTTATTTTTTACATTTTGTTATTTGATAGGTATTAAGTATCATTAGGGGAAACATGGTGATTTTATAAATATGTAAAAAAAAACTTAGAAGTGCGTGAACAACGTCTCGATAGGTTTGGACGGCACGGTGTCTCGGTTGTCCAAAACCTTACTTTTAGAGCGACGACCAAAGCATCTTGGCATCCTTTCCATGTATAAGCGGTGCGTGTGGCATAATTGTTACATGTTTGGTGCGTGTGGCCTTTTGTTTTTGTCTCTTTCCCTTTCTCCTACTCGATTTTCTTGCTAGCCTTCAAAAAAATCAAATCAAACCTTGAGGTTTGTTATCCTTAAGATTTCATCCATATTCTCTTTCTTATAATTTTTTTATTTAGAATAATTTATAAAATTAAAGATTTTTTTTTTCAATTTTATCACCAATGAATTTTTTTTATTTGTCAGATTTGGTTTCTATTTTTTTTTATTAAAGATGGCTTTTGAAATTATTTTTTTATATATAATTTCATCATTCTTGAGTTTTTTTCCTATCAAATCTAATCTTTATTTATTGCTATTTTTTACCTTGCAAGATTTTTTTAGATTGATTTTTTTATTTAATTTTACAATATTTAATTGGTCAGGTTTTTAGCTTCTTAATTGAGCCCAGATCTAAAATTTAATAGGTTGTGGGTTTAAAAGATTAATCCTAATTTACGAAGTTGACATTGATTTTCTTGATTTTTTTAAAACTTTTTTAACATTTTTTTTCCTTATCCTCCATCATTTTGTTATTTTTTTATTTATTTTCTATAGGATTTTTTAGTTGTTTTGAAAATAACATGAATTGCCTCGGTTTTTTTTGTCTTGTTAAATTTAGTTTTTCTAAAGGAATTTTTTTAATTAAATTAAATTAATTGATTTCATCCTTCAAAATTTAATTTTTCATGTACTGAGCTTCTAAATTAAACCTAGATCGAGAATTTAACGGATTACAAGGTTCACTCGGACTTGCTAGTTTTTTTTTGTTTTTTTAAGCTTTTTTTTTGTGAATTCATTCTCCAATATTTTTTTTTTTTATGAGATTTGTTTTTTTTTAATAACAACAGCTACCTCTGATTTTTTTTCTTGTCTTTGTTAAATTTAGTTTTTTAAAAAACAATTTTGCTTTTTAATTAAATTAATTTTATTGATTTCAATCTCCAAAATTTAATTAGATAGGTATTGAGTTTCTTAATTTGATCCTGGTCTACAATTTAACATGTTAAAGTTTTAAAAAATTAACTTGAATTTACAAGGTTCACTTAGTTAGTTTTTTCTCTTTTTTTAAGTTTTTTTTTATTTCATCCAATAATATTATTTTTTTTATTCTTTCCATATGATTTTTATGTGGTTATGAAAGTAAAAGGATTATCTTGGATTTTTTTTCAAGATTCTAACTTTTTAAAAAAGAATTTTATTTTTTTAATTAAATTAAATAAAGATGCTCGTTTCTTAGTTCTTTATCTTTCTTTTTTTTTTTATGTTGGCAAAAATTTAACCTGATACAGGGCATTTGTGTAGTTGAAACTGAAACGAAATTGAAGTTTTTCACACTAGAAACAAAAGAGTTTTGTTTTTTTCTTATGTTAAATGTCATCTCTATTATTTTAATTTTTTTTAAACTATAACCTAAAATTCTAGTTCATCACATCAATGATCAATCTTTAATTTAACTCCAGAATGTTCTTTGATACTTCAAATATATGAGAGCATGCCAAGCGGGAAAAAAAATCTCATCACATAAAACCATGCTAATATAACTTATGAGGATGAAATTATAAAAAAAAATAAAGTTTGATGACCAAAACATTAAAATAAAAAAACTGTAAAAATAAACAGTGTAGGTCACGGAGAAATTATAAGGATGCCCAAACAGTGTAAAAATTATATTTGACAACTTATACCATTATATGACAGTCGTCCATGTTGATAACATCTGCCATCCAAACAAAGCGAATTTGTTATCAATACCTTTACAATCAAAATGGTTGGAAGAGCACCCCTAAAGCATCTTGAAAACAACATTTATCGCTCATGAATTGATTTTAGCATGACAAATTTAATACTAAAAAATGCAGAAATGTAAAAGTCATAAATTACAGCATCTACAAATTCATGCATTCATGCACACAATTGAACCTGCTTACAAAATTGAGGAAAGTTATTCTGTTGTACATGCACCTGCAAGACATCATCTGAGCTTTTCTTGTTGAGCTCGGGAAGTATAGGACTCTTCAATATGTCGGGTGAGGAGTGAAATCCCATAATGAGAGGCACTTGAGGAAGCATAATAGGATGTCACAGTAAGTTGAGCAAACTTTGGAAGCACATAACCTGCAAATTTATAATTAAACACGCAATTCAATATATGTAAATTGTAGAAAAGATAGGAATACATGTAAATCTAACTCAAGAAAGCAAATCAGCAAACGAAAATACACGGTCAAGATGATGAAGTGCTTTAGTACAAGACGTTTGTTTTATCAATCATGCCATTATTCATTTTTTAAAAAAAAAAAACGCTAATGCTGAGTTTAAACACTCCCATAAATCCACATGTTTTAGTCAACAAGACATGGAAAGAAAACGTCGAACATACGAGAAATTGAATGACAGTCCTTATTTGTATTAATAAGATACATGGTACAATATACCCTTAAAAAAATGCTCTGAGAGCACCTAGTAGTAGCCAGTTAGAAGACTAAGCACCAAGGCAGTCTAGTACCTGTCAAGGAACCTAGTACGGACTATAAATGCTTCACTAACCCTGTCACATACCTTTGACCCAAAACTGTAAGGAACTTCCTCTCGTACTTGTCCAAATCCAAGAAGCTAACCTTTAGGGATCCCACAACTGTGAGGAAGGTGGAAACTCATTCAGCTCAAATAGGACAATTACCCTCTTAAGTTTCTTGTTTCACCATGCTATTGCTACCTGTTACTGCCTCAGATGATGAAACTTCCACAAGATTGATAGAGGCACATCAGCCTAGTCCTCTCATTTCTCATCAAGTGACATGCTATTGCAGCAAGAAGCCAAGGGTTTGGCCCCACTTGGGCTCTCAAGCCAACCTCCTATGATCCATAAGCCAGCAACTAATTTGATTGCATTGAGACTCTTCAAGCTCGTACTTTCATGAGCTGTATGAAACATTTCTCTATATTTTCCCTGGTACCATTGCTACAGCATGCCTTACACAATCGATCAGATCATATAGATCATTAAACTCTTTAGCTTGAATTACAATAAACCAGTAGCATTTACTTGACACCTAAATGTTTGCAATTTTTGTCTTTACTTTTCTTTTTTGAAACTGATATCCTTTGAATTGTTTGGTTCATTGGGACTAGCTGATCCTTTGATTGATATGGCTGTTATAGCCCATCGCAGTATCAAGCACTTGAGGGGCAACTTAGAATTAGTATATGTTAGAAGAGAAAAGATATGAGGAAAAGAAAAATATTTTATTTTCAAGAAATAGTATGTAGAGGGTAATCTCATTTCCATTTTCAGAAAATGGTTATAGGAATGTGACTTCTAGAAGTCACTACCAAACTGGGCATTGGAGTCTTAGTTCAGCGTATAACCTCAAGCAGCGCCCCCCCCCCCCTCCAATAAGATAAAATAAAATTGTAGAATCAAGACAACCCACTTATCCATTTCATGCTAAGAAAAAATGTTGCAATAAATCAATCACAGTAACAGAGGTTACGCCTACCTCCAAATGCAGCACTGGCAGCCGAGACAGCAAGCAGTGGAGGAAGCTGTGAGTAAACAACGCATTAACAAACTGAGTAAGCGTGTCATGATTCATTGATATTTGCCAAAAACAAGTGGCAGGCATAAGTTAGTCAAAAGATTCAAAAAGCAGAAACAAATAAGGATAATAGATGTACCCCGACTAGGAAAGGAAGCCACTTTGGTCCCTTCAATCGATTCTGAAGGAATGGAATCCCTGAAATAAAAGAGTGTACTTAACACAAACACTAAGCGAAAACAACAGCAAAATTCACCAAGACGAGGGATTTTTAATTGTTACCGGTATTGAAACCATGAACTGCACTAAGCATTCCACCAATACCCGAGCCAGCCTATTCAATTCAATGACGAGAAAAAGAGATTTAAATTAAATCATCAGCTATAATAATTCTAGAAAATACATTAAGGATTCGAAGTTTTCCTATATAAAATCCTCAAACTCAACTTATCTCGAAAAGTAAAAAACAGAAAAGAAAATTGAACGAGCATGAAAACAACTAAAAATGGAGTTTAATTAAACAGAAATCGAGCAAAAAATTGAAAATTGGATGAAACAGAAATTCAAAAAAAAAAAAACAAAACTGACCACAGCGGTTGCGTCATGTAAAATAGAGGTAATGGTCCATTCTCCCTTTGCCTGCACCGAAAAAGAAAAAAAAGTTGCAAATCAGCGGGTTGTTTACGTTTTTTTACATCATTGAAAGAAGAAGGGGAAAAGGAGAGAGAGATTGAAGATGAGTAGGTACAGAAATAGGGTTTAAGAGAGAAAGACAGCGAGGGCAGCGAGGGGAACCGAGTCCAGGTTTGATAGTAGGATCGTGATAGAGATTTCCGGTTCTTAATTTCTGCTCGTATACCTCTCTAGTCCCCATTGACCCACCACCAATTTGTAGCCTCGCTCTCACCAAAATAAGACGCTCGCAGCGCTCGCTTGCTGGCACTCTGCAATTCAAAACCTACATACAACAGAGAGAGCAAAAATCAAAAGCCCAACACATAAATTGGCCCATCTAGTTTTATAATTGGTTCATGCTACAATGCTACTGCTTGCCGAGGAGAACTAAGTATGTATTTGGCAATTAGGTAAGACTAGTTATGCGAATTGCGATTCACTGCAGATGGGATAAATGTTTTTAGCAAAATGTAAAAAATAAATATATAAGCTTTTAAATTTATTTTTTTAAAAAAAATTCTAATTATAAATCAGAACGCCTATGAGAACTATTTATATCAATAAATATAAAAAACAAAGTATTAACGTGTTTATTTGCTCGTCTAGCTATAGGTTGAATATTTTTTTTCTAACACAAAAGAATTAATGTGTAGGTATTATTAACGTGTTCTCTTACATCAAGTAAAAAATATAACCGTGAATTACAAAATCAACGATTACATATAATAAAATATAATAAAGATCATATGCATTAATAAAAATATATAAAATCTTAAACTAATTTTTAACATAGCCAAAAAATAGAACAATATTGCAATTGCTACAGTGAAATATCATTTTCTTAGTCCGTGTAGAATAAATTTCCAAAAACAAAAAGTGTAAAGAAAATACATTAAAAAACAAATTACAAAAGAATAATAAAAAATGATAAAAATAGGCCAAGTGTAAAGCATAAAAAAATAATATTTTTTCCAAAAAAAAGTGTAAAGAGAAAAAAGGGAAAAAAATAAAATTATTTATTTGGTATGCAAGTTATATTTTTAAAAAAAAAAACCAGGTGTATACAGGTTATTCCAATGTGTTTTTTTACGTGAAAAAGTAAAAGTGTCATTTGAAAAGCCTATGCAATTATCTAACTATAAATAAATTTATAACCATTTATGTAAATAAAAAAATCATTAATAATAACCAAGAAACAAACTGTAAAGATGAGATATTTACCCGATTATGTTTATCAAAAATTTTTATTTGAATCAATAAAAGATAAATCCACCGTAAAAAACTCATGGTTTAAATGATAAATACAAACGAAAATGATTGAATAAACCCACAACATAAAAAATATTACGAAAGACCGAACACATCAGAAAAATATAAAAAATGGACACATGGCAATATGATGGAAACATATAAAAAAGATTAAAAAAAAGGTCTCGAGTGAACCCGACAGCTAACCCAGGTGAACAAATCAAATATATGACTTAGGATATGAAATTGGGATGACATCGTAAATACCAAAGCAAAAAAAACCAGCAAAAAAACTATTTGCAAAAAAATGCTTTAAAAAAAGATGAAAGTTGACTCGGGCTAATCTTTCATATCTATGACCCGGGTCATGAGTTTAGGGTGATCCTATTAAAGGCAAACTTGAAAAAGAAAAAGATAGATTCTTAACCAAACAAATATTGAGGGATGAAATTAAGAGAAAAAAAGTCAATGAAAAACAAAACAAATATCAATTAAAGAATTAGAACTAAATTCAACACAAAAACCAATTGAAATTAAATGTTAAGGGAAAATTTAAATGAAATTAAATATTTAGAGATGAAATTGAAAAAAAATTAATTAAAAAAATAAAAATTAAAAGCATTGGCACCAAACTTGACATAAAAATTTAATGAAAAGAAATGATCAAGGATGGAATTAAAGAAAAACAAATAAATCAAGAAATTGATTGAAAATAAAAAAAAAATTAAAAGAATGAGAACCAAATTTGATAAAAAAAAAACTAACAAAATCAAACAACTAGGGACGAAATAAAAAAATAAAATCCAATTAGAAACAGTCAATATAAATAAAACAATTGCAATTAAGAGAAGAAAAACTAAATCAAAAGAAAAAAGAAATTGAAGTTGTAACCTAAATGACGTGTTGTTCGAACATTGTTTATCTTTTTCTTTGGCAGTTTTTGTTGATCGAGTAAGCACCTTCATTAAAAGCAATTAATGAATTGGAGTTTTCGACCACCTTTGGAGTTGTAACCACCACCAATCAACTGAGAAACATACCTTTTACAAAGATCAGTTATTCTCATCAAACGTTTACATTCTATTTTCTTCAATGAACTCAACAACATCTTGTCCCCGATCAGCCATCACTATATTTTTAGATTCTTGGTTGATTGAGTTGGCACTTTCAAGCGAATGGATGTGAAGCTATAGACCTCCAAATCAAACAAGGTTTGATTGAAATGAAAGGTGTGCCCTCTACCAACTTCAGGTGTTCTTCAATGACAAAGACGTCGGAGTTGCTCCGACAAAGTCTCAAAAGTGGGTAACTCAATCATCGATGGTTGTGATTCTCATTTCGCAAGACCACTAATTTTTTTCGTGTATTAACATTGCAAGCCTCCTTAGTGGGTTCTTATCAAAGATTGGACATGTTTCTCTCAGGATCTAAAGGCTAGAAAACAAGCTCATTGGTCTTCAAGTTTGGGAAAACCACCGAAGTCTTCGAAATTAAGTTTGTTGCAAAACTACTATTGCAAAGCTAACATATGTATATAACTCACAGCTGTAAAACATACATAAAACTCTCTCATTTTGATAAGAGGGCCAAGCTTTGATGAATGAGGATCAATCTTTGATTAAATCCATAAAAATCCTAAGTTGAAACCCTATAAATAACCCTTGAAAAATCATGGCAGGAAGGAAAAAAAAGGTGGCAAGGAAGAAAAGAGAAAAAAGCTTATTCTTGGAGTTCATTCATAATCAAGTTTATTGCTTGGCACCTAAGAGCTAAAAGGATAAGTCAAAGTTTGAGCAAAAGATTGGGTTTTCGAAGCAAGAAAGGCAGTAATTATTCTGAGTCTTGGGAATGTATAATCCTTTACTAACTTAGTGGGTGATGTCTAAAAGGCACATCTCTAGCTTGTTTTACATGTTTAAAAGTGTTTTTGAACATGTTTTATTGTTATGATGTTCTTTAGTTTTGATTTTGATTAATACATAAAAAAAATTGTTTTATTGTTTAAATCTTACTCTAAGTTGTTTGTTAATGTTTCTGAATATTTAGGTGATATTTGTTGGGTGAGTTTTGATAAAATGAAGTGATTTTGAAATCTGCCAAATATGGCAACAAGGCTATGATGTTTTTCTGTGTTAGCTGATGCAGGTTTCTAGGTTTCAGATAGGTCTTATTAAAGGTTTATAAAAAATTTGAATCCAAATTGCATAAATATATATAAGCTGTTTTAAGTGGGTACTTTTGAAGCTTGGAATCTCTTTGCATGATTTTGATGTTTTGATATTATTTGTTAGTTTTTTTTATTTAAATATGTTTGGTTATGGTAATGTGACTTGCTAGAATGAAGAAAACATGCTTTAGAAGTAAAAAAATGTTAGTTTTGAAGGCTTGATAGTTTCTTTGGGTTTTCGGGTTATTTCGGGTTACTAGGTAGTATTCTTCGTGTTCGTGAAAAGAACATTGTCTTAGCTCCATGATTTGAACCAATTCTGGTCCATTTTATTGTATCTTCACCTTCACATGACATCATTAGACAATAATCTAGGGTTTATTTGCATTAATAATACGTTTTCTAGGGGTTTTAATCATAGGGTTTTAATTTTGAACTGAAATATATTTTGACTAAATCATGATTATTGGTTGATAATCGTCGATGTTTGATGTTTTATTATTGTTTAGTGATTGACTTCCATCCTTTTTGCGCCTTTTATTTCATGAAATATGGTCTAAATATTGATCCACGTTGTTGGGTTCTCTTTGAATGTTCTTTATTTATTTATTTTTTTTGCATTTGATCCGTTTTGTTCAAGAATTTTTTAGTTTTTTATGTTTAATATGTTTTTGGCTTTGTTTTTGTTTCTGGTTTGTTTTCAGGTCAAACCCAAATCTTTGGTTTGGTTTATAGTCGAACCAAGGATTTCGGGTCAACCTAGTTGGTTCAACTCAGTCAGGTTAAAATCAGGTCAAATGGCTAAGGCCTTGTTTGGCTGACAATGTTTTTGCTAAAGGGTTTTTTGGTTTAAGAGTGTGTTTGACAAACACCCTTTTCGGCCTGTTTTGACAATTTTATTATAAAGAAAAATGCGTTTTTGCCAAACAAAGCCTAAAAAATAAGAAAAAATAAAAAAACAATACTTTTTTTTCTTGCATATGGCCAAAAATCCTTAAAAAATATCAGAGCATTTTTTTTAAAAATGTAAATACTTTGGCATGAATTTTATAACAAGTTTGTAAAATTCCAAAGAATTTTGACCTATATTTCAAAATTATTAATTTTTTTTGCAAGAAAAATATACTATTCACTTATAATATAAGGATACAAAACCTAAAATAGGTTAATATTCAAAATATTATTAGGGATAATAATTTATTATTACTCACTTTAATATAAGGATAAAAGACTTGTATGAGGTTAATATCCAAAATATTATTGAGAATAATTTAACTCATTCACTCATAATATAAGGATAAAAAAAATATGTAAGGAATTTTATCTAAAATTTTATTTAGAATGATGCGATAGCTAAAATTTCAATTTCACCCCGAAAAAAAACCTTAATGATAATTGGGGACATTTCACCATTCCATATCAAGTTTTTGACTTAGAAAACCAGGGTTTGTTCATCGTGGCAAACCCACCATAGTAGACTGATAGAAATAAAAACATCATCAGACCATGGCAAACAAAGTGGGAAAAAAAAACAATGCAGCCTACTTTAAGTAGGGTGTACTAAAAGTGCTAATACCTTTCATTTACACAATTAGTCCTTTACCTAGAATCTTTAAAAGACCAGTTAGGGTTTCTAGTAATCATAATATTAGGTAGCGACTCTCTTATCCAACTAAAGAACATTCTAGAACACTACCCAGAAAGTGTCGTCACGATACCACACCCTCGCGAGGAGGGCATGACAGTGGAGACAAAGAAAAATGCATTGTGAATTACTATATTCACAATTCACAATGGTTATCTTTTTTTCTTGTGCTTAAAAAATTATACAATAAAAAACCATTAAACTTTATTTATTTTCAATTACATCCTCTCACATTATGTTAGCATGATTTTAAGTTATATCATTTGTTTTAATTTGCATATTCTAGCATATTTGAGGTGTCATGAAGTATTCTGACATTAAATTAAAGATCGATATTACATAATTGAATTTTAAGTTAATGTTAAAAAAAATTCAAACAACAAGGAACAAAATTAACATAAAAATAGTGTTTTGGATCTTTTACTTATTTAAGGAAGGGAAAACTTCCAGTCTTTGATTTTATTTTTAATTTGGTTCTTTTGTTTTAAGATTATTAGATATTAAGAGATAAGAGAAAAAGTTGTTGAAATAGAGAGAGAAAAGAAGGACATGGTTTAATAAGCCACATTCCAGCCATAAATAAGCTGTTCTTGACATCAATGTATTCATCTTTGAGAGGAAAATTAAATGGGGGTGGTGTTTCTCTTTGAACACGACAAAAAAACTTTGGTCGAGACTTGTAAAATTATTTTTTATATTTGATTAGATTTCCAGTTTTAAAGTGAATAAATGATTTTTTGAGATTGAAAATCAATTTATTAAAGGTCATAGGATGTTTTTTTGGATGTTTTAAGGTGAAAACAAATTGAAACTTGGGTTTTTTATATAAAAAAAACTTAGACCATGACTTTCCAGTGATTGAAAATCACTAGAATTTGAACAATAAGATGATATGTTTCTGCTTAAATAGATGACATATTAATTATTTATTAAAAAAGGACCCTTGACACCATTGGGAAAAAAAAAACCCAAGCAACGGGGTAGATGAGGCATTTGCTTGGGGTTTACTTAGGGCTGAGCATTTTTGGTCCGGTCCGGTTTTGGATCAAAATAAACAACCAAACCAAATTATTATTTTTTCAAGTTTTTGAACCGAATCGAATCGAAAACCGATTCAAACGAATTAATTTCAGTTTGGTTCGGTTCGGTTTTTCCCCTTCCAAACTGGTTCAAACCAAAATTATTCCAGATGAGTTTTTTCTGGGCTTTTTATTGACCACATTTTTTAGGGCTTTTATTTTTTTACTTGCTTCCATTTTCCAGAAAATCAACTCCAATTTTTTTTTATATAGATCTTTACCCAGAAGTTAAACCCACCAAAAAAATACACAAAAAAAAGAAAGGAAAGAAAAGAAGTAATTTGACTGTAAAAAAACAAAGAGAAGATCAAAAGTTATTGAAATGTAAAACCATCAAATCATTATTATTTGAACCAAAGAAAACCAATTGCAAAAAATCTACATAGATCCTCACCATCCATCTTTATCTTCTTCATACGGGAGAAGTCACTTCTCTTCTTGTTTTAGCTAATTAAGTTCCCTCTCAACATTTTTCTTTTCGGAAACTCTTATGTCAGCCTTCTAATCAGCTTGGATACCTTTTTTTATATTCAATTCCTCGTCTAGGTCTTTCGTTTCGTTTCTAGAACAATCTAATGGTTGTGATGCATGGAGGAGGAGAAGATAGATTTGAGAGATGAGAGACAGAGAGCAGGGAGAGGGGGTGGCTGAGAATGCTGATTTAAGTTTAAGGTTAGAAGAAATATGTTATTTATACTTGTTTTTTTTTTCAAGTGCTAACCTAGTTGAACCGGGCTGGTTCAGTTTAGTTCAATCGGTTTCAGACTTTGAAAACCGAAACTAAACCGAACCGGAAATGTTTTGTGATTTTCTAATCGATTAATTCGGTTTTTTTTACCAGTTTGATTTTTTCTGGTTTTTTTAGTTCAATCGATTATTCGATTTTTTTGCTCACCCCTAGATTTACTTGTGGTTCTATAGATAACCCAAGAGAAGTTAGTAACTTATAAATCAAGCTACATCATTTATGGGTATCAAGAATCTCAATTTATAGCAATTTTAATTAGTCTCCATCTCATTAAGTTCGACTTCCAATCAAGTTTTAAAATCTAACAAAAACCTTTAATTAAATCTCTTAAAATCACGAATATGCAACCATCAAGTCACAAAACATCCAAAACGGGCTCATAAAAAGGATGCAATAAAAAAATTAATGACCGGCATGAAAAAAAGAAGAGGCACTATTATAATCTATAATAAAAGCTGAAAGGATAAACAACAAGCCTATGTTAACCATGAACCCTTTTAGTTCATGTTGTAACATAATATGTTTCATTCTTTGTTATTAAATTATCTATCCTTCCATTTTCTTACAAACATGCAATTGGGGAAGATGGGGCACTTGCTTCTTCTTCTTTTTTTATTAAAGTCGGTGTCTGGATCAGCTTGTGTACACCTCGACTAATCTCACGGGTCCTTAAATTAATGACCATGTAAGCCTCCAATAATCTTAAGATTTATAGGACTCAAACTGATAATATTTAAATAGCAAATCAAGAACATAACCAGATGAGACACTTGGATCTACTTGTGGTGGCTATGGATGCCCTAAGACTTATAAATCAAGCTGCATCATGTGTGGGTATAGAGTAACTGATCAATTTATGGCAACTTTGGCCTTCTTGGAATGTTATATCTTGATGACGGGACACAGAAAATCGATCAAGATCATAAAATCTAGAGTGGAACTCTCTAAGATTGTGCTTCAAGAGTTGGTGGGAATTAGTATGTCCCTAGGGCATAAATCCACAGAAGTATATATAATTTCTATGGTTGTTTCATGTTCCGTTTGTGACTTCTATGTGCTTTCATTGTTACCTCTAAATAAACCATCGCTGCTAGCAATTTATCATTGGATTAGTCTTTTCCTCAAAGCATCCGTAAGTTGGAGGCAGCATATCATGAAAGCAAATATTCACAAGTGCTCTTTTTCTTTTTTTGATGTTGGAGGAATAATACAAAGTGGTCCAATAGACTTGTCAGTATGTCTTCTTTAGACCTTGGCACAAGTTGGCAGTCAAAGACCTTTCACTTTCCACAGGGCTCCATCTGCACTGTCTTTATATCCAACGGCCCGAGTGCAACTGCAATTTGTCCAATGGAAAAGTAGGTTATGGGTTGCTCGGAAATTTCAACACCTTTTCCTTGTTTTATGTTCTCTGTATTCAACGTTGAGTTCTTGAACATCCATGGATTCGATTTATAATTTTCCTCAAATTGACTCGTGTTGGAAGGTCTAGAGTAATTTCTTTGTCAAATGTATACATTTTTCCTTTTCTTGCCTTAACAATTGGTTTAATGACTTTCCGTGTTAAAAATAATATAAATAAATTTTATATAATAATTTAAACTATTGGGTTAAGATGATTTTTTAACATGGTATTTAGAGCCTTGATAATCAAGCGGTTACGAATTCAAATCTCAATATTACCCCTATTTATTTGATAAAAATCAAGTATAAAATAGTGTGAGTCATTGCAAGTTTCAAATCCAAAAAGCTTTC
Organism: Populus x sibirica; assembly: GCA_019202695.1. Lineage (NCBI taxonomy): Eukaryota > Viridiplantae > Streptophyta > Magnoliopsida > Malpighiales > Salicaceae > Populus > Populus x sibirica. Next base: position 802,660 of record JAGMVL010000423.1, read on the forward strand.
ATTTAAGAGTATATTTTAGAGAATAATATAAATTATATCTCGAGATCTCTCTTAATAACTTAAAATTTTGGATTGAATTAGTTCTTTGACGCGTTGCATTAATTTTATTAAGGCATCTGATTTTTAATTTTCATGGTTATATGTTTCCTTGATTTTGAATTTGTGCGGTCTTATTTGTTTTTGTGTTTCAAAAATGTTTTTTTAAAAAAATTGAATTTAATTTTTTTTACTTCAAATTAATATTTTTTAGTGTTTTCATATCATTTTGATGCACTGATGTCAAAAATAATTTTTTAAAATAAAAAAAATATTATTTTAATACATTTCTGAGTAAAAAATACTTTAAAAAATAATCATAAATACATTCTCAAACACGTTTTCTGTTATGAATGGAATACTATTAGATATTGAGTCAGAGCATGGTGATTGCTTCTTTTTTGTATTTTTCTCTTTTAATTAGCACAATTCTTCTCTGATATTGGTTGTTCATATATACTATACGTTCATTTTACGTTGTACTTGAAACATGCTTCAAGAAATAAGAATTATTTCTCATGGACCAAGAGTAAGGGTAAGAAATTATTTTCTGCCTTCTTTCCCGGGTCCATGATAAAGATAGTTTATTAGATTTACCTTTATGACCCGACAGAAAACGTTTTAAAGATTTGTTTTTTTTTCAATTTTAACACATTTTTTAATAGTATTTATATTATTTATTTTTTTACATTATCTAATCACCATAAAAATACTAAGGTATAAAAATACTAAGGTATCTTATGGTTTACATGAAAAATAAAGCACCTTAATATATTTTTAATCGTTTTATAACAATTCAATGTCATAACTCAATTAGTTGCTTATGAAAAAAACCACGAGATTGTTGAGTCAAATCTTGCATTTTATATATTGTTTTTATTACAAAGAAGAGGCTAAAATACAAGATTTCTTGGAAGAGAAGGACCTACTGGTAATTAAACTCCATACTCAGTGGCTATATATATTATATATAAGTCCCACCCAAGCCCATTTATAAACCTTCTTTTCTTTCTCTGCCAAACGTTAATTAGTTCTGATTCACTATGGCCAAAATCTTCGCAAGTGCTACTAGTTCCTTCATTTTTCTCTTCAACGTTATTCTCTTCTCCTTGACCCTTGCTGCAGCAAAACCTGAAGGTTTCTCAAGAAACTTATCTCCAAAAACCCTAGGCCTCAAGCGAGAGAAACTAAGCCACCTCCACTTCTACTTCCATGACATAGTCAGTGGAAGCAACCCCACTGCTGTTCCAGTTGCCCGAGCAGCCATGACTAATAATTCTTTCTCATCATTTGGACTGGTCACAATGATGGATGACCCTTTGACGGTGAAGCCCGAGATCAGCTCCAAGCTTGTAGGAAGAGCACAGGGGATTTATGCATCTGCATCACAAAGTGAACTTAGTTTTTTGATGGCATTAAACTTTGTTTTCACGGAAGGGAAGTATAATGGTAGCACCCTTAGCATTCTGGGGCGAAACAGTGTGCTTTCTGGCATTAGAGAGATGCCAGTTGTTGGTGGGAGTGGGCTTTTCAGGTTTGCGAGAGGCTATGCTCAGGCAAAAACTCATGACCTTGACTTCAAAACTGGTGATGCTATTGTGGAGTATAATGTTTATGTCTTCCATTATTGAGTTGTTCTTGGGTGATTTTCTATTTTCAAGAAAAAAACTGCGCTGCTGTAATTTGCTGAATACATCATACGCTCCTTGGTTGCACAGTGCTTTATTAATTAATAAATTAAGTTGTTGAAAAATTAATTGCCCATGTCTTGATGGGCCAAGATATCTGTAAATAGAATGAAGCTGCCATACCGCTGACACTTCTTTTCCCTTTGGTCCCCCGTCTACACTGCTTTCATTTTTTCAAGGTGTTCTACGCATAAAATCCCACTCGTCGGGTCTCGAATATTTAATTAGGCAACAATGATGTTGATTTTATGAGCTTATACATAGCCGTGTCAGTGTGGTTTTCTTTATAAGTAGATCCTTTCCAAGTGACAGTGACTAAAATATAAAATCACTAGCCAGCTTTGTTGTTTTCTTCCTTCTTTTTGATGGAATATTCGAGCTAACTAATGACACTGGAAAATAATGGCCAAAAGTAATAGCCAATATACCAAATTAATCGCATTGAAGGGGAGGAGTAGGGCAGTTTAGCCCTAAATGAAAGATGCCTTTAACTGATATTACTGTACTACTGGTCCTGGAAATCGCTAAAACACTGGCCTCGAAGGACATGCTTTAGTGTCCATGAAGTAATTGCAAGATGGGTTTCGTTGCTGTACTTTCACCTAGCTAGTGTTAGCATATTTTAGAAGATAATTATTACCTCAAAGGATTCCTTTTAATCCATTCTTATCAAAATAAAAATATCTGTAATCCCTTTCTTAGTACCTAGCTATCCATCTTCTGCTTACAAACATAGTGAAGAAGTTATTGATGATGAAGTATGGATCCACGTACGTTATGGTGATTTTTTTTTTTACCTTTTTTAAGAAAAAAATCACGTTGTGCTTAAATTAATTAAACTAAAGAGCGTGTGGAACGTGGAATATTAAACAAATTATCAAGGCTAATTAAAGTATAAATAAAAGACAAGAAAAAAAACGAAACAGACAACCAGAATCACACCTTGATGAAAATCTGCCCTTCAGATTATAATAATGACACTTCGTTTCATGCGGAGCGGTCACACTCAAGATTTGGCTCTGAGACCTTGATTTATGTGGTGAAGGATTTTGCATATTTACATGGTGAAAATGGCAAAGGCGATAGTGCATTCCATTCCTTTCACGCAGAAGAATTCAAGACTGAATATGAAGGTGGAGACTCGGAATTAAATCCCTTTCTTAGAGGAGGAGGAGGGTTCAAAAAAACACAAAGAGGGTTAAAAAAACCTAACGCAAGTGAGGATCCTACAAGAAGCAAGTCAAGATTTGATTCAGTTATATAGCCTAAGAGATACTATTATAGACCAATAAAAAGTCTAATCTCAAAATAAAATTTTTAACAACTTAAAATTACAATAATAAAAGATTGAAATCAAGTTGTCTTTTTTTCTTTCTATGAGGTTATTTTAGTTTCAAAATTCAGGTCATGAGTTTGATGGATTGACTTGAGTCATTTTTTATGTTCGTTTCTAGATTGATTTCTTTTTTTAATCTCATCATTTAATATTATGCTGATTAAGAATTAGATTTTGTAATTTGTTTCAATTTTCTTTCTATGAAGTTATCTTGGTCTTATGACATAGGTCACAAGTTTGACAGGTTAACTTGAGTCGCTTTTTTTAGTTGATTTTGTTTTATTTCATCTTTTAATATTGGGTTGATTGTGAATAAAGTTTTATAATTTATTTTGATTTGATTTGTTTTCTATAAAGTTATCGTAGTCTCATAACCCGGGTCATATTTTTAACATATTAACCCGAGTTAACTCGTGTCAATTAATTATGTTGTTATTTTAATATTAAAAGTAGATGTTATTTTGGAAAAAAAAATGAGTCAAAATATGTTTTAAAGATCATCTAGGTTGCTTTTGAACCCGTAAAATTAACTGGATCACATCAAATCAAACCTCATATAGTTTTTTTTTCAAAAAGAAAATAACATCTGAATTTTCTTTTAGTTTCAAGAAAAAAATTTAATTAATTTGAAGCGTAGCGCATATTATACTACATGTGAAGTTGGTCCATAAGCCGTAGTGAAAAGAATTTTCCATTTTTATTACTTGTCTTGTATGGTAAGTGCATATTTCAAGCTCGGTTCTCGACAATTACCCCATAAGATGCCAATAATAATTGTATATATTGTTTTTTCTTAATAAGAAAATAGAATATTCATTTTTTTTTAATATGAAGTTTTGATTTAAAAAAAAACAAGAAAAAAAAGTATATTTACTTAAGTTTTATTTGCTTATCAAATGTTTAGAGTTTCTTAAACCTAATATTTTATTGACTCGATGCCTAATCCAAACTGGATTTTAGAAAAATTAAATTAAAATTAAACTTAAATCATTTGATTTAGTTGATCAATCTATTAACTTTTTGAACCCATCAAAATTCTATTTAATTGAAAAAATTCTTTAAATTGAAATTGCTTTAACTATGGATACCGAGCTATAAGCCACTTTATCCCATCAAACTCAGTACGAGTACGCACATGCCCAAAGAGAAACACTCACATTTCTGCATTATTAGACCCAACTCAATCACAAACCTCGAACCAGATACAGGCCCAAAAAACCCAATACCCACAAACACAAACCGTAGTCCAAAACCACCTATAAATTGCCATCTAGGGTTTAAATTCCTTCTTTACACCCTACCTCCGCCAGCCCCCTCTCTCACAAACACAAAATGCCGGCTGGTCACGGTCTCCGGTCTCGCACAAGAGATCTCTTTGCTCGTCCCTTCAGAAAGAAGGGTTACATTCCATTGACAACCTACCTCAGAACCTACAAGATTGGAGACAATGTAGACATCAAGGTTAACGGCGCTGTCCACAAGGGTATGCCTCACAAGTTCTACCATGGACGTACTGGACGTGTCTGGAATGTCACCAAACGCGCCATCGGCGTCGAGATCAACAAGCAGGTATATTAATCTCCTTATATCCTTAACTGTATCTTAGGTTTTTGGTAAGAGTTTTCTAGTGCACTTTATGTGTTTGGTGATTTGTTTGTGTGAAAATGATAGGCTTTTACTTATAGGTTCGATATGTATAGACAGTTTGCTTCGTGGTTGACGTGGGTTTCTTTTTTATATCTAAAAGATGCTGTGAGGGTATCTATTTGTGATTTTGTTTTTGTTATTGATGAATTTGAGGTTGTCTTATATGGTTTTTTTTTTTACTTTGTTTGAAGATTTGAGCTTATTTTCATAACCAGTAATTTTGAAGCTGAAGTAACTAGCTGGGTTGGTTTTACTTTTTTGGTTTAATTACTGCTTAGACATCTTTGCTTGTGCTTAGCTTTTGAACTGTTTAATTTAGCCATTTTGTATGAGATTGAGGTAACCAACCTGCCACGCCCACCATACGTGGACTATGCTCTTTTGCTTCCCTGTCCGTGAAGGTGGATCAAAGAAGGGTCCAAACCGAGCTCACACCTCCTTCATTGTCGTTGGTCCTTTCTTTCGTCATGGTCCTTTTTTTATTAAATCTTTTCTTTTGATTTGTTTCTGCTGAATATTCAAATGAGCCCCTGTATCATTGGTTGCATGACATGGGTGTTCTCTTTTTAGCTTGAACTGTAGACGGCCTTATTTAAGTATTCATGGAAAAGGAGCGTGAAGATTGTATCTTTGTTTAATAGGTTTTTACTGAATTTCCATCTGACATTATTACACACCATTGCTCAGCGTGGCCTCATATTTTGTGCTTTGCATATCACCGTAATGGATTGACCTGCCTGTTTGTTTCTGAGATGGTTGCTTGTGTTGTTTTAGTGATTGATGCTTTTTACTGTTTACTATAATTTGAGCAATGGAAGGCTTCCATGTTAATCCCTTTCATTTTTACAGGTGGGTAACAGAATCATTAGGAAGAGGATCCATGTTAGAGTGGAGCATTTGCTGCCTTCAAGGTGCACTGAGGAATTTTGTCTCAGGAAGAAGAAGAATGATCAACTGAAGGCCGAGGCTAAGGCCAGAGGTGAGGTTATCAGCACAAAGAGGCAGCCACAGGGTCCTAAACCTGGTTTCATGGTGGAAGGTGCGACATTGGAAACTGTTACACCCATTCCATATGATGTTGTTAATGATCTCAAGGGCGGTTACTAGGTCCCCTCTCAACTTTTTGTCGTGCAGTTTGGTTTGTGTCTCCAATTTTTGTGGACTGGGGCGAGTCATTGGTATTTTCAGTTTCAGTTGACATTTCACTGTTAGAGATCAGCAAGATTATAATATACTTGTGGGAATTTGGAATTCATTTAAAGTAGTTTTCGAATTAAATGTTTTCCCTGCACTTTTGCGTTTCATTTTCCTGCTCGTTAGGGTGGCTTGTTTTGAAGAAGCATCGGTTGCCTTTTCAAAATATTCCTGATAATTCAAGTATTGAATGTTTACCAGTTAAGCCACCCACTTTTTTCTTTGCCTTCGCGACATCAACTTGTTATTTTACTGTCGACAGCTGATAGGCAAGTTCTTGGCACACTGTCTACATTGTATTAAAATAATAATTTTTTATTTTTTAAAAATTATTTTTTATATTAGTATATTAAAATATCTGAAAATATATATAAAAAAATTAAATTTTTATGAAAATGGATTGCACTGCATTCCCAAATGTTAATATTAAACTGACGGGTCAAGGATTTTAGTTTCTAAGCTCCTTATGCGTTAATGTATGATTAATGTTCACAGCTAGTTTTTCGGCAATGCATTTGCTCGTGCTTTGTTTTCTTCTGTTTTGGCTTTCACCGTGCGTTGGGACTTGGTGGCAACTATTTTTCATTTATCACGCAAAACTGGATAGAGGAAAGGCATGGCAGTCCCCTTTTTTCGTTTTTAAGCTGGCTAAATTCCAGTAGTAGTTTGTGCCAGTAAATCGAAATTCATTTGCGAAAAAATTATCCATGTTAAAGAAAATCTGCGAGTTAGAAATTAGGAATGCATAAAATTGTTACATAATAAGCAGCAGTCAGCGAGTTAATTGTAGTTCTTTTGACACATCTGTTGAATAAAACTTTGACACATCTCTGTATCCGTGGCATGCTTGCCTCTTTTGTTATTTGTTGTCATCTTTAGAAGCCCCCTCTCTCTCTCTCTCTGGAAAAGATTAAAAAAGACGGTCTCTTCAAAGAAAAGAATATGTACCTTACAGCAAGCCTGTCACGAGCACTACAGAAGTGACTTGGGGATCTAAGACAAATTATTCTCTCGAAGAAAATATTCACTAGCTAGTGATTTGAAATGATTTGAAGTTTTGAACCCTTTATTCATGTTGAAAGAATCTTACCATACAATCAAGACATTAAGCTTGAGGACCCCCCCTCTCTTCCCAACCAAGAAGAAGCTGAGTCTACAAGATCAAGCTGAAGCTGATGCTGAAAGATGAGGATATCCTATGCACTCTTCTCTCTTCTCTCCTGCTAGTCTCAGGTTATTCTCTCCCCTCTCTTCCAACCAAGAAGAAGCTGAGTCTACAAGATCAAGCTGAAGCCTGAACGATGAGGATATCCTATGCATTCTTCTCTCTCCTGCTCCTGCTAGTCTCAGGTTATTCTCTTATCACCCTACAAATAATTAATCATTTCACATATGTTCTACCATTACATTGTGTGTGAGTTTGGCAGATTACCAGTTAAAGCAGAAATAGATGTTAAAATCAACAAATCATGTTAACATGCCATAAACTGCTGGAGTCTGGACCTATGGCATTTGGGAGGTTAGGCATTCATGCTTCTTTGTTCCACTCAAATTTTTTTCTTTTCATATTGGCAGCTGAGTTTAGCCATGCCAGGGCAATCCATGGGGCCAGTGCGGCGAGGATTCCAGAGCACACGTGCCACAAGCTGCTAAGCATGAACAGATGTGACTTGCAGAAATGTAACCAAGAGTGTTCCCAGGAACCTCTAGGGGTAGGAGAGTGTAGGAATGCCAACTGTTCTTGCACATATTATTGCAAGCAACCTCCAATGTAATGCATTCCCATACTGCTGTGTCACAATGCCGGAGTTTGTATTCAGGCACGTACATAATACACATTTAGATCTAGGGCATCGTCATGATGGCATAAGATGAGTCTTCACTCATATGTAAAGGGATGCAGTATTTTGGTACAAAATCAGCGAAATGTTTTTTGATTTTGCTCTTCCTATCATTCACTGCCATCTATAGGTGTTGTCTTACACAAAGCTACAATAATTGGCTCGAAAGACAGCCTGCAGAATGACTTGGGTTAAAATCAAGCCGTGACTGTCATGTGATTTGTCTTTTTAATCATGTCTCCCCTCTCTCTCCCTCTCTCTCATAAAATGTAACCAAATTAATGAAGAAACAAGATACATCAAGGGCAATAATAGAAGCACACGTAACCATCTAGGTGGTGGTCCAGTAGTAAGAGTTTGGAACCAAGAGGTTTGCTTCCTCTGTGGTCTTAGGTTCAAACCCTGTAGTTGCTTATATAATGGCCACTGAAGGTTTACATGGTCGTTAGCTTCAGGGCCCGTGGGATTAATCGAGGTGCGCGCAAGCTGGCCCGGACACCCACATTAAACTAAAAAAAAAATAATAGAAGCACACACTATGAAGCTTAGGATCCATGTGTGCCCATTGCCAATGGCCATTGAATTTTTCCGAGCACTCTGCATAACAAGCCTTGAGAATGCAATTGGAGGGGTTCAACTCGATTTCACATATAGTACCTTCATAAATGTTTAGTTGTGATGCTATTAACCAAACTGATAAATGTTTAGGTAGGAATTCTAGATACTATACAATTATGACGACTTTTCTATATATATTTTTAGTATTCATTATCTATTATTCAAGAACTCAATCTATGATTAAATGATCCATTATCAATTTCTATCATTAGATGTAGATTATCAGATGTAGATTATCACATAATGAAATTAGTGGATAAATATGCATGTCTTTTATTATGTTGTTTCCATTTTTCTATTTGTTGTGTTGCATATTTGTTGTCATATATGTCAAGAACTCAGCTTAGGATCGGATGGTATATTCTCAACTTCTATCCTTGGATGTTAATTACCGAATATTTACATTGATGACTATACTTTTATATCAGGTCCAACGTTGACTTTTGTCAAAGTGGGGATTGTGTCTTTTTTTGACCCAAACCAATACAACTTTTTAGTTTAAGTTTAAAATAAAAACATTATGTTTATGCAATCCCCAGGTATAATGAACATATTTCATTTTAAAACAAATAACAATGCAACTTATCTTATGTATAATAAATAGAGTGATCATATCTTTCATATTATATAATCAACCTCTTACTTAAAACATCTGAAGACCAGTTAGGATTTCGAGTAATCATAAGACTAGATGAGGAGTTTTTTTATTATTATTATTTCACACCTTTTAACTCATAATTCACTAAGATATCCCATGTGACATATAATATTTCTAATTAGTACACACAAAAACTAACCTCGGTGTTCGCGATTCGTTACGAGGCTGGACTATTGTTTTTGCATAAAAATGATTATTAGCTACTACAAGCGTGTTTAGAAAAAAAAAAATATATATAATACTCATGTTATAGGCTCGAGTGGATTGAATAAGCTGACTTTATTTCAACTAGACAAAACAAAAACAAAGTAAATGGATTAAATTTTTTTTTTAAAAGTGATTTAGGATAACATGGGAAAAAATATTTTTTTCAAAAAAGAACAAACATTGTATCTCAATTCATGGCTCATGAAATTTTTTATTTTCAATGCTATTTTTAGTTGTTTTACTGTGAAATTAAAATGAAAAAAATATATATTTTTTATTATTCAATTTAGTACTAACAAATAAGTTCGTGAAATTGAGTGTTAAGTTTTTTAGATGGAGAAGCAATATATATCACACACATAATTATGATATAAACATATCGATAAATTACTTTACAAACATTCATGGTCACTTAAAATGAAAAAAAAAAAAACAAATGTTAATGCTCAACCCAATAAATCAAAATTTCATAAATATCAAGTAATGAGATTTAATAAAATATATAGACAGTCAAGTCAGATTAAATGTAATCAATGTTACGAGGAAAGTAATGAGAATTCTAAGCGAATTGCCTAGCTAGAAGTTGGTTTACGATTTCGGGGAAAGGTTGACCTTCGAAGAAATTTTGTTTAAATTCTGAAAAAAGGAAAGAAATTCTTGTGTTGCTGCCTTGTTGTGAAAACTAGAGATTTCTCGGCCTGAGATGTTGGTATACCTGTAAAAGCAAGATTAGACCAGACTGGAAATTGATTTCTGGTCACCTCTCCAACAATTAAGTCAGTTCTCTTTCTTAAGAGTATCTTCTTTTATTATTATTATTATTATTATTATATCTTTTATGCGTGCGTGTATTATCCTTTTTTCCTTTTATACTTGCCTCTTTCTCTTATTCCTTGTTCTCCAAGTATGCTCTCAAACGGAGAGAGGGTATTATTGTCTTTTTCAAAGATGGGATACACCTATACCGACCAAGACTGCACTTTCTCTCCTTCATCTCAGTAGGGAACAATAGCAGCAACAAAAAAAAACTAGTAGAAGAAAAATTAGATCTGAAAAGAGAGAGAAATTAAGCATTGTTAAGTGTTTCTTTTCGTCGCAGGTGATGGTGGTCCTTACCGTCAGCATAGAAAAAAAGAAAAGAAGTGATCTTTCAGATTCTTTGATTTCCTGGTTCCTGGGAGGCGGTATATAGAATTCACGGCCAATAGTGATGGGATGCGTGTATACACATATCACCACTATTCCTTCGCTTCCTAATCATCTAGCACTATTCTAGATTCCCAACAACTTTTCCAGAATATTTTTAATCTTCGAAAGGTTTATTTTATAATTTTTAGATGTTTAATGTGTTTATTTAAATTATTGTTAGAATTTCAATTTTTAGTGGTTTGTAAACATGTGTAAATTGATAGGTGTGTAAGTAAAATATAATAATAAAAAAATGTGTATGTATTTTTATTTTCTTACATGTTTTTTTACTTGTCTTGGTTTTTTATTCATTTTTAATTGATTTAAGTGATGAGTTAGATGAATCTCAATTAACCCATCGAGTTGAAATTTTATATAAAAAAGAAATAAATAACTAAATAATTTATAGGCTGGATTAACAACCAATAAAATAAAGATAAATTTATACACATCATGACTTGTCCAGTCACTCTTTTATGCACCCGTCATGTTATTAGTAACTCTGTTCATGAATGAGATAGTAAACTACTTATTTATTATTGTTCAACATTATAAATACATAACACATGAATTAAATTAGTAAACTAGAGTTGCATAAAAATTTTAGTTAAACATTATAAATACATATTGCATGATTGTGCATGTATGGTCACTTCTTCTTTTTTCCCTCTTTGTTATAGAAATTATGAAGAAAATATATATAAAACATAATATAATTAGGCTTAATCATTGTTGTAAAACTCAGCTTGACCTGACAAGTCAACTAAATGATTACTTACCCAAGATATGACCCGAGTTTTGTGTCGAACTAGGTAGGATTTGATTAGGTTAAACCTAGCTAACTCATATAGTTAACATGCAACCCAATTTATTATTTTCAAAAAAAAATCTAAATTTATATTTTTTTATTTTTTTTATATAAAATCTCGAAACCATATTTTTTTAAAAAAATTAATTTGAATTTACATGAAATAACATGTCCAACTCATTATCCTGTTTTTGGGCCGAGGCATATACTGGTTGAGGTTTTATATCTATGGTTTTAATATACATTTACTAACCAGTGCTGCCCACATATTAAACATATTAAGCCATGTCAACACTTAACCTCTTAGATTGGATAAAGTTTCTATTAATTTTTGGCCGCCCATGATGGAAAGGGATATTTAGACGGGACATGTACACACAAACACACACATATAAACTTTTTTACTGCCATGTTTATATATAATTAATTGATGCATATCTTAGATAATAAATATATTGAGATTATTTTCTAGCAATAATAAGATTTTAAAGAAGCATTTTCAAGAAAAAGGAAACACACACAGGAAGCAATTCAGTCGACAACGCAGGTCTGGTGCTTTAGGGCTACCTATCACGAGTACATTATTCGTTTCAGTGAAAACGTAGAACTTGTTAGATTAACAATTAGCAGTTCCAGAAGCAATAGCAAGCATATCGAGTCATCTCAGCATTGGAAATGCATTTCCCATTTCCCCCCTTGTTCATGTACTTCTCGTAGCACTTCTTGCCGCAATCAAGGAGTGTGCAACCTTTTTTATACAGAATCTCTTCACATCTTCTCTGTTCTGTCTCCTTTCCAGGCACCACTGTTGCATTCACAGTAGGCGCCATTGTTGTAACTGCAAGAAATACATCAGCCCCAGGAATGATTACATTAATTCTCTATTGGCAGGAATAGTACTCTGAAGTTCTTTCTGGAAAAGTAAATCCTAGGGTTATGAAGAAATATGGGCCGATTTACGTTTATCAAAAGAGATTTGCAAACAAACCCCTCACCTAATCTTTTTTGTTCTTTTCTCTTTCTGGACAATTTGTCCTGTTTGAGCTGGTTTGATTCGTAAAAGTTCTTTCATTTATAAGCAAAAAAAAACTATTTTTAATTTCTATTAGTTCTCTATATGTCCCAGAAAGAAAGGAAAACTTTTTAAGGGCAATAAGATATAACTGAGGAATCTTAAATTATATTGGTAGAAATGGAATATTGTCAAATCCATAAGAGAAAAAATATGGTTTGCCCTAGAATTTCCTAGAAAATATACAATTATAAAGGATGACTGAACACACCTGAGAAAATGAGGACAAGGATGAAGAAAAGGGTGAAAGAAATCTTAGCCATGATCATAAGCAAGGTTCTACACACTAGAAGTCTTTATGTTCTTGATCAAGAAAGTGTGAACACACCTCGTTGGATAGGGATTTGTATAGGGTTAGAATGAGGATTTATAACGTGCATTCATTAATAAAAAATGCAAGGCAAAAGAAAGGTGGCATAGGTGTTGCTGATATTTTTTCTGTAATTAAAACCCATATTTTTCTATATCTATCATAGTATCCATATATTTACCAGATTTGGGGTGAACTTCCGCAAATGACTAAGGTGGCATGGGTGTTGCAAACTTTTTTTTTTCTGTAATTAAAACCCATTTTCTATATATATATATATATATATATATATATATCATAATATCCAAATTTGGGGTGAACTTCCGGAAATGAAAAAATTGAAAATACTTTTATATGAATAAGAAGAATCACATAACCAATGTAATAAGAGAAATTATTAAGTAGATTTAATTAACTAACTCGTTAATAAAACCTAATCAGTCTTGGAAAAACATTGTACACACATGTTCATTGGAACAATATAATAACATCTATTCCCTTCACACCTAAAATATTAAATTGGTTATTGGAGGTAATGATATCAATTAACAAGGTATATTAGTCATAACTAAATTGATTGATAATAAATAAAAAAAAATCATTTCAAAAGTATAATGAAACATCCAAAATGCTTTTGAAAGGAAATATTTTCACAATGTTTTTTTAATATTATCAAGTTAGTTGAGAGATAATTTAGTATTTTTCATAAATATAGAAAATTATATATAAAAAAAAAAATTAAATCAATCTTGGAAAAACATTGTACACCATACTCATTTACATTGTTCACTAGAATAATATAATGATATCTTTTCCCTTCACACCTAAAAATATTAAATTGGCAATGGAAGGCAATGATGTCAGTTAACAAGGCGCATTAGTCATTGCTAAATTGATCGATGAATTTTTTTTTTTTTTATCATTTCAAAAGCATAATGAAACATCCAAAGTGCCTTTGAAAGCAAATATTTTAAGACCGGTGTCCTAGGTTTTTTTATATTTTCACAATGTTTTTTTTTATTATTATCAAGTTAGTTGAGGGGTAATTTTGTATTTTTTTATAAATATAGAAAATTAAAAAAAACAAAGACAAAAAGTACAATGAAATAACCAAAATACCGTTGGAAGTTAAAAAAGAAAAATTAAAATTGGCCTCAAGGGAATATTTCACATTTTGACAGTGTTTTTTTCCTTATTTTCAGGTCAACAGAGAGGCAATTTGATAATTGTATAAATATTGAAAAAACAAAACAAAACATGGTTGGCTCATGCTACCTAGTAAGAGGTGTTTGCGCCTTTCAAGTAGCGCTTGTGGTGCCTCCCGGTAGCCAAATACCCCTACTATATGATATTGGAAATTTCATTGTTTCCTCTTCCTTTTAGAGCGATGCATGTGGTCGGTGGTGGCATTGTTTGTCGTCGTCGACACTTTATTTTTTCCTTTTTTTCCCCTTTTTTCTTTCCCATCCCCTTGAAATTTATGTTGGCCATGCATAATTTCATAGTTGTCATCTGATTTATGAGGATTTTTATTTTGGTCCTTCTTCCCTTGATTTATAATTTTTATTTTTAGCCCTTTTATAAAACTTTGATTTTTTTTCAACTTTATCCTCCAATCCCAATTTGTGATATGTTTTTTTTTTCAATTTGGTTCTCATTCTTTTAATTGTTTTTTTGGGCCTTTGGTCAAATTGATTTTTCTTTTCAATCTCATTGTTTAATCAAAAAATTATTTGTATTTTGTATTTCAATTTTGATCCTTATTCTTTTAATTGTTATGCTTTGTTTTTAATCCTTTTGTATAGTTGAAACTTTTTTTTTTTCATTTTCATCCTTCAATATTTAATTTATTAGGAATTAAGTTTCTTGACTTTCCAAGTAGGGCACTTTCAATCTAATAACTCAGGTCATGAGTTTGAAAAGTTCACACAAGTTGAAACTGGTCTTATTTTTTTATAAATAAAAAAGCTTTCCGATTTTCTTTGTTTTCTTTTCTATCAAGTTATCCCCTTCTTATGACCTGGACTACGGGCTTGATGGGATGACCTAACTTGGCTCAACTCTAATTAAAGAGGTTGTAGGTTTGTCATGCTAACTCGGGTTAACTCGACCTATTTTTTTTTTATGCTTTTTTTATTGAACTTCATCCTTCCTTATTTAATGGGCTGAAAATTAAGCTACATCATTTATCCTTGTTTGGAAAAATATTTTTTTTCTAGGTTATCATGAGCGCTTTTATTTAATTTGGTTCATCTGTTATTATTGCCTATTTTTTTATCATCTAATGAAAATGAAATCAACTTATTTGATCCAGTCGGTTCTATGACCTAAGTCATAGGAAAACAAATTGGTCCCGACATAACACGGGTCTACAACTAGTTTATATACTAAATTAATAAATACATAATACATAATGTTTTTTCATGATCCATTAATTGTTATTGTTGCACCTTGGTGGACGTCGTGGCGGAGGTAAATATGTATATCGTGGAAAATTAGGAGTCGACACCTAGTAATTAGAGGAAACTAGGGATCCTAAAATGTTCACGGGTTCCAAAGATTCCTGTAAGGGGTTACTTATGCTTAAGAGAAGAACGATGTTGCTCTTATAACATCCTTTCTTATGAAAGGCTACCTTTACTTATGTGCTTTCTTCTAAATTTATCTTTTTGATTGCCATTGATTATCCTAATTCTTTTTAGCCCTTTCTTTAATTTTTATTTTTTGCTTATTTATTTTTTAAAAACTTTGACATTGGTCCCTCTAAAAAGACGTGTAGAAAATGGCGTCTATCCCTTAAAAAGAAAGTTGCGTCGAAGTTGTCAAAAACAGGCATTGGACCCATATCGATGATGATAATTGAGCTATTGAAACTTGGATATGTCGGTCCAATGGGCTTTTTTATTTTGTCCAAATCTTGATGGACATAATAAACTTGTTATTAAGTCTAAATATACATGCATAAACATTATACATAAACAATTATGGTATATTTTTTAGATTTGGGAGAGTGAATTTTACCTAACCCCTAGTCACTGCTTTCTGAAAGGTTGAAAGATTAGGCACAAGGAAGGTAATATTATTTTATTTAAGGCCAATAATTATGATATTTTGCTTGGATTTGGGGGAGAAAATAAGGTTAAATCTGGATCTGTCTAAGAAAGGAAAAATTAGGTTTATGATATGGAAAAGATGTTGATTGAGTGTGTGTCTTTGGCTCGAGATCTTAAGTGGATTCGAAGGATTAAATCATTATTTAAGGTTGTTAAACTCGCGAATTGACTCGTAAAATCATGCGATTTTACGAGTCAATACATGCTTAACGTGCAAAATCGCTTTAAAAACTCGAAAATGGGTAAAATTGGGTTAAAATCAGGTAAAATCGAGTGAAATCACAAGTTTAGAACCGGTTTTATGATTTCAACAAAAAAAAAAAAACATATAAAGCCTTCCAGCCCTCCATATCAGTATTAGCTACACAGTACACACCACATACAACATTTGCCCTAATCTCTTTCTCTCAATCTCAGACTCTCAAGCTCTCAACCATTAATGATTCAACAATTAACCAACCATAGTGAGATCGTTGGCTTCCTCTTCATCAGCAGCACTTTTCTTTTTTTCTCGTCATCAACACTTCAACAGCTTTCTCTTCAGTCTTCACTCTTCGTCAACAACGTTTTCCTTTTTTTCCCATCATCAACGACATTCTTTTCAGCCTTCACTGAATCACTATTCATCAACAAGTAATACTTAATTGCTTATATTGAATTTTTCGTCTTTGGAAAGGGATTTTTAGCCCTGGTTGTTCTTTGTCCCATTCCTTGCTTTCTCCTTCTTTTCTCTCCTTACTTGAGTGTGTGACACAGAGATGGTCACCAATCATCATGGAAAATTACTTTTAATTGCTTGAGTTTGATCCTTTGTTGAGTTCGTTCCAGTAATTCTACTTCTTTGCAAGTCTTTTCCTTTGTTAATTGTTCCAGTAATTCTACTTCGTTCCACTAAAAACCTGGGCTAATTTAAATCAATTAAAATTTCAGAAGTTGATAGAGTTGCTATAGATCGTGACGTTGTTCTTGGTTTAGGGTATTTGAAAATTTGCTTTGGTGATTTTTTTAGGAGAAGGTGTTACTTAATTTATAGATTGTGGATTGTGGAATATAAATTATGAGAGAACAGAGAGTGTAAGAACAGAGAAGTAATGTAATTTTTCCTTTTTCAAATCATCAAGCAAAACTTAAATTTGCAGAAGACAATAAATTCTAGGTTTTTTCTGTGTTCTCTTTAATTTACACTCCTTATTAAGTTCTAGGTTAAGTCTGGTCAATATGTTCTTGGCTTGAATTAGGTAATGAATTCACCAACCATGTTGGCCTGACCTCCACAAAGAATTATATGCATGTGAAGCACTTGCCTCTCTACTACTGGCAAAAATATTTGGTGTATAATATTATAAATTAATTGCCCCTCTAATTTCAGCTAGTTAATATTAAAGCTTTTTCGTATACCAGCATGCATAAACATAAAAGCATCTTTCATTCGTTGAGTTTCGAAGGATCATATTGAATATTTAAGAAGTTACAATAGACCCTCATTGATTACCTTTGTTTATGGGCCAAACATTTTCTTAAGGTGGCATTTGATACTCCATATTTAAGTTGTTATGGAATAGCTTTACATTTCTTTTTTCTTCTTTGTTGCATTTGGTCACAGGATTTTTCTTAGTAATCAAACATTTAGATAAGCATTTTTTGACAATAACTGACAGGCTATTTGCCATCAGCCAACTCTATTTTGTCTAGCTATGCAGCAGAAGCATTATTATATAATTATAGCCTTTTTTCCTTAATTTGATAGTCTTGTTTTTTATATAACGTCGATGATGCCATTCCCAATCATCTTTGATAATTGCATATACAGTCTCTGTGAGCTTTATAAAGAGCATGCAAGAATTTCTCTCTTTCTTTTTTGGCTGGTTTCCTTGCGATATTTACAGTGTGCTGATATGCAATTTGATATAGTCATAATTTTATTGACTATTTATTGATGATGCTTCCAAAATAAAATATGTTTATACAATATCTAAGATGTGTTTGTATTGATTATGATTTGGATCTAATAATCCTGTTTGAATTGATTATAGGGCTGATTTAAATTGATTCTTGAATTATTGAACACATGGCATCTAGAAAAAATTCCTCTAGTAATAGGCTTGATGTGGGATGGCAATATGGTATAGATATTAATAAGAATTCAAGAAGTTTTGAGTTAAATAATATTGACAATATTGGTGTTAATATTAGTAGTAGCACTAATATTCACAATATTAGCGTTGGTACTAATAGTGATACTAATAATCCTCCAGAAGGTAATGATATTGATGAATGTTTGAGGAATACTGAGGAAGATGAAGGAAGCTAGTTTTAGTTTACATGACACACCAACAAATTATTTATTTTAAGTTTGGTAATTGTTAGTTAATGAAAATTTATGGACATGAGTGATTGTATTGTATTTTTAAGTTACTTAAACTATGTATTTATTTTTATTTAAACCATGTATTTTTAGGTGTTTGAACTATGTATGAATTTTTATTTGAATCATATATTTTAAAGTACTTGAATTATGTATGAGAAAAAACTTTCCTTACGATTTTACAATCTGAGTTTATATTGTATTTTTTGTATCGTGTCAAAAATGCATTTTTGACACCCTTGATCATTATATTTTATGCCATAATTACAGTTTGCATGTTGGAGCACATGTTTCTTGTGTTTTTGAGTGGTCAATAAAATCAATTAGGATCAAAAATTAAACCTGAAGATCAAGAGTCAATCGTTTCTCCGCCTAGAAAATCTCCAGATTACGAAACAAAACAGTGTCGTTTTCCTTGAATGTTCAACTTGTGTTGTTCCCCAATTTAAACAAAATGCACAATTTCATTTAATATAAAACAATGTCATTTTTGTTCCTTAATTAAAATTAGGTTTTCACCCAAACTTCAAATTTTGTCATCTCATTCCAGCGCCTTTTGCACTTCAGCACTTGATCCTTCTATTTTCCACCAATTTTCACCATTTTTCTCTTAATTGCTTTCAATTTTGCCCCTGATTGAATTACCATAGGCCCTCTGATTTTTCCATTGCTTTCATTTTAGTCCTTAGTTCTTTAATTCTTCATTTTAGGCTAATTTTGACTCTCAATTTCAACTTTCTCCTTTCTAAATTTGCTATTTATTTCAAAATCATCCTCAAATTTGTTTTCCAATTTCATCTATTTCCATTTGTTTTTATTTAATTTTTATATTAAATACGGTAATCATCATTTTGATTGCTGTTTTTTATCCTTTTCTTGATTTGTTCATTTTTTCAATTTTTTTCCCTCGGCATTTTATTTTATTTTTTTTATTTATTCAATTTTGATCATAATTCTTTTAAATGCTCTTTTTTAACCTTTTATATTATTATTTTTTTAATTTTATCCCTCAACATTTGATTTCACTTAGTTTTTTATCCAATTTTGATATTCATTCTTTTAATTGCTCTTTTTTTTTCCTTTTTGTAATTTGTTTTTTTTTCAATATTTTTTTTCATTTATTTTTTTATTCAATTTTGGTCCTCTTTCTTTATATTGTTCTTTTTTTTTGGTTATTTTGTTTTTTTTTTCAATGTTTTTTTTTTCAATTTCATTCTTTGAGATTAGGTTGTTGGGTCTTGAACTTTCTTATTTTTTTATGCTTTTTCTTTCTATAGGGTGATCATGGTTGGTGATTTGGCTAACCCGGGGTGGCTCAGGTTTATTTTCAATGTTTTTTTATTTAACTTTGATCCTTTTTTCTAGGTCATTTAAAAAAAAAATTAATCCTTATCTCATGTCATGGGAGGCAGGTTGGTAGAGGTAACCTGGGTTGATTTCTGTTGTTTTCTTTGACATTTCTTTTTTCATTTCATCCTTTGAAAACAAGTTATTGAGCCTTGAGTTTTATGGCTTTTTTGGCCTTCTATTCTATGGAATATCTCAATCTCATGTCACACATGTTCATCAAATTAACTCGGTTTAACTCAAGTTAAAATCGTCTTGACATCTTTTTTACATTAAAAAAAATTGGCTCGACCCTCGGGGTAGCAGGGGCAAAAAAAAATCTAGTAATACTTATAAAATAATACCAAGAGAAAAGTTAACCAAAAACAAAAAGAACTTGGAAACCAGCATAGTAGAGGAACTAGCCCGCTTTAAAAAACAATTGTTTAAAATTTTTTTCAATTAATTTTTGTATTTTTTAAAATTTCATCATTCTTTATTTTTTAAGTTTTTAATTGGTGGACAATTTCGAAAAAAAAAACAAATAACACGGTACTTCAAAGATAATACCAAGAGAAAAATTAACTAAACTAAAACCGAGGGAAATTCAACTCTTCATTGTTCATATAAATAATGAACTTTTTGAAACCTTTTTCTTTCTTTTAATTTTTTTTTTTATTATTGAATTTTTTTAATTCTATCCTTTAACATTCCATTGATTTTGAAATGCTATTTATAATTTATTTTGATTTGCTTTCTATTATGTTATTGTCATTTCAAACAAATATCCTAATATTTGATTGATGTTCTATTTTACAGGCATGTATTTTTGCTTAAACCTAATGGAATCAGTATCCGGGTGGAAAGTTTGGCAGGTTACGTCATGAAGCTAATTAATTTTGTGAGAATCTATTTTTGATATCATTAAGTAAAAAATAAATTAAAAAAATAAAGTTGTTAAACTCAGTGGAGTTCATGATCCGGGTTTCGGGTTTGGCAGGCTACGCCGTGAAGCTCAAGTCGATCCAATATGTCGTTGTCTCAATATTTAAAAACAAAAAAAAATGTCATCTTGAAAAGAAAATAAAGTCAAATCATGTTTTTTTACCAATCATTCAGTATTTTTTTAGGACCTGTCAAATCAACTAGATCTTATGCATTTCTCACATGGATTAATTTGAAACCTTAGCGATGCAACGAGTTGGTTCGTCTCAATATTCAAAAACAAAAACAAAAACAAAATGTCATCTTGAAAAAAAATTAAAATCAAATCATGTTTTTTTATCGATCATTTAATATTTTTAGGACATGTCAAAT
This sequence comes from Populus x sibirica, assembly GCA_019202695.1. NCBI lineage: Eukaryota > Viridiplantae > Streptophyta > Magnoliopsida > Malpighiales > Salicaceae > Populus > Populus x sibirica. Next base: position 823,384 of record JAGMVL010000423.1, read on the forward strand.
CAACTATATCCTGATGCAATTCTCACGTGGATTAATTTTAAACTTTAGCAATGCAAAGAGTTGGTTCGAAAGGTTTCAAGGCTAATTCAAGCTAATTCATTGAATCGATTTTAATAATAATATTAAATAATTCCATGAGACATGAATATTTTTTTCTTTTTCATATTCAAAAATGTTTTGACTCAACCTCCAGCGGAAGAGCACATGCCAATAAACTAATTAAAAATTAAAAATTCTGGATGCAAACTTTTATGGGGAGAAAATAGCTCTATTTGTCTGTACAAAATGGAGCAATTATCTAATTTGAATTTATATCTTTAATTTTGTCAATTTAATTTCTGAGATTGGATTTTTTTAATGTCATTTTATTTTATTTTTTCATCCAAACTTATATAAGATAACCTAATTTGGACATGATTTATCTCGATATAAAAAATACCCCTTACTTCAAATGAGACAAGTAGCTCATTTATCATTATATTTTAAAGGCTGTATCCGTTGAGCTTCTACATATATCATTATATATATATTATGTTCTTAATTTTTTTTTAAGATCTTTAACATCTTCTACCATCACATATTATTCAAACTAATAAAATTCTTGCATAATAACTATATATTATCTATAAATGTATTTTTTAAGAACCAAACAGTTCTCTCCTTTTATTGGTACTCACGGAATTTCATTCCTTTTAAGGATACCTTTCGTTTTACAGCTGCGAGTTATGAAGATTCTATATTATCCTTCAAATTTCCTCAATTCTCCACTGACTGGTTACATAACCACATTCTTTTTTCCTTGGAGAAACGGTGATTACCGAGCTCATCAAGGACTCAGGCACTTCTTCGGTGCGTTTTTTCCAGTTAAGGTGTCCGGCCGGTGACTCCATCTAATGAATACCAAAAGGAGAACAGTAGGATGCCCCAAATCTTTCTACTCCTGAAGCTGAAAACTTGTCATGTAGTCCGTGTGGTAAGAAACAAAAGCTGAAAACTAGAGAATTTTATTCCTTTCAGAAACCAGAGAAAAAGAAGGAACTGTGACAAAACGATCATTAAACCCAAAAACCTAAGGGGGCACATGCAATAGCATGCCACTAACCGCTTGCTTTGCCGGGAACTTATAAGTACAGGATAATGACAGACTATGCCACAGGGCATTCTATTAGCAACGAAAAAAGCAATTGAACGAGGCATAACTTTTCTATGAGACAAAGGTGACATGATACAAAGCAGATCATAGCAAGGATCCCCACTAGGAGACACCTAGAATAGAGCATGTTAACCATGATCTACGATTCTTACAATAGCTTAAATCGATCCATATCTGCAGGTCTTTGCCTTGGGATCTCTAATCCTGCCCACATCAACAGCAACTGATCAATCATTTAACCATCATTCAAAACAATAGCAAAACACAAATACACACACAGAAGAGAAGGTGCATTTAAATTCTCATTCTAGGACCAGCAGAAAAGAAATGCATTTTAACACGGTTTTTCAAAATCCAAAACCCCTATACTGTCCACATTGCGATTATTAGATGGTCCAGTATTTAAAACTCATCATACAAATCAGAAATTCTTTCAATCAAGCACTACACATCACAAAGGTAGTGGCTAAAATAAAGGCTCCAATTTTCAAACAGTCTAACACTTAATTTTGAATGAACCACCAATTCTCTTAAAGGTCACCCTGCTAGCATGGAAAGTAAACCGCCACATGTTTGATTTGCATAGCTCTTGACTAGGAGTTGTGAGTTGCAAGTCCAGGACTAGATAGTCCTTGACATATCTTTTATTATATCTGTTAGGAAAAATAACCATGCCCGAGTGCCCAAAAAGTATTGAGGATGTAAACACAGGCATTTCCTCTTCATGAGAAACTTCTTTTAATAAATTAAGCAACACAGTGATGTCCCAAAGGCTCAAGCTGGGACTGAGCAATCTCCTTGAATTTAGCTAAAAGGCAGTTGATGACCATTCACTTAGATACACCAATTTAAGGCAACTATTTCTGTCAAGCCCTTCCATAAAACACATATTGCAGGTTCTTATAATAGCATAGGCCTCAAGGAACCACAAGCTGACATCCATATCGCATGAAAAAACCAAAAACCATGGAAGAGAAAAATCCATAAAAACAGGTAGAAAGAAATTCAGCAACAAAACTCATATTTGCTACCTGTAGTGTCAACGTCTTGGTCTATTCTTGCAACGAAATTCAGCAAGAAGTGCTATATGATCTGAAGACCACTCTGGAGAAGGAAGGGCTGTGTCTTTCCTCAAGCTTTCCTCATCCAATAGTTCCAACAAAGACTCCACCATTAAAGAGTCCGCTGAGAGAAAAAAACAACTGTGAATCCCATTTTACTAAGCTTTGCATCAAACAAGGATCAAACTTCAAATAGCATGACCAAATTAGGATAGGAGTCAACAGCACGGCAAAAGATAAGAAAGAATAATGTGTTGCAAAGAAGTTAACCTGTGTAAAATATATAATCTAGGGCACCGATAAAGTCTCTAGTGCAATTTGTAAATAAGGGTTCATTTGTTGTAGCGTCCATTCTCCTCCTCTGCTGATCTGAACCAAGACCAACGCCCACTCTTGCAAAAGATGAGTATGCACTGACCTGCAATATTAATTGTATCACTACCAGCACAGCCCACAACAAGCAGAGCAGACATTACGAACCTTGCCTAAATCCCACCACCCCAGAAACAAGAGACAAGCCTTCCTCTTGGCCTTCTTTTTCAAATATAAAATATTAGCCAAAAGTTACCAGCATTTTGATTTCCCTAAAATCTCCAGAAAGAAATTTAATGCAAGCTATATACTGAGACCAGTCTCTTATCAGAGGACATATTACCAGCGGCAGCTGATGTGTAAGCTTGTTGTGAGGCCGTAAGATTCCAAGAGGGTCTACTACTAAATCCGGATGCAATGGATCCACCTTACCCATTGCAAGAAGAGAATGGGGAGCACTGCAACCAGGTTCAACAGTAACCTTAGTTATTGAATGTACCAAACATGCACAAGGCAAACGCATCATCTTCTATAAGTGATAAAACTGTTCATAACAGCAGACCAACCTTCCAGGAACTGAATTGAAATCTCCACACACCAACATAGGAATGTCAGCACTAGCAGCTATTTTCTCCAATCCTTTCAAGAGAGTAAGGACCTAAGTTCACAAACCAGAAATCACAAATCAATCATCAAGTTTACAAACACAAATCAAAAGAAATTTACACATAAAATGGAGAAATAAATAAGAACCTGCCAAAGCTTGACATCCTTTAAATCCTGGTGAACATTTATATGTGTATTTGCCTGTATTGCAAGATAAAAGGAATCCAAAAGCAATTACGAACAGAAAAGTTATTCATCCATAAAAATTGGGGCAACTATCTTATGTTTTGCACCAACCTCAAGGAAATTTAAAAAGTGAAAAAATACAGCACAGACATTTAATAAGAGACAAAGTATCATATCCGCACCATCAATTAGAGACCTCGTGAGCAAATTATGACAGACGCCATACTATTTAGCATGAAGAAAAAAAATATTTTTTAATGAGAAAACAAGGCACGACTGCTGAAACAACCTCTTTATGAGGACCGAAATAGCATCACTATTTGACACAATAATAAGCACAAGATCACTTACAACACAAAGTAGCTGCCGCTTCCCAGGATTATCAACTCCTTGATTACTAAATTTTGCTTCCAGAACAACTATTAATGCAACATTATCCTACAAGTATAAAAGAATTTACATGAGATAACTCGGCCAACATAAAATGGAAAAAGTTCCTCGTGCACCTGCAAAACTTCAACAAAATCAACTGCAATACACTAACCTTAACTAATCGATTTAGAGCAGTTTTTCTTTGAGCACTTGGAACCAGCGCATCAGTCAAAGACTGAGCAGCCTTATTAAATTCAACCTGCAAACAAGTGACCCTTTGATGCATGAAAAAAAAAAACAAAGAAAAAATACACAAAAACATACCCCCACGTCCAAAGGACTTTCAAACCTCATATTTTTTAACATGTGAAAATCTATCTCTGCGGAAAAATGTTGCACAACCATCAATTGTATGGGTATTTCCAGCATAGACCTGCAATTAATAACAAGACTAAGCATTAATTATGAATATTGAACTTGATACATGAATAGCAACGATAACAAGGAGTAGTTTAACAACCTCGTTAGTTTTTCTCTTATATAGGGCTTGATAACCATGCTTGTCCAGCTCAGGGGCAAAAAATTCCTCATAATGATCACTTTGTACCTGAAAGCAGGGGAAAAATTGTTTAAGTTTCCCTGAATAGGCAGAAGATTATCTCCCTTCTCCATTGATGAATATAACCATTAAACAAAGAATTAGCTATGCAAGACTCAATTTTCCAGGAAGCTACCATACCTCTTGTCATGAGCATCATAGATATAGTGAGCTCACTAACAAATAGTTTTCATGCAAGGTCTTTCAAGAAACATAATCAGTCTTTTTCATCTAGAACATTGCTAGAATAAGTAATCCAGTTAAGAGTCGGACTATTTTACTTAGCCAAACCTAAAGAAACAAAAGCAATAGCAAGGCAGCCAAAAAGAAAAGAATGAAAGAAGTCCAATCATCTATCCCCGTGTCTATCACTTTCACTTGCATTTTCTGACGAGATTAAGAACTTCAACGGAAAAAATCAACTTTAAAATTTCCGCTCACTATCCTGACTGATAAATGAAATTGATATTCATTTCCTGTCTTACCTCCTGAAGACAAACAATGTCTGCACGATAGCCAACTATTTCCCTCAGTAAGTTCTGTCGACGATATGGCCAAGAAAGAGCCCATGAAGGACAATAACTGTATGTTTCATTTGTAGCATACACATCAGATAAAATGTTGTATGAGAGCACAGTAAAGGTTCCAGTTGATGAGATACGACCATCCAAATCTAAAGGCACCATTGCATCAAGTCCACTAACTGGGATCAAACGACGTGGAGTTGGGGAGGGGGCTGGAATGACACGGGAAGTTAATAGTGTGTTTGGATGTCCTACAGGTAATTTAGTTTCTGCATCTACCACAACGCATTCAAACTTGAGAACATGGCCAATATCATCAGCTGATGGTGTATATATTTTGGAACGCCCAACCTCAAACCAAGTTTCACCACTCCTCTGTGTCACCGCCGCAGGATACAAAGGCGTGGAACCATTTGTCAAGCTAGCACTTGATGCAGAACCAGATAAACTAGTATTAAGAACTCCAGATCCTGAGCTATTATAACGCCCAAACAACTCTTCCTCCTCATTTCCATTTTCATTTACAGCACTTGCAGCTCGATCATGTAGAACACGATGATGCTGCCATGCATCAGAGAAGCACTTGGGAGAGCAATGGTAACTTTTGGCAACAGGTATTTTGGCCTTAACACAACCTATACACTGCAGTGTAGCATGCTCAGATGGATGTACGCTACATACAGCAACTTTTCTATCACTCTGTATCCGATACCTGCAAACAAGCCCAAAAACAGGGTGATTCATATCAAACTAAGATAAGACTAACTTCTATGTTTCAAATCATCCTGTAACTAAGGTACAGGTGCAGTGATGCCCAGTCAGAGGATGCACCTTAAAGTTCAACCAAATCACAAGCATGAAACAGCAATTCCATCAAAAAGCTAAACTTTAATAAATGTGTAAATATGCTAAATTAAAGTGCTGATGTTTAATCGGTTCTTTTACAATTTATTTTGCTGCTACTACTAAGTCATTTACCAAGTCAAAAAAGATTTGTTTCAATCCATTCATAAGTTATCCATAATTGGCACTACATTACATTTAATTATGATATTCTTTTGACCATTCAAAATGCAACTCCATTTTTAAGTTTCCTTATTTCTCCTTTAACTATATTGACCACGGGGTACTCTCTCTGTTTTCTGCACCGACTACAAATGATCCCACCTAGCTAAGCATATTTTGCTTGACAGCTTACAATTATCATACTCAAACGTGTCACCATAAAGCAAAAATGTCAATAAAGCTAACAATACAGGTCACACCTTTTTTGTCAAAAAAACACACTCCTGGAGGAAACAAAAAGGATGACAAAAATGGTCGAAGTTCCAGCTAAAAATCCTAAACCCTAAAGTCACCATGTTTTAGGAAAAGTAAAGAAATGCATATCTTAAGTTGGTGACAAAAATCTAAAAGCTTTTCCATTGACCAGATTAATCTAGTCCAGATCTTATATATGTTCAAACTTTTTTTTATAAGAACGTTCTCACAATTATTGAAGAGAACTATTAGCATGCAATGTTGGGAAATACCAATGATACCAAGGTTTTATTCCAAATCAGCTACCAAAGAAAATAACGAAACACATGTTGAGCATGCATGTGCATTATCACTCCCTCTATTATTGCATACAGCACATTACTGCCAAACAGCTGCCACATCAGCAAGTAGAACTGAGAGCTATCAGAGCCCAGAACAAGAGCAGGGCACAGGCATGGGTCCTCGCCAGATACAAAGGCATGGGAACAGAGGCTCATGCCCATGTCCATGCCAATGGTCAAGGCCCAGTCATGTGGCACATGAATTAAGAATGATAAAAGTGGTGACCCTAACACCTCCAGGATATTAACTTATCTAATTGATGTAGTGGAAAAAAAAACGAATACTATATTCCTCCAAAAACTTTTATTGAACTATTTGCCCCATAATGGACAAGGCACTTTAAATTGTAAATCCAATGGGAAAACTAAGAAAGTAACATTAAATTCTTACTTTTTAAGTGCTACAGGAGGAAGTTTATACAGGTCAGGAAGCAAAAACCCAACAAAGATCACCATAATACTAGTCAATTATAGTAACAGTTTTCATTACTAAATGCAATTACCCAAATTGGTATATATCAATCATTAACATTACTTTTTAAGGAATTAAGTCTGGAAGCATTGCAGCTCTTTTTCATTTTGAACTATTATTAATCTCAAATGGCAAATCTCACTTGCGCCAGAACACTTGTCTGATAAAATATATCTATTCCCATTAAATCATCAATATGTTTTCAAATAACTGTGCATTGACTAGTTCAATAACAACTGACCACACTAATAAATTTATAAGACACATTAGAATCTATCCAATCAACCACCCAACAGAAAATAGAGAAAAGTGCAGGACCGGAGGACAAGCATGACTCAAAAGCCGAGACACGTGGTCCAACTACCAATTATGTCTCTCACTTCTCTTCTTAGGTTTACTTGCTGTTGGTTAAAAACTTCAACCCTGGATTACTGACTCATATTTCAAAAAAAAAAAAAATTGAATGCCCAACATTTGAGATGTATAATACCACCCTGTGAAGCTGTAAAAGGCCGTCAAGTGTTACAGCTCACACACAACATCATTTTATTGAGCCAACTTGTCAAATATTTCAAGATAATTGCTTGTAGCTCACCAAGTTACTTTTAAAACTGCATAATGTAAAAGCTTTCATTTGCATCACTAATCAGTAATTCAACACCTACCTTTCTATTACGACTCTTCACTGTTCACCACGTGGTGGTACGATGTGCCTAACAGTTGTCAAGAGGGGTTGAGGCACTCGCCTAGGCGCTCCAAGCAAGGCGAGGCGAGGCGAGGCCCCAGCGCCTTTATTAGACTCAAGCATTTGATTTCAATGAAGTGCCGCCTAGACAAGTGCCTTGTGAGTGGGTGCACGGCGTTAAGGCTAGCACCTATTGAAGTTCTTCTTTTTATGTACGATTTTTCTTCTTTTTTTAACTGATTTATGTTTTGACCTATTTGTCCATTTTTTTAACTGATATTTAATTTTGCTTTTTAATCTATATGGCTACTTACTACTTTAAATTATCTTATTTTGCTTCAAGGATGAAAATTTTTTAATTTTATATGACTATGTTATGGTATTTTATATTTTCTTTTGATTTTATAATGATCTAATCTTAATTGGAAAGATATATATTTTAGATTTATATAATATTACTTTTTTTTAATTTATAGTATATCGCCTTGGTTCATTTGGGCGTGCGCCTCGTGACTCAAGCATTTTACAAGCTTGGCACCTTTCGCCTTTGACAACAATGGTACTAACAATTGGGGGGGGGGGAGTAAAATACAAACTACACAGCCTAGATTTTCAGTTTACCCTAGTTTTTTGTCGTATAAGTCACCACAATACCAAACTAAATAATCCTTGCTACAGCAACATGCCATTTTCATGGAGTCTAATTCGCCAAGCAATTTGACTTATCCCCAGTGTATTAATAGAAATTTTAAGCCTTATGATATGTTATCTAAAACGCTTTAAAATGAGAATGACAAATATTAGAATGACACATTAAAGCAGCCACTAAACACCATAAAACAATATTCAGATACAATCCATATATAATAAAATATGCGAAAGTAAGCCAGCAAGAAAACTCTGCTTGCATATTCAAGGTGTCCCCCGAACCAGAATACACTCATTAATGAAATTCACTTCACATAAGTACTGACACCACCGAAAGCAAAAAAATAAAAACCCTATTATACAGTACCAATTATTTACATCCACAAGCTTTAGCTCTACCACTCTACATTTAAAAAAAGTTCACAGCATCAGCAAAACCCCGCGTAACAGACTATTCCGACCCATTTAAAACACACATAATAACATTAAAAGAGCCCCCAAAATGCACAAAAATAATCAACCAAATCCAAAAATTCTGAAAACCCATTACGAGCAAAAACAAAAGAAAATCACTCACCACTTATATCTCAAGAAATGACCGTCAAGAGGGGCAGACTCGGGCACATCATCGGTAATATAATCCTTATCAGGTCGCCGTAAAACAACATACGGCGTTAACTCACAGCCAACAATAGGAATATCCGATGGAAGATGCACACGCAGCACGCTCAGCATGCTTTTATTTTCTTCTTCAAAGTTTTTTTGTTACACTTCACTTTCCTAATCACACTGTAACCCTATCATCGATAATAAAATCAATCGGCGGATATTATCTGGCGGATCCGCCATCTAATTGAACCGATTACCCGCCAGCCTAAATCAATCAATCAATCAATCAAAAACCCTAGATTTCCCAATTAAAAAAATAAACAGCAGATCTCAAGAAATTACAAGTGAAATTCAAGTTAGGGTTTAGAGAGCGATGGATCGACTAGGGAGATGATCGAGAAATTTCCAGAGAGAGGGGGAGCGAGAATTTTTTGAAATTTTTTGAGAGAGGGAGAGAGGGAGAGAAAGGGGAGATTTCGATAATTAGGGTTTTACAGAGAAAAAGGCAGAGTGAATAATAATAAAAAAAATAATATGAAAATACGACGCGCGTGGGTTTGTGTGGTGGTGTTGGAGGTGGTAACGGTGGTGTTCTGCTATGTCTAAAATCGGCTACCAAGTGAACCCTTCCAAAACGAGAGGTGTTATTCGTTGGGAGAGAGTATCCTCTTAGTGATAATACTATAATAGTAAGTTTTATATATACTGAGGTTTTATATTTCCACTTCCCGGGAATGTGTACGTGCAGTATTAGTAAGCTTGCTGTTCTGTCATGTCTCATGTCTCAAAATTACATTATTCTTGTTATAACCGAACCCACCTCACAAATCCATCTCATTATAAACTAGTTTACTAACTCAGATTTTAAAAAATAATTCCAGATCGCAACAAAATATTTATCATTGTTATTAAATACAATTCCTAGGTGAATTTTAAAATTTTTCTATCTAACTTCTTTTCTTATCTAACTCGAGTTAAAAGTTAACTCATATAAAATTTATTTTAACATAACTTAATTAACTTAACGAGTTCAAAAATAATCATAAAAACTAGTAAAAAACATGACCTAGCTTTTTAATAAAAATCCAACACAATATATTTTTATTAATATTAAGATGATGATCTATTGGATAGGCTCGAGTTTCATGATTTAACCCTCCAAACCTAAAACTCAGATCACGGCCTCCAAGGTAGCGTTTAGTTATTATCCTGGGACAAAAAGGATGGAGACGGCAGAGATAGAAATATATATGGTTGAAGAGATAGGGATAAGGATATAAAAATAAATTTATCTCTAGATAATTTTGAAGTTAATTTTTATACTTTAAAAATAGGAGATACGGAAAGAACATGTTTCCATAGACAATATTTTTTTATTCCTAAATATAATTGTAAAAAAAATCTTAATTCCAAAGTTGTCGTATTAAGACTTGCAAGGATAAAAATGATTATTATCATAGTTTTAAAACACAACTTGGGGGTTGATCGAAGGCAAAGCCTTGGTCATTGGTCAAGGCTCGGGTCACAGATTAGATTAACCCGAGTCAGTGTTAGAACAGAAACGATTATTATCATAGTTTTAAAACCCGATTTAGGGGTTGACCTGGAATAAGACTCGAGTCACATGTCAGGATGGTCAATATAAGAATAAAAATGATTTTTATCATAGTTTTAAAACTTGATCCGGTGATCAACTCGGGGCAAGGCCCGGGTCACTGATTGGAAGAGTTAACTCGGGTTGATATGTGTCAATGTAAGGATAAAAATTGTTATTAACATAGTTTTTAAACACGAGTTAACCCAAGTAAGTGTATGAATAAAAATGCTTATTATCATAATTTTTAAACCTGACTCGGGAGTCAATCCGGGGAAAGGTTCATGTCATGAGTGGTTAGCCCGGATAACCTAAAAAATTAAAAATTAATCAAAGCATCCTTATTTTGATCAAATTTTATCTTCTAAAAAGTCAGTGGGTTTTTAACTCGTGTTTTATCCTAAATTGACCTCAGTTTTATATCGGGCTAGGTTGAGTAAATTATTTCTTTATTTTTTTTAAACTCGGACTAGCTCAAACCCTGATTTAACCCAGTTTCAGGTCATCCCACCAGTCCAGTCCTTGTTTCATAACTAAAGTTACTATAATATTATTAATTTGAATACTCAATATAAACTAAAATAAAAAAATAATATCTAATTATTTTTTAAATATATAAGTTTGATATCAATACATATTAAAGGTAAAATAGATTTTTTTTATATTTTATTGTGTCTTATCTACCATAACTAAACATGATATATAAACAATCATTTTGTCTTGTACACTACAAGCACACGTAATTTTGTCTTCATCTTTTTTTTTGTCTTGTCTCCTCAGTCTCCATTGTCTATGCTCTTTTGTCCCATGATAATAAACGAGCATTACCAAATGGATTTAATAATTGTCTCTTCTATCCCATGCCAATAAACAAATATTATCTAATGGATTTAATATTTACTTTTTTTAATTCTAGAAACTTTAAGATTGATCATGTTTTTTCTCTGTGTTTTATTTTGTGATCATCTCACTTTACGTTTTGTCTTTCTAATTCAGTTGAAAACTTTATCTCATGAAATTAGACTATAAAAGTTTCAAATCGAAAAGAAAAAACTAAAGATATAAAATTCAAGGATAAAATCAGTGTATTTATGAGAAAGATATAAAATGACTTAAGACAATAAATAATTTAAATGAGCCTTAAATTCAAGGAACAAAGATGTTTGTTCTTGAATTTTAAGTTGATTAATACTGTAAAATCTATGTATCTTTTATCTTAAGAGATGAAAAGTTATCAACTTTTTACCTGGATGGTTCAAGAGGTATTTATATCCCCCGAACCTTGTTGTTTTCAGAGAAGGAAAAGACTGGAAAGTCCTCTACTTTCGTCGATATTAATGAGAGATAAATATCTCTTGCATATCATTAATAAGATAATAAGTATGGTAGGTCTCTCAAGAGATCTTATATACACCTATAAGTATAAGGAAATTGTTACCTTAATATGAACAATTATTCTAGATAAAAAGATATGACGATTTATTATGTTTTTTTATACTTGTATTGTAGAGGATTATTCAGGATCAGATATATAGTCTTAATACTTAGTAATATTTAGATTTTTTGAGTCTATCATGTTTGTCATACTTATGTTTTCTTAGACTTGGCTGACTGTCAAATTCAAGTTTTTTGGATCTAGCATATTTATTCGACCCAAGTTTTCTTAAATTTAGATGACTATCAAGTTTAAATTTTTTTAATCTAACTTGTACGCGCCAAACTTATTATAAAATCTTAACAAAGAATTAACTCTTCGTGGAATGTTTTCATCTTTAGATTTTTTAAGCTTCTATTTTTATGCAAATAAATAAATCAATAAATAAAATAATAATAATTTAATTGAGGATATTATCAGACCGACTCTTTGTAAAATATCACAATGTATTGATAATCTCGGCAGTATGACTCTTAAATATGATTTGAATCTTTTTATAAGGATTTGTAACACTGAAACTTTTAAATATTTTGTCTTGGATAGCCTCTCTTTTTTCATTTTCTTTTGTTTTCTATTGGTAGCTCATGCTTCCCAAGATGATATTGTTGTTTGTGTCATCTTTAGACTCTTTTGACTCACTCTACATTTCTTTTTCTTGTTCGTATGATATTATTGTTTGCTTCACAAAACTTAAAAATTATATTTTAAAATTATATTGTTTTTAAAAATATTTTTTTTTAATATATTAAAATAATATTTTATTATTATTATATTTTAAAATTTATTTTTAATATCAACACATCAAAACTATTCAAAAACATAAAAAAAATTTAAAAATAAAAATAAAAATTTTCAAAAACACTCTTTAAATACAAAAACCAACACACCCTAACTAGTTTATTACTAACAAATGATGGCATGCGATAGTCAAGTGACAAAAATATATTTATTAAGTCATGAGTGGCATGTATATTATATGCATTTATTAGATCACATATATATTTATTTTATATACTAAGGTAGCCAGACATTTCATATTTACTGGCTCACTGAATTTATTTATAATAAGAGGGCGTGCGAAAAGAGTTTCACTTAAACAAATAATATATCTCAATGCTTGGTTGCCTCTGATGTTATATGCTTACCATCCTCGATATATAAATAAACTTTCATCCAATGGTAAGAAAGAGTATTTTTTATAAATGTACAAGTCCATAAAGGTCAACAATTCTACACACGAAAAACCTCGCAGTGAAAACACTACTTTTATCACATTGAGTACAGCTAAAGCTTAAAATCAGACACAGTTCTTCCTTCTCATGGCAAAAACAATGTGTTCAGAGGCCGTTCATGTCATGGTCTCAAGCATTGTAGTCTTGATGATGTTTAATTTTGTCTTCTCAGATTTGGCTGCGGATAAACGAGAGTGTAATGAGCAGTTGGCTAGCCTCTCAGCATGCCTACCTTTTGTTGGCGGCGACACAAAAGTTCCTACTCCAACATGTTGCAGCGGATTACGAAAAGAAATCAGCAAGACAGAGAAGTGTCTATGCATCATAGTTAAGGATCGCAATGAACCCGACCTTGGCTTCAAGATCAATGCTACCCTTGCATTGAGCCTCCCTTCAATTTGTCACGCTCCTGCTAATGTTTCTGCATGCCCTGGTACCTCTAAAACAAATGATTTTTTAACGCTTACATAGATGTTTCAAGCTAATTTGAGACCGAGATCTGCTTGGTTTATCATTCCTTTGTATCATTGTTTTCCTTCTTGACAGAAATGCTACATCTGGCTCCCAATTCAACAGATGCTCAAGTTTTCGAGGATTTTGCAGCAAGCAATAAGAGTAACGCAGTTGTTGCTGGTAATGACCTAATGTCAACCTTCATCATATCACGTGAATGTGTGTTAAAGTGGATGGCATTTCTTTTTAGCACACCTAGCTTTTGTACTGACTAACTTCCCCATCACAGGCGTTCAAACCAGTTCAAGCAATACAATGAAGGAAAGGAAATGGCTTGAAGTGAGCATGGTTGCTGTTATCACATCAGCTCTCACCATTGCTGGTTAGGAAGACAACACTTGATACAATCCTTGTCGATTAAATGTGTAATGCTCATGTTAAGAAATTACTCCACGTATTGTAATTCCATCACTCTTTCCACTATCGACCAATCTGCAAGCCCTATTGTTTGTCACTTGATCACACCCCAAATTTTGCGGCAACTAATACCACTGATCAAATAGATACTAACTCAAACTCCACTGCAAGCGAACATGCAACATCCTCTGACCAAAAAGAAATATCAAATGATAAAAAACAATAAGGTGATATTACATAAGATATATCTGATAAAAAAAATTTCATCTAGCACAGCTATTTTAAACCAACTCAGATTTGTATGAGGTCTAGGTTCAGGCTCTAAACTGTTTCTTAGCAATACATGTAAGATTCGAGGACTTCAGTATTCAATGCGTCCTGAAAGCATCTGTAATTTTTCATAACGTATCCTGGCCTTTTCACCTTTATCTGGAATGACCTTGCTGTGACCCGCTGTATAGTCATGCCCTGGAAAATTATAGAAATTGATAGGATCCGAGCAAGACTATTAAATACATGAAAGTAGTAGCGAACTGACAAGTGCATGGTTCAATGTCATTGAGATATATATGTGCTGTTTATCAGTATGGATATGCTAATCCTAATCTTTGTCATCAGCGAACTTTGTTAAAGTAAACAAAATGGCCAACAATGTGGGACACTCAACTTGATGAGAAGGGATGATAGTAAGCTATCCACTTAACACCACATCAGCTGTGCACTTTAAAACACCTCAAACGAGGAAACAATTGAAGCAATTCATCACGGCTTCGTCTCTGCAAGAAAATTAGCATGCTTGTGAAAATAAAAATGAAAGAAACATCAAGGGAATGAAAAAAAAAACAGGTTTACTCCTTCACACATGAAAATCTATCTCAGCACATTGTTGTGATGCATAACCTGAATGTGCAGTCACGCACCTCCAGCTTTGAGCATTCACATCAAAATTTCAATTAAACCTTATTGATGCTTTTCTCATATTCCCCCAACATGACCTACCTAGTCTCACCACATGATAGGGTGTATCTCTTTGTTCTTCATATTGCACGATTTTTTAACAGTCAAGTAATAGCAATGGTGACTAAAGTGGCCCATTTGCCACTGACAATAGGTACCAAATCATCCGGCACCAATAGATGATGCATGTATGTAAAAATCCAAATTAAGCTTTGGGTAATATATAACAGGACTAGCTATTCAAAACTGGAAGGATTTTGTGTTCTGCAATAAATTGCTAGATACTTAGAGCTACATCAGTGTTGGATAGAAGTATAGGGCACAAATTGCAAGAATATAATGGATGTAATGGAATATTATGGGATCCAAGCCAGATAGATCGTCTTTTCTTATTGCATTTGTTGTGAATTGCAAGAAAACAAGAATTGGCTATTTCAAAGAGACTACCAATATTCATGTTGTTTATCTTGTTTATAGATTTGGGATAAGACAGGAGGCGGAGGAGTCTGCCACATATTTTCCAGTTTTAATCTGAAAGATGTATCACGGCAATGCTGCTGACTTCCCTTTTTTTTTTTTTTTTTTTTTCATTTGATGAGTGTTCCAATTTTGTTATAGTTTTTGACAAGCCCCCCCTCCTGCTTATGCAATAGCATCGGTGAGGTACAAGCTCATTGGTAATTATTCTGACTATTAATTTATAAATACACAAACTTCAAGAGAAACTCTGAGGCTGTTCGCAGTAACAAACAACCAATACCTTTATGCCAATGCATCCATTTACATCAAGGGTTGTAACTGTGTTTGAGCAGAACCTTGAAAGGACCTCCAGGCACTTATCTGTCACACCAACTATTCCAAACAAGCTGCATCATTTTTAACATGACATCAGAAACAAGAGTATAGCATGAGAAATTGCAATAACTGCAAGGTCACTGCATGCTGATTGAGTTTTATCAGAGTAACAATACAGAATGGACATCATGCTCGTCAATTTTAACCAAATTTATAGGCATTAATTTGATTGTCATTCTATTAGGCAGATGGCAACATCTGTCATGAAACATATTAAATTAGCTATACATTATACCAACATCCAGAACATCATCCTCCATTTCTGAAAAACTGGCAAACTGGGAGCAGCGGAATGACCAAGGCAAGGGCACATTTGTCTGGCACAGTTCCCAGTGAGCAAAGTTCAAGCTTGACAAAGCTGTCAAATAGTACCAGAACTAAAGAACAATATGTTCAACAAACTCTTCCAGCTAGGCTTGACTAAAATCAATAATATGATCTTTAAAATGCACCAGAAAAGCAGTCAGTTAAGGATGGCTGCAAAATCAAGTGTTTACATGCTTTGTCATTCATTCTTTATTGGGACAGGGTAGGGATGCATTTTGACATTAGTGCCGAGAACAAAAGAAAAGACCAGCAATCAGAGAGTGCATTCCTTATGTCGGTGTTAACTGCCAGAAACATGTATTATCAGCTTTCTCTAGCTTAAGCTATGAATTTACCTGAGAAATTCAAGAGAGGTGCAACCTTCAGCAATAGCTACAGCCCCCACATCAGTGACACGAACACACCTGATAGAAAAATAACAGAAGCTTTTGAGCTAATTTTCTCTTATTTTTCCAGGAATTATCTTATATTTTACTCACCATGACAAATTGAGAGAGACAATATTCTTGCATTTAGCTATACAAGAGAGTCCTTCATCAGATAGATTCTGAAAGTCAAATCGAGGTATTACAAAACCTAAGATAAATTTTGGAATGTAAAAAGCATGTCCAGCAAAAAAAGAGTTTTACCTGCGCACCACATAGATCTAAAAATTTTAGAAGGGGTAGACTTGATATCTTCTTATAGGCTTTGTCTGTGAAACTGACAGTGAAGCAGGACAGGTTTTATTATTTGGAACTGCAACGCCTAAATTACAATTAACAACTATCTAGAGATACCTGGAAAGAGCATAAAGATTTAAACTCTGTAGAGAGGAGCACTTGGATAATATTTGTTGCAAGCCACCATCTGTTAGCTTGATGCACCTAGAAATCCCGAGATGATTGTAAGTTTATAGCAAGGACACCATAGCAGGAAAGTATAGTTTTGTACCAATAACAATCAAATTCATAACCTTATAAGTATATCCTTCTAGAGGATGCTTTAAGTTGCATAACATGGATTAGTGCAAAATTATTCTTGATCTTATTTAAACTTAAGCACTTCTTTTTGCAATTTTAATTCATCCCTCATAACACAGTGAACTAAATTTATGGCACTTCCTATTTCATTTGATGATGTTTAATTGTAATCTTTTCGCTCATTCCCTTATATTAATCTATTCAGTTTTCATCCCCAAAAATCGATGATAATAACAACCAACATCGATCAGTTACATACCTAGTCAGGTTCAATGACTCCAATTCTTGATAATTTTCAGCAATTAATTGCAAGGCTTTGTCAGATATATTCTGCAAACAAAACATCAAACTACTCTAGTCATGGATTACATTGAGATAATGCATATTCAACATGAACAGTTGAAAATTAAGTACAAGCTATACTAATAATAAACGTGTTTGACTTGTTCTGTGTGTAAACCCAAACCGGTCCCAAAATCTATACTTTGAGTTAATTGTGTTGAATTTAAACAGTCAGATTTAAGCACAAGAAACAATCATAAACAACTGCACAGGATTAGAACAAGTCTCAACAGTTCTGCACATTTGGGCAAACATAAAACTAAAGTTTGTGAAGAACCCCCTACAGTGAAGTTAAGACAGCGTAAAAAAGTTGCTTTTTTCCGGTAAAAAAGAAGAAAGAAAGTAAACATAAGGTGCAGCACATTTCTACAAAGCCATTGAAGTATAACACAATTACATGTCTCTTGTTTTTAATCACAACAAGTATGATGTGCATCATATAAGAAAAAAGGTAACATTCAATTTGCGAATCAAGTACCTTACACCCACTCAAGTTCAAATCAACAATTTGCTTGCAATTTTCCACCATGTGCTTTATACCAATGTCTGTTACCCTGAAGCTCAATTTACAAGCCAGACTACTTAGTACTGAAAAAAATTGCATTTAAGGATCTATTTGAAGAGCAAATGATCTGAAAATGATCTTTACATACCTGACATTCCAATAAATAGAGAAGACCTTTAGTTTAGAACAAGTACTGGTTATTGCTTCTATTCCTTTGTCAGATATCTTCTGGCAGCCATTCAGGTTTAAAGACTCCAGTTTTTGAAGAGAAACAAAACACTGAGGTACTAAGAATTCTCAGTAAAATGTTCAAAGAAGGCCAAATCATTTAAAAACAATTTAAAATTATAAAAACTTCATTTCTAGCAATTTTCAGATTCAATTCTCAAAGACAAATTACTTCCACTAGATCTGTGATTTAGCAGTAACCTGGGTCCTCAAAATCTCCTTTTAATTATAATTAATAAATTCTCAGACCTGAAGTGAATTTGCTTTCCTTTTCAACCTGCTTACATGAAAAACTACAATATCTGAGAGTTTGCAGGCCCTTTTATCAGCATGTTAATATTGTGGAGAATTGTATTGCTTGCATGAATGGTCCAAAATTTTGTAACAGGGATATCACTGCTTAAAACA
The DNA here is from genome assembly GCA_019202695.1 of Populus x sibirica. Classification (NCBI taxonomy): domain Eukaryota; kingdom Viridiplantae; phylum Streptophyta; class Magnoliopsida; order Malpighiales; family Salicaceae; genus Populus; species Populus x sibirica. Next base: position 841,926 of record JAGMVL010000423.1, read on the forward strand.
TTGCCTTCTCAGATTTAAATCTACTAATAACAATCATGACTCTCCATGTTCAAGTCTATGAACTACTAAGCTAAATTAGCTAATCAAAAGCTTCTGATTAGCCTATCGCCTAGAGTCAGTCCTGTCCCTTCGTCATGCTTGACATTTTAAGTTTATCTCTCAACCTTATCTGTCAAATATAGAATACATATTATACGAAATTGATCCTCGAGAACTAGTGCATACATGTGCTAAAACATCCCAAATTTGTAGACTTCTAGCAGTTAAGATAGAAAGTATGCCGCAATATCATTTGTTGCCATAATCAAATAATACATACCTTGCTTTGCAGGACTTCTAGATGTTCGTCTTCGATATCTTGTGCAAATTCAAGGTTTATCTCCTTCACATGCTGATATCTTGGCTATAGAAACATAACATGTCCAACACCTCAATATCAGTCTATCACCATAGCACAAAAATGCCATCTTTAAAATGCTCCCAAATATATACACAACTAGTTCTGTTCTTGCATGATGCGCAAGTCCATTGTAGTATATATTTTATGTTCAAGTTAATTTTTATATTTAGGAGAGATAATAATTTAGCTTAATGGAAACTGTATTTTGAGTTTTAAATTTATCGTATAATTAGTTACTGGATATCCTAAAAATGATTATCTTTTCGATAAAACAACTCAATTTTACTACCTTTTTGGTATCCCATAATTCAAGGAAAGAATACAATGAAGGAAGTAGCACAAAATTAATGCATGAATCTAATCAATTAACTCACTATATAATACAAATCTCTCCATCTCCATCCAGCAACGGCATCATAGCTTTTGAAACTTTTTCCACTAAGCTTAACAATTACATGCTCTACTTTCTCTCAGTTCCGCCCCACTTCAAATAACACAAAGCCATCACTTTTCACATACAACACACACACACACAAACTACCTTTTATCAAAAAATACAAAGCAGAACAGAACAAATATTTTTTTTGGATGAAACCGAACAAATGTTTTCACATGGATGTAGAAACCAGAGCTTATTATTTATTACCAGTGAAGTAGCAGCAATGAGTCTATCTCCAGCTTTATTCATCTCACGAAAATCAAGAGCCTTTAACAAGATCCCAGATCATAAAAACCAATATCAAGCCATGAAGATTAAAAATTGATCCACAAAGAGAGAGAGAAAAGAAAAGAACATACCATCCAGAGAGGTGGGAAGGAAGTGAGTGTCCTGTAAAGCCAGGGGCTGACAAGTAAAAGAGAAATGAGGTCTCTTTGAGGGAGTTTTGTGCTGACAATTTTCATTACTTTTGGGATTGTTTCTGTGTTCCATGTTGTTGTCGTTGTTTGCTTCGGTTCGATTTCTTTTGCATCCATTTCTTGTAGTTTCGCTGGTTCTCTTGCTTTCAATAAATAGCATGTGAGGTTTTGCACCTCCATCCTTTTTCTCTTTACATATTTAAAAATAACCCCTTCATTTTTTTTCAGAGTTCTCAATTGTTTTTTCTTAATTTGAGTCCTTGTTTCGAATTATTTGAATGCTTTAAATTTTTGTTATTCTAATCCTGAAGTAATCAAATGATTTAGCTTGATCAAGAAACCTTTTTTGAGCACTTTTAATTATTATATGGTCTGTCATAATTAAATTTTGGGTTCTCTAAAATTATCCAAAAAAATAAAAAAAAAATTGACAAGAGGGAGTTAATTAAAGATTAAATGACTCAATTAAATTGAGTGGCTAAGGTTGGGAGTCCATTTGCAACAAAGGAGGGTTTAATTGAACAAAACAATGAGAATTTGGGATCAAATTAAAGAAAGATACTGAAGATAGGGGCAAACTTGTAAAATAATTAAGTTTTGAGACATAATTGGACTTTTGATAAGCCTGATTGATTTAATCAAGGGCTTAATCAAAGTAAAAATTAAGTTAGAAAGTTAATTTAACTAAAATTAGAAGAATTAATTAAGTTCAAGGACTTAATTAAACTTTTAATAGGTTTAACTGACTTAATCAAGGACTTAATCGAAAAATATTAAGTTTGAAGGCCTAATTCAAATCAATTCACAAAAATTAAAAGATTATGGACACAATTAAAACTTGGAAGGGCCAAATTGGTGCAATCAGGGGTTTAGTTGAAAGAAATTTGAAGATTGAAGGTTGATTGATGGTCAAATTGAAGAATTTTGAGAACAATGACCACTTTGTAAAAAGTGCAAAAATTCAAGGACCCAATTAAAGAAGGGTAAGGGTGACATGGCAAGGAGTTCAAAAGATTAGGGCTGATTGGGGGTTCTATTGCAAAGTTTCAAAGGTTTAGGGATCAAATTGAAAATACTATAATTTCATTATTCATTGTCTTCTTCCCATTAAAACAAAAGAAAAATATGCCTAAATACACATCTTTTAGCCCTATTTTTTCCCTTTCCTCTTCACCACATCACACAAATCTTATGTCAACTTACACCCTAGTATTTGTACTTAACTCTAAACTAAAATTCCAACTCTAATTGCACCAAAACCATTTACAGATTCTCTCCCAAAAAACCTACTCAACACTCCTCCACCTGTAAGAACAACATTGTGTCCTTTATTTGCTTGCAAAGCTGGACAAACTTTTGTCTTTATCTTCAAAGAATGACAGAGATCAATTCTTCAACATCAAAAGTCAAGATTACATCAACTTATAGGCCCTATAACCTCCTCGTTTCTCCCACAAAACCCTAAACCAAGAAGCTTGGAGGAGGAGAAACACTGACATGAATATTGCCTCCCAACCAAGACTACAACAGCTATGAAAACTATAACTAAAACACCTTGAAATAGACCCTAAATCATATAAAGCTTCAACCACTAAAACACCTTCCAAACAACCATTTTCCATACCAGAAAATTTCATTTCCAAGTCACCCCAAAACAACCCTCAAATCATCACAAAACAGCCCTTACAAGCTGTGGCAATAGTAACCAACTCTAAAGAAAAAACAAGAGTAGACATCGAACTTCAATGTAGTAGAGCTCCCTATACAAATAATTGTTTATAGCACTATTAGTAGGGAATCCAAGAGGGGATGTAGTAGTTTCAGACCTAATAAAATTTTCTCCCACCAATAGCAACATTAAAACATAGCAGTAAAGAGACAAACCTAGGCTGAAAAACATGAGCAAACGTTAAACTTCAACGTAGTAGATCCCCATTTAAAGAGATCTGTTCGCGACACTACTAGTAGGGAATCCAAGAGGGTATGTAGTAGTTTCGGACCTTATAAAATCTTCTCCCACCAATAGCAACATTAAAACAAAGCAATAGGGAGAAGAGACAGACTTGAATTGAAAAATATAAACAAACATCGAACTTCAACGTAGCAGAGCTCTCTCTATAAAGATCCTTTTGTGGCACTGCTAGTAGGGAATTCAAAAGGAGATGTTGTAGTTTCAAACCTTGTAAAATTCTCTCTCACCAGTAACAATATCAAAACGCAATAGTGGGGAGAAGAGACAAACATAGGTTTAAAAATAGGAGCAAACATTAAACTTCAATGTAGCAGATCCCCCTCTAAAAAGATATCTTCGTAGCTCAACTGGTGAGGAATCAAAGAGGGGATGTATTAGTTTCAAAACTAGTAAGAGTTTTTCCTAGAAGCAGTAGAAATAACACTTGGCAGTATGAAGAAAAGATAGACCTGGACTGAAAAATAGAAAGAAGCTTGAAAATTAATAGGGAAGAGCTCCCTCTACAAGTGTTTGTTTGTTGCACCGTCAGTGAGGAATCAAAGAGTAGATAGAGGAGTTTTAGATTCACATGGTGATCCTCCTCCAGTAGTGACAAAGCATGATTCCATGTATCGGCAGCGACGTTGTTGCACGGTACATGTGCCACCGTTATTCGAGCAGCCCTTTTAGCATGATTCCAGTAATTCTTGGATATGTCAAACATCATAGAAGGTCGATTCATAACCTCAAATTATTTTTCTGATAAATTGCTAAAATGTTATGAGTTTTGGGATAAATTGCTCATTGTGATGTATGTTTTTGGATTGTTTGGACATTATTGGTTTGGATTTATGTGTGTTTTTTATTTGAAATGATTTGGTAATTTGTGTTGATTAGTGGTTCATTTTTAGGGTTATGATTGATATTTGAACATTAAATATTGATGCATTAATTATGTTTAGGTTTGTGAATAAGTATATGATTTGAATATAATTTGTGAAATTAACAAGATTTTATGTTTGATTGTTTGTTTGTTGGGTTATTAAGTTGGTGAATGATGAAAGACTAGATTGTTTTGAATTGGTATCTTGTTTGATTTAAAACACATTATTTTATTTTTCCAAACAAACCCCATATGATTTCTAAAATCTTAGAAAAAAGATTCAGGGACCATTTTAGAATTATTTGTGAGTCTTCGCATGTTTTTCCAACCATTTCACTTAATATTGGGATTGTAGACATACATTGTAAGATACTTACTTTGTATTAAAAATACTTGCTTTTCTTCAAGATTTTTATAAAAATCACAAAAATTCCTTGTTTAAACAAATACAAAAATATGTTTTTATTCATATGCATACAACCAAATTCTATAAAAAAAATCATATGTATTTTATAAAAAATAAAAATCACATTTTTATCATACTTAAATACAAAAAAAATCAGTCAATGGGTATCATAACCAATTTATGATTATCCATTAGGATTTGACCAAAACTTCAAAAACACCATAAAAATTAATTTGTTTAATCAATATTTGGGATATGAATTTTACAATGTAATCCATACTCTCGTATTAAATTAAATGAATTGACAAAAATAAAATATTAGGAATTAATTGTAGACTATGATATTTAGGGGTATAAAATTACACTATAAAGTATATCTTCAGGTATTAAAATTACAAAATAAAAATAAAAATACACCGTTAAGATTTAAATTTTAGAATGGTTAAATTTTAGTCTGATAAGATAGGGACCTCCTTACTGAGAAGGACCTTTCTTGAACCTTAGATGGACCAACAAATAAAAACAAGAGTTAGAGAAAAACAATCAATCGACAATGTAACTTTCCATAAGTAGGGTGCACTAAGAGTGATGCATTTTCTCCATACACAACTAGTTCTCTTACCTAGACTCTCGTAGACCATTGGGTTTCTTAGTGACCATAATACTAGGTGACGCCTTCTGAACCTTTCAAATCATAATTTTATGATTTATCCCAACAAATCCAAAAAACCCCTCGATCCAGGAGGATAACCCTCGACTCGACACCGTGCACGCCATGACATAGTCCATTTCTTCAAATAAATTAATATGGTTCTGGTATTAACAAATAGTAAAATACTAATTTGATTCTTTGTGTTGCGTTGCGGGATGGAGGAATTTTGTTTAACGTAAAAAAGACGCAAACATTGTTAATGTTTTTTTCTACAATCAAGAAAAATCTTAATTGTAATTAAAAATTTAATACATGCGTTCAATAAAATGAATCGATAATTATGTGTGCTAATAAATGATAAAAAATTTATTGATTCCAACAAAAGATTAAGTCAAAAAGCTGAGATAAAGATATATATTAAGATATCTGATCTCATATTACGAGAGCTCTTCACTTTTTTTTTATTAGAACATAAATAATTTAAACTCCATTGAAAAAAATCTAGTATAATTCCTGTTTTTCTTATTAATATAATTTTTTTTCCATGGATTCTTTATTTGATAAAAAAAAACAAAAAGAATTAAAATAAAAATATATATTTGAAAGAAAAAAACCAAAAAACACCTTGTAAACCTCAATATAACTAATCTCTCAACTCAAAACTCTCATAAATTGGTCAAAAACTACAAAATTAAACCGGAAAAAAAATCTCTCTCAAGCCCAATCTAATTTTTCAGGCAAGATGAAGGTCAAAAACTACCACCATCAAACTTCTCTCTTCGAATAAAACCCTTTGACATTAAACTTGGTTATTTTGGTTGCTGAAATCATGAGAACCAACAACTTTCTCTTTCTTCTGCTGTTTTTTTATGACTTTCTCTCACGTCTCTCAATAAACAAAATAAACTTTTGAACCAAAATAAAAATTGTAGCGAATGTGGGATTAGCCATGTATTTTCTTTGTGTTTTATAATTTAGTTTTTAATCTTTTGATTTTATATTTTTACCATAGTTGCAAATTGATATTCATCTAATTATGCTAGAAAATGATTCAATTGAAAGGAAAAAAAAAGTTCAGGTGCTTTAATGTTTATATTAACAGTGAAGCATCATAAGTTTTCTCATTTTTTAATACATAATATGAACAACAAAGCACCATAAATCTTCCTATCTCTTTTATTATATTATATAAACTCTGATTTTTATTTTTTATCCTCGCATCTAGTTTTTTAGAGTTTAAAACTATATGTTTCAAGTCATACCATTTATTTTTAAAAAAATATTGAGATGACAACATATTAGATTAGATGGACTTTTATTTTATAGCTTAACTCGTCAAACTTGTGATTTGGATCATGAATTCCATTGAGTTAAATAATTTTTTTAAAAAACATTATTCTTTTACTTGAATATATGATAACAAAAATTTAGAAAAATAAATTTTTTTAGAGAGTTAAAAGATGAATTTGGAATAAAAAAATAAATGAAAAAAAGAGACGACAATATATTAAATTAACCTAGGTTTTGTGGCATAATTCTTAAACCTGTGACCTGGATCATGGACCTCATTGGATTTAATAATTTTGTTTTTTAAATTTATTTTTTAGCTAAATATCAAAAATAGAGGAACTTTTTTTAAAAAAAAAAAAAACTTAAAGGATGTAATTGGAAGAAAAAAAATTGAAGGACAAAAGAAAATAAAAAAGAGGCTGAGTGTGTGGACATGGCCTCGACCTTAAACAAGAAGCTCAGACCCGTGCGTCTAGACCTTTTTATTTTTTTTATAAGGGGCGGATGACAGGTTATCAACCCTTATTTTTGGAAGAAAAAAAAAGATAGACAACGCTATGTATGCTCTTATTTGGATTCTAGCCACTAGTGGTAACAAGAAAATCAATTTTTTTTTTGTCAAAACCCCATTTTAGACAATTCTCTTATTGAATGGAGTCTAGTTGCCTAGTTAAAGACAATTCTCTTGTTGAATAGAAAAAATAAATAAATATTAGAACAGTAATATGGATATTATCTTTTATTCAATTTTTATTCATTATTTTTATTATTTAAAGATTTGATCTTATTTGGCTTTGAATAATTCTTTAAAGGCTAGATTGTCGCAAATCACAAGCCATCTACTTGTCCGGCTTCAAATGGTAATCCACACGAACCACAATGAAAAATCTCATAAATCCTTATTTAGGTGAGAGAGATTGCTATGTTTAGAATATTAGTTCTCTATTTTGTGACTTGCGTTGATTTTTTGTCTAACAAACAATCACTAAAAAATAAGAGGCATAACTTACTATTTATAGGAAAATCTGAAAAACCCTATAGATTGACAAAATATCAATTTGCCTCTTGAATAATATTCATATATTAATTCAGGAAAATTTTAGAAATTAACTCAATCAAAGTGCTTACTTGATTTTTCTAGATCTAGAAATATAATCCTTGTATTTAATTATATTCTAGTCCTTAATTTCTAAAATATATTTTAATCAAGTCATACTTAATTAAATCATTTTAGTTTAATTTCTGACTAATTGTTCTTAATGTGTGCAACCCATTATGTTCATAATATGCTGACCCAAATATAAATTATAATTCTAATTAAATAGAATTAAATAAATTAAACAATTTAATTTATTACCAATTCAATAATTGATTAATTTATATTTAAAGACTAGGTTCATTGTTTAGCAACATGTCATGATTCGATTTGACATTAAAGTATGGAGTATGTCTGTCATGTTAAATCATATTTGTTCTTTACATAATAATCATTGATTGTTTAAATAAGATTTGAAACTCTTTTAAAAAATCTCATTACACCTTGATCAAAGATTTCTCAGTGAATATTATTTGAAAACATATGAAATATTTTTTTTTTAATTCATCTAGGGTGATGAATCCTCTCTTAATCATCCAGGTACCTATATATAGTTCATGTTATATACAATGTATATCCCTTCGTTATCTTGATTAAGATAACATGTAACAAGATAAAAATATAACATTCTCTATATATGATAACTTAGTGATCTAAAGTCTATGGATCATTTACACAACCGTCATGTGAGTCTTTTCATAGAAATAAATGATCTCTCTATATAGAATTTTCATGTGAGTCAGTTTAGTATGGATGCTTTATGATAAACACCTACACATACTAGTTTTTTGAAATAGTTGGATATATTGATATATCCATTCCTGAAAATCAATATGTCATGGATTCGTTCTCCACAATGGATGGAGTTAGATGAACAAAATCATTTTTTTTTATTTTTTTTTACAGTAAAGTTTTATTTTCATATATTATATATCAAGATAAAGTTAATGAGTTAATAAAAAAGATTATTTTAAATTCAAGCTGGAATAATAATGTGTAAAATGTACTTATTATTTATAATTAGACTAAATCTTTAAAAATATATAAAATAAAAATTTATAATTCATGACCAGTGATTGGATTTTATATTAACATTATAATCCAATGTTTCATAATCTTTTTTGAGATTTTATCTTGTGTTCTATTTTTTATTTTTTAGTATTACTTATTTTTTTATTTTTACTTATCCACATATTAACATTTTCTCTTATGTTCATCCATTCACATCACCCTTTGGGCATCTTCTCCTTGAAATATTGAGAGGAATGCACTTATGAGAAATCAAATTAAATTTGTTCTTTCTTTCTCTTTCATTTTTCTTAAGAACAAGGAAAAACAACAACATTAAGCGATACAAAAAAATACAAGAAGAAGAACGACCTGTCGGGGAAGAAAGGAGAAAACGACAAGTCGTAAGGAAATTAGACTGTCGCAATTGCAACCAAAACAAAAGAGAAAACACAAAAATCTAACATTAACAAAAACCTAGGAGACGAACTTCACTGAACAATGATGTTCAAAACCCACAATTCTCTTATTACATTAAAAACCTTATTACAATCAAAATCCCAGCTTGAACCTCAAAGCAACAAACTTTACGATTTTTTCCAAAGTCGGACCATTGTAAAAGTTAGGCTTAAATGGGTGAAAAACCGATCTTTAGACAATATAATTGATACAGAAACTGATCTTAAAGCAGCTTGTCTTTTAAAAGATGCAATCAAAAGGTCTCCTACTGGATTTCTCACTGCAAAGTCTGTCTCTGAGTGGCAAAAACTTCTTGGCCTTACTGTCCCTGTTTTACGTTTCATGCGCAGGTATTTTGAAGTGTTTATGCGGTTTTTCTTATTACCCTTAAGTGATTTTGCCTTGTTTTATTGAATGTAGGGTTGTAGAAATGAATGTGTTAGATGAAATTTTGAATCTTTTCTTCACTTTTTAGGTGCCCATTTTGTGATTTTCCCATATATCATGATAACTTGGTTGTGTGGTTGTTTTGCGATGAGATTTCGAGAGCGGCGATTTTTAGAGGATTTTGTGCTTTATGAATTGATGTGGAAATTGGAGTTTTGTAGTTTACTAATTCTATGTATTCTCTTTGGTTCTAAATTGTAGTTGATAGATTCTGTCCTAAAATTCTAAGAAAGCAACTCTTGAGTAAAATCAGTTTTCTTTCATGGATTTAGGTATACCTTCACCTCGTATGCAATTAATGACTTATTTGAATGATATTATTGGTGGGATTTATTGATGGTTAAAGGAATGATATTTTCTTACTACTTAATCCGTTTATGTGTAGGTACCCAACTCTTTTTAATGAGTTTCCACATGCTCAATACACAAATTTGCCTTGTTTTCGGTTAACAGACACTGCGCTCTTGCTAGATTCACAAGAACAAACTATCCATCAAACTTATGAGAGTGATACAGTGGAAAGACTTTGTAGAGTGCTTATGATGATGAAGAGTCAGACAGTGCCCCTTCAATCACTACACCCCTTGAAATGGGATCTGGGTTTGCCTGTTAACTTCGAGAAAGTACTGATACCTAAGTATCCTGACCATTTTCAATTTGCTAAGGCACCAAATGGGACTAGGAGTTTGCGGCTTGTGCAATGGCATGAAGAATTTGCAGTTTCGGCATTGCAGAGGAGCAATGAGACTGGTGAAAAGGGTAAGGAGTATCGGCAGTTTAAGAGTGGGTACACAGCTTTGACTTTCCCAATGAGTTTTCCAAAGGGCTATGGAGGGCAGAAGAAAGTGAGAGCATGGATGGAGGAGTTTCACAAATTACCTTATATTTCACCTTATGATGATTCAAAAAGGATTGACCCGGATAGTGAACTCATGGAGAAACGGGTTGTTGGAGTTCTGCATGAGCTTTTGAGCCTCACAATTCATAAGAAGACTAAGAGAAACTACGTGAGGAGCCTGAGAGAGGAATTAATTCTTCCTCATAAGTTTACTCGACTCTTTACAAGGTATCCAGGGATTTTCTACCTCTCGTTGAAGTGTAAGACAACAACTGTTGCTCTAAGAGAAGGTTACAGGCGTGGAAAATTAGCAAATCCACATCCTCTTGCTCGTCTAAGAGAAAAGTTTTATCATGTGATGAGGACAGGGCTTCTTTATCGCGATAGAGGTGTAAAGATGATTCCTCAGGAAATTTTGCTAAAGGATGTGGACGATGAAACTGGACAAGAAGAATCTGAGGAGGAAGAGGTTGAAATAGGTGATGACTGCTACGAGGAAACCTCTGAGATGGGAGAGGATTCTGATGAAGATTAGTCTTTTATCGTAATAAATTCGCCAATTGCCACATTTTAGAAGTGAGAGAAATTGTCCTCGGGACCTTCAGATATTGAGTTAATGAACTCCGAACAGAAGTATTGAATTTGGATAATTATCTTGCCAGTTGCAAAGGGAGCTCTTGACTGTTTATGTTATTAGGGGATTGTGTTTATGCACATCAGCATGCATGCATGCGTTTTGGCTTCAAGTTGAATAGGTGGATAAAGCTCTTGATGCGGTGTGAGACAATTCGATGATCATACACTAATGTGTTACCATCATGTAGCCCTTCAAGTCGTGTTCTTCTACTTTAAGCATCTTTCAGGCAGACAAAGGGTCTACAGTAGTTTAACATCGTGGAGTCATTTGAGTTCGTTTTTCATCAAATTATTCTGAGGTTACAAACTCTTTCAGGAGTTCAAATCCATGCCGACTGTATTTCTTTGGTTAATAATGATATGACTTCGAAGTTCGAACATGACTTGCTTTTCGGTTTTTTTTCTCTTTTTAAAATGATTTTTTTTGGTATTTTTGAAGTAAAAAATAACCGCATTTAAAATTGTAATTCAATTTTTAACATTAAAAAATCTAATGTATCACCTACCTGGCGCAAATTGATTGTTTCACCTCCCATGACAGCTGATGCATAAAACACAAATACAAAGACTAATCTATGACTACTGGAGGATAAAAAAATTAATTTAATCCTTTGAATTGTGAAGAAAAGAAATTTATATACGCATACGAAAACAAGAGATCGGATTCCGGGATTTAGTACGATACTAATCCCAAGCACTGGCTACAGCTGGATTGTAACCCCCACCATAACCAGCAGAAACCCCATATCCACCGCTACTACTGTTTCCTCCATAATAATCTGCACCCCTGTTAAAAGAGCCATCCCTTCTCATATCACGGCCACCAAAACGGGCTCCCACAGAGCGCCGATTCTTGCCACCACTAAATGAAACCCGTGAAGCATAACGGGTGAGCCAGGCAGGCACTTCTTGATTTGCTTCTTGCATAAGATCAGCTAGAGGTCTTGCTAATGACACATTATTCTCATTAAAAAATGCTGTAGCCAGACCTGTTTTTCCAGCTCGCCCTGTTCGCCCTATCCGGTGAACATAATCGTCAATGTCATTTGGAAGATCAAAATTCACCACATGAGCCACATGGGGTATATCAAGACCCCTTGCTGCCACATCTGTCGCAACTAGAATTGGCGTCTTCCCACTCTTGAATGATCTAAGTGCCATTTCTCTTTCCTGCATGCCAACATAGAGATGATCATATTGAAGAATATAGCTAGTAATTGCATGGTGCAAGAAAACAACAGGCAACTAATCAAGTTGGAGCGATTCTCTACTCTCAACAGATTTTTTTTGTCAAGAGTGAAGAAGGTCATCTGTTCCTTTTCCTAAATTGTAGTGTTACTTTCTCACAGTATACCAAAGAAAGGAGTCTAAATTACCATATGCCCCAGAATAATCTTTATAAAAACACTAACCTCAAGACTGCTTAAGCTCATCAATGTTGTAGGGTATTGCATAAATAAAAATGCTGAAGAAACAAAGTAAAAGATACATGCCGCGTTCATGTACTCAGTACTCACTACTAAACCCAAATCCGATAACTTACCTGTTGTGATCTATCTCCATGAATTGATGTAGCAGGAAATTTATTGACATACAACCAATGTTCCAATGAGTCGGCTCCCTTCTTTGTCTCCACAAAAACTAATGTCAGAGAATGCTGCAATTTAACAAAAATCCATGGTCACTATAGTACACTTTTGAAGTTTTTTGTATGGTGGCTGTTTGCATCCTTTTATTCCTCTCTTCTCTCATTCAGGCTTTTTTCTCTCTTGATAAGACATGTCTCACCTTTTTCCTCAATTTTATCCTTTTATAATATGAGTTAAAACCTTCTACTCACCTACCTGTCACTAGATAAATCAAATTCAAGGGGCTAAGTTTGAAATTTTAATGAGGCTGGAAGAGACTCTTTTCCTTAATTGATATGAATAAATCAAATCACCAGTAATTTTGCTAGAGAAAAGTTTAGATCATATAAAATTGTCATGGTCAGCAAGTTGTTTCATCGTACCTTGCCATTAACTTCAGTTTCTCTCTGAGCATGAAGAAGGTCCATGAGATGACTTCTCTTGTCAGTCTCATGAACATATTCAACTCTTTGAACAATTAAATCAGTACTCGAACCGACCCTTCCGACAGCCAAAAATATGTAATTTGAAAGAAAATCAGATGCAAGTCTCTGCATGTCAGCCAAATTGCAAAAAAACAGTCAGATGCAACTGAAATGGCAGTCTTCAATGGATATCAACAAGCAACCTTCACATGTGAATGGTTAGCACCTAAAAGAGTGCGCAGCAACTACAAGATAACAATGGTGCTTGCTTATCTAAGTAGGCAATTGTCCAAACAGAACCAAAGGTACATCCTCACTAGAACAATAAACTTTAGCAGTCAAGCTACTTCATACCATAATTTAGCAACCAAGTATTATTATATATACACTCATTGAAAAAATAACACCCAACATTTTCATAACCAAGATAAAATACTCAGACATATCACTATATTAATAAATGAGCTTCACAAGAAAAAGAGTGGAAACTAACTCAACCAGCACCAGCAACTAAAACAAACCTGTATTTCTTTAGGAAAGGTGGCACTGAACAGCATTGTCTGTCTCCTGCCACATGGGGGCATGTCCATTTGTTCCACTATCTTTCTAATCTGAGGTTCAAATCCCATATCCAGCATCCTGTCTGCCTCATCAAGTGCTAAATATCTGATCATCTGCAATGACACTCTAGCCCTCTCAACCAAATCCACTAACCGTCCAGGAGTTGCCACTAGAACATCAACCCCTCTCTCAAGTTCTCGCAACTGACCAAGCAATAAAGAGCTAGTGAATAATTAAACTAGATGACAGGCACTCCTTTGAGACAACATAAAGGCAAAATAAAGCTGAAAGGTCACAAAAGGCATAACGTTATGAAGAAAAACATATATATGTGTATCCAGCAATGCAATTGACTGTGATGGTGTAAAAGCAAGTATAACCATTGCTATTGCAACTCCCCAAGTGAAGTAAGTCGCTTCATAGTAACATTTTAAAAACATTTTATGATGGTCCCTTAAATATCACCCTCCCTGCCAATCAGCTCCCTTGCACCACAACATTCATGCTAAGGTTGCATTTGGTATGGAGATAAAAAGCTACAAGTATAAATGTTAAGAGTAGTTGGCTGTGTTATTGGCAAGATAGAGGTATGGTGGTATTCCTGGTGGCAGCTACAGCAGTTAAGGCATTGTAGGTGGTGGGAGCATGACAATAGCAGTTCAAATCCCCTTTAACCCAGACCCCTTTAATGTATCATCCATTAACAACCCTCGGACAATCACTACCACTTAGGCACTAGCAAAACACAGTGGCCCCACAAAGATTAAAATCATCCAGGAGCTGAATGAGCATATTGGACAACTATGTAATAACTCCCTCACATCAAGCAATCTACAGTGTGACATCTAGTTCTAGTCCAAGTACAAGTCAATAAATGACTGTCTGCAATGCAACAGCAAAATGGAGCATGCAGAATACTGAACTAATCAAGACATATGGAACAAGCATTTTTGAAACAAGTGAGATAAGAGTAAAATTCATTGAGATGCATCCCCAGTAAGGTAGCTTGCTAGTAACAAACCTGTAAGCAAGCTTAGAAATATGAGGCAAATGTGCTCATAAAGACATGGCTAATGGTAAAGTCCAAGTACAGTGTGGCGAAAATATACAAGGAGCAATGGTAAACTCCTCACAACCATCATGGCATAGGCATGAAGGCATGCTCTAGTGGGTAAAGGGGTTGACACAGGTATGAAGGCATGCCATAGTGGGTAAAGGGGAAAAGAAAGAACCTGGAGCGTGGTGGAAGAGCACCTGCAGCCCATAATATTTCAGGTGTATGAAACATTTATTATCACCCGTAAAATTTGGAACAAAACAGCCAAGCACATAATGGCTGACATATTCAAAGGTTCCAAACATTAGTGCAAGGCCGCACACATATTCACATTTCCAGAATAAATCATTTAACACATTAATAGGAAATTGCCAACTCAATGCAAGTCATGTGAGCATCATTAGAAGAATGGACAATTGATCTAATCATTTGAAAATGGTTTAGGCTAGAAATTTGGGTGATGTGTCAGTTGAAGTACATCCAGAAATGAATCCATGTAATTGGTCTGAAAAAGAAGGGTGCTGCTAAAGAGGACTTTGCTACTATTAGTGCCACTGTATTTCCCATGGTTTATCAGACATCTAAGCAGTTTCCAATGAAGGAGATATCATTCAAAATAACAAACCAGAAACGAGCTATTGTTATCATTTTAAAGTTGGTTAGGAAACCCAATCCGAAACGCCCCCATGTTGTCACATAGGAGGTACAGTGGGCACAAGTGGACTCTGGTCTTATCTATTTCCCTCTATCATATAATAGAGAGTATGAATGAAATAAGAAAAAAGCACCAATGATAGAATAAGAGCAATTACTTTTTTAAGGATAATGGATTCAAGAAGAAGAGAACCATACAAAAGATATCCAGCACTAATAGAAAAAAAGAAAAGAAAAGAAATGAAGAGAGAGAGAGCTATTGTCATATGATTTAAACCTGTTGGTTGACTGGAGCACCTCCATAAACTACCACCACCTTGACACCAGTTTGATAGGCGAATTTTTTGGCTTCATCGTGTATCTGCAGTCAGATTGCAAATAAAGAAAAATAAGAAAAACAAGTCGTATAAAGCCATTACATGATCCAGAATGCACATGACTAGCCTGAAACTAAATAACACCTGACACGAAAGCTCCCTTGTAGGAGAAAGAATGAGAGCCAGTGGGTACACTGTCCTCCCTCCATGTGGTCTCTGCACATACTGCTCCCGCATAATTCCAGCAATTATTGGAAAGCAAAAGGCAGCTGTCTTGCCTGACCCTGTCTGAGCACAAGCCATCAGGTCCCTCCCAGCAAGCAATATTGGGATTGCATTGCGCTGCACTGGAGTTGGCTTCACATACTTGCATCTCCGAATATTCTGATTCACTGCCTCACCCAGGTCTATCTCTGCGAAGGTATTCACAGGTGGTGGCACATTTTGCCCACTCGTCTCCACAGGAATATCCTCATACGCATCAAAGTTAATTCCTGTATTCTCTTGCACGCCAAAAGCCGGCTCTGCATCACCATCATCATCAAATGGATTCACCTCACGCTCCCTCCCACGTTCCATTCTATTATTCCAACCACCACCACCTCCTCTACCACCAGAACCATAACCTAAGCGCCCAGAATCCGGTTTCGAAGCACTGCCGCCACCGCCACCCCATCGAGAACCACCCGCAGGCCCACCATAACCCACACGATCATTCCCTAATGACGGAGCAGCAGGTGGTGGGGCCAGGAAATCAGAAGATGGTGGCCGGTTACGAAGGTGTGGCGGAATGTAACTGGCACGAGTAGGACGCGGACCAGACGAACCAGATGCTGCATTCTCAGATGCAGAGTTAGCCACAGAATCTGCCCATGAAGTTCTCATAATTGGTAGCAAATCACAACTGAAAAGAGAATCCAATACCACAGCGCCGAAATTCCCTATAATTGAACATCAGAAACTCGATCAATCGCAATTGCAAGTAAAACTAAACCTCAAGTTAAATTAAATTAGATAAACAACAACAATTAAGCAAAATTGTTAAAAAGAAAAGGAAGAAGCCCAAAATTCACTAACTATCATGAGATGGTGAGTTTGTTAAAAACGAAGCGAAATAATCGGAAAAATGCAAAAAATAGAGTAACAAAATTGTAAAAACAAAACCTAAATTGAAGCCGAGAGAGAGGGGGAGAGAGGGGGGGGAGAGGGAGAGACCCGAGTTGTTGCGTTAATTTGAGTTCTAAAATTCAAATGGAGAAACCCTAGTCTGCTCTTTCTTTTCTTTTTCTTCTTAAATGATTTATCGGGATCGGACACGAAGCGAAAATATCGTTACGGATGTTGTCCTTTTCTATGCTTGGTTTATTAAGATTTATTTATTTGTTGCTGTTGGTGGTGGTGGAAAGACCCGAAAGATTTGGTAGTTTCCGTTTATGCAAAATCCATTATTTGCACCTATGTTTTCTTAGTTTTTCAAAAATAAAATAAAAACCCTTTTTATTATCATTTCAATCCCTTATTATATTTTTAATTTCAATCTATTATTAAAAAAAAAAAATTAAAGAGGATGGTGAATTCACTATACCTCTAAACACAATGCACCGTAGAAAGTAATAGTATATTTACTATATTGTCCTTGAAAATAAAAAAAGGTTAAGCTGAGAGTAAAATTATCTTTATAATTAGATCATTTTAGCATTTTACAATTGATCATGTACAAAGTGGCATTTACTTTCTTTCTTGCACAACAAACTTATGTTGGTGCCCTTAAAAGAAATAAATTATTGGGTTGGCATTGAGGGTTTTTTTTGTTTTTTCATTTTAATAAGCATAGTATAAAAACTTAATTGCCGTTAGAGTTTATATTCTTAACTCTAGGATTAGTGAGTATTTAGTTCATTGAACAGCTAGTTTTTTGTTGTTATTGTGCTGGGTCAAGGGTTGTTTTGCCTTTTAATAAAAAAAAAATAAAATATATATATATATATATTAGTTGACGCGTGAGCATTAGCCTTTTTGTTATATTTAGATGGCGCATGCGGCTAATTTCAATAGCCAAAACAGCAGTTCCGAGGTCACTTTCGCTTCGTCTTGACACCTCCTACATGAAAATATGGTACATGTAATGAGAAGAATTCTAGTTCGGCGCCAACAAATATTTTTTTTTCTTCTTCATTTCCTCTCTTTTCCTCTGTATTTGCACCCTTCCCCTTAAACCTTCAAGTTAGCCCCTAAACTTCCCCTTATTTTTTTTAGTCCATGTTCTTTTGGTTATTATTTTTTTATTTGAAATAATTTATGAAATAGGATTCTTAATTTGATTTCATCCGCATTTAATTTTTTCCTTTGTCAAATTTGATTCCTATTCTTTTAATTGTTATTTTTATAATTTGAGATAGTTTTTAAAATCACATTATTTTCCGATTACACACTCAGTCAATTTTGTTCCAATTAGATTTTATCTTTATTTTTTTATTGTTGTTTTTTTTTATTTGCAAAATTTTCTGGATTGATATTTTTTTTTACCCGATTTCATTCTTCAATGTTTAATTGGTTTGGATTTGAGCTTCTCGTGTCTAGAATTTTATGGGTTGCAAGCTTTGAAAATTAAACTAACCTCAGGAGATTTGCCCAGGATTGCTTTGGTTTTTTTTATCATTTTTTTAAGATAATGTTTTTTTAATTTTATTCTTCAATGTTTATTTAGTTAGAGATTAGGATCTGATTTTTTTCCTGCTTTTTATGACCTTTGTTTTTTTATTTAATTGGGTTATCTCGAGTCTTTTTATTTGTTGTTTTTTTAAAAATAAATTTTATTCTTAAATTAAATAGAATTGGTTGATTGAAAATAGACAAATACTCTTTTCATTTTGTTTTGTTTGGCGTGCTTTTTTAGGACCTTGCTCTAGAGACCTATACAACTTCTTTTGATGTTATTGTCCAGACTTTATAGTGGGGTTTGAATCATCTCAACAATTTTTTTTTTGTGATGAGTGATTTCAATAATTGAGTGATGGTGGATCTCCAATGATTTTTTCTCTCTCATTCCGAATATGATATCGGTGGCTTGTTTATTTTAGTTAATTATTGGCAAGTATTTTCTTTATTGTTTGTCTGTTATCGTTGCTTATAGTTTAAATAAGATTATTAAACTACACAATCTTATTGGATCCTGTCAAGTTGATGATTTGAGTATCACATTTTTCTTAGTTTTTAAAAAATATTGTTATTGTCTGAGCATCCTTTTGTATGCAAAAAAAATATAACCAGCCCGCAGTGTAGTGCGAGTCACTAATCTAGTTAAATACTATTTTTCAAATAAGATAAAAAAAAAAAAAAAACTATTCAAGAGAGAGGGCAAGGATGGTGGAAGTGACTGGTGATATTAAAAGAAATTAAAAGAAAATGACATGACTTAAGTACTAAAAAACTATTTATTTGGCGAGAGAAACCTTTTATTTTAGTAAATTATATTCAATTGACTGAGGCTGAACTAGTAAAAAACACTCTGTACAAATTTTTTTTTTCATTTACTCTTTATTTTTCAAAATTAGATCAACTTTTTATGACCGGTGTGATTTGACTTTTTTTTAATGTAATGTATGTATTTGGTATTACGATGTCATGTACTTTTTAAAAGTGTTTTTCGCTTGAAAATACATTAAAATATTTTTTTCAGTTTTTCTTTTTATTTTTAACATCATCACATCAAAACTATTAAAACACTATAAAAAACATTAATTTGATATTTTTTTCAGGTGAAATGAACTTTTGAGATGAATTCTAAAACAAAAATTATCATACTTTCAAACACCTATTACGAGGGTATTAGAAATATAGTAGCGGTTGTTTTATAAAGTGCTTTTTACTAAAAAATACATCAAAATAATATATTTTTTATTTTTAACATCAACACAATCCAAAAACATTAAAAAAAATTAAATTTTAACAAAAAAAAAAGAAGATTGAAACTCAATCTCAAGCACCTACTATATCTCAAAGCTAATTAGCTTATAACATAATTAGCATTTACTAGTTTTCAAACTCATGTTACAGGTAGTATTCCATATTAATTTTTAACATGATAGAAAAATATATTAATGTTACAAATTTTTTTTATTGTATCATATTTTTTTAATTAAAGAATATGAAGATATTATTTATATTTAATAAAATAAATTTAAAAATAGTTGAGTTAATCGAAAGAGGTGTTTGTGTTTCTTATATGAGCATACAAATATTTAACACCCATTTTTCTTTTGAATTTATGCATTTTTATTTTTTAACTAAGAGGTTATTTTTTCTCATCAAGAACAAATGATTTTTTTAAAATAAATCAGACAATTAAATTTTATTTATATCAAATATAAAAAATATAAATGTAAATTACAATAATCTTCTTAAACATGATAAAAATACAAAATAATTAAAAAGAAATACCTACTATTTAAACAAATCAAACAAAACAATTAAAAATATAAAGAAAGGGAGAGTATTAAATTGAATTAAAATAAAATAAAAATTAATGTAAACTAAAAATATATATAAAAGAGGGAATTAAAAAATTTGGAAAAAATAATAAAAACAAAAAAGAGAGGGAGAGGCTAGGCAATGCTAGGCCTGGTAGGCCAAGCCTGTGCTCTTGGCCAACTACCTAAACCCAAGCGTGCTTGGCTCTTCTAACCTAAACCCCCATGTTTGGGCTTATTTTTTTTCTACAATAAAGGATGGAGGACATGTCATCTATCATTTTTTATTTTATTTTTTTAAATAACGTAGACGACATGTCACTTGTTAGCTAGATTTTGACCACCTAGGGGTGACCAGAAAATTCAAATGAGTGTTTTTGAGTTTAAGATTCCTTTTTAAAACTGTTTTTGACACAAAAACACCAAAAAATCACCCTAGAAACTCTAATGAATCAATCTCTCAACTCAAAACACCCATAAATTGGTTCAAAACACAAAATAAAACCAATATAAAAAAATCTCTCTCGAGCACGGTTTACCTTTTCATGTAAGATAAATGTAAAAAACCATCATCATCAAACTCTTCTAGTTTCATGGAACCTTTTAACACCAAGTTTGACTATTTTAGTTGTCATAATCATGACAACCATCAACTTTGTCTTTCTTTTACTATTTTATAGCAAATTTGTTTCACCTCTCTCAAATATAAAAACTGGAAAAAAAAAACTTTGAAGCCAAAATGAAAATAATGACAAATTTAGGATTTACCATGTATTTTCTTTGGGTTTTACATGTCAGTTTTTTATATTTTAATTCAATATGTTTATCATAATTTCAAATATAATTTTATCTAATTAAGTTATAGAAGAATTCAATTAAAAAAAGAGTTTGAAATGAAACAAAGGCCATGTGCTTCACTTTTTATATGATCAATGAAGCACCATAAGGTTTCTCATTTCTTTTAGTATATTAACATTTACGATGATTTGGTGAAATGTTTTCATATTTTTTTATTTGATGGCAAGATTTGGTGAAATGTTTTCATATTTGTGTTTTATTTGATTGGAAGTGTATTCTTGAATTAGCTTGCATATTAATCAAAATTAAAAGTCTCTCCAGGTGATTTTAAAAATATACCCCTCAAATTAATTCGATACATTCAAATGAATTTATGAATTCTTTTAAAAAAATCTATTGCAATTTGCATGCCCATAAATATATCAATATGACTATACTGGTACTTACTAATCAATTTATCATCTCTCTCGTAATGATATGAATTGCAAATAATTATATTAAGGACTTCAATCAAAGCTAAGTATGGCATGAAAGCATGATCATGGATACGAGTAGGATCTATGGCTCAGGATTGAGTTACTAAAAGGTGGCTTAAAGGACTTATAACAAGATTAATTGGGGTTTCACTCACTCCTTTATCCGGGACTTGGTGTAAAAAAAAGGTGCAAACGTTGTCCTATTTTTTTTAAAAAAAAGAAAAAAAAAACAATTTTAAATTCGAACCTTATAAAAGAGGTGTCACAATAATGAATTTTCCCATCATCTAAAATGCTTGTTAGTGCCACATTGATTGTGATGTCTTATCTCTCACCTATTAATGTCCTCTTACTTACCTCACTTAGACCAATTATAAACCTGAAAGTTTTTATTTTCTAACTATATGGTATTTTTCTCTCTAATATCACCATCACACACAATTAACCATTATCTATTTTCTTATAAATTCATTCTCCAACGGACCTCTTCATTATTACCTTACCATCCATCTAATGCACTTTTTAAATTCATAATATAGTACATGTTTGAGCATTATTCTACAAAAAAAGAAATGCTTGCTCTTTCTCCCTTGAAATTTTGTATATATATATATATATATATATATATATATATATATATATATATATATATATATATATAAAAGTTTGGGCGCCCAAACTGGCTATACCAATTTTTCTTTCTCTCCTTAATTTTTCTTTTTGGCTTTTACTAGTGCAGCAAACACATTGGTCGTTTAGGACAAACCTAAGTAGCTAGATTGGCCAGCTTAATTTTTATATCTCTCTTTATTCTCGCTCTCTCTTTGACTTCCTCTCTTTTTATTTTTACACGAATTCTTGTAAAAAATACTTAGTTTATCGATAAAAATATTCTTAACATTTTAACATTATCATTTTTTATTGGAAAATAACATGGTCAATCAAATGGTCTTCTTTATGGCTAGCAAGGGTAGGGTTTTTCTTGCAAGATCAACCATTTACTCTAATAACTAAGCATTTTGAACAGGTTTTCACTATATTTTTTGCAATTTTGCTATCTTCGCAAATTGAGCTATGCTAACATTACCATCCCTACTATGTGAGTTACATTTCATATTCCTCTTCCAATGTAAGTCAGGGTATTTATTTATTTAAATTTCAGTATGCACAAATGAAAAATGAAAGAACAGATGAAATCTATTGAAGTTTTTTATAACTTAATCAGTTGCATTATGAGGATATAACAAAAGTTTAACTTGTTTGTTTTTTACTCAAATCACACCTGCTCTTTTCCTTTCTTTTTTGTCCGCAATTAAACTTAAAACCTTTATAGCCGAAAACATGAAAAGCATAGGAGGAAGAGTTACAGACCTTTCACCATTCTTGTTAACTCTAGTAGATCTTCACTAACTTGCTTAGCGTATAAAAACACTAACTAAAGTTGTCCTAGTTACTTAAGAGCAACTAAAATAATGTTTAGTGAGTATAATGATAATTAATTAAGAATTAAAATAATAAAATGATATAATAAGGATATTCTTAGATGGGGTAGAATATTTTTAGATTAAGGAATAAAACATACGAATATTCCTAGATGGGGTGGTATAATAGAAAGACCTTTAGATAGATTATGAGGGATGGTTGAAAGGAAAACCCTAGCCACTATGGAACGAGAAAAAAAAATAAAAAAAAGAAAAATAGAGTGAAAAAAAAAAGAATGAGAGAAAATCAAGAGAGACAAATTTATTTGTATAAAAACATTTGTTGGAAAAAAAGTGTGTAGGAAAAAAAGAAGAGAAGAAGTAGAAAAACAAATATGGAACAACAAAAACCATGCCCATCTCATCTCTCTCCTACTATCACCAGCCATCACCGTCATCGCCGACCATTACCTCCATAAACCCCCATGCTAGCGCATTGTCAACCACCACTTTTATAAACTCTCATGTTAGCGCTAATTAACTCCCACCGTGATAGTAGTATTAGGAGTAGCCCATCTTCTTTCTCTCTTCAAATTGAAACCACACCACTTTAATCTTTCTTTCTCCTCCATGCCTATGGATGATGACATCTCAGGCCAATCTCACTGACCATTTTAGACACTTGCACGATATCCACTAGTAGTACCAGAAATAGCAATGAAGAGAGGAAAAAAATAGTAAATACCAAAATAGGTCCAATGCCCATTTCATAAATGATTGAATCCCTCCCTTTAAGTACGAACGTTGGATTTTTTTTATAAATAGCTTAATTGACGAGTCTCTTATTTTTTAAGGAAGAACGCTAAAGTTTTTGAATGACCTAATCGATGAGTCTCTTATTTTAGGGATGGACATCCATTTTTTTCATGAATGGTTTAATTGATGAGTCTTCTATTGGACATCAATTTTTTTATAAATAGCTAATTGACGAGTCTTTTATTTTTAGGAATGAATGTCAAATTTTCTGTAAATGCCCTAATCAATGCGTTTCCTATTTTTAAGGATAGAAATAGGATGAGAAAACATTAAAAATAAATTAAATAAATCATGAATAAACTCAGAAAATAATTTATACAGTTAAGAACATGTACTTTATGAGAAAACACATAGAAAAGATAACTTTTTGTTTGAAATAATACAATAAGGATGATGCTTATATTTCTTTAAGCATAATCAACCCCTTACATGAATCTCTGAAACTAGTACTTATTTTATAATTTCTAATTCCTTTAATTACTAGGTGGCAACTCTATTTTTTAATTCTCCTTTTAGTTTTTGAAGATCCCAATGTTTTGCTAGGTGCGACAACTAGCATCTCATTCACATGCCAACAATAAGTACTTACACACTGTATCCATATGGCACTCATAAGCATGCACACCGAGGTTTAGACAAGATATATAAGCCAAATATAGTAGCCTTCATTCATGAGTGCATCTAATTTTTAACAAAATAAAAAAGGAGCACATGTGTGCATATGGACTGTTAACAACATAATATTGTAACGAGTCAAAGATAACAAATTCCTTATCATTACATTGTTTAGATTATTCAAGATCATCTCTAAATATCATGTTCATCACAGTGCCACTATTGTATTCAGAGGCATTAAGCTAACACACCTTGCTTCATCATAAGTTGCATATACAATCTCCCTATAATGCTCTAGTATTCAAATGCCATATCATGGACAAGGTGCATCATTTTTAACTTATATAATTTTGAATTTTAATTTTTGAATAAGTAATTTTTATATAAGATGCAAAAATAATCAGGGGATGATAATACAGAAAAAAATATAACTGTAAAAAAAAAAGGTTGTTTGAGCTAAACCCATGTGGTAAATGCAATTGGCCCTCCTATATAACCAGGCTGGCCAACTTGATTTTTCTTTCTCTCTAGCGTTGACCTTGTTTCTTTATTCTTTTTTTGACGCTATCATTTTTTACTGGACAATAACACAATTAATCAAGTGACACTCTATACAACCAATAAGGGTATGTTATTTCTCGTAGGATCATCTGCAGGCTTTCACCATCTCTTGGCAGCTTAAATACCTTTCGCATATTGAAGTATGTTAGCGTTAACACTCTTATTGTGGTGAGTTACACTTCATATTCATTTTCTAAGGTAAGTTATGGTATTTATTTAAATATTAGTATGCACAAATGAGATACACAAGAACAAATAATCCCCTACTACATATTATATTACATGCTTATCATTTCTATTAAATTGTCTCGATATGCTTTAAATTAATTTAAACATCAGAGAGTTTATTTTATGTGTAATATCAACCCACTCTAGAACACCCATTTAAAAGTATTTCTGTGACTTTATCGTACCAATATTCAATTTCATTTAACCTTTGATTAGGAAAAAGAATAACATTGGTGCTTTTATTTTAAAAAAAACTAGGAATTCATAAAAATGGTTAATCTTGGTTTTTCATTAAATTCATTTATATACTACATAAAACCTTGAATTAAAAATAAGTCAGTAAAAACCAATATTAAATTTTGAAATAATGAAATTATATCAAAATTTATAGAATTATATTTTGATTATTTTTTATATGAATTTTTCCCATCATCTCTCTTTGTTTTTGACTTCTTTAAATAAAATGATTGATAAAATCTATATTATTCATCATGACAAAATTTCCTAATATTAAAAAAAAGGATTGAGTTATAATAAAGTTTAAAACTTACCAACAAAAGAATAATTACTCCTATTTGTTATAAACATAAAATCTAATTTTCAAAATCTTTCAAAACAAAAAAAAAAGTGATTTTCAAAGATTATGATGCTAGTTGTTTGGTTTGTTTTAACAAAAAGATCCTTTTTATTTTTAAAAAAATCTTAAAAAAAAACCAAAATCGACAAATGATACCAAGTAAACATACATAAATATTTTAGCATTATAAATGGTGTTTGTTTAATATAAAATATTTTAAACAAAATAATTTTTTTTCCATAATTGGTAAATAATAATATAAAAATATTATAATAATAGATAAATGATGATGCAATAAGATGATAGGTATAATGGTTACAGGAGCTACACTTAAAATAATAGAGGTAACAATAACAATAATAATAATGATAATAATAAAATAATAATATTGATATAATAAAGACAATGATGATGATATAATGATAAAATATTAATGATAATAATAATTATAATAATAATAATAATAATAAAATAATTATGATGATATTAGAATTATAACAATGATTATAAAAATAATAATAACAAGAAAGTGTATTAATTAAAAATACAAAGTGATTAATTGAAAACATTGAATCGTCTCTTACTATTACTAAAATATTTTATGCAAACTTCCAAGCTTGAAAAAACATTTTCAATAAATTAACTAAAATTATAATAATATTTTTACTTTGATTAATTCTTTTCTAAAATATTTCAAATAAAACGAACATCTCTTGTCTAAAGAAGGGAAAAAAAAACCTCCAAAGAAGGGGAAAAAAAAAAAACAACAATCAGCCTGTTAACTTTATCAACCAAAGCATCACACTCGCTTTCTCGTTCACGCGCTTCACCATTTCCTTCACTACACCAAAAGAACTGCGAAAAGAAAGACACAAGTGAAAAAAATCTGATTGAATCAATATAGGTTTAGGGCTATCCCTAATCGGGATATTGTTAAACCCAATTCGGTGTTAAGATCAATCAAGATGGGCACGAATTCGTTATCTTCAGAATCAATTACCGATCTTGATCAACAGATCGAGCAACTCATGCAGTGCAAGCCTCTCTCTGAACCTCAGGTTTTGCTCAATTCAATTTCTGCTTGATTTGGGAAAAATTGAATCGAATTCCCTAATTTAACAGTTGATAACTTGGTTTAGTGTTTTTAATTGTTTTTTAGTAGTTGGATTCAACTGTATTTAGTAATTTTGAAATTTACTAGTTTCTTTTATTTTTTCTTTTAGTTTTTTTTGGCTTCTGGTAGAGAGAAAATATAGTGATAAAAATAGAAATGATTTGCAAAATAATTACTACTTTCTTTTACTGACGGGGTCACGATAGGATTTTTGGCAGTCAATGCGGGAAGATTTAGGATTTTTTTTTTAATTTGGTTAATGCATGTTTTTTTTTTCTTTATGGTAAAAAATGGTGAGTTAATATTTTTTTTTGATCTGTTTCGATGTAGGTTAGGACATTATGCGAGAAAGCTAAGGAGATACTAATGCAAGAAAGCAATGTTCAGGTTTAACTCATTTTTTTTTATTGAATTCAATTGCTCTGTTGTCGCATGCTGGAATTGGAAGATGTTGAGTTTGTTGATTTGTTTTTGGATGACAGCCTGTGAAAAGCCCTGTGACAATATGTGGCGATATTCATGGGCAGTTTCATGATCTTGCAGAACTTTTTCGTATTGGAGGGAAGGTATCAGTTCTGACTATGACATCACTTTGTAGTTTTTCAACTCTTCTGTTTCAGATGAGGGCTTTGTCTTAGATAGTTTATTGAGACCTGTGCCAAATGCTTTTGAAGATTCAAGTTATCCTGAGGTATAGTCAAGTTGTCAATGGTCAGGAAACTACTTGTTTTTGTTCATTGTGCTGTTTCACCTTGTGTTTTGATTGGTCCCTTGGGTTCATCTATAGAAGTATCTACTATATACAATATATTTTTTTTGGTTCATTAGTTGTTTTTTGCTCCTGACTTCGTTACTATCTAATTCCCTGATTAGACTCGTGACCATTTTAAAATTTATTGACAGTGTCCTGACACCAATTACTTGTTTATGGGGGATTATGTGGATCGTGGCTATTATTCTGTCGAAACCGTGACGGTATGTACATAATTCATCCAGTCATTTGCTTTTCATTGCTTTATTAAACTGATTAGTATTAGATAGGCTGTATGTCATTCCACTCTTTGCTTACATATACTAACAGAAAGAAGCATAGATATCCATGATAGGCTAGTGGCCTTGATTATATTACAAAACTTCTTTTACCTACAAAAACTCAAAAAGGACCCTTGTTGCTGAGGCTCGTTCCTCTTCCCACAATATCGTGATAGGGCTGCAGTAGCTGGAGAAATAATTTAAAAATAGTTTAGTGGCACAATTAAATGTTCTTCATGTGTTAATTCGAATTTGATGTAAGGGATAATGCCAATGCTTGTGGCCAATTTTAAGAGCTGGTGATATTTTTTGAGCAATGATCCTTGAATTTCTGACTGGCTTTTCTTTGATGTTTGGTTTGGCTAATATAAATTGCATGTTGACATTCTATGCCTCCTGTTTGAGGTAATTATTTCAAATACTACCTTTCTAAACTGTGCTTCTACCCAATCTGAGCATAGAAAATGTCTGACACTTGGAAGATTTAAATTGGTGACACTTATTGATATATTTTTCCAGCTCTTGGTGGCATTGAAAGTGCGCTATCATCATAGGATTACCATTCTCAGAGGAAACCATGAAAGTCGCCAGGTACTTTATTTTTTGTGAACTTTTTCATCATGAGTTTTTATTTATACTGACCACTGTGGTAATGCTTGGATCCTGTGTGGGTCTTTCTATTTCTTTTATAAACGCTTCTGTTGTAAACTTGTAATCTGGATTTATAATTTTAGGCAGTTTAGTGTATGATAGACATTTCATCATCTAGATTTTTCACTTAATTCCTGGAGGTGGATGTTCAATGGAGGTTTCTAGAAGATGTGATACTTAGTTTTATTTTGGACAGTTGAAGTTAAATGTTAATTTGTACTAATTGTGTTTACTTTAAATTGTGGGCTGTGCCTGCATATGGAAATACTGATTGCTTACATCGTTTTTTCTCCATGCAGATTACTCAAGTTTATGGGTTTTATGATGAATGTCTAAGAAAGTAAGTTTTTTGTTTGCAACCTTTATTAGTTGGCTATAAGTTTTAGTAGTGTTGATATTTTCTAATAATAAGTGTGCAGCACATGCTGGACATGCAATTATAATGCATATGTAGCATATGTCAATTTGTTTATTTTTTTTTAATGATTTTATCCATTGGAATTTATCAGCAATGTTCTTCCAGTTGCATTAAAGTCTATTTTTTTGGTTCCATAACTAACCTTTTTTTGCTGCATTGGTATTAATAATCCTTGCAAGCATTTTTAATTTTCCTCCTACTTTTGCTTGTTTGAGTAATGCATTTGGTGGAATCCTTGTAAAAGTTTTTGGTCAAGTTTTGACAAAGTTCAAATTTGCATAACTCAACAGCTATTTAGAGAAAAAAAAGATAGCACCATTGGAAAATAGTGGTATTGAAGTTTTACAAGTTGACAACTTTTGACTTGTAGGTTCCTTTTTCATCAATGTAATAGATTCATGCTGGGATAAATTTTTTACATTTAAAGAACCTCTGGCATCCTACCCCCCCTACTTGGGATTACTGTGCATTCTTTTCTCTTGTTCAGCTCTATCCTTTTTTTTCTTCCATTTATCAAGTCCATTCAACAACTTGCTCAAAGGATGTAGTAACATATTAATGTGCTTCACCTCTACTTTGCTGTAGTTGGGCTTGTCTTAATCCAAATTAGGTGCTCCTTTGGAAATTTTTCGCCGATTTCGTACATCTTCATTGCTTGTGAAGTTTCTTGATTATCTGGTTAAAATTAGGTAATACAATTAGATGGGCACAAATTAGATGCTCAATAGTTTCTGGATTATCTGGTCAAAGTTTCTTTCATTACAGCATATTCATGATGTGCATAGCATTTGACTGCTTTTGTTGCTGATACAGAACACTTCCTTCTCTATCTGTTTATACATTTTGACATGCACTTCTTTTTTGCTACATATAACTTCACTTCTTATAAGGTAGGGCTAGCACTTTGTTATAATTCAAAGTGCGCTAATATAGTGATGGAAACAGTTGATAAATGTGCAAAACAAGTATTGATTATAAGTGGTATTATTGTGGGAGACTAGTTTGTTGAATTTGTCTGAGCTGCTGTTGGTATGCCCTTGTAGATCCACTGCAATAATTTGACACATCTAACATACTATCGTGCAGTATTTTTGTAAATTTTTTATCTTTTCTTTCAAATCTCTTATATTACTCTTTTCTTATGACTTGTTACAGGTATGGTAATGCTAATGTTTGGAAGATCTTCACCGACCTTTTTGACTATTTCCCATTGACTGCATTGGTTAGTAAGACTTTCTATTTCTGGGGCCTACTATTGATTTTGTAAGTAGTAAAAAAAAGAAAAAAAGAACTGGGTGTGTGGGAAAATAAATTGGGAGATATTAACCAACCTGCTCTAATCCCTAGCTAGATACAGAAGAGATTCTTTTTAGCTGACTCATGTTGAGTTCTTTTTTGTTTTTCATTTTCAAATCTCACTGTTATGACTGTTATGCTTACTTCGATAACGTTGTTAAATTAGCCTTTTGAGGCTGTATCGTTTGGTCAATCATCACTGTGTATTTCCTAGTATTGTGGTCTTTGGAAGCTCCAGCTTACACTTCTTCATGTTCCAAAATGATCCTTCTAAAATGGTGTGAGTTGCCCATCTTATGAGTTTGGCTAGAAGATTTCCTGGTTTAGTGTTATTTACAAATGTGGTCATCACAAATTTTTCATTTCTCACTACATATATCACCAGAAATCGTCTCATATTATTTTGAGGAATCTCTTGGGTGAATTTTGCAGCTTTATTTGGTGTTTAAGAAAGCTAAGATCAACTAGAGTGTTGGAAGTTAGTGACAGTAGAAAGCTAATGGTTTGATGGAAGTTGAAATGTATTATTGGCTATATTTAGTAACTCCTGAAACTCTTCTTTTTCCTATTTTGCTTCATAGGTTGAGTCTGAAATATTTTGTTTACATGGTGGATTGTCCCCAACTATAGAGACTCTTGATAACATAAGAAACTTTGATCGTGTTCAAGAGGTTCCTCATGAAGGAGCCATGTGTGATCTGCTGTGGTCTGATCCAGATGACAGGTGTGGTTGGGGTATATCACCTCGTGGTGCCGGGTATACCTTTGGCCAGGTAACTTGAGCTTCACGCATTCTATCTCTATTCATGCAAAGAATGTGTTGTTTTTATCGAAGTTACAATGGTGACCTCATTTCTCCTGAGTTCTCTTCATCTACGTTTGTTATTTTATGCAGGATATATCTGAGCAATTTAATCATGTGAACAGCTTGAAGTTGATTGCTAGAGCACATCAGCTTGTTATGGATGGATTTAATTGGGCACATGTAATCACCATTCTTGAAATTCATGAATAGTATTTGCACTTTCATGTTTGGAATGAAAATGAGGTTTGGGAATGACATTGTTTCTTCGGTACAGGAACAAAAGGTGGTTACCATATTTAGTGCACCTAATTATTGTTACCGCTGTGGAAACATGGCCTCCATACTGGAAGTTGATGACTGCAAGGGCCACACATTCATCCAGGTAATATGTCATCCACTGATATTCTTCACAAGATCTTACATAATTTCAGTGCCAGCTTCTCATTTTGGATTTTTGGTGCATTACAGTTTGAGCCAGCTCCCAGGAGGGGAGAACCTGATGTTACCCGTAGAACTCCTGATTACTTCCTGTAAGCAGCCTTTTGTAATACCACCACCACTTCCTCACCCACCCACCCAACCCCAAATCCCTACCTCATGCTCAGATGGTTGTGGATCCTAGTTACTTTGGGTCTATCAAATTTAAGTTCTAGTATGCCTTGCCGATGGTCATGGGATGAGAAAAAGCCTGTATTATAGTAGGCAAGTTGGATGCTTTTTCTTTCCTGTCTTGCCTTTTCTTTCCTGTCTTGTGCTTGAAACCACGCTGGATATTTTTGTGGGAATCAGCTATAAGCTGATGCACAGTGAAGCATTAGAATGTAAGGTATCCCTGTTCCATATTTAGTTTTCCTTCTGGGGCCTCTATGGCGACAATGAGGTTGACGTCTACTTGATGCTCCATGCTAGAGTTTTTCTAATGGTGCTCGCTCTTCTGTGATTGAGCGCATGGATGCTTCGTTGAAATTAAAAACGATCACCACTTGGATTTTAATTTCTCGGCAAGGGCAAGTAAATTTCATCCCCAGTTTAATTTGCTATGCTCATTGCACGTTTCAAGTCCTCATGGAAACCCAAAGATTGCCTCAATGATCTATAAATCCGGAGTCATCAGCACTGATGTTGTGTTTAACTACATTATGACTTGTGCGAGAGAAAACACACACACACGCACACGCACACACACACACCATATCATTATGACTCTAAAATGGATTGCGACATTCGTCCTAGGACCTTCCCAAAATTCTGATTCTACTACAATTGCCACCTGGTGACAAAAGAGGCCACAAGAAAGCAATCAGAGGGTATAGGCTGCAAATGGAGCAATGGCATTTTCTGGACAGGATCAGTTGCCAAGGGAGAGGTGTCATCATCGATGAAAAAAATTATGCAATTATATATAAGATGAAGGTATGATAAATTCACCCTAGGATCTTTACAACCTCAGATACGAAAAGAGAGATGGAACAAGATC
This sequence comes from Populus x sibirica, assembly GCA_019202695.1. Lineage (NCBI taxonomy): Eukaryota > Viridiplantae > Streptophyta > Magnoliopsida > Malpighiales > Salicaceae > Populus > Populus x sibirica. The sequence continues at coordinate 874,246 of JAGMVL010000423.1, forward strand.
CACCACAGACCAAGCGAGGCCTGAGTATTGGAGGAATCTAATGCCCGTGTCAACATCAAATGAGCCCTGAGATGAGAAAACGGGTAACTTCTTAATATAACCTGATTGCTTAAGCTCTTCCATCTTTTTACCAGTAACTGATCCTTTTAGCATGGGGATGTAGCTGGTTGATTTTATAGGAATGCCCAAGGTGTTTGATACAATAGGAAGTATCCATTTTGCCAGCGCCTTGCTGCAGTACTTCACAATGAGTATTGTTGGTATCCCCACGAGCATTCTTCCAAGAAAGGCTGAAAGAGGGAGTTGTGGTGTAAATATGCGGGGCACTGATTCATGGTGGAACTGGTGGTAGGTTTGCTGGACGCCGGCCACCTGAAAAATATTGCAAATTTACCTCATGAATGTTAACTAAGTAGCTTGTTTCATAACAGTAGTAAAATCAATATTAACTAAGTAGCTTGTTTCATAATAGTAGTAAAATGGTATTTCAGACTTGATAAGATCTGCTTGATAAAAACTTCACTGACATCTGCAAGTTAAAAAAAGAAATAGTATCTAAATGACATCCATGTTCTGCTACTAAACTTAATTGACAGGAATACTCAAGCCTCAAGGCATAGAATGCATGGCTGTTCTTTGTTCTCACCACATAACCACAATTAGTATATAAAAAATTTATCTCAAAGGATAAGGCATTGCACAGTCTGCAAGTAGTTTCATTGTGCCAGCAATCTCTATCTAATAGTTGATAGAGATTTCATGGAGTAATAAAGAATGATGAATGAAAAGACTTCACCATGGTGAGAAAGGAGAGGGGAATTTTAAACAATTTTAGGAAGTTGATACTTCGGATATGATGCTTCATTATTGAACCGGAGGACTGGCTTATACATTGGTACACTCCTTTTCTCTATGCATTCTATGTGCGGTCTCTTTGATTACGCCTGGTTAGTGTCCAAGGACAAAAAAGACAGATACAAAAGAAATAGATATGTGTTTGATTGAAGAGACAAAGATAAAAATAATATCTCCGGGACATTTTTTGGAGTGAATTTTTGTACTTTTAAAACAAGAAGTACAAGGAGACATGCCCCCTCTATACCCACTATCTTCATCTATTATGTCCCAAAATAGTAACCAGATGCTACCTTTATGATCTTGAAATTGAATTTGTAATTCATGTTATCACATACACCAAGCATCAAACTTTTCCCCCTATTTTCTTCCCACTACATGCACCGATACATGTTCTCACTCTTGGCTATATCCTAAATGATTTTGTGCTAGCCTTTAAAGAATTGTTTCCAAGAATGTACATCATTAATTCCCAGCATCAAGTTCCTCCTTGGCACTATGTGATTGCTGAGATGCATTGTAGGCAAGCTATTGCATTGTCATCATGGAGACAAGAACCTTGTGGAATTTTCCACCTGCCTTGTTGTTTTATCCCTTTTTTGTCACACCATTTTATTCCTTTTTCCATGCTGAGACAATAATTCCTCTCACCCCTAACTCTCTTACTATCTTCACTATCCTAGCCTTTGCCTTTTCGTTCTATGCCAAGATAAGTAATGGTTTTGTTCTGTGCCAAGATTAGTAATGGTCTAAGTGCCTTTTTCCTTCCCTTACACGAATAATCAGCAGAAAGATAATGGTGGAATTATTTATCTTACTTCGCTAAATATATTTTCCTTTATGCATGGAACACGGTTTCACTCTAGTGAGATTTTATTTTTCTAATATTTATTAAGGTTAATCAAAATGCCTCCAAAGTTCCACTGTTTCTACTTTCAGGATGTTCTCTCAAGTCTCAACAATGTAGACTTTCAACTTCTCCTATTTCAAAGAATGATGATCATAAGAAAATATAAAAGTGCAAATACTTCCCACTGCATGATAATTGATATAACAGAAAAGGCAGACAAATAAAGCTAAGCATTATTCCAAAGTTAATGGGTGAGTGATTGCTTACTATTCCAAATGCAACACCATCGAAGGCTGTGTGGAACTCAAAGCTTGGAGTTGGAAGTTCTGGAGTCGGATAAGCAAAAAGCAATAAAAGGCTTAGGGCGGCCCAGAAGGTTGTCACTGCAAGTGAAATAGTACATTCATAACGAGAAGACAACAATTGCAAATTCATCCAGATTAAAAATTTTGATGCTGGTATTTGAACAGGGAGTGCGATTTCATGTTATACCTTCTTTGAACAAGGTGAGGTCAAAAGTAAGTACAAAATTCATAATTCAAGCACTAAAGAATCATCCCCTGTAACCTAAACAACCCCAATCAAATTATTAACAATATCCTGAGTCACGATTCAGTAAAAAGATGTGTCCCTAAAGAGGGTAAATAATTAGAACCCTCAAATTCTTTTCAATATAACGGGATACCGGTATTTGCATACCTTTTCTCCATTTGAGAGGAAGAAAGCTTGTGGACAATCATTTGTAACCTGCCAGCAGGCAAAATTCCATCTTGGTATTGGTTGTATGAAGTTCATCCAACTAACTCATTCTAGGATTACTGGCTCTGCACTAGGCATCCATAGAGGCATCCATAGAGTTTTCATGTTTATCCAAACATGTATCTTGGTTTGTCTCCAACAGTCTTCCTATTTGTCAAAAATTTCATGTCTTGCTCACCAACTTTGGAGCTGATGGGCTATTCAGAAATTTTGATTGGTATTCAAAGCCTCATATGGGAATTTGTTCAAATGTGAATAGACTGAAGAGGGAAAAGGACTCTAGAATTATGATAACATGGGAAGAAGGTAGCGTTCTTCTGTGAAGGTTTTGCTTAATCATACTCATCATACATGCATTCCTTCCATAAATTTTTGCCACTTGATTGGCTTGAAAACAATTTAATAGTTCTAAAAGTAGCTTTTGCAAATCAAAATTTGAAAACTAAGAATGCTAGAACCACAAGATTACATACCATTTTGTCCCGAGACTACGAAACTGTCGACACAATCATGGACAGATAGCCAAAAGGAAAGGATCACAAAACCAACAGCAAGACCAGCTATGATATCAATTCCACTGTGCATTCCGAGGTAAATTCTTCCTAACAAGAAAAAAAAATTTTCATTTTGGGAAAATCTAAAAGGAAAAACTGATAATGCTGCCAAAAATTATGAAAGACAACTACACATACCCAAACCAGTGAGGCAAACAACCAAGCAAACAACGGCAAATCCCGCAAATTTCAAAGAGGCATCTTCATTTTGGGTATAGGATAAAACATAGTGCAATAGGTATCTGGAAAATTATTTAAAGAGAGTACAGTTAGTCCAATAATAAAAATGCTGTAGAATGTTGAGGTGCAAATTTCAAAGCAATATAATAACCACATTTGAGTTTTTGAGGAGACAACAACCAACTAATTAATATTACAATCATACCACTGGTAGAACCTTGAAAAAATTGAAAATAGAAGGGAGACGAAAGAAAAAAAAAAAAGAAAGATCAGCTTTATATCAATAAGCAAGAATCAAGAGCTTAGCTACAGAAGTATTATTCAGTATTCTTGACTAGGGAAAAAAACTACTTCTCTAGTTTCTTTGGAACATGCACAATGCCTCATAAATTAGCTACTGGTATTCTTCAATTACTTGAATAACACAAAACGGTCAGATGCCTGGTAAATCCTATAACCCATGTCAAAAACCACATTGCAAAGATGAGTACGAAAGGAGGAAGATGACTACCCAGATAAGCAAACTGTGTTAAGAGTGTGGGAAGAAGGCAATCCATATTCCAAAGCATTCTCCTGCTCATCTTTTGTGGCAGTTATTCTCCTAACAGGAGGACAAGAGGGTCGAGGAGCTGATACCACATCCTATGATAAATAAAATATCAACAGTGAGCAGATAAAATAAAGAAAGCCAGTAGCCTTACAGTTCATCTTCCAAATCAAAGACATTAACAGCAAAAGAAATGGCATGGATCGGGTAAGAAAGAAAGTAAATAAGTACCTTTATGCAGTTTCCTGAATAATCACAGAGAGACATTAAAAGGGTCATTTGCCTAGCCAACTTGCCATGCCCACTCTACATTGTGAACCCAAAAACCACTCAATTATTACCAAAACAACAATAAAATCCAAAATAACCTCTAAACAGAAATAAATAAAGCATACCCAGAAGAGCAAAGGAAGAAAAGCAGTGTAGAAAGGCACAGAAACAACACAGGATAATCCAGAGAATAAAGCATCCAAAAATCCATGCTGATATTTCTGCAAATAAGAGCAACAAAAAATGAGAAAAATAAAAAAATAAATCCCACACACAGAATTCAATACAAAAGAAGAATATCTGGGTTGTGTTTATATTGATGAAAAGTGATAGAAACCTGGATCTGGAGGATGATAGGAGTGCCAGTGATGACATGATGAGAAACCCAAGGTTGGACCAAAGTTCTAAGCTTTCGAGTGACATCAAGGGATGAAGATAAAACAATCCACGACACAATCCCACAAAGTGCCAAACCTTGCCATAATGATATGCTCTCCATTAATTAATCAGTATCTCTTAGATTCCCTCCTAAAAAAGAGGGATCAAAGAAAGTAAACAAAAAGGAGAAAGCAATAGAACCAGCCAACGCAAGAAAGAATTTGGACTCGGCAGGTTTGAATGTTTACTCTCCTCTCTTTTTTTCCTCTTAATTTTTTATTGTGATTCTTTTCGAGGAAGCAGCCGGCAGGGCTTCGGTGGATTTGGCAGGCGGAAGAACGAACAACAAACACGAAAAGAAAATTGTATGGATGAGAAACAAAAAGGTTGAATAAATTTAAAAAAGAAAAGGAAAGGAAACTAGTAATATTAACATTTTAGCTCGTGCTACTAAATTACATGTTAACGGTAATAGACTTTTTCTTTTTTTCTGTTTTTTTTTGTATCAAAAGGAATTTTTTTTAAAATGATTTTTTTTTATTTTTTAAAAAAATATTTTTGATGTTTTTAAATTATTTTAATATTATTTTAATATATTAATATAAAAATTAATTTTAAAAATTATTATTTTAATATATTTTTAAATAATAAAATATTTTAAAAAACAACCACAACCGCATTCTTAATTATTTTTTAAATATAATAAAAAAATATTACTTATATTTTGTGGAGTTTGTAAAAAGGTAATGATTAACCTTGCTTGCTTGTATGATAATATACCAAAATATATGTTGTTGCATATGAATACTTATTAAATTTTATTCCATCAAATAAAATAACAATTCAAAATAATATTAACACATAAATTTCACAAATTTAAAAGCAACGTTAACACATAAATTTCACAGTGACACCAAACCATTATATCTAAAATAAATCTATTGTAACTCAATCCTCTCAACTTCATTGTAATATATAAATTCTAGCCTTATTCCATCTAAAATTAAATTCTACAATGACATTTTATTCTAAGGCTGTCATACAACATTTACAAACCCATAACATTTCAAATATCGCAACACAAATATACATAATGCATCAAAATATTTTAAGAATAACAAAATATTAATTTGAAGTTTGAAGTTTGAAATTAACCTTTAAGTATCATTGCAAAGCTATCAGAAATGACTCAAAATAGCGATGGTGCATGACAAACACGATGATGATAGTTTTCTTTAGTTATTGTTAATTTATTTAATTATATGCTTGTATAAGCTTTTTAATTTATATTTTGAATTTTTTATGTAATTTGTTTTATCAAAATAGCGGTGGTGTATGACAAACACGATGATGATAGTTTTTTTTAGTTATTGTTAATTTATTTAATTATATGCTTGTATAAACCTTTTAATTTATACTTTGAATTTTTTATGTAATTTTTTTTTATCAAAATAGCTTGCATAACCATGTTTTTTTCTATAAAAAAAAATTACAACCCGTGATGGAGCATATGTCAAATAGTTAGTATGTATGTGTGTTAGGAGAATATTTTCTTTAATTTAAAAACAAATATATAAATAAATTGTTTGGATTCCCTCTAATTTATTTTTTATTTTGATTTTTATCCTTATTCTTTTTATTATAATTTTTTGTTTTGGATCCTTTTATGTAATTGGTTTTTATCCCTGCTTCATCCTTTAACGTTTAATTTATTAAAAATTAAGCTTTGTAGTTTTTATTTTCAATGTGGTTCGGCATAAACACGAATGCTTATTTATATTTTATTAGTTGAGAGAGAGAGAGAGAGAGAGAGAGAGAGAGAGAGAGAGAGAGAGAGAGAGAGAGAGAGAGAGAGAGAGAGAGAGAGAGAGAGAGAGAGAGTAATAATTGATATATAAGAATCAGTTTAAAAAACTTGACATAATTTAAATCATCATAGGTTTAAACATTGAAGAAGTAGAATGGAATTCTTCTCTTCTTTTTTTTTAACTTCCATTCACCTTATTATGAATCAAAACAAGAGGGCCTTATTTTCCTCCTCTCTCTTTGATTATTCTCCCCTCCTCTTCAAATTTCCAAATATACTGTAAGTTTCACAAAAAAACAATAACAGAGAACTCAATCTTAACGTCCAAATAATGTTAAATTTCTAATTCCTTCTCTGGGAATTTATCAAATAAGAGTTGTTTTTTACTGAGAAGGTTCCTGGAATGTTCATGGCAGCCATGCAAACTTGACCAAAATGGTGAAGTCTCACTCGTGTACAAAATATCTATATGTAATTGACTTCAAACGGAAGAGAAATAGCTGACCATTTCAACTGACATTTCATATTTTGTTTTTGGTTGAAAAATTGACATTAGACTAAGGCAAGTAGGCAAGATACAGAGTGATTGAGACGATTTCCATATCCCGTTGATATTTCTTTATTCTTCTTATTCCCATCATGCGCTCAGCACACCAGATGATCCACAAGAATGGTGCAAGGATTCGACCTATAACCGTACCGTCCATCCTACCCTGTTGGTGGCCGGGTTAGCACCTCTCCTCGCCTCTTTTTTCCAAACCTCCACCAGGATTAGCATTTCCCAACAAAGCTACCGGCGAGAAAACAGGTCTTTTGTGAGATTTCGTTTCAATGATCAGCGGAAGTCTAGCTATGGATCTCCTTATTTCCATCCTATCTACTAATTTAGTTTTTTTCAAGCATTTTTCGAAATTCCTTTCAAAATCTGCACCCAGAGTTTATCTGGTTGCGTTAATAAACCCCATCCGAGCTTCATGAGAGCCTCGTTATTTTTCTTAGCTTTCCTAATACCTAGACCGCTGTTTTTTTTTAGGTCCTATCCCAACGCACCAAATGAGGGTTTTTTTACACCTGATCCAGAAAGAAAAGCTCTGGTTTGCTTTTCAATCTCTTCACAAACCGGACAAGGAAGAGCTGCAGTCTGCATTGTAGAGGTTGGTACTATTGTGAAAATATTTTTTATTTAGAAAAATATTAAAATAATATATTTTTTTATTTTTAAAATTAACACATTAAAATAATTTAAAAATATTAAAAAATAATTTGGAATAAAAAACAATTTAAATTTTAATAAAAAAATGGTTGAAAGTGACTTAATTGGACACTTGCATTGGTCCCACGTTAAACAAAATTAAGAAGGGCCCGAGGGACAGTTGGGCAAGTGTGACGGTCTCTCCAATGCTGTCCACATTAATGCAGCCAACAAATATCTGTTTGCTTGTTTATGAGCTTAGCTGTGGTCTTGTAGTTCAAGCCAGAATCTCCGGGTCCCTGAAGATATAGAGCCTGTTTGGCTCTGCTGTTGAACGTGTATTTGACTAAATTTTAAATTTTTGTTTTGTTAAAATTGAATGTGATTTGTACTTTTTGGATTGTTTTGCTGTGTTGATATCAAAAATAATTTTTAAAAAATAAAAAAAATATCATTGGCATGTATTTCGGCACGAAAAACTATTTGAAAAGTAACCACTACCACACTGACAAACACGCTCATACTCATTTTGAACAAGAGACAAGAGCCTCACAATGAAACATATCTTAATTTAAAATGTGGCTGAAAAAAAAGGAGAAATTTTATAATTTTAAAATTAAAAGAATTATCTAATCAAATTATAAATCTATCCTTATATAAATTTTTATCATCATATATCTATATATCCTTATATAAATTATCGCAATGTAATTAATTAATACATGTTGTCATCAATATTTTATATAAATATGACATAAATAATGGATGATCGTTCATAGATGTATCAAGGTTCACTCAAAGAGTTGTGTAGGATGAATTGTTATAATGAGGTTCAGGATTTTATTAATTACGCATTATTTAATCCAAGAAACACTAGTAAAGGCGATATTAGATGTCTATATAAAAGGTGTAAGAATAAAAAATTTCTTGATCCAGATGTTGTAACGATGCATCTTCTATAAAAAAAGTTCATGCAGAGATACATGTATTGGTTTGCACACGGAGAATCATATGTTCCTCACGAGACCATGGTAGAAAAGATGGCTGGGTCAACTTTTATTTATAACAATTAATGTGCATAAAGTTGTAGATAACAATAATAATCCTTATAGGAATATAGTTATGGATGCGATGAGAATAAATGAGAATTAGCAGGTCAATATCAAATCGTAAATGAAGAACCTAATACAGATGCGGTTAGGTTTTTTGATCTTTTAAAAAACTCTGACAAAGCATTATAAGATGGGTTCACAAATCATAGTCAATTATCGGTCGTTGCACTAGTATTCACCTTCAAGTCAAATCATGGGTTGAGTGGGGCCGATTATAATAGAATTATCGAATGAACGAGAAGCATTTTAATTACCTGAAAGGAATAGGCTGAAAGAGAACTTTTATGCTATTAAATCCATGATGAATCCTCTCGGTTTAGGATTACAAAAAATTGACATATGTTCAAACTTATGCATGTTATACTACCTTAAAAATACAAAGTTGAACAAGTGCAGAACATGTGGGTATGCTCATTATAAACCCAAAATTGGTAGGGAAATGACTATTGTTACATATAGAAAACATAGATACTTCCTAATAACACTTAGACTTCAAAAGTTATTCATGTCACCAAAGACTGTTGAGCACATGATATGTCATCATTCACATGATACAGTAGATAGAGTGATGATGCACTCTTCCAATAATAAAGCCTGAAAACATTTTAATAGGGTGCATCCTTAGTTTTTTAGTGGAACCAAGGAACATGCGTCTTGGGTCATGTACAAACAAATTCAATCCATTACAGTTATTTGCTACTCTTTATTCTTATTGACCGGTGATAATCACGGTTTACAACTTGCCACCAAAGATGTATATGAAGCTGAAGTTTATGTTTTTATCTACGATTATACCCGATCCTAATAGTTCAGGTTAGAATATAAATGTTTGTTTGTATCCATTGATTGATGAGTTGAAACAGTTGTGGTCATTTGAGGCTTTGCCATATAATGTATTAAAAAAACATAATTTTCAGATGAAAACATCTTTGATAAAAAAAAAATAGAATGAAATAATAAAAATGAAGTTTTGTTTTAAAAAATACATTTTCCCCTAAATTTAAGTTATTTTAATTTTTATGAATTTGTATTTTAATTACTTTAAATTTGTATTGAAAAAAATATGAAGTTGGTAAAAAAAAAAAAAATCGTGTCATGAAATTCTAACCGAAAAAGTACATTTTTTTTATTGCAAGTAGTTGCTGGAATACTTTTACATGGTTTGACAAAGTTATTTGGCATTCAGCCACACATTCCTCTCCCCTTCATGACATGCCTCCTCAGGCCTGGGATATGTACATTTGTAATATAATCTCTCCAGTCCATGCTTCCCACGTCAAATCCAAATTCCCCCTTCTCATTTTCTGACATTCTCTCCATCAATTTCTGAGTATTGCTATTATCAAACCTGCATTTATACATTTTTCCTTTCAAATTGATTAAGCTTTGCTTCGTGTAAGGGTAAAGTAAATCATATATGTCCTTACCTTCCACCATAGAAAGTGTATGGCTCGTATATATTGGCCAAGTGCTTTGCTTGTTCCAGTGATTTTCTGCATATATTTTCATGTTTTTGCGACAGCTTCCTATCCGATGAGGCCATTTCTGCTAACCGACTTTGCTGAATGACATCTCTCCATAGATGAACAGAGAAATCTTCCATGGAGCTGAAGAGCTGCATTGATGGAACATGGATTGGCCGGCCAATTGAGTCCATGTATGGAGAGGAATTGTAGTGTTCGTAGAGCAATGTAGCCAGGTCTTGGAAAACAAGTGGATTGACAACGGATGAAGCAATCTGGTAGATATTGATATCTGATTTTTGCTCCATTCCATGCCAAGCTATTGCTGCCAATGTTGCATTAACCACCATATCTGCTGGGACCTACAACGAATTTCAAGAAAGAAGCAATTCTTCACAAGTAAAGAAAGATGAGGTATTACTTTCCTTGTAATAATATAGGATTATGAGAATTAAGCACTAGTTACCACATCAAGGACTCCATTTGGGTCTGCTAAAAAACCTGTGAGCTGCCCTTTTCCATAGCACAAAACTATTGGATCCATCATCCTGAGACAAAGGGTGAAAGAGAATGAAAGATACATTTAGCTGAACAGAATAATATTGAATCATTGAAATTAATTAATGTGATGATAAGAGGTTCGATAAGAGATACCTATTCCCTTCCATCCATCCTGGGAATGGTTCTTTCCATGTGCTCTCAATGACACTTGGTCGAATTACGACAACCGGTATGTCTCCTCTCATGTTATCAACCACCATCTCCCCCATAGCCTTGGTGAATACATAAGTATCTTGCCACCCATATCTTTTTGCCCTGTTTTGGTGTCAACTATCACACTTCAAGTCACAATTTATTCACTTCTACTTGCCATTTTCCCAATTACTACATCTTGACCAATATAATTCATATCGATTTCTTCAGAAATTGTAGAGCAAAGAAGAAGGAAAGTTGGAATCATTCACCTTTCTAAACCCAAATCCTTCATCTTTTGAGCCACTTCATTTTCTTGAAAATCTTCCTTGGAATTCAAGGCCAGCTTCACTTCATTTTCGATGTCCAATGCTGTGCTTCCAGAGACTATTGGATTTTCCCTTGCTATGCAGTCGCCTAAACAGAGTGGCTTCTCCATAATTCTTCCTTGTCTTTGTCCATTGACATAAGCTGTAACCAAAAAATAACCAAAATCCAACTTATTCTGGACATTGGATTCTCTAGCCATGCAAACCATTAAGGATTGTCATCAGAAGACCCTCCTGAAAGATGTCATATAAAATTAGAACTTAACCTGTTGATACTTGCAAGAAGAGCTTGAGTTTCTGGCACTTCTTCGCAAATCTCACGAGGTGGCAAGTTCCTCGCGTGTTGACATCAATAGCAACATCATACCTGCATTTCCACAAGGTCACAATGCAACAGTAGAATATAGCTTGAAAACACATACTAGTACCGGAGAAAATTGTCATGGTAGGAATGGAAAAGAGGCCGTGCCTTTCATCAAAACTTGTTTTAGCTGCTGAGTTAATGATTACGTCAACTTCATTAGCAATCTCATCTGCTAAATCTTCTTCGAACCCAAGATTGGATTCGCAGACATTTCCTACCACAGGAACTAGTTTGCTCAACATAAAAGATTGGTAGGAAATCCCATAGGTCTCTCTGAGGCACTTGAATAGCTCTGCATTTATTATCTAAGTAAAAACGATAAATCAAATTCTCATTCACCATTTATAAATGAAACCTCTGCGATTGATGAATTAAGTCGATGAAAGTTAGGAGACAGGAAATGATCAAGAGGAACACACCTCATTTTTCAATCTCGCAATTGCAGCTTCCTTATCTTTTGCCTTGATCAAAAGATATATCTTTCCCACATCAGGCATGGTCCTTAAAATCTTCTCAATAAGAACTGCAGGTTTTAGCATATGGTACGTGTTAATTATCATCAAAAGAAGAAAGAATTCAGGGCAAAGAAAATCTAATTAGAACACTATACCTTTGGCTAGAAACCCAGTTGCACCACTGATGAAGAAACATTTCCCTCTAAGAAATTTGACAATGCCAATACCATCTTGCGTCTCCACCAAAGAAGAACTAGTTGGCCCACCACAAGGCACAAGGTCCGTAACAGCAATTTCAGGTTGCCCTTTTCCATTTGGAGACAAAACCAAACTTCCTGAATCCCTAACAGCTGCATTATGATCCTGATCACTACCCACTGCTAATCTTTCTGTTAAAACTGAAGGAAATCCACTAGACATTATTGCCTTTCCTCCACCACCTTGGCAATATACAACAACATTCCTCTTCCTCCACCTCAGAACGCACCAGCCGCACTTACTAGACACTCTTATGAGTCTATTGGGTGCAAGTGAAGGAGAATTGAGGAACATAGACCCCATTTTCACTGACCAAGAAACAAGAGAGCACGAGATGGACAAAGAAAGTTGACAAACTAAAGATGTTTCGCAGTTAAAGAGATGGTTGGCTTTAAACCTTAGCTAAAATCTATCTAGACAAGAGCAGAAATAAAAGCTAGTAAACTAACTACGCTCTACAAGATAAAGATGACATACGTTTTGGCTTGGTTTGGTTAAAGGGAAAAGGAGAAGAGGGTTAGGTATATATATATTTTCATGGCAATGTTTTTATAGGAGAAAATCTCTAGCTACAAAGAGCTCTCTTCTTGCCACCCTTTCACATTTACCACCATTAAAGACTAAGATGGCGGGAGGTCTCTTTATATCCCTCATTTGCTTAGTAATTATTGTTTAGAAAATGTAGTTTTGCATTATTGTTTTTTGGGTTACAGTTGGTCATAATTAAGTTCTTTATGAAATAAAATAGAGGAAAGGGTGTGTAGATGGGTAGTAGACATGCGCTTGGCTCAGATTAAACCTACCATTTATGAGTTTTTACCTTATCAGACAATGAGATTCAAGTCTTTAAAGTAAAAAACTAATGATTCGATGGAACTAATATAACGTAATCGTATCTTAATCTGATTTTTATGCAATCCCATTAAGGATATTATCCACAAAAAACTGAGTGTTCAGTGATTCACGATGAAGGCATACATATTAATATTATTATATTATAACGATGTTTTTGTCCTTCACAACACGACCGAGAAAAAACAAATTTAGCGCCAAAATAATCTTTTATATGAGGTATTTTTTCAATCAAGTATTCCTCAGAAAAATATAAAAAAGGAGGGGGTGATATTTTTAATTTTACGTGTTTGGAAATATAAAAATATAATTATGATTTTTTAAAAGTATTTTTCACTCAAAAATATATTAAAATAATATTTTTTATTTTTTAAAAATTATTTTTAATATCATTATATCAAAATGATCTAAAAATATTAATTTAAAATAAAATAATAAAATATTTTTAAAACGAAAGAAACAAAAGAGTAAAACCTACGTTCAACTTGTAGAGAATGTTGATTTCTCAATAGACATTGTTAGCTCTTTCTACATTCATACCCCCACAACAGAAATGACAAAGTCTTTATAAAATTGTAATTTTCAGACTCCAGCGACAGCGTTTGTAGTCCAACGGTTAGGATAATTGCCTTCCAAGCAATAGACCCGGGTTCGACTCCCGGCAAACGCATTCTTATTTTTCACGAAAAAAACCATAGAATTCCATGAGAAAACCAAAGAGCTGTCAGTAAAACAGGACAGCAAAATTTTATTTTTAATTCTTTCTTGGGTACACTGGTAAGAAAAGAAATACTTTCTTTCTCCCTTTGTAAACCATCTTAAAAATGATCAAACAAGCATGCCGTCATCACGTCAACATCTTTCTCTTGCAAAAGCATAGCATTTCATTAATCCCCTGACAAACACCGAAGGCAATTGCACTTGAAACCAAACCCTTGAAGCAAGAAAGATTGCCGAGCACCATGATCCATACTTGCATCTATATAGCAAATCCGGAGCTCTTCATCTGCAAGATACCAACAGAAGCTATTAGTGATTTTTACGTTCACATGACAAGGTTTGCCGGATTTTCCTACAACCAGGCAAGCCCAACCCACAAATTGCAGTCGTGCACCTGCTCAAAGTAAGCACGCGACTAGCTACCAAAAGTCGTTTGGGGAGTAGAGACAAAACAATAGTTGCACAAAACAAACTTCACATAAACTCACAGGTGTAAAATGATTTCTCGACTTCCTTGTTACATCTCAAGCATCCATTTTTGCAAACCAGTAATGCTTAACTATGCTAATTAGGGGTGTTAACAAAAACCGATCAACTAAAAAAACCGAGTAAACCAAAAACACCGAACCAAGAGGAAAAACCGACTAAACCGATTTAAAAACCATAAAACCCACTCGGTTTGGTTTGGTTTTGGTTTCAAAAACTGAAACCGTTAAACCGGACCAGACAAAAAGAGCCAAATATCTCTAAAAAAAGAGGGGTATATATATTAAATGCTTAACCAGTTAACCTAAACCCCAAATTATCCCCCATTTCACTTAACAAAACAGCCACCAACACTCTCCCTAGCCTACCATCTCTCTCGTTCTTCCGTTTGCTCCCCAAAACTTGAAACTCTATTCATCTGCATCTGCCATATCTCTCTTGTTCTTCACCAATGTACAAAGTTTTTAAATCCATTGAAACCATTCGACTGTAAGCAACTTCTCTCCCTGACTTCACAGTAGCTACAGCCCTAATGCTAACAGCCTTCATGAGTAGTGGAGATCTAATAAAAAAGACTAGTAAGACAATTATAGTGATTCTCAACTCTAATATCTGAAACCGGTAGCCAGAATATTTGACATTGAAGGAAATCAAATTAAAAAATTGCTACTTATAGAGGGGGGAAAGGACAACAAATTAAAACTACACTTCATTAGACAAACCTTCCTCAACATCACAAAGGGCCTTCAACTGTGCATCTGCATTGTCTATCCATACAATGTGTGCATTGGGATCTGCAATAAATAATTGATAGATCAGTTCGATTAAATCCAGGCATGGTCTATGGCAGATGTGTTAGGATTGAAAGCAAAGCCAATTGAAAAAATCCTGGTAAGTTCAGTAGGGTGGACAGACTACGTTTATTAATTCCTTGTTAAAGATCAATATGATTTTCCGATCAATGACTGAAATTTCAAGATTTGAGAAAAGATTTATCAATAGAATCACCAAAGACAGTACTACATAAGATGAACTGCAGACTTGGATATCACAAATTGACTATGCATAGTCATGCTTCAACAAAAACTCCAGTTACCAACAGCATGAATTTATCAGAAACAAATGATAAATGAACTATTCCTTTATAATATACCCCAGCATTATGTCAAGGAAAGGGTGAACTTACCACAATCATGATTGTATAAGGATGGAAGCACGTACACAGCATTTCCAACAGCAGCTTCAGCTTCTATACAGGCCGCAGCTGATGATAGAAGATCCTCATATGATCCTACTGCCAATTCAATACGAAATGCATTTATGCGAATTCGTGCCAGTACGCTGTTGTACCATTCCTTGGTGAGGACTTATAATGTCAAAGACAAATTCTCATTCAAAAACAGTAAGCACAGAGCAATTTAAATTAAAAGGTAATGATAAACTATCCAGGATACAAGCCATCTGTTCATCTGAAATATTTGCCATAGCAAAACCACTCTTCAGCAAACCATAGCCCTCTTCCATCTGTAAAATGTTCATATATTATAATAATCTTCGCACAACTGAATTGTAGCTATACCATCAAGAAAGAGGACAGAGCAAAACATATCAATCTATTATGAGCCAAAAATCATATTCCGATTAAAAGATCATACGAGCAGGGACTTAGGTTCTGTACTAGACAATAACTTCAAAAGCGAGACAATGGGCTTTCTCAAAAGACTGTCAACAGTAACATAACATTTTCAGTTAAGAGACCAAAAAATGATTAGCCTGCTCAAAGATTTGAGAAGGCTAGAATGGAGATTGAAAAATATATGATTGATAAAGCTAACACATTTTTCAACTCTCTCAAATAAGGCCAATAAAAATGAGCGGGTAAAAGCACTCCATCAAATTAACAACAAATCCTCTATTCATTACTACAAATATTGCATGCATTGATCAGCAAAGCAGAAAGGTGTGGAGGAGGATTTCCCTATGAAACCCATACAAGAGAATAGAGAAAGGAATTTGATACGAACCGAGTCACGTCCGAATTTGACCTTAAAATATTTGCTGACTAGTTTTGCAAGATCAAACATATCTCTCAAACCGTATATCAGAACAAGCTGAAATTTTACAGGGAGATACTACACACATGAAACTATATTTTGATAAATTTTTAGGTCAAATAGAATTCAGAAACATATTATTCAGAGGGTTGAAGTTACTAGACAAATCTTGTCAAATCTGTCAGACTAGGCCTTTGTGTATTGTTTGGGACATATCCAGAGCTGCAAGTGGAATGTTGTTGCGATTCAAGTTGAGCTGTAAACTAGACATCTCAAGTTTACCAACCATTTATGGTAGGCCCAATAATTCTTCCAGACAACAGAGAACGACGTGTTTGAAATCAGAATTGAAAATCTACCAAGAATGTGCAAAAATTGAAGATTCAAGCTACATGGAAGAATTTTGGCAAGAAGACTTTGTTTTTATTATCCAATTTTATTTATTTATTTATTTAATGTTGAATAATTATTTTTTTAATTTGGGTTTGTTCTAGCCCATTAAACATTGTTTAGGGGTTTATTTCATTATTGAACTTATGTTAGTTGATTACTAGTTTAGGCCCATTAGCTTGCAACCCAAAAGGGGTCTACTAGAGTTAGTTAGAAGAGACTATATTATGTTTTTTTAGCTGCAAATTTTAGCAGCAAGTTGGAGAATAAACGTGAGTTTTCTTTTTGTTTGTTTGCGGCAAAACAACCTTTCTTTGTAGAGACAAAGATCGTACATAGACTTATCAAAGATTAACTGGTTTCGTGGTGTCATTCGTATACTTAGGGTTCTTAAATACAGAGTTATCTCTGGATCAAAATCTTTTTCCAATACCTTTGGTTCTTAGGTATAGAGTTACCTTTGGATTAAAGGTTCTATCAAACCTGGTTTTTCGGCTTTCCGGGTTGTTATCTACTTCGTGGGGGTTGCTTGACTACGTGATCAAGAGGTCCGCATCACAATTTTTTTTTGGAAGAGAAAAAAGGTGTGGCAAACATTCTCTGTCATAACAACAAGAATAGTGAATTTTTCAAGCTCAAACCACATCAAGTGGCATGTAAAATGCCATTATTTGTGCTGCATTATTTCAACCTATAACACCTTATCCAGCATATGTGTGGTATCACAAATAAAAGGTTCATGTAAAGTCCTCACCTCTAAAACCATCTCATGAGATAAATTAGATGGTTGAAGTATGTCAAGACTTTCAGCAGATGCAGCTCCTGATATAACCATGCAAGCCAACCGCTTTACAAGAAGTGGATACTTTAGACCTTTGTTCCTACATGATGACAGAATCAAAGAGTAAGAATACAAGACAAAAAAAAAATGCCCTACAAGTCAAATCCTTGGAAGATAAGTACTGCATTTCATTTCTGTTTTCCCTGCAACAAAAGAGCAACTGTGGAAAGAGCTAATGAAAGGAGCTGGAACCTGAAAGCTCACTGATATAACATTCTTTTACACAAGAAGTTAAGAGGAGGAACGAGTACAATTAAAGAACATCTGGCTCTGCAATGATTAAATAAATGATCTGTTGTTCTCGATGCCACTGAGTAAATCGCTAAATCTCATAATAGACTGTAGTAGAGTAGAGCACGACATTAGAAATTAGGCTTACATTAATGCTATTAGTTAAAGAAATCAAGATGAGATCAAGGCATCATCAAGATACAAATAAGTCAAATGAAATGGGTCTGAGAAACCTTCATACCGACAATAGTCATCAAAAGCTAACCAATCTGCTTTCGTCTCAACTTCATAAAACACCTGAAAAAGTTGTGAGAAACTTAAATTTAGTTTATGAAATCCAGTCCTTGGCCAGGAAACATCCAATAAAAAATCATAGCAAAGAAAGCCCCAAAACGGAAGCAACTTCTCAACAGTACAAAGTGTGTGTGTGTGTGACCCACCTTTGATTAAAATCATAATTCAACCTCTTAAGCTGAATTGCACTTATTATCTGCAAATAGAACTAGTAAAACGCACCCAGCTAACTAAAATATGGTCTACATTAATCACGCATCAAATTTGAGCTATTTCTCACGCCATGCCAATAAACCAACTTTGTCTCTTAATCAAAATATCAAACAGGTTATGGGTATTTTACTGTGTGACCAAGTCCCAGCATACCTTAGCATTCTCTTTACACTCTTGACTGCAAAAGGCAACCCCTTTTCCATGAAACTCGGTCGAAGTTAACTTCTTGAGGCAAAAATAACAGACAGTGTTAATAGTTGAAAGAGAAGGATGAGCCAAAATAGGTTTTGCAGTGTGTATGAGATCTCCAGCACCGATTTTCCTAGTGGAAAACACGCCTCGACCAGCTGACTCAGTGAGTGCGACTCGAATCGGAGGCGGATCGGGTCGGGAAGGTTTGTTGTAATCTTCTGTGGTGGTGGACAAGGGAAATGTGGAATGTTGGGAACTTGGGAAATGTGGGGTTTTGAAGCGGGAAAGGTAACGGCTATAACGGACTAAATGGGACATTTTGGTTCAATGGGACTTCTATCTTATGTTATCTCTCTTCTTGTCTTCTATACACTAACATGGCATGGGACTCCGAGTACCGACCATAATTTTGAATTCTTAAAAAAAATTATATAAAAAATTTATTTTTAAAAAATAAATAAATAATATTTTAAAAAGAAACATCCAATTACAATGCTATGGTCTTAAACGATGATATTCTGTGTTTCTAGAACCATCCTCCAAAAAAAATTAGAAAAAAAGTGAGAGAATTCATATCTTAAGTCTTGACAATAATATCTTTATATATACAATATATAAACATTACTCTTTTTTTTTCTTTCAATATAGCATGTCATCTTGTAACCCTTTTTTTTTTAAAGAAAAAAAAAATCTGCAGCGTGAGAGAAAAATATGGGAAAGTAGAATGAAAAAATTTAGAAAATAGCATAGCCAGAAAAGAATGCTAGCACAGCTAGAAAGAAAATACTGTTAGGATCCATTGATTAAGGATATAAAAGCTCAATTACAATTCAAAGGATCGAGGACTCTCCATCGAGCAAATATGTATACAATTTTGGCGTGACTTGAGAGTCTGCATGACAAAAATATTCATTACCAGTAGACCTGGATGCAGAAGTCTCCTTTTAAGGAAACAAAAGGAGCTTAAAGTATGCTACATAATATGTATATTCATTATTCACACAGATTAAAGATCATCTCTACTATACTAGTCATGGTTAAAAAGAGTATATATTATATATATGTATGTATAAAGCACACTTGCACAAGTATTTAGCTCTGTCGTGCCCCAGAAGATGATCATCGATGCAATGGTGATCTCCAGTCAAGATTCTCCTCTGGATAGTCCTTTTGCATTTCTTCGGGAGGGATGAAGCAGTCCATGGAGAGTCCAGGCACATTGAATGCAAGATCATCGATTGTCCATGTCTCCTCCATTCGTGTGATCGAAAGACCTGACTTCAAGCTGTCCCCAAACCTTGTGATCATTACACTTGATTGACCACCATGTGCTATCATCACACCCTCCACTATCCGATAGTCTTCGATTTTTGTTGCCATTGTGGTTTCCCAATATGTGGGGTAGGTTCCTGGAGACTGAATTCTGGTTAAGTACGAGTCTTCTAGATGCACCAGCAGGCCACTTCTTTGGCTAAAGTAGCCAAATATTATGTGCTTGATCATCTCTGCTGTGCTATCGCTTCGAGCAGCCAAGTCTGCTTGATCAGCAGACAATTTCAGTACGAAACAATCTGTGCCTGAGACACACTTTTCTCCCATGTATTGTGCTGGAGAGAACACAGCTGATATTGCCACGGGATCGAGTCCCTGCATAAATTATTCCATCTTGGAACATTAACAACTTGAGATTTTTATGGTACTCCATATAATCGTACTGTGTTTTAATCACCTCTGCAAGTACTGCTTTAATTTTTACTCCACAGAATTGAAAGCCAAGAATATTTTCAAAATGGTAACAATCAATAATATGAAACTCATGAAAAGTTCAAAACTGTTTCACCCATTCAATAATCTACTCCAAGTTCATTGTCAAAAAAAAAAATGCTGCTCCAAGTTACACTCAAACCTCATGCAAAGGGTCATTACCTCTAAAATGGTGTCTCAAAGAGCTATGAGGAAGAATTATGAAGACAGCCCAAACCTTTGTGCATTTACTTAACAATGTTAAAATTAATAAGTGAAACACATTTCTTTTCAATCCCAGAAAAATGAGGGGTACTTTTTAATAAATGATCACATGTAGAGTAGCTTTTGATGCCTGTGCCTAGAGCATCACTGTCAAAAACGACCGCTGTCTATCTCCATTAAATAGCTAGCATTGGTTTCTTTTCTGACAAAATATGACTTAACTGACTCCATTATTTGACAAAGGGGAACCAAGACCCGGCATCTTGGGGGTGGTTGGATCTTGATTCAGGTAAAATGAGGTATGAAATTGAACAGGGACCACCTATAGCACCTAGTCGCATATGTGTAGCACATGAACAGGCACGTAATCTCAGATAGCTCCCACATGATCAGAGTAAAAAAAATCACAGTGGAGGCCAACCAACCAATCTGTGCTTCTTAAACAGTGAACTCAAGCAACACATAAAGTCGGTTTACTCTTTTTCATCTCAACTATTCATTCTGATTCTACTGACAAGGGACTGTTGAGTGGAAGAACATTTCTCAACCAAAATCACCACCCCAGCTCATTGTGACTTGATTCGTCGGCATATCCATATTTAACGTCAATGTAACCAAGAGAAAGAGAGGTGATGATTTCAGGGTCACCCCTACTCTTTCTATTTAGTCACTAGCCAAGATCCAAAGTTAGATCACTCATTATTAATTGAATAAGACAAAAGTGCATCAATAATTATTACTCCTATTTATTGCTAGTAGCTACACATGCAAAGCAAAAATGAATTTACTGCAACAACCAAAACATGAAGTAATTAAAACCCAATTGGCATAATTAATGAGTACCACTTGCCTGAAGAGCTCGGCGTAGAGGCCGAACTCCACCTTTAGCTGCATGAGAGGCAAGCCAAGGAGTGTGACGCCAAGCCACATTGCCATCACTACCAGCAACAACTTTATGACCATCAACAACTAGCTCGATTAGCCACTTGTTAGGGGCCATTTGCCACATTACAAAACACCCCTTTTCTGCAACTGTAGTGGCTCCAGCCATAGGTGAGCCACCAAGCTCGTCAACCATGGCCATTGTAACTTTTCCTGTAGCAAAAATGTTCTTCACTTCTCCTTGTAATTTCCGGCAACCGGTTGCTGCACTGAAGTGTTGTATAATGTATTGAGCTGAGGAGGATACCTGTTAATTAAACACGTGTTACGGTTGTTGCCAGTTAGTGTAAATCAGTAGTAATTATTAAGTTCATCTAAATTTTCACCAAACATAATCTTTTGTATTAAATGTTTTCCTTCAAAATACAAAAACAAATCTATAATTTTTTTATAGACTATGACCAGCTTGAACCCAAGTTCTTATATATATATATATATAGGTCGCTACTCGCTAGGCAGACCAGACCACATCAATAATGGTAGTCAGGGTACTTAATTTTACTAATACTGAATTAAGTACTAGCAATTATAAAATAATAATAATTAAGTAGGAGCACACTTTTCAGTTTTCACTCTCTATGGTCTTTAGTTTTTCTTGTGGTATATATTTCAAAGAAAATTACATCACCGCTCTCCTCTAGACCATCTTTTAACCGGTTAACTTTCCTCAAGTTCTAATGAAAAAGATTCAGACCCTCGTTCCAATCATTAATTTTTCGAATTGATAAGTTGACCCAGTAGAAGAACACCCTGATTATAATCTTAACCCTTTCGCTTTATACTTTTCCACATGTACTTGATAGCTATATTAATTACTTGACCCGCAAAATGTTGGCCCTCGAGGTTTTTTCTTTTCTCTTTTTATATATTCTTTAATTGGCCTGTTTCTAATTAGTGGGGGCTTTGAGGCATCTCAGTGGAGAGCCAGTGAGGCACTGATCACCCGAACTCAGAAAATGACCACAGAGTGGTTACTTTCTTTCCTTCTTTTTTTGTTTTGGGGCTTACAACATTGGTTACCTTGGCTTAGAACTCCTAAGCAGCAAGAACAAAGCAAAAAACCTAAAGACATTTTGACAAAAGTACAACAAATCTAGGAATGGCAAATATCACTACATGTTCTTTGAAAATAGTGCACCAATAGATCAAAATGAGCTAACTTTATTTCCTTTTCTGCAAGAAAAAAGATCTAAAAACACATGCATTCATATGCATAGAACATAACAACGTACCTCATTGATGGGTAATTTAGAATGGATGGAGACAGGAAAGAGAGGGCATCCAAGAACACTTAGAAGAACTTTAAGGTCAGATTTTTTGTTGAAAACAAGATAGAAATGAGTCTTGAGCCAGTTTTTCCATGAGTAACCCTTCTTCTTTGAACAGTTTGTGCTGTATTCTTCATCTTCGTTTATGGGTTCCTCTGATAACGGTGCAAGACGACTCATTTGCTCTCTTTCTTCTCGTTTGTTGAGAGAGAGGTGAGAGGGTGGTGGCTATTATGGAAATAGCAGTGCAGAGACGAGAGGAAGTGTACTTAAAGGGAGTCTTTCTTTGGGTTTCAACTTTATGCACACGCTGTTTCGGTGCGTGTTGCTCAATTCTTTTATTTAAGTTTTATTTCTTTTCTTTTTCTTTATTTTTTTTTTCCCCTTTCGGTGTTGTAACCAAGAACACTTCATTAAAATATTTTCTTCACTTTTCTGTTCTTTATACGAAGAGGGTGCAAAAGTGCAAAGAATTAAGGAACTGCTTTTTAACCTGTAAAGTATTTTGTTGAAGTTGATCCTTCGTTTTTTCCTTCTTCAATCAAGCTTTTGCTTTTTGCTTACCTTTTTTTTCCGTATAAAATAATAAAAAAAGCATTCTCAAAAGAAAGAAAAAAGAAAAGAAACAACATATTAATGGTACCAAATTGAGATTAAGAGTTTTTTTTTTGTTTTATGGTTTCAGGTTCGGGTCATGTGATTGTTAATATTGATAACCACTAGAGACTTATCTGGCCGTTAATTTCAGGACCCGTAAAGATTAGTCGAGGTATGCATAACCTGATTCGGACACCCCACATAAATAAAAATAAAATACGAGAGAGAAACCTTTAACCAATCTCAAACTCATCCATCAATTCTCAAATGGATTCCAAATTAACAATTTTCTCATTTCGATTTCTAATGCTTTTCAACTTAGACCTTTTATCTGGGTTTTGTCAATATTTTCCTGTTATTTTATGCAGTGCAAAGATGCTGTTTTGAAGAGGATTTGGCATTTTTGTCACAAGAAATTGTGTAGTTTTTACAGAAGGTCCCATTAAAAAAATAAATGGTAAGTTAATTATAAGATGATAAAATTAGTTACAACAGGATAAAAGAAGAATTAAAGTAATCAGGATGAAAAATGAGGTTAATTTCCGGGGTTTTTTTTATTAAAAAAAATAGCACAATAAATTAAAGATATCCGTGTAAAAGTATAGTTTAAAAAATTAATGAAAATAGATAGCACACTAAATTAAAAGATATTCATATAAAAATATAAGTTAAAAAATTGATGAAATAGCATAGTTTTAGTCCGTCATAATAATATATTGTGATTCTGAATTGTAATATGTCAAGAAATTAAACGTGATTCTCCTTTTTTTTAATATCACCTTATGTAATAAAATTGTATTTTATAAATATGATATTTACTTAATATCATGTTTTTAAATATAAGTTCTTTATATGTTTGGTCTTGGAAGCACAAGAAGCACAAGCTGTGTTATCATATTAAAATCTTAAATTTTATGTGCCAGTACCTAAAATAGCTGGTTTCCCAAGAAAAAGCACAAGGGGATACATGTGGGCTAGTACAAGAAAATTAAGGTATTTTTTAGGAATGAGATCGAAACGCTTTTTCACAGGAATTTAAATATTTTTTATTTAATTATATCATTTTAATTTGTTAATATTAAAAATAATTGTTTAAAAATATTAATAATTATAGATCACAAATTAATTATGAAATGAATAGCTTCACAGATTTCAAGAAGTTAGTTCATATTAATCCCTGTGATTATTTAATTTAATGTAATGCCTATTTTCTCTTTGCTTAGTAATAAACTAGCTTAATTACTAATAAACTTAGCTGTGGTTTACATCCTATATAAATTAACTCTTCATCTTTATTTGTGATTATCACATTAATCCCTTCATCATGGTTTTGTTCTTCCCACGGCACTCGATAATATATGTTAGGGGTGTTTAAAAGTACGATAGTAATTGTTTTTCAAAATATTTTTACTCGGAAATGTATTAAAATAATATTTTTTATTTTAAAAAAATTATTTTTTATATCAACATATTAAAACAATTTAAAAAAATAAAAAAATATAATTTTTTTTCAAAATATTTTTAAAACATAAAAATAAGATAATTAAAGCAATTGATTCTATATTCTTAATGATTGGATTGCTTCACACGCAACTAACACATTAACTAGATTGGTTGCTTCTGAAAGGAGTAAACGACATTAATCGGTCCTGTATAGTTCGAGGAGATTAATCGATTTGATATTTGAATTATTAATCATAGAGGATCGGATCGGATCGGATCTGATCTACCTGTGAATCGGGTTTGAGATTAAACAAGTAAATGATCACAACTTTGAAGACAACTCGCTGTCGTTTTCGCTGTGGGACCTCTCCAAATCTCATCGTCGTCATCATGTATTCGAAATCAGATGGGCATATAATATAGGCAGCTACGAACTGTTTAATTGGCCAGGTAAGATTTTTTGCACCGTCAGATATAATATTACATAACTTTTTTTATTGCATGAGCTCAAGTTCCAAGCAACAAGGACGTGTAGGCAAGCAGAGTTGAGTTTAGTTTGATAAATGGTAATGACACAAGAACCATTTATCGGATATCGCACACCTACGAGCTCAACAACATGGAAGTCTGTTTTTTTTTTTTCCAGGGCTGAGTAAAAAATTTAAAAAATTAATTGAATTAAAAAAAATAATTAAAAAATTCAAACCGTAAAAAAAACTGATTAAACCGATTAAAATTTTAAAAAAACTGGCCGGTTTGATTTCAGTTTTATAAATCTAAAACCGAAAAACAGAACTAAACTGAATCGGAAAAAACCGAGTCAAATCATAAAAAAAACCAAGTCAAACAAAAAAAATCAAACCAAACCAAAAGTGATCACCACTATCTCCCCTTTCTGGTGGAGAGGCCTGGTTTCATGTAGCATTTTAAGATATATTTTGTTTTTGTATTTAAAAAAAGTTGAAAAAATTTATTTTTTTTATTTTAAATTATTTTTTTTAATGGTTTTAAATTATTTTAATATACTGATATTAAAAATAATTTTTTAAAAAATTAATGATTATAAATTCACAACAAGATTCATTAAGAAAATTTACCATATAACATGTTAGCTGGTGGAAATATTAAGTATTAACTAACGAATTAAAAAGAAAACTTGATTAATAAATTATTAAAAGTTGTGACAGCTAAACAGGAAATAAAAAATATAGACACTCAAATCGAAAAAATAAAATTACAAGTACAAGCATTCAATTAGAGACAAACTTAAAAATTCATGCACACGTGACAAATATATCATTGTTCAATCTAACAACCGTGCCACACTAAAATAGATGAAACCTAGCAGAAATAATTGAATATAAAAAAATATGAAAGCTCACACGCTTGAATAATAAAAATAAAGATAAAGATGTTTAAATAGAAAAAAAATGAAAAGTTAATGAACTAAAAATGTAATTAACATGTTATTAAATTGGATATAACAGGAGTCAGGACTAAGTTGTTTTTTCAAGATAATTGGTCTATTGGAGGCAAAATTATTAAATTTAGGCTGATTCATTGAAAGATTCAATACTCAAGTAACAAGTTAGATGAATTAATTTAGGTTGATCTAAATTAATCCATAA
Source organism: Populus x sibirica (assembly GCA_019202695.1). Lineage (NCBI taxonomy): Eukaryota > Viridiplantae > Streptophyta > Magnoliopsida > Malpighiales > Salicaceae > Populus > Populus x sibirica. The sequence goes on from JAGMVL010000423.1 coordinate 900,431, forward strand.
AGATATTATTTTTATTTTTTTAAAATAAAATAAAACATTTTTTTTGAAAAAAAATTAAAGTTTGATTGAATTGATTGAGTTATAAATTGATTTTAATTTCAAGTTAATAATTTTTTTGTTAACCTCATATTAGCTTCTAAGTTGATACCAAATTATCAATTGAGTCTCAAAACAAACAATTTCATCAATCGCATCCTAGAAGTCTTAGAAAATTGCTCCATTGGGTGTTCTTGTCTACATTTGGTATTATTTTTTTTCTGTCAAATTCTTATTAAAACAACACCTTATATTGCATAAAAGAAGCATGTTGGATGGAAAATATATTTATGCATAAACCATGGCAAATTGAGGTTTTTTTTTTTTAAAAAAAAGTTATTATCTCATTAAATCTTTGGATTGACTATCGTAATTGTATGTAAAGTATAGACTACGATACAAATATAGATCAGGAAAAGAAAAAAAGAAAGAAAACATAAAAAACATAAAAATCCTGGTTGAAGAACTTGATGACTCGAGGCTAAAACCCATCTATCGATTTGGTATTCTAATTCTCATGCTCAAGAATATATATATATATATATATATATATATATATATATATATAAACAAGTTGAGAAATTGCATTAGTATATGTTTGGAAATATAGTAGTGATTAATTTTTAAAGAGTTTTTCACTCAGAACTGTATCAAAATAATATTTTTTTATTTTTAAAAAATTATTTTTGACATCAGTGCATCAAAATGATTTAAAAACATCAAAAAAATATTAATTTAAAGCAAAGAAAAAAATTAAAAAATTTTAAATTTTTTCAAAAGCGTTTTTGAAACGCAAAAATAAACAGGAATAATAATAAAATCTAAAATATTTTCTCCTTCATTTTCTATTTCAAAACATAACTATTTGAGAATCTCTTAAGAGAAATCTCTAGATTGTCATTTATTTTTATTTTTATTTTTGGATAGATTTGTTGTGTCTTAAAAAGTATATTTACATTCTATCTACTATCTAGTTTAAAATAATTGATGCTGGCAAATGTTACTAGTTAAAGGTAGAATTCATGCAGTCTCTATTTTTCCTTGCCCACTTTAATTTTATTCCTAACACTGTGTCAATTATTTTTTGAAAAATGTATTTATTTTAATTTAATCTTAAGATAATTGACACGCGGATTAACAAGGTTAATTTTATTATTGAGTCAGTAGTATTTAGACTTTAATATTAAAGAATAGAACTCTTACGAATCCAAGATAAACTTGATCTAAATACGTGGAAAATGGTTTAGAAACCTTATTTAATATTTACATGACCATGGGCGCGTGGGCATAGTCAAGAGAAGGGAGGAGCTTCAAAGGAAGGCAAGGCGGGCGACTTGTCCACGTCTGTTTCCCAGATGCAATTATAGCTTTTCTGGTAAGTTTGGTGCAAATTTAGGAACTCCATCGGACGTATTGCTATTGTTTTTCATTTTGTTAGGAGGAGGAACTCAAAATGCACATCCCAAATTTCTCTCCTTTTCCAAGGGGAAATTTGAACTCTATTAAGTAGATAAATGTATAACATAGAAGCAGTAATCATAGGCAATGCACTGTAGTTGTTTTCGGCGGTGTTTAAGAGTGTTTTTTCTCGAAAGTATATTAAAATAATATATTTTTTATTTTTTAAAAAATTATTTTTAATACCAGTACACCAAAATGATTTAAAAAAATAAAAATAAAAAGTAGTATACAAGAATTAATTGAGTTTCTTGCTGCCATTTATACAAGAATTAATTGCCGTTAATTAGTTGTTGTTTTTAATTACGTTAATTGCTCTTGCTGTGCTTTGCCGTGTTGAGTGTGCTTTGCTTTGAAACTTGATGTCATTGAAATAAGTTGGAAAAAAATGTAGGTTTCTACTAAAACCTTTCTGATATGCAAATACATTTAATTAAAAATATGTTAAGGTAATTAGTGGGGTGATCTGATATATCATTAAAATATATTTTAATATAATATCTATTAATATGTATTAAAATATAGATTGTATATTATATATTTTCTTTGCATTGAATATACGAACTTTATGTTGATATATATATATATATATGGTTTTATTTAATTAGTAATTAAACACATAATATTTTTTGTGTCTTTGCACAATTGACATGTCACAAATTTTATGATTAGTTTGTGATTAAGCGTGTTATTTTTTACATTATTTAAGTGTGCAAAAAACTATAGACGGCGAATATGATTTATTTTTTGATGAATTTTATTTTGAGAAATGTATGATGCATCAAACCATGACTTATTATTCACCACAATATGGTAGTGTTTAATGCAAGAACCAAGTGTTGAAAAAATAGATGATTTTATGTTTATAAGTTCAATATTACCTTAGAACCTGTGGGGTAGACTGTTTTATTAGCGAATTATATTCTAAATAAAATAGTTTACAAGAAATTAGATTATATACCTTATGAGTTATAAAAAGGTCGAAGACCATCATATAAATACATGAAAGTGTAAAGGTGTCTAGCAAAAGTTACAATTCCTCTATTAAAGAAAGTTTAAAAATAAATTGCATTATATAAAATATCCAATTGTACTTGAAAATTATAGTGATCCGGATCGGATATCCAATATTAAAGGCTCCAAATTTATGAGTGGGTTTATCCTTATCGTTGGAAAAGTTGCAGTTTCTTAAAAACCCTTTAAATAAACTTGCATATCAATAGCCATTATGGAGTCTGAGTTTATAGCAAAGTTGGAAAAGAAACAAATTGGCTTCAAAACTATTTGGAAAATATTATAAGTTGATCAAAACATGTGCCAATAATATGAATACATTGCAATAACTTATCTATAATTGACAGGGTATAAAATAGTATGTATAACGATAATTCTTGATATATTTGTTGAATACACAATACCATAAGATAATTGCTTTTAATGGAGATTATATTCGTTGACTATATAAAATCAAAGAAAAATATTGTGGATCTACTTATAAAATATTTAATAAGAGAACAAGTTGATAAATCATAAAAAATGATGGGATTAAAGCCTACACTCAAAGAATTGCCATAATTACAACCTTATTTATTTGATCAGAGATCCCATGATCAATGTTTAAAAGAACAACAAAATTATATGTCAATTAAGTATGAACACTCTTATTTATTCATCTGATGAAAATATTGCCTATAATGAAAACCAAGATAAGTTAAGCTTTTAGGTTGTTATAACAACCCTTTTTTTCACGTATATGGGTTGTCACAGTAGCTTCCATTTGTGTATATAATATTGCCTAAATTTATTCAAATTTGCACAGTTTCACACTTCTGTGACAACCCTTAATTTCTCCTATTTGGTGCTACCATAAAAGTCTATTTTCCACACACACATAGTTATTATAGCAGCTCTCGTAGGTTCCTTAATTTATACAACATACTCAAAAGTCTAACCAAAACTCATGACTTTATGGTTTCTAGTTTTGCCAACATCTTAGGTCCAACAACACACTTATTTTCAAACACTTATACTCATTTTATCACATACTTAATAGGCATTCCAAAATAATCACCATTTACCTATAATTTAACTATAACCAAACCTTCCTAACATATCAATCACAATACAACAATTTTCAAGTATTTTCATCATCATTAATATATCAAAACAACACAGTATAATCAAGTTTTCAAATCTTTTAAAATTTCCCTACAATGGTCAACCATTGGTATGCTAAAACCTCTTTGATTTAGATCAATTTATTCCATAATTTCATCCTAAATAACACTCATTCCATGATTGTTAAATCAATTTCTAACAATATACTCTTTTTCTCAACTTTCTTCATGAATCCTATAATTCAAAATTAGGGCTTTTCTAATTCTTTGTGCAATATGACCAATTCAAATCATTTTCATGCATTCAAATAACCCAACAACAATAGTATATAGCTCAATTATCATTACCACAAAAAAACCCATATAAACCCTAATCTCAAGAATTAGGGGCTTTCCAATTAGTAATCAAAACCCAACAAGAAATTGAAATTTATTTGGTAGAAACATCTTACCAATATCAAAACACTTAATGAAGTGTGTTTCTTGCGACAAATCCCATATTTTCCCCTTCCTCTTCAATTCTTGCACTCTTTCTTTCACTAACTTCCAAAGCTTAAAACTCTCCTTTCTCTCTAATATCTTTTCTTGGCTTGATGTCTTTAAATAGAAATCACTTTTACACTCTTTCTAGCCCAAACTCTTTGAAGAACAAACATAAAATTTAAATAAGAATGAAGAAAATAAAGAATAATGAATAATCTTCTATTGTTTAATGGCTCTCAGTCAGAACAGTTGCAAGGAGAAAAGGTTGGCTAAAATTACAACAATGTCATTAATGAGTCCAAGTGTTATTTTTTGTTTTTTTGTCCGACTATTGCCAATCTTGCAAAGTCTTTTAGAACTTCAATTGCTAAAAGATTTTAACCTAAAATAGAAAAATATGCCAGAAGACTAATCATAAAACTTTAGCTTGATCAAACGGTCAAATTGATACCGTAAAACTAGAAAATAAATAATTCTATGCCAAAATTTGGATTTTACATACCATTTTATTTTATTTAATCATTATAATTTTTTAAACTAATTCATCGATGACTCTCATCCATAATCATCATAAAAATTCGCTCAGAGCCTTCAACACTCTCGATAAAAATAACGTGATTATACGCGGGGCTTATATTGGCGATTAACATTTTTCGCATGTAAAATCATGCATTTTTTATTTAGAATTTCATTCTATTATTATTATTATTATTATACAGCTATTTTCACCCTAATTTATACAAAATTTCCATTAGATAATTATTTTACCCGATTGAAAAATTTATGCGATTTGTGTCTAAGTTAACATTTCGCATACCGATTTATTACTTTATTTCATCCGAAGTTTAAGTTAAATTACTAAAGTTTTATCCTAATATATATCAATTTTCCTTCTTAATTATCATTTCTCAATCAAAATTTACCATTTCTAGCATTAATTTACTAGTTTTAGGTCGAGGGTTTACAATGTTGATCTATCCAAAATTTTAAGGTGTTCTGTCATTTTTTTTTATTTCAAATGTGATTTTCATTCTTTTTATTGCTATTTTTTTTAGTCCTTTTAAAAAAAAAACTTGAATGTTATTTTTTTCAATTTCATCTTTCAAGATTGGGTTGTTGAGAATTGAGATTCATGATTTTTTTTATGGGGTAATCCTGATCTCATTACCCGAGTCATGAATTTAAAAAGTTAACCCAAGTTGATATCAATCATTTTTAGGTCCTTTTTTTTACACTTACTTTCTTTATTCAAATTCATTCATCGACATTGGGTTTGTTTAAAATTAGGTTTTGTGATTTTCTTTACTTTCTTTTCTATGGGGTCATCACAACTATATAACCTGGATCACAGGTTTGACAAGTTCGCATGGGTTGAGTCATGTCTTTTTTTGTTGTTGTTTTATTTTAATGAATATTTTTTTGGTTTCATCCTTTAAAATTGAGTTAGTTTCAAAATTGAGCTTCATTCTTTTTCATGTTTTGCATTTTATTAAATTATTTGTTCACTTGATCCGGGGTATAGGTTTCTATGAACTTACCCTGATTTGTTGGTGTTTTTTACGTGTTTTTTGTTATTTTTTTATTTTATCCTTTTACATTGAGTTTGTTAGGAATTGAGTTTTATAATTTTTTTTATTTGCTTTTTATAAGGTTATCCTGATCCTGATCTTATGACTTGGATCGCGAGTTTGGCATACTAACTCGAGTTGACTTGAGCTGTTTTTTTTATCTATTTTTTTAATTTCATCCTTCATCGTTAGGTTGGTTAAGAATTAAACTTCACACACTTTTTTAGCAAGCGTTTTTTTTTATGCAAATCACTATGAATACTATCTTTTAATTCAATTTATTTAATGTTATTTTTTTATTATATAATTAAATAAAATTATTTTATTGAACCTAATCGGATCTAAAACTCAAGTTGTGGATTTTTGTTATTTTTCTAAGACATGCTAGCAATGTTTGAACATCTTTTTTCTATGTTAGAAAAAAAAAATCCTTGCCCGCGGCGTAATGAATCACCCAGCCAGTCCCAACTATTTACCACATATATATATATAATCCAATCCAATTTGACTTTGACTTTGGTGGTTGGATATGTCAAAAGAAAACATAGCTGAGAGCATAAAAAAAATTATATTGAGGTAACAAGACATAATTTACTAGTCCTTTGAGAACTTATTTGGCCTTTGCAATGGTTATATATATTGTACTGTGAGATTAAGCATATTAAATTCTTTGCTTTTATATTATTGTGTTGTGGTGGAATTAAAATCATTTTGATATGTGCAACAGACCCTTCACCAGGCAACCACGACATGCACGCGAGACCACCTTTACCATGCAACCACGACATGCACCACGTTCGTGGATCATGTGCTGACATGTCACAGTTAGTTAGTTTTAAGTGATGCAAATAATTAGTGGGGTTAGTGCCCTGCTTTTCGTTGTATGCAGAATGTGTGTGGGAATCATGCACCGATTATTTCTGCCATTATTTCCATTTCATTGTATCAGTTGTTTTTACTCATTCATTAGTTGGCTATAAAAAAGTCATCCGAAGTGTAAGGAGGGATATGAATTAATTATGCAAAACTCTCTTCTCTGTTTCTCATTCCGCAATTCTTCTTCTTTTCTTAAATTACATTTATCAATTGGTATCAGAGCCTCTCATTTCCATGGAGACTAGAAACAAAAGCAATACTGAGTTTCGCAACGAGGTCACTGAAGCCTTGGCTCAGCATGCGTCTCAATTTGATCTTCTTAAAACCCAACATGAATCTCGTTTCGATCTCCTGAACACCAATATGACTCAAGTTACCTCATCCCTCCAAAACCTCTAAAACGCCATCAGTGAATTACAAACTTTGTCATTACGTCACAATTCCAATCAACAAACCATTATCCAAGATGTCAATTCTTTCACCAAGGGAGAAACTTCCCAAAAGGGTCGACAACCAGCATCTGCTTGTTCCTTTACAAGTACTGGTTTTGACAGGAGTCATCAACAGCTCAAACTGTCATTTCCAAAATTCAGTGGTGATGATCCAACAGGTTGGGTTTATAAGGCGGAGCAATTCTTCGAGTTTCAGAACATTGTGAATGATCAAAGAGTGCAACTCGCTTCCTTCCACCTGGAGGGATTAGCTTTGCAGTGGCACCGTTGGCTGACTAAGTACAAGGGCACACTCACCTGGCTTGAATTTACAGCAGCACTCCTCCAACATTTTGGTCCGACTGAGTATGAGGATCCCTCTGAAGCTTTAACTCGTTGCAGACAAGTCACAACAGTAGCAGCATACCAAGAAGCTTTCGAAGGGCTATCACATCGTGTGGATGGGTTACTAGAACCATTCTTGGTTGGATGTTTCATTGCAGGACTTCAGGATGATATCTGTCTGGATGTCAAAATTAAACAGCCGAAGACTCTGGGAGACACCATTGGAGTTGCTCGCCTGGTGGAGGAACGTAATCTCCGCAACGAAAAGGTAACACTTTTATGCGATCACCGCCATTTCTCGTCCCTTCGCCAACCACCAACGGTGGTGTATTGGGACCACCACCGGCATCCAAACCAGTCAAGCACCACCGCTCCATCCTCATTTAGACGGATAACAAACCAGGAAGCTCGTGAAAGACGTGAGAAGGGCCTTTGTTTCTATTGTGATGAAAAATTCATACCAGGGCATCGTTGTTAAAGGCCACAGCTGTTTATGATTGAAGATTCCATACCAGAAGAAATCGATACCAGTGATGATTGCACCGTTGACATTGCAACTGTTGAATCTTTTCCAGAAATATCATTCCATGCCATCGCTGGAACCGAGCATCCACAGACCATTCGCATCGGGAAAACTAAAGAACAAGGATGTCACAGTGTTGATCGATGGAGGAAGTACATATAATTTCATCGACCAATCCATTGTCTCTCAATTCGGGCTACAAGAAATTCGAGATAAGACGTTTCAAGTGATGGTGGCTAATCGTGAGAAGATTGTTTGTGGAGGACGGTGTCTTGCTCTTTCCATACTCATCCAAGGTCATGTGGTCATTGCTGATTTTTATGTCTTACATTGTTGTTGCTTGCCATGTGGTTTTAGAGGTTCAATGGCTTGCGACTTTTGGTCCAATTGAAACAGATTACAGAAATCTCACGATGACTTTCACAGACGGGGGCACCAAACGCATGTTTCAGGGCATTGGTCGTGCTGGTTTGGAGGCCTTATCTAATAAGGACCTTTTTAACTTGCAACAAACTGGGTTGTTTCTCCAGATTACTATGACTAAGCATGTGGACTCCACTACCACTTATTCCAGTGATCTCGCAACAGTCCTTGACAACTTTGCGCATGTTTTTGACACACCGACGGCTTTGCCACCAAATCGTTCACATGACCACCGGATTCTACTTCAACCCAACAACGAACCCGTTAGTGTTCGTCCATACAGGTACCCGTACTATCAAAAAACTGAGATTGAAAAGATGGTTAAAGAACTTCTTGAATCCGGTTTAGTTTGTCCAAGCAACAATCCATTTTCATCTCCTGTTTTGTTGGTGAAAAAGGCAGATGGAACGTGGCGATTCTGTGTCGACTTTAGGGCACTTAATCACATAACAGTGAAGGACAAATACCCTATTCCGATTGTTGACGAGCTCTTGGATGAACTGCATGGTGCCAGGTTTTTTACAAAACTGGATTTACATTCGGGGTACCACCAAATTCGGGTTCAGGAGTCATACATCCAGAAAACAGCTTTCCGCACACATGAAGGACACTATGAATTTGTAGTAATGCCTTTCGGTCTTACGAACGCCCCAGCTACTTTCCAGAGTCTCATGAACGATCTGTTTAGACCATATCTTCGCAAGTATATTATTGTGTTCTTCGACGATATTTTGATCTACTCTAAAAATTGGGATGAATATATTTCACATATAATTAGTGTTCTAACCATTTTGTCCAGTAACAGTTTGTATGTCAAGAAGTCAAAATGTCAATTTGGAGTATCACGGGTGAATTATTTAGGCCATGTCATATCGGAGAAAGGAGTCCAGGTTGATCCTTCCAAGATACGGCGGTGGTGGATTGGCGTAACCGACAACAGTCAAGGGTGTGCGTGGGTTCTTGGGGTTGGCAGGTTATTATAGAAAATTCATCAGTGGCTTTGGCAATATTGCAGCACCATTGACTCATTGTTTAGGTAAGGAAGGATTTCGTTGGGGAATAAGCGAGTCCACGGCCTTCAACAAACTTAAACAGGCCTTGACTTCACCTCCTGTTCTGCGGTTGCCGATTTTTCTCAACGTTTCTTCATTGAATGTGATGCTTGTGGCACTGGAATAGGCGCGATTCTCATACAACAAGGTCAGCCGATTGCATTCTTCAGTGAGGCATTAAAGGGTTCATCTTTGGCACTCTCCACTTATGAAAAAGAGATGTTGGCCATTGTCAAAGCCATCCGGAAGTGGCGACCATATCTTCGGGTAGACCCTTCACTGTCGGATCGACCACAAGAGTCTCAAGTTTCGTTAGAACAACGCATCACAACTCAGCAGAGACTCGTTGGCTTCCGAAACTCCTTGGTTATGATTATGTGGTGGAATACAAAAAGGGCCCGACAACAAAGGTGCCGATGCACCTGTCCGGAAAAGTCGAGTTCAACTTTATGGCAGTTTCCTTGCCTCAGCCCGATTGGTGGATATGTTTGCAACAAGAAGTTCAACAAGACTCTTTTTACACTGATTTATTCAAGCTGAATTCAGGTCATCAACGACATTTGTATACTTGTAAAGATGGTGTGTGGTTCAAAGGTGGAAAGGTATATTTAAATTCCTCTTCTCCATTAATTCCTTCAATTTTGGCGAGATCATCACTCTTCTCCTATTGGGGGCCACTTTGGTTACCACAAAACTCTAGCGAAGATCCGCGGTACCTTCTTTTGGCCAAAACTGCGACAACATGTGAAAGATTTTCTCCGGCGCTGTGATACCTGTCAACGTTTTAAGGCAGATTGTTTGAGTCCTGCAGGGCTGCTGCAGCCCTTGTCTATTCCAACTAAAATATGGACTGAGGTGTCTATGAATTTTGTGGAAGGGTTGCCTCCTTCATTGGGCAACACAGTGATCATGGTTGTGGTGGATCGCTTGAGTAAATATGCTCATTTTGTAGCTCTGAAACATCCATTCACGGCCATTATTGTGGCCAAATCTTTCATCGCTAATGTTGTCAAGCTTCATGGAATTCCTGTGTCTATTGTCGGCCGACCGAGACAAGGTATTTTTGAGCTCCTTTTGGAAAACTTTGTTTCAATCTGTAGGTACTCGGCTCAATATGAGCTCCAGTTATCATCCTCAATCGGACGGCCAAACCGAGGTGGTTAATCGGACATTGGAGCAGTATTTAAGATGTTTTATAGGTGATCAACCACAAAAGTGGGTGGATTGGTTGCCTTGGGCATAATTTAGTTATAATACTGCCATTCACTCTTCCACGAAGATTTCACCATTTGAAGCAGTTTATGGCATTTCACCACCAAACGTGCTTTCATATGTGCCAGGAACTACTCGTGTCCAAGCCGTGGATGAATATTTACGTGATCGGGATTCAGTTCTTCAGGATTTACGTCATCAACTAGTCCTTGCGAGAGATCGGATGAAAACTCAAGCTGACAAACATCGCCATGAAGTTCATTTTATTGTGGGAGATTTTGTTTATTTGAAGTTGCAACCATATCGGCAAACATCAGTTGCTTTTCGCAGGTCAATCAAACTGGCGCCACGTTACTTTGGCCCTTATCAAGTATTAGCTAAGGTGGGGGAAGTTGCCTATAAGCTTGCCTTACCTGCTGGGTCTCACATTCATGATGTTTTTCATGTGAGCCGCCTACGCAAGTGTTTGGGTTCTGTGGTTCCAATCTCTCATGAGCTACCTCCAGTATCAGTGACTTCTACCATTTTGCCACAGCCTGAGTTGGTTTTGGATCATCGTGTCATATGTAAGGGACATTATCGGCCTAAGAAGGAGGTTTTAATCAAATGGAAAGGTGCTGCTGTTGAAGATGCTACGTGGGAAAATTTATGGCGTTTTATGAAAACATATCCTGATTTTATCCTTGGGGACAAGGATACTCTAAGAGAAGGGGAATGATATGTGCAATAGACCCTTCACCAGGCAACCACGACATGCACGCAGACCACCTTCACCATGCAACCACGACATGCACCACGTTCGTGGATCATGTGCTGACATGTCACAGTTAGTTAGTTTTAAGTGATGCAAATAATTAGTGGGGTTAGTGCCCTGCTTTTCGTTGTATGCAGAATGTGTGTGGGAATCATGCACCGATTATTTCTGCCATTATTTCCATTTCATTGTATCAGTTGTTTTTACTCATTCATTAGTTGGCTATAAAAAAGTCATCTAAAGTGTAAGGAGGGATATGAATTAATTATGCAAAACTCTCTTCTCTGTTTCTCATTCTGTCAATTCTTCTTCTTTTCTTAAATTACATTTATCACATTTATGCAAAGCCCTAAGTCTAAGAAAGGAGTTTATATCTTTAAGCGTTATAAATAATACCATATTTATATACGTGGGTGTGTAATTTATGTATAAAAAGATTTTTTACATATAATAATCTTTACAAGTATAAATATATCTTATATACATATTTGAATATTATAAGCACATAACCTTTGAAAAAAAAATATATTTCTAAAAATTGTCATATGTTTTTCCTAGGACTTTAAAATTAATTTTTTACACCGAATAACATAAATGGCTAAATAGCATTAAGTGAAAATTAGATATTTGAGTTTCTTAAAATAAAATTACCTTTTAGGGTTTTATTACTGTATTATATTAAAAAACTTAGAAAACTTAATAGAGATTCACTGTTCATATGAATAATAAAGTTTTTTTTAATTCAATTCTTTTTTTTTATTCTTTTTTTTTTAATTTCATCATTATTTTTCATATAAGAATTTGGGTTGAGAGGTTTATTCTATTAATTTTATCATTTTTATCCTTATATTGTTTTTACTAACTGGTAATGTTTTCTTTAAACCAACCAAGTTGACTATATCACGCTCCTATAATTTAATCCTAAACGTGGACTAAGCAAAAGATTGGATCGGGAGACTTTTTTTTTTATCAATTTTATCTTTAGACTTTTTTTACCAGGAATGTGAGATGTCTTTAAATCAATTAAATCAACTAGGTCATGTCAATATAACTCTCATACAATTTAATTTAAATCTGAGTTAGGTAAAAAATTAAATCTGGTCAATTTTAATAAAAATACTAAACAATTCTTTATAACCTTGATATTTGTTTGTAGCACAAACCTATAAAGTATTATAACAAAAACAAATGATGGTGTTTTTGGATAAAATATTTTTTCAGAAGAAGGATTTGATAATTATCCTTAAATCTTTAGCAAACCTGGTATATACAACATGCTTGGATATCTTGCTATAAACCCGACCCGACCTGACCCGACACTTGCATGCCCCTGGCTGCTCTTCTTTCCCAGGATTCTTTTTGAAGCGAAGATTAAACCTTAAAGATATCCACTTGTTTCGTTTGGGTTCCTTCTTCAAGGAGGCCATAGCAATCTCCTTTGATGGCTAAGCTTTCATGAAATCATTATCCATTATCCAGGCTTAATATGTGCATCAAAGCATCGAAGCCCGTAATATACTTCAGACCTGTGGAGGCATGTATGGGCTATGATGGATTCTAGCCAGGCGAAAATTTTATCAATATTTTTTTATTAGTTTTATATAAAAAAAATTTATAATTCTTGATTGAGGTATTAAAAACTTCTGAAAATTCATGTGGAGTTTTCTAATATGATGATTTAGCTTGAGTTAAAATTTCAGAATTTTTGGAGAAATTTGATAAAAAATCACAATTTAACCAGTTTTACGTTATTGGGTGTAATTTTCAATCCAACCATCAGATTGAGCTGAAATTTTACGAGGGATCTTAAAATATATTAAATAAAATCTGGTTAAAATTTTAGGATGAACAGAGTTTGGTAGTGCTAACAAAAAAAAAACATCAAATAAAAGCAAAACGACTCATTAAGGGTAAAATGGTTATTTGTTATTAAAAAATAAAAAAATCAATTTTTTCTTCCTTTTATATGTTGCCGACTGGGCAGAAGCAGAATAGGAAAAGAAAGAAAAGAAAAGGCGAAAGAGAAAGAGAGAAAAGTAAGGAAAAAATATAAAAAAAAAATCCAAGGAAAAAAAATAAAAAAGTGAGAGAATAACCTTGTAAACTTACAAAGTCCAACTTATAAAATACTAATCCAAGAAAGAATCAAGTGAAGAAAGGAGGAATTGAGAGAGGAAAAAAATTTAATTACTTTGTTTTTCAGTTGACATGAGATTGTTATTTTATCCGGTTAAGGGGTTGTTATAATATCGATTCGGATTCGATTATAGATGAATTATATTTCACAAAATATCGAAGGATGTAACTTTAATAGTGAGTTTATTATTACTTTCACTTTAATTTTATTACTTTCAAATTTATTTTTTAATATTTTAGATAATGTATTTGAATTAAAACTTTACTATTAATTTTAAAAATTTATATATATATATGTTAATAATTTATCTTAAAAAAAATTAATAGCTCGGGGTAGGAAAAATTCCTGGCCCTGCCTTGTTGAGGTGCCTTTTCATTGAAAATGATAAAGAAAGATCATTTATCTAATAATTGAAACAAAATGACCACTAAAAAAACAAGGAGGAGGAGAAAGAAACCGTAAAGAATACTGCAAGGTAAGTTGCTTTGCTTCAGGACGGTCCCATGTAGATGCAGTTTGTCCTGAAGAAACAGTACAATTAGTACTAATCCATTATCAAAGATGGGTAGTGATAGTGAGATCACAGGAAGAAAACAAAAGCCAACACAGAGGAATCGAAAATGCCACCTCCCAGCAGCTTGCACAGAGACGAATATGCTGCCTGCATGTGCAAGTCTAGGGACGCCGATGACAACGCAATGTTTGCTTGCTACGGTGCTTGTATTCTAGCCATATTTGAAGCGAGAACTAGTCTGTAGATGTTTTTTTATTCCACCCCTCGAAAGACTCAGGGGAGATGGGGACAGTGTGCTGTGCGTAGAAAACAGCCTGCTGTGGAGGCGATGACCAATGGGACCCATGAGGAACTCACCTTTCAAGTAAACCACAACCTTATCCAACTTGTCTCAGCTCAAAAGGCTTAATATTCTTATCCATCCACGGCATCTGCTACAGGTGCCATAGCCATCTTTTCACATGCAACTACAAGGCCAGCCCTTATCCATGGAAGCTCCAAAGTCCTCATAGTCAACTCCCCTCGCTGCTTCTGCGTCGGTTTGCAATTTATCTCATACCGTGTCTAAGACGGATAGATTAGAGATTGCCATTGGCAACGAGCCATAACTTTCTTCACATGGGACCATCTAATTATGCTAATCAAGTGGATTCAAGTCTTGCTGTAAACCTCACGTTATTAAGTCTATCAATCTGCCCCTGTATTTCTATCAGCCTAACAGACCGATTAAATGTTGTTTGCAAATGTATAAAACGTACTTGCTGGTGTAATATGCGACTAAGTTCTCCTTTTTCTATTTTTCAGCAGTAGGGGAGCACATATAGTCGTCCAATTTAATAAAATTAAGTTATATTTAACAGGAAAAAAAATGTTTCAAGAAGACTGTGAGCCATTGATTACTGTACCTAATCAATAAATAAATTAAAAAAATAAGGACCACGATTGAAAAAAAAATAATAAACCATAAACTTTGATTGAAGCATAAAATTAAAAATCAATAAAACTTTAATAAAAGAGTTAAGGAAAAAATTAAAAAATCAAAAGATTAAGGACCAAGTTGAAAAAATAATATAAAAAAAATTATAATTAAGAGATTAAATTGAAAACAAACAAAAATTTTATAAAAAAGCAAAGAATAAAAAATTAAAAATGAAAAGAATAAATACTAAAATTGAAATACTAAAAAAAAGGATCGAGGTGTACTTTTTGGGGGAGTAAAGAGAAAAGAAAACAAAACAAAACCACTATAAACAAACTATCAATCCTTCATCGTCACGCGCCGTACCAAGATAAAAAGGATGCTATGATGCTTCCAACAACAAGATGAAATGACAGATTTGATCATTCAAAGGCGCTGCATGTGCCACCCAAATAACACTAACACCTCCCACGCGCTGGTGCAAATAGAGCCAGGCTAATACTTTTTGAATTTAAAAATCTATTATTCAATGTAAAAAGACCAAAATGCCCTCCATGAATCTTGAAATTAAAAAAAAAAACTCTATGAAAAGGATGATAATTCCCCTTCATGGATGCCTTATTTTTTTCTTGATTCCAAGGGTAAAGATGATTTTTTATTGTATTTAAAAAAACAAAAGGACATGAACACCCTTCGTCAACAGTTTTAAATTTTTTTTGACTTTAGCGGTATTTTAGTCATTTTACTATTTAGAAATTTTTAAAGACGCATATACCTTGCACAATCCTTTAATAACAAATGAGCCATGAAAAAAATATTGAATTACCCCCCATTCCAAGGTGTATAATTTTTTCATTGAAAGGCAAAAAAAGTAATTTTATTATAGCAATGAATAGTTTTTTTATGTCTGGGTGTGTAATAGTTTTGCTATGCCTTTTAGAGTTTTGATAATATACAAATACTCATGTAGTTTATGGAAATTCTTAAAACTTGTTCTTGTAAAAAGGTTAATTTATCCATCCTGTGTCATCAATTAACAAACAAACAAAACTAAATTGATTCTCATTATATTTTTTTGAGAACAATTCAATCCCATATTAAATAAAGGAAATGCCAATAGAGGGTTGGTCTAGCAATAAGTGAACTCCTCACAAAACACTTACTTATAAAGTTGAGAATTTGAATCTCACCTACTTTAGCTAATAGTTGGTGATATGTCTATGTTCGCAAACATGAATGTAGCTTTTTTTGAAAGAACCTTAAGCTTCGAACCTAACATAGATGTGTTGTGTTGTGGTCTTTTTAGATAATTTTTTTTTATAATATTAGCATAATATTCCCTCATAGTATGAGACGATTGTTGAGCACTCAGGTAATATGAATCAATATATTTTTTGTTTTTTGTTTTTTCTTTTCAATGAGAAGAAACTATAATTAATAACAAACTTAATCATGAGAGAGGCATGTAGCAATCTCGAGTGCAGGATCCCTACTTGCCTTTAATAGATTAAAAAGAAAAGAAAAATGCAAATCAACTAATTTAGAAGAAAAAAAACATAACAAAACAATGAAATAAAATAAAAATTGTAAAGGCTATAAAAGAAAATGAAAGATAAATTGCAAAAAAGCTTAATTATAAGAAGAAATTGTGTATATGAGATTGATCATTATTTCAGTTACTAGATAACCTATTTATAATGTTACAAAGATGGAGTTAAATATAGACTTAAAATCATAATCATATATAAATTGTTTATGACAAATAAAGATTTTAAAATCTAAATTTTAGTATAACTCATACTCTTAATTTGCATAGATCCTTCTAATAGTTGTATGTTTTCTTGTTATACTATGATATCCACTAGTTTAACTGTTAAAAACTGTTGTTCTAAATAAGACTCGATTGATAAATTATTATTGTGAATTCAAACTTCATCGGTTGATGATCGATTTTAGTTATCTTTATGGGTTGATGATCAATTTCATTGGTCGATGATCAATTTTGTATTTCTTTGTTAATTTATAAAGTGCATAACTATTATTCTTAATCAAATAATAAATGATTATTTATTTTTAGTATATACAACATCCTAGCCATGCTTCCACCTTATTTACTAGAAAAAATAATAAAGGAAATTATTTTTTTAATGTTTAAGATATTTTCATATATTAAGATTAAGATTCTTCCTTCATTTATTCTTAGGTAAGCTATTGAAGATTTTATTCTTAGGTAAGATTCTTCATTCTTTGTTGAATGAATCCAAAGTGACAAAGCAATAATGTAAGAAATAAAATTTAATGTAGACCCTTATAAGGTAAAACTAGATTTTTAGCTCGCATGATGCCATGGGTTGGATAAAAAAAACATTAACAAAAAAAAAAGTTCAGGGGACGATTATGTTTTTAAAAAAAGAAAGATAAATTTGATAACCAGGTTAAATCTTAATTAATCTAATAATATGATAAAAAAAATGAGGCAATAAATTTTAAAACAATATTGCCCTGGGCAAAGCTGGGCTAACACATGAAGCTCGTGACCTGGCACATGAGATCAGGATAACCCTAATTGTCTAGCCTATTGGTATGTGTTACGTCGCGAGTCGGAGTAAATATTTTTTTTTGAAGTGCCAAAAAAGTCTAGGTATTGTTAACACGCTTCTTAGGAAATGAAATAGATTTTAACGATGAATTGAAAATCAATTGTTTATCTAATATTGAGACGAAAACACATTAGATCTACCTGGGTTAACCCAGGTTAATATGTAAAACTTGTTGACATAATCTTGAAAAAAAAAACAAACTAGAAAGCTAAGTCTCTAATTAACTCAATGTTCAAGGATGAAACTACTAAAAAACAACACTCAATTAAAAAACAAAACATCATATGAATTCAGGTGAACTAACCAGACTTGCGACGCAAGTCTTGTATGCCATCGAATTTAATATTTTTTTTATCTCATAGATTATTTTTCATTTCATAGATTTATATGATAATAAAATGCTTGTAATTTTTTTTGCATGAAACATTTTTCTTAAAAGGAAAAAAAAACATGATAGGTGGAGTAAATATTTTTTTTAAGCGCAAAAAAAAGTCCAGGTATTGTTAATGTGCTTCTAAAAAAAAAGATTTTAATGAATTGAAAATAAACTGGGTCAGTCCGAGTTGACATGCAAAACTTATATAGATAATCTTGAGAAAAAAAACAACCTAGAAAGCTTTAAGTCTCCAATTAACTCAATGTTCAAGAAATAAACTAGTAAAAAACAACACTCAATTAAAAACAAAATGTAACATCCCACATCGAGAGAAGAGTGTCCAGAGCCAAGGCATATTAAGGCAGTTGGTACCTAACCTTAGAGGACGCGTTTTGGGGCCTGTGAACTGCCAGGAACAAAATCGTGAGGTGTGAAAGTCGGGTTGAGCTAAGTTATAGCAGACAATATTTTGCATGGGGGAGTGAGCTGAGCTTTACATATGATATTAGAGTCGAGGACGGCTCGTTTTAAGGTGGATTGTAACATCCCACATCGAGAGAAGAGTGTCCAGAGCCAAGGCATATTAAAGCAATTGATACCTAACCTTGTAGGACGCGTTTTGGGGCCTATGGGCTGCCAGAAACAAAACCATGAAGCGTGGAAGCCAGATTGGGCTGAGTCATGGCGGACAATATTCTGCAAGGGGGAGTGATTCGGGCCTTACACAAAACATCATGTGAATTTGTGTGAACTAATTAGACTTGCGACACAAGTCATGTACGCCATTGAATTCAATATTTTTTATCCCATAGATTATTTTTCATTTAATATATTTTTATGACAATAAAATGATTGTCAATGTTTTTGCATGAAACTTTTTTCTTAAAAGGAAAAAAAAATGACAGGTATATGAGACTAATATAGCAAAGACAAATTATTGATAATAAAAGGTGAAATTATATTATTTTTTTTAGTTTTAAGTTAAATAATAAAATAATTCATCAATAACAAAGGAAGAAATTGCATTTTCTTTAAATTAAGGGACAAAAAATACATAAAAAAGAAAAAATAGCTCGGGTGATGTGGCTTAACTTGTTGAAGTTGTGATTTAGGTGATAGACTTAATTGGGTTTATTTTATATATATATATAAATTTATATCTAACCTCAGTGTGTGTGTGTGTGTCTATATATATATATATTAAAAAAATCTAAAACGGAGCCTAATAACGTGGCCCAATGGCCCAGCGCCCTAAGCCTTTGAAAGAAAAGGCCAAGACATGTAGACCTCTAAGGCAAAGTTTGCGCATCTAGGTTGCTAAATTTTTTTTTATTTGAATGGATGGACAACCCCTTTTTTAGAAAAAAAAAAAAGAATAAGCAGACAATACGTCGCCAGTTGTGGTAGACAACAACCTAGATTCCATCCACCACAGTGATGGTTAGAAAATCAAGGTTATGGTTTTTTTTTACCCAAGAAACCTGATTTTCAATCAATTTCAATCAAAAAACACCTCACAAATAACCTTGAAACACCAAGAAACGAACCTATCAAATCCAAAAAACAGTCCAAACCACAAAATCAAACCAAAAAAAATATATCATCCTCGACTTATATTTGGTTTTTAGGCTATATTGAGGTTTATAACAACCACTATAAGACTCCCCTCACATAGTGAAACCCATTAACACCAATTTTAACCATTTTGATTGTCAAAAAATATGTTAACGACAAGATATATCTCTCCATACTGAAATCTGTCAAGCTCTTTCTCCAAAAAAAATAAAAAAACTGAAAAATAATGAATATTAAGTTTGGAATCAAATTTAAATTTTGAAAATCTAATGAATCATCACTTATTAAGTTAAAAGGATAGAAGATTAAACTAAATTTTGTGGATGAAATTAGAATCTTTCATCTATTGTGTTCGTGTTTTTTATTTTTATTTTTTATTTTTTTATTTCACCTGCTCTTAAAAAAATGATTGGCTATTAATCTAGATTTAAAAAAGCTTAATTGTGCAAAACAAAAAAAAATTAAAAACCAAAATAAAAATTTTAAAAAAAGTCATCATTGTAATTCTTAATAATCTGTGAATTAATGAACAATAAATAAATGTACGGTAAAATCAGAATCCTTTTAGTTTCTTTAATTAGTAGTTAAATCCATCTCATAATGTATATCAACATTTCAGCTGGTTCATGCACCGTCACTATCACACACAAATCATTCATTGGAGGCAGTTACCTCGGTGCTGGATATTTCGTCAAATTTCCAAATTCAAGTGGAATGATATTGCTTTTGCTCGACATTGGCGCCAACTTGACCGGCAAATACCATTCAAATTCAATGGATACATCTCACATTCATATCTCAAGTGGATAGATAGAGTAGAATGCCCCTTCGGCAAACACATCCAGGAGTCGTTAACCTCGGATTCACAGGACACAGTAACAGTCTCGATAATGTGGTCGATTGGGCCTGCCACACCGAGAAAGTCAAAGCCAATAATACCACATATCATGATGAATCGGTACTGTTTATTTTTATATTTTAAAAATATTTTAATTTTTTTTTATTTTTTTACTTTAAATTAAAATAATTTTAAAAAAATAAAAAATATATTTTTAATATATTTTTAAATAAAAAACACTTTTAAAAAAACTATAATTATATATTTAAATAATTACACCAGTTGTAACCGTTGTTATTGTTATCATAGTAATTTACCGGGACAGGTTAGTTTATTTATTAGTCTAATCAATTAAAAAATAATCACGATTATATTTTTAAATAATTACACCAGTTGTAACCGCTGTTATTGTTATCATAGTAATTTACGGGGACAGATTAGTATGTTTATTAGTCTAATCAACCATCATGTCCGAGAAGGGACATATTTTGTTTTACTTTAACTTCTTCTATAAATATCAAGCAGAGAACCAGTCTCCACATACCTTTCTTGAAAAAAGAGAGAAACTTAGGAAAGAAAGAGGAGAGAGAGACCCACTTCACTATCTAAAAAAGATGACCGAGTTAATACCAAGTCTGCCCGACGAAATAGCCCTCGAATGCCTCCTTCGCCTTCACTACACTACTCACCGAGTCGCGTCCCAAGTTTGCAAACGCTGGCGTCCGGTTCTTCAAAGCAGAGATTTTTACTATCAGAGAAAGCAGAACGGGCTTACCCACAAAGCTGCTTGCTTAATCCAAGCTATCCCGGACCAGAACGGTTCGAGCCAACCCAAACCGATTGGACCCCCCAAATATGGAGTTTCTATATTTGACTCTGTTAATGGGTCGTGGGACCGGGTCGACCCGGTTCCGGCGTACCCAGACGGGCTTCCCTTGTTCTGCCAAGTCACAAGCTCGGAGGGCAAGCTCGTCCTCTTGGGAGGATGGGACCCAGTGAAGTACGAGCCTCTGAGTCAAGTCTTTGTTTACGAGTTCACCACCCGTCAATGGAGGCGAGGCAAGGACATGCCAGAAAATCGTTCCTTTTTTGCTGCAGGTGAGTTGAACGGCCGGATTATAATCGCTGGTGGCCATGACGAGAACAAGAACGCGTTGAAAACAGCCTGGGTGTATGATGTGATTCAGGACGAGTGGACTGAGTTACCTCAGATGAGCCAGGAGCGAGACGAGTGCGAGGGAGTTGTGATTGGGTCCGAGTTCTGGGTCGTGAGTGGATACAGAACTGACAGTCAAGGCGGGTTTGAGGGAAGCGCCGAGTCGATTGAACTCGGAGCGAGCAAGTGGAAGCGAGTTGAGGACGCGTGGAAAGCGAGCCAGTGCCCAAGGTCCTCTCTCGGAGTGGGCAGCGATGAGAAACTGTTCAGCTGGGCCGAGTCTGATTCGGCGTTGAAAGTCGGGGCAAGTAGCGTCTATCTAGGTGAGAAGACATTTGTGTCCGGATCAGCTCATGAAGGCGGGCCCCAAGGGTTCTTTCTTGTGGATGGACAAAATGGTAAATGGGAGAAGTTAAATGTGACAGGTGAATTTTCTGGATTTGTTCAATCTGGCTGCTGTGTGGAGATATAGATAGTGTCAGAAATAGTACACAAGTCAATTTCAGTGGAGAGGAAAGGAGACTTTTACACGTTTGGATCTCTGTAAAAAACAGTAAAAACAGAAGTGTGAGTCTGCAACTTTTACTATTTGCATGGCGAGTTTTGATTGCTATTTTGATCTACTTGACTCAGTGTATGCTTTTTTATTTTCCTGTTTTCAAGTATTTTGATTTTTTTAATTAGTTTTTCAGGGTTATTTTAATATGTTTGTGTATTTTTTACTATTTTTTTCAAAGATATTATACAATTACACTGACCTATACCATTTTTTTTTTAAAATAAAAAAAACCGGGGTTAAAAGGGAGAGCCCAAGCAAATACAAAAAATAACTGAACTACACAGAGCCAGTCTAAGAACAAATCTAATTGATCCAAAACTAAGGGATAGCAGGAGATGAAAGGGACAAGTTCCCTGGATTTCCTGAATAAGAATTCATTTTGTCCTTTTTTCTTTACTTCTTCAAAACATGTTTTTATGTTTTCTATTATATATTATATATCACGCCAACCGAAATCAATCTTGAGGCTGCACATCATCCAACTTGATTGTGCTTATCCATTTGATTGTGCTTATCCGTAATTTCTTTTTTCTTAGTTGGTACTCCCTGATATATTTCAAGTCCGATCAAAAAAGATTTTAGTATAAAAAAATTATTTAAGGGTTGCTAATATTTTTTTAATAAAAAAAATTAAAATCATGTGAAGATTGACCTGATGAGTTTAAAAGTAATTTGGATGATCGGTAAAAATATAGTTTGACTCAGAATAATTATTTAAAATGATATTTTTTTATATAAATATTAAGACGATAACATATTGAATTGATTCGAATTAACCTATCAATCTACATGTCAAGTTATAGAATATGATGATCTCATAGAAAACAAATTTTAAAGTTTGATTTCCAATAAGTCTAATGTTGAAGGATAAAAAAACTAATTAAAAAAAGATGACCTGAATCAATTTAGGTTCACTTGACAAATCTGTTACTCAAGTTATGAAATCAAGATAACCTAATAAAAAATAAATTATAATAAATTATAAAGATCAATTGTCAATTATTTTGAAAAATAAAATTGAAAAAATAATTGATTAAAAAAGGATAAAAAAAAAAACTCGATTCAACCCGGATTAATCTATCAAATCCATAACTCGAGTCATAAAAAGAAGATAATCAAAACAAATAAAAAATTTTAATTTTTAATTAATTTAATATTAAAAAGTGAAACTTAGATTAGGAAAAAGAAAAAAAAGCTTAAATCAATCGACTTACTTAATCTTGTGGTTTAAATAATAAAGTTGAGATACTCTCGTAAAAAATAAATTAAAAAAATATAAAATTTAATTTTTAATGAATTCATTGAATGATGGCAAGGAAAAAAAAAACAATGAATAGTGTCCTGTACAAAGAGTAATTTAGTCGAATGAAATCATTCTTCCTAAAATCCTGCACTAAGATGGAAGGTAGACGAAGGAGCTGTTTTCAACAAGTCAATGGTTGGGTTCTATAAAGACAAAGAAGATCCCCAAATATTCGCGAGACCCATGACTTTTCTAAACTAGCTGTCAAGAGCAGTGGATGAAGCACCGCCTCTAGCACCACGACGAAAACCCAGTTCCCATGCAAGTTCCAGACCTCCGAGCATTGCATCGCACCGCCTATAATTCTTATTTTATATCTTCAATACCCTATCAAGTGTTGAGGATCACACGCCCATATCAACGGTTTCCATCTCCGATCCTGTCTCTCTTTTTTTCCCATGGCCACGTACCGAAGGCTCTTCCAATCTTCTCCCTTTCAATACTCTTGTTCATATGATCACCCTCCACAAATTATCTTATATGGCATGGTCAGATTCTTCCCCTCATTGAAGGCCAAGATCTTATTGGTCATATTGATGGTTCCATTGTCCTACCTTCAAAATTTAACCCTGCTACTTTTCAGACACCAAATGACAAATACCTGGCGTGGAGGGCTGCTGACCAACGTCTCCTTTGTCTTCTTCTCTTCTCTTCTCTCACTGAAGAATCTTTTGCTGAAATTGTTGGCCTCTCTACTACACGAGAGGTCTGGCTTGCCTTAGAGACCGCTTTCAATCATCGGTCCAAGGTCCCTGAGATTCATCTCAAAGATGAACTCCAGTTAATGAAAAGAGGTTCCAGACCCGTGACTGACTTTGCTCGTGCCTTCAAAAGCCTCTATATATGATCAGTTTCATGCCATTGGTCCTCCAGTTGATGACACGAACAAAGTGCACTGGTTCCTCTGTGGCCTCGGTGCGATTTCTCCAGTTTCTCCTCTACCTAGGTGACACTCACTCACTTGCCCATATTTGCTGATCTTGTTTCCAAAGCTGAAAGTTTTGAGATTTTTCAGAGGTCCCTTAAGCCTACAGCACCTCCTTCTGCTGCCTTCACAGCCATTCCCCGCGTATCCAACCGGCCAAACCAGCGGAATCCTTCCCGCTTTAACCCTGGCCAATCCTCCTGCAATGGCCGCACTAACTTCTCTCCTGGTCGTCTTCCTCGCTGTCAAATCTATCGATCGTGATGAAGGTCACTACGCTGATCAGTGCCCGCAGCGCTACAACCGTGGTGACTCTGCTGCCCATCTTGCTGAAGCATT
The DNA here is from genome assembly GCA_019202695.1 of Populus x sibirica. Taxonomy (NCBI): domain Eukaryota; kingdom Viridiplantae; phylum Streptophyta; class Magnoliopsida; order Malpighiales; family Salicaceae; genus Populus; species Populus x sibirica. The sequence goes on from JAGMVL010000423.1 coordinate 924,950, forward strand.
CACTGGGTCTTGTTCTCTCAATGACCCTCCGACCTCTGATTGGTTTTTAGACACTAGAGCTTAAGCTCACATGTCTAATGCTCCCTCTTTGGATCTACCCATGCCATATGTTGGTAAGGACTCTGTAATTGTGGGAAATGGTGCATCTTTAACTGGCTCACACATACAGGTTGCCTTTTTCCCTACTCCAAAACTTCATTTATACATCTCACCAAAGATTTACTTTCCATTAGTAAATTAACATCTGATTTTCCAGTGGTTGTTACTTTTATTAAAAATCGTTTTTTTATTCAGAATCGTCAAACAAGAAGGAAGGGTGGTAGCAACCGGTAAGATGGAATGTGCTAGGGCGTGGCAACTTGGCCTTTATTTCCGTTCTAAAAAATAAACAATAACATGCTTCCTATGATTTATGGCATACTCGCATTGGACATGTAATTAATTATGTTATTTATTCTTCAAATAAAAAAATGCCATCTTTATCTTTTACCTCTTTACAAGCTTCTCCTCACTCATGCAGCTCCTACTTCTGAAAAACCATCGCTTGTCATATCCATGTAATCAACGTAGGTCCTTCTCCATTGTTCATTACGATATTTGGGGTTCCTCCCCCGTCAAATCAAATTCTGTCTTTACGTATTCTGTTCTCGTCACTGACAATTATTCTCGCTTTAGTTGGCTTTATCCCTTAAAATTCAAAAATGATTTTGGTTCTGTTCCAGGTCCCTCTTCGCCCACTTCGGTCTCTGGTCCACTTTCTCCCATGGCACTGTCGGGTCCTGTTGTGGCACAGACGGTCCCTCCTATTTCTATCACCTCCAATCTGATCAGTTCTCATCCCATGCTCACACGTGCTAAGGCTGGTATTTTAAGAGTCGCCACCCCGCAAATCTTGGTGTCTTCAGCTCCACTGGCCTTCTTTCGACATTTCTTGCCTCTGCTAAGCTTAAGGGCTTCAAATCTACTGCTAAGAATCTTGCCTGGCTTGCCGCCATGAATGAAGAAGTTCGAGATCTGTAGCATAACCGCACCTGGGTTTTGGTCCCTTGCCCTGCCAACCACAACATTGGGGGCTCCAAATGGATGTTTTGAACCAAATATTTTTCTGATGGCTCTATCGAGAGACTCAAGACTCATCTTGTTGCCAAGGGTTACAGTACTGAGATCCCTGTTCTTGACTATACTGATACTTTTAGCCTTATTATTAAGGCTATTATTGTTTGTGTTGTCCTTTCTCTGACCAACTAGTGGCCCCTTGACCAATCCAACATCAAAAATGCTTTTCTCAATAGCATTTTTAGTGAAAATATCTATATGGAGCAATCTCCTAGCTACATTGATCATCGTTTCCTTAATCATGTTGGCCAATTGAAGTAATCTCTATATGGTTTCAAGCAGGCTCCTCGTGCCTAGTTTCAGCATTGCCGTTCTTTTCTTCTTCAACTTGGGTTTACTTGTGGCCATGCTGACACATCTCTATTTGTTTTTCATAAGCACTCTGCAATTATTTATTTACTTTTTATGTTGATGATATTATTATTACTGAGAACGACTTATCTCTTCTTAATAGTTTTACTCATAAACTCCATTATGAGTTTGCTACCAAAAACTCGGGTTCTCTTAGTTATTTTCTAGGTCTTGAAGCCTTGCTTGTTATTGATGACTTTTTTCTTAGTCCGCTCAAAAAAATAATCTTACTCGGGCTCAGTTGTTTGACAACAGGCCAATTCCTGCTCTCATGGTTGTCTCTCAACATTTGTCTACCGATCGTCCTTTGCTTTTTGATCCTATTTTATATAGGTCTTCTGTACTAGCTCTTTAATATCTCACCATCACATGCCTTGATATTTCTCACGTTGTTAGCCAATTTCTACATGTCTCCACTGAAGATCACCTTCAAGCGGTTAAGCGTATTTTTTTGCCATGTCAAGGGCACTTTTCATTTTGGCCTTACTTTTCATCGCTCTGCTGATCCTGCTACTCTCAATGCCTACTTTAATGCTGATTGAGCTGGTTGTCCGGACATTCGTCGTTTCACCTTCAGCTACTCTATTTTCCTTGGTGTCAATTTGGTCTCTTGAAGTGCTATAAAGCAACCTACCGCCTCTCGTTCCAGTTGTGAATCAGAGTATCGTGCTCTTACCCACACTATTGTCGAACTACTCTGGCTCATTCATCTGCTATGTGATCTTCGGGTTTCCATTCCTAAACCGCCTCTCCTTTTATGTGACAACAAAAGTGAAATTTTTTTGAGCTCCAACCCGGTTTCCATAAGCACGCCGAGCATGTTGCATGTTGAATTAGATTATTCAAACTTATTCTCGCTGGCAAAATTCACCCTCGATATGTGCCTTCTCATCTTTAGGTTACCGACATCTTCACCAAAGCGTTCCTCAGCCTCGAGTTGAATTTTTTCACTTCAAGCTTCACGTCCATTCAAATTCAACACTCAGCTTGCACACGCCCATATCAACAACTTCCCATACTTATCCATTGGCCCTTGATTATAGTCATTTACTTGATTTTAGGAGATTAGTTTCCATTATTGTTAAGATATCATTTACTTGTAACAATATTATGTAATTATAATTATAGCATCTCACCCACATTCAAGGTGTGGTGGTTTTCACAATATTCTCATCAAGCTCCCTCCTTATATCGGATCACACCCTGCCTAGTCCTGGATTTCCCTAAATGGAAAAAGATTGACGTGGAGGGGCAGCTGGACCTCCGCCATAAGAACCTTCATTTTACTTTTGCGGGAATTATAGCCACTTTGATGGGTGTGTTTTTTTTTTTTTACAGTTCCTAACATGCATTGATCAGTATTTAGCATCGGCACCAACCACAGCTATATATAGTAACCTTGCAACTAGTTCTACACTTTACTTTGACAAGAGAGATGCTACTCCACACAACATTTTCAAGTGCTTCTGATTTTTCTTTAACCAACAAGTGCTTCCATCACATGAAACACCCACGAGTGAAGGTTAAATTTTTACAGAGAAATGATTGGACAATTGCAGCAAGTTACTGTAAAGTATGAAAATCATTCAAAATGTGACAAAAATCTTTGCAAATTTCAAAACTAGCCCTTTACACCTAAAATAGAGTCTTTGCATAAGTGCCACAAAACCGTCCTTTGATTCCTAAAATACCCTAATAGATTCAAACTTGCCACAATTGATAAGATGCAAGACCATTTCCCTTGAAATTATAAGTTGGTTCTGCCAAACCATAACCTTTTCACCTGGAGTAGTTATTGCAATGCACTCATAATCATGTTTTGATTACCTTGGTAGTTCCACCCTGTGTTAAAATACATTAACACATCTAATAATCTTATATGCCTGTGTTAAGATGATTAGATGTTATGGTACATATTCACAAGTTTATTGATGAATCATGCTGATGTTTAGATGATTCGTCTGCAGACTTGAGAATAGACAAATCATAAAAGCATTGGCATACCACATCTCATATTCATAAACCATCAGCAGTAAACAGTGCAAGAACTGAATTAACACGACACATCCTCTAAACATCATACTATCTAATTGACCCACAATCAGCTCATGATGATACATCATTAATCTCCACTATTAACTCACAGTAGGCCTTCACGGTGTACAATGTTACTACAAATCACCTGGAGTCCTCTAGGCTCCGGCTCCAGCTCCGGCTCCTTGAACCATAAGGAGACCAACTCCTAACTGGACTCCTGCTGTAGCTCCTTGAACCATGTGGGGACCTTGAGTAGGGCCGGAGCCTGTACCTCCTATCTGTAGGAGAAATTGATCTGGATGGTAAACGAAGATGTATTAGAACATACTGCTTTTCCAAACCTGTCAAACTTCACAGCAAAACACAAAAGGTCCAACTTAATTAAAGTAAATTGATAAAGAGAAGTGGCAGCAGACCTTGAATAATGTCTGGAGGAAGGAGAATAATAGACAGGACTACGAGAGTAACTCCGTCCATAGAGCAGCGATGGAGAGCGCCTTTGGTCATAGTACCGACCACCCCTGACAACATCAATTTTAATCAAATAAACAGCTCAAATCCTAGCTTTGCAGTCATCAAAATTTACAGCACCACAAACAATCAGAACCCTTGGTTCTTTTTTTTTTTTTGTTTCAGTTTTAAAAAGGATTAAAATAAGCACTTTATGTGCCCCCAAATGCGAGCAACCTAAAAACAGTGTTTAGTGGTCAAACAACAGCAACCATACAAGGTATAAAAAATCCACTGACATAAAAAAAAATCTATAAACATCATCTCTTGTTACAGAACACATGAACAAAAGTTTAGGTCCAATTTTTCATGAAATCAGATTAATATAAATAACCAGTTACCTCACACGATCTCTTTGCCTCATTTCTGCAGGCTTCTTCCTATTTTCCTCGGCAAAAACAACTGTCAGTTCCTGGCCAAGAAGAATTTCACCATCCATATGGTGCTTAGCATCTGCAGCATCAGCTGATTCTAAATATTGGACAAATCCAAAGCCACGTGGCTCCCTGCAACAAATGCATAACAATGACACAACAAAGTGAGCATAGACAAATGAACATTAACACGTGTCCTGACTGTCAAATGACAGGATCCAGACTCCAGGAGTTACGTGGAAGATCATGATAAGCACTTGCTGACACTTGTGCCATTGAAATAAAATGATTATGTGGCTGCTAACCTTGTAGAAGCCAAATTTTAAATTGAGTTGATATTCTTCAACACTTGGAACTTCTTCAGAATGTATTCAAACCCCCACCTTCCCCTCAACCTTGATGTACATCAAGGTGTACAGTACTCTTATTACCTGAATGGTGTCTTCAATACACTCTTATTACTTCATTCTAGTCTTCACTCTTCCTACTTCATTCTTGTCTTCACTCTAATTACTTCATTTGTTTCTTCAACGCTTTCAATAAAAACAACCAAATTCCCATAAACCAATGGCACATAACAAGAAAAAATCCCACACTAGATAGTTTTGAGATTCATGAGGATCAGACATGCTAACCAAATTGAACACACAGATTGAAAAAATTAAACATATGTGCTCATTGGAATCACTATATGTTTCTTGCTTGAAGCTATTACAGCCCTGAGTGAAAAGGAGTTCATCTTACCCAGTATAATAGTCTCGGGGCAAGTAAATGTCCTTTAGCGGACCAAACCGTCCAAAAAGTCCACGAAGATCTTCAGGCCTGCAAAACAGGAAACAAGAAAAAGAATCAGCTCACACATTTTGTTGGCGTAAATTTTGAAGAAGCTATAATAACCATAAATTGTTGAAGTAGCTCCACTTTGTCTTCATTTTTTTGGAACAACACAATATAGCTGTGGATTAAAAACGTGGCTTCAGCTACTACAGATTTGAAGGCAGTATACCTTTTATTTGCATCTTATCCAAAGTGAGATCAAGGATATAATAACATGCATATAATTGAAGACATTTACAGAAAAAAAAAAAAAAAGAGTAGAAGCATACATGCGGGGAAAATTCACATAAAGCAACAGATGTATACATGAGCATCAAGAACAGACATTCAAATGGCAGGGAAGAAAAGAGAAAAGCCAAACCTGCAATCATGACGGAGATTGCGGACCAAGAGACTAGTAGGAAGATCCCTACCACGACCTCCATACCGACCCCTAGGGCTAGGATTCCTATGTCTCCTCCCATAACCCCTTGGGGGTGAGGGACTGTAATCGTAGCTTCTTCCCCTCATTTTCAACAAATACCACAGCCTGCAACAATCAAAGAGAAAAACCCATTTTAGAACCACTAAAAAACAATAAATCAAAAGACAAAAGACAAACAACAGTTTTAAATATCCAATTAAATAATTAAAAAAAAGGGAAAAACAAGTTTCGAACTTTTCCTTTATCTCTCACAATTTCTAATCAAATTAGACTATAACAATAAAAAATGAAAGAATGTTTGAAAAATCAAGAGGGTAAAATGCAGAGAAAGAGAGAGAATTACCTGGATCGATGTCTGTATGGCTTCTCTTTCCAGAGGTTTCTGCAAGAAAGAAAACTAAAGAAAGCTTCGAGGGAAAGCGAAACAGCTATAATGGGCCCCTTCAAGACTCGAGAACCTTCTTGTCTAGTTGCCTATGTTAGCATGCATCGTAGTGTGTGAGTCCTCAAGAGGTTTCCACAATCTAGCCGTTAATACTCTTCAGATCAATAATTAACAATCCTGATTCTCTCTCGCTATGTGTATTCCTTTCGGCATCGTGTATGTAAGGCCTCATTCGGCCCAATACGTAGCCCATTAATTTAAATCGTACAAAAAACATCTCAGTCCATCAGTAACAATCTAAATCCATCCGACACGGCCGGGACCCAAATTCTACTACAACCATACATTTCTTTTCATTTTTCTACGTTATTTTCAAGGCAACTTGTTATACTTATAAGTTTGTTTCTGGAAGGAATTTTTATTTAGAAAATAGTTTTTATAAAAAATGAATTTTTGATAAATAAATTATTTTTTGATGTGTTGGTAATGTCATGGAAAATGAGTTTAAAAATATTTTTCAGTATTTAGTTATATCATAAAAAATAAGCTGCAAAATAATTTATTAATATTTTAATTTTTATTCAAGTTTAATTAAAAAAATGGGAATTAAATATGACAACTAAAAAATTAAAGGATGATAAAATTGAAGAAAAAAAATTTAATTTTATAAATTATTTCAAAAAAATAAATAATAAAAAAAAAATAGATACCAAATCTAACAAATAAAAAAAATTAAAGGATGATGAGATTAAAAAAATTCAATTTTATAAATTATTTCAAATAAAATAAATAGTAATAAAAAAAACTAAGGACCAAATATGATAAATAAAAAACTTCAATTAAAAAAATAATAAGAGAAAAGCAAATAAGAATCCAAATAATAATAATCAAAGTTAATATAAAAATCAAATCAAATCAAATCAAATTTTAAGGAAAGAAACTAAAAGAAAAAATAAAAATGATTCAAAATAAAATATATAACAATTAAAAGATTAAGCATCAAATTTAATATAATAAAAAGATATAGTATTTTTTTAATTTTTCATAATTTTTTAAAAGTATTTTCTGTTTAAAATAAAAAAAAACACCTTTTTAAAAAACTAAGTTAAATTTTCATTTGATTAGAAAATATTTTTCAAACCAACTTTTATAATAGTAGATAAACATAAAAAAATTAAAAAAATAATTTCTAGACAACCACTTTTCATAAAACAAATTGGATCTAATTCAAGTGAATTTTCATTTCACGTCATAATAAATATTTATTTAAAAAACAATATTTCTCGTTAAAAAAAATTCATCAAGATAAAAAAAATGCATAAAAAAAATCATAAGATATTGATTTTTTCATTTTCAATTCAAAAATCATTTTAGTTACTTTTTGTTGCTTTTTATTCAACCGACAATAGTATTAATATATATAAAAAAAGAATGTTTCTGAAAAAAATAAATTTTAATTGTTATGAATGTTTTTATTATCATATAATTAAATAAAAAAAAATTAAAAAACAAAATTATTAAATACAGTTATGCCTCTACCTCTCTCCGACCCAAGCCACATAATAAATAAATTAACCAGCCCCATAATAAATAAGTTAACCAAAGGTAACTCTAGCTCATTCAAGACAATGTCTTTGTTCAATATTAATTTAAAAAAAATAAAAAAATAAAAACTTAAAATGACACCGTCTTATATTTCTTTTAAAGAATCAAACTGAATTTTAACCAAGAACCGAGTCATGTACCTGCTAAATCAACTATATCACATCAAATCAATTCTCATGATTTAATTTAAGACTCAACCTACATAAAAAATAAAAAAAAAACAAAAAAAAACCCCCACAAACCATGTCACTAGGTCACTAAATTGACTTGCCGAGTCAAGTTTAATACCGTTATCAAAAAGTTCCCCACCACAATGAACAGACAACCATACCAGTGGTTACTATAACTCAAGGTTAGATGATACAATAATTACGTGAAAAATGGCGCCTGTATTTCACATTTTATTACCTGTGCAGCTGTTGCCATGAGCTCATGAATAGCGGTAGCATGGTGACGAGAAGCTTCATGCATATCGGAATTGGCTTCGAGCCCAAGGAATTCAATTAACAGTAGTCTCGTAGCCAGGTCCGTATATCAACCACAGTAATCGACAAGTGTTGCATCAGCATTCAAATTCTTACTGACTCGGCAGGTCTTGCATCGGCATTCCAGCACTTGTGCAGCAAGGCTATAGAAGCCACTAGAAACCGGCAGTTGTGCGTTGGTTTTTAGCAGTTATTCCCTCCACCCACGACCTTCAAATTCGTGAGATGAAGGAGGTGCAATTTAATTGAGGGCATAATGAACCCGCTCAAGAAGTTGCACAACCTGACTAATTGATATGGGCAAGGTAGAAAATGGTTTTAAATTTGTTTTAATTGTATCTAGCGGTCCAAGAGGTAATGATAACACTGCCTCTTGCTGTGAACTCGTCAGCTCCAGGAACTGAGCTAGCATGTCGCCGTCAAGTATCTTGGGCACTCCAACCTGTCAATCAAGATACAAGGGTGAGGGAAACAAGGCAGAAGAAGAAGGGAGTTTAAGGAGGAAAGCACAAACAGATAGGAGTGACATGAACATTTGTGAATCAAGCTCTACATAACCATAACCTTTCCATCTTGAAATGATCAATAACCCTGATCAAATATGATTAAGTGAGATATAGTTAATCAAACTTCAGAGAGTCAAAATATTTCCTCTATTCGATTCTCCACAGGGGTTCGGGACCAACCACAATTTTGATCCCACAAAAAACAGTTTTGTTGGTGATTTCATTTTCTAGAGTGACCACTTGAGCTACTGGAATCATCAATTCTACTATTTCGCAAATCAAACAATTCAACTTTCATGATATAAAGTTAATGACAAAAAAAAAAATGGTATAACAAGAAACTCAGCTGAGCTAATGTACTTAGATTTTTCCAAAACATATTCAAAGATTGGAATATTTCTTGAACAGATGGACAGATGAGGCACATCAACATTCACTGAGATACAGGTAACTTTGAACTTTCCAAAGACAAATAAAACAAACACATCTCTATGCTTAGTTGTAAACTCACAGGGTTTTCACGGCTTCGGAACTCATGATGATCATTTCCTAAAACAGGAGCAGTTAAGGGATGGACCACAAGTCTAGATTGGACAGCTTGTAGAAGTTCAAATTCTTCCCTACATTAACAAACAAAACAAAAGGTGAGAAATTTGTTGAGAATAACATTCAAACCATGATTGTTCATGAAATATTCAAATCAGAACTATACCAACAAACATGTTCCTCCCTTAAAGGAAGAGATATTTATTGAGAATAAAATTCAAGCAATCAAACCAAGCAAAGGGCACCATGGTGCAAAATCAAAAATGTCACCACAAACTTTTGTTTAAGTTCACAATTGCAATTTTAAGACTTGTTTACAGCAACTAGCAGGTAAAGACCTAAAGAAGGATGAGATTACGTAGGGAACTGATGTTGGCATTTCAAGTCCCATCCAACTATAGTCTCAAACTTGTACCCAAAAAAATATCTCATGTGTGAGGCTAGACTCCGTACTAAAAGCACATGTTTCAGAAGGTCAAATTCAAACGCTATGCATGAGGATCCAAACAAAACACCTTTTTCAGGAGAGAAAGACCTCATATTTAACATATAATTTCTCAACCTAAAATATCCTTGTCTCACAATGCTAAATTGTTGAAATCCTAGTATGTTCAATCTTAGTAAATATAGTTCATTTTAACACATAGTAACAGGAGCATTTTGAGTTTTCCCTAAACCATCTCAAGACAGAATAACAATATTCGTAGGTTGATTTATACATTTATCTTCTCATTTACTATCCTAGCATTTATGTTCAGTGAGAAATTACAGAACTAAGAAATAGACTCACAGAAGCGGTTTCCAATATGTATTATGGTTGTTGAGCATTAAACTTGCAAAGGAACACTATTGGATTTCTCATCACTCATTTAACATCTATCCTTCTTTCAGCAATTAATCTGTCATATGGTGAGGGGAAACTATAACGCAGGGTAAATCAGAATACCCCAATTCCTTAGGTGGTTCTTTCACCTTCTCTTTTTGGTTGCAGCCACAAACAATTTCTAGATTGTGGATCCTCACATGCATAGGTGACCTTCCAATTCAATTTCCTTGGGACACTACAGCTGCCATTATGTTACTACTTTGTCTTCACAGCATCAGCAGTTGGAGAAAATTTCAAAAGAGGAAAGCATCTTTAAATTGAACCTCAAAGTGTCTGTTATGTGTGTAGTGCATATTTGTCCACTTAGTATAGAAAATCAATACATTTAAAAAGAGACTGCAACCTCACTCCTTCAGCAGGCACCCCCCCCCCAAAAAAAAAAAAAAAAAAAAAAAACAAATAAAAAACATACCTTGATAGAGGAATAAAAACTATTATGCTTCCTAAGAGTGTGCTGGCCACGATAGTATTGTTAGATGCATCCATCTTTGTAATAACACCATCACAACCCGTTAATATATCATCAGCAGGGAGTTTATATGTAAATGATCCCTACAAGAAACATAATTTGACAAAGATTAAATGAGGAAATAGTGATAAGAATCAATCAGTTTGCTAAACAACCACCCAAACCCCAGTGGCAGTAATTAATTGTCTTAAAATATACGAAGACACTAACCACCTCAAAGCATTTCTGTAGAATTCATCCACTAAAGAAAAGGTGCGAGGGAAAAAAGAATAAAGCCTACTAGAAATACAAAAATTCCTTATATCCTATTGAAGAACACAAACATCCAAAACCACCCCAAACCACCATCCCCCAGTTCATTTGATGATGGAGGCGTCACTCTCACTTCTAAGGTTCAGTTTCAGCACACTCCCTTGCTGCAATGGGTTTCTTTCTTCCACACACTTAAATCCTTACATGATTTTGACATAGCATGATACCAAATAAACAAAAGACATCAGACATTTAGCTACAATGCCTGATTATAAATATCAAGCATGTGTTGGCACTTGAGCAACATACATATCCTTTCCCTTTCCTGCAATGTGCTTGTCCAGAATTATGAAATCATCGTGCCTTGTAATTTCAATGACAATACTGAGGATAATATCCTTCAAACACTTACCAGATGAACAATCATATCCTCTAGCTTTGGAAAACTATCAGGACTTGACAAAACAATGTTCATATTACCATGTACCTTGGTATAACAGTTACAGTGACAGAAAGAACTACCTTCCTGATGCTCATTGCTATCTCACCCATATAATAAGCACAATTCAATGTCAAGTTGCATTCTGGACTTCCAGTACCTAGGACAGAGAGAGGCTTTATATTGATACATCCAATAAGAAAACAGAAAATATTGGTAGTAAAACAGCCAGTTGCTTGTAATCGCAGAGGAGTTGACATAGTACATACACTCAAATCGATCAGAACGTGACAACACAGCAATGCTTCCCTTCCGATCTGAAACCACTGCTGTATCAACATCCATAAGGACACAACCAGCAACTAATCTCTGAGACGGGTCACAATAAAGTTGCTCCAGTTTTTTGGACTCCTGGCATGATAGAAAGAGCAGTGACACAAGTTCAGAACAAGCATAGAAGCAACAGCTCATACTCCCGTTATTCCAGAGGGAAATTGCAAAAAGAAAAGGCTTCCAATAAATAAAAGGGAAATTAAAAGCAAATAAAATGAAAAACCAGGCTCTGTCTAGCCTGGAATTGCCTGAAAACGTTATCACATACCACATGATAAGCATAGAAAAGGATACCATCGCGGCAATCACCAACAGCAATTCTGGTGTGATATGCAGTCAAGGACATTATCATAAAACGTGTCCTTCCAACAGCAAACTTTTTTCACTCTTTTATTATCATTTGCGAAACCACATACATAAAACTGAGAAAAAAGGAAGACCAACTTTATCAGTAACAGCAACAAATAAACCATACCACACCAACCTCTTTAAAACATGGGACTTTACTACTTACAGAATTACCAGCAGAAGCCAAGAAAAAACGGTCAAGATATGGACAAATCGCAAGCACCATTCCAGGCAATGTTGTGGCAGAAACAAATCGCAACTGCCACGTTTCAGTTTCTTCAAGTTTGACTCCATCGCAGCTAGTATCATCAGGGCTACTGCAAAGACTACTGCTTGATAGCTGCTCAGCAGCATAACCAACAATTTCACGAAATGGTGATGTTCGTTGAGAAGATGACCCTGCCTTTGAGCAGAATGTCATTGAGCCACTATCTGAATTTTGCAAGTTTTCTAGGCAGAGGACTATTACTCGGCCCTTGGTACTGCAGAAAAAATGCCCAGATATGAAATGACATTGAATGGGATGACTTCCAAGTAAAATTGTTAGGTCTTTCAAAACCAATCAAATTTATTTTTGAGATCATTAAAACTTGTATTTTGATCCAAAAGAAACTTGTAGACATCACATCATTGGGTGACAAGCCTCGCGTTCTAGCAAAGTCATTAGTATTGCTTAATCCTTCAATTTTAAAAAACAACAATAAAGTAAAATAATAGGCACAAGACAGATGATATGATATACCTTTCGGCTTCACCACTAGGCATAATAGCTGGGCCAGAAGACAGACTGGTTCCAATTACCAGAACCTGTTCATTTCCAATCTTCACCAGCTCCATGGATTTTCCTGTTTCTCCACGTTCAAGTTTAAATGATGACACAGTTGAACCACTCAGGGGGTCAACACAACATATATCAGATGAACATGTATCATTGTCATTGCTTAGTTCAGTCCTCATAACAAGTAACAACTTGCTTTCACTATGGTACTGGACCTTCCGTGGAGTGCCTCCAAGATGAAACTTTTGCACATTAAGCCTCGTGCTATGCACCATTTCCACCTGAAGCGTCATGAATCAAAGATCATATGCATTAGTTTGACCCTGGGAGACTAGGTTTAGGACCTGTATATCCAACTTCGAGACAAAACATTCAAGAACTACAAAAAGAAAGAGACCCTTGCTAATATAAAATTCAAGAACTAGGTTTAGGGCCTGTATATCCATCTTCGAGACAAAACATTCAAGAACTACAAAAAGAAAGAGATCCTTGCTAAAATAAAATTCAAAGGACCACTATTTCAGTTTTTTACCACTTATTATGATAAGTCAGAAAGTGGAGCCACCTAGAAACTCTAATGACATCAAAATAATGTAATAAATAGAGAGGCTCACAAAATTTTACATTATTATGCTACCTGTAGGTACAGTTTCATCGAGTACTCTCTTTTTTTCTTAGTGAAATTGCACAAAGCACAAGACAACAGAGTCTAAAATTCCAACTTGGCTATAGGGTTAGTCCCATGAGATCTCCAACCTATGAAGACAAGCTACATATAGGAGCATTTGGTATGGGAATGCAGAATTCAAATCAAATGAAATCTAAGATTCCAAGGGCTCCTGTTATTGGTTTGATAAAGAAATCACTTCTAGGAAATCTAGCATGACCTAATACTCCCTCAACCAATTTCAGGAAATGCAGTCCACACCTTTTTGGTTAGGAATATGGCATTTCCAGGCATCAGGTTCCCAAAACCTTATGTCCCAGGAATGCTATTTTTTTCATGCCAAACCTTCCATTTCACAGATGATCAGCTCTTAGCCCTAATTACTATGTGGAAGAGGAATAGGAAAATCTCTACTTTTGGATCTAATTCTTCATATCATTTCTGTGCGGACACAAAAAACATTCAATAAAATAAAAATATTTATAAACTGGATGGGAACTTCATAAAAATAGTCACATTAGGGTGGTTCACCATGAGTGCTACTTTTTAGCACCATATTTCTTTTGTATCCTCTGCAGATGAAATATAGTTTTTAACATGCTGAAACAAGAAACAGTAACTTGGACAGATAATGCTAAAGAATCAGAACAGCTCATATAATTACAAGCAAGAATGCTCACCAAATGAAGACTGTTGTCTGCAACAAATAAAATTCCTTCGGGCATTCAACAGAGCATACAGGTGTTGCATGTGTTGAAGGCTGAAAGGAGATTGAAGTGTAAGAGAGGCTGTGCCTTGCAGCGTGCAATAACCATGGCCGATCACTGAGAGCAATCATATCTGAGTCAAGAGAATCACTCAAAGGAACCAGGAAAACAGGAGTAATGCCAATGCGACGGGTGGCAATCAATTGCAGATTAATAGGAAGGTCATCCATTGTGTTGTCAATTGAATCAACAGCAAGCATTTTTGGCTCTAAAGAAATTGCAGCTGTATTTGATATAGCAGTATCAGAACTTAGCATACAGGAACCAATAGAACATCCATGACTGGGAATTTCCACTGAAAACATTGAAGAGGCAGAAGGCCATTCAAATCGAAGCAACATTCCATTCCTTAAACCAGAAAGAACATAAAACCGATCAGCCAGTACAAGCCTTACATCTTGAGGGATGCAACCACTAACAGTGGTTCCCAAAGAACTTGTTAATGATATTGTTCCAGAAGCAATAATTCTTAGGCCATCACCAGGCACAAAAGACACAACTTCCACTGAAGGTTTATGTGTCCCGATAACAAAGGTATTGCCAGTGTCAACCCCAACTGGAAGGGCAGCTGCACAACTATCAACCGCATGATTCATAAAACTTGATCGTCTTCGCTCAAAATATTTTTGAGGAATGGAGATGCAGGATAACTCATTCAGCAATCTCAAATGTTGCATTTCAAATATTTCGTAATGAAATGGTGAAAGACATCTCACCCCGAGAATATATAGGAAACAAGGATTAGAAGTAGAAACAACAATCAGGTCATGTCCAACAGCCCCCAAATTGATACCCATGTTAGCTGGAAACCAAGATGAGCAAACTGGGGAAGACAAAGGAATACCTTCTGGATGGGCAGCCTTGGTAGGCAAACAAAGTCTAACTGCAGTTTGATGAATTTGGACCAGCAACCCATCACCTACCAGACCACATGCCAGAGTACAGACATCAGGCTGAAAACCAACCAAATCCGTCACATCAGTAAAACTTAATCCAACTGAGAGTACCCTAGTCTCTTCAACAAATGATAGAACAAGAAAAGAATGATGCAAATCAGCTACTTCCATTCCAACAGTCCAGGTCCCAGTAATGCCTTGATATATAGGGGCAGTCTTCAGTAGCTTTTCAACAATGATACCACTTCTAATAATCCTTAATGACCCCTCAGGTGCGACCCCACAGCAGGCAAACATTTGATCACGCTCCTCATCATGATAATCCACAATGGACATATCCAAGATGGGTGCAACATTTTGAATAGGACTTATATATTGTAGGCTTTCATTTTCCATTTTCAGGACAATCCCATCTCCCATCTCCACAAGAGCTGCCAGGAATCCATCTTCAACCCACAAAAGTGTCTTACATGATAGGTCTTTGTAAAGACAATCTGAAAGATTAACTTTAAGATCTTCCCCGTCGTAAGAAATCTCAATCATGAAAAATTCTCCTGTGTCCGCACAAAAAACCATCCTAGGGTTTTTATCATTATCTGGCTCCCAGCTCCAAGAGCATGCATGTTTCAAAGTTGATTTTACATTGCTCCCTTCACCATCAATACACATGGGATCATAATCTTGAAGCTCCAGTAAAGCACGTGCAGCAACATTGAATGAACCATCTTCATCAAAATCAGTAACTCTACTGTCTTCAACAAAATTCTGCTCCTCCACTGCATTGGGAAAATAATTCAAGCTTGTTCTACAGACACAACGTGGGTGGAGAGCATCTCTAAGATCCATTAGGAGAACATCACCAACCCTGAACATAAGGGCAAATCCATTGGAATGAGGAACTTCAACGATGTCATGCGCTAGCGGTCCAGATTCAACAAACTGCGAAATATAGCTTATAGCATGGTCTCTAATGTCCCATCTCAATAACAGCAGTTCATTTAGGAGCGCTCCCCTCCTGCACAAAAAAAAAATATCAGTTTCTCTTAAATTAACGTTGGCAAAATGCCTAAACATAGATAAAGAGGAAAAAGTTTCATCCTAAAGTTGCTGCATAACAGAAAACATCTTTCAGGTTTCCCAAAAATGTAGCACAAGCATACTAAATCGTCATACCTATTTAGAATAATGGCTAGTACAGGATTATGCTCCTTACTTGGATGGCTAGAATCCCTCGAAATGAAGCACATACTCCATATGGTACCAGATGTGAGTGGTCTCTGGATACTTCTGGCAACATTTGCATTCCCTTCATTTTCAGGAGGATAAAGAATTCTCTAAAAGTGTGGCAAATTGAAGCATTTCAATAATTGTGCTTACATTCATATTATCACAAAATAAACTACATAGGATAACTCCATCTTCTGATCTTCTAACATAATAGAAGTAGAGTAAATATATAGGTATCAACCTCATCAATGATCTCACTGCCACCAGATGCTGAAAGGGAAAACAAAGCCAATTGGTCTTCATATGCGCTAGTAGCGACAAAACAGCCACTGAGAAATGAAAAGCCCAACAGTTAGGAACTCAATGGGAATTCACGTGTTCTTCTTTCAAGCATTTCTTTCAATACAAACTGAATTATGCCCTTACACATGTGAACTTAACTAGGAAAGGTTAAGAAGGAAAATTGAACACAAATAATGTTAGTGCCAGTAGGAAATCAGTTGATGGGTTTTCAAAAAAGTATCATGATTGTAGCCATGTCTACATGTTCTCTCAGACAAGCAAGGCTTTTCAGAACTAATTGCTGGCTTGTGAACCATAAAGTCATCTTGACCCTAACCTAAACTCCTATTAATGAAGAGAAAACAATACTCTCAAGTCACATCACCTATGTAAAGTACCAAATACGCTCTTAATCATACAGTAAATAAGGCAACTACATCTAAATAATTCACATAAATGATAATCAAGAGATTTTTGTTTTGATTTCAAAAGGGAGCCTTGCTAAGAGCCTGATTAGCCAGGAACTCTGATAGCAAGCTAACTGTTTTGTTGGCCTTTCATCCAGGGTAGGGGACCGTCAAAAAAACATCTATCACCAAGCTGCACAATCAGCACCCTCTTCAATTGTCAGACAGCTAGCAGTTTTTTTAAGAGCACCAGGCAAAGTACAAATTTGTAACTGAGGATGTAAGAACACATGTTTGGAATAAAATGTATAAAAGATTACAAGAGAACAAACTGTATGGGAGAAAAGCTAAAAATCTTAGGGCAAGAAGGATGAAAGCTAAAGGTGGAAAGACCTTCTCTTGTAGCACAGAGAAGAAGAATCTTGCATCATTATGCAATGGTTAACTCAATAAGTTGGTGCTGCAATTATCTAAACCTTCCCTGTCACCCACCTTTAATATCGCTAACATAAGATCTCGTCTATATTTAATAAAGATTGTTTGTGTCCTTTAGTATGATGCTATTTAGCAGATGAAGCTCATACAAAGTTAAATAGCATAAAATTCAATGTTGCTCTTTCCACATCCCTAGTAATTTGACCAAGCCAAAGGCAATGTAGGTAGCTGACGAGTTAAACAATTGAAACTCAATTACATTCCCTCCCCTCGTTGAGAGGCAAGAAAGATTATCCGAGTTAAGAGGCAAAGTTCATAACTTAGAGAACAGCTACACAAAAGAAATATTCTATTGATAAAAGCTGCTTGCCTGGAATCTACGGCTAGCATTCTTCCAAGTTGATGTCTTGAGTTTCCAGGATTCGAAAGTTGAATGTGTGTCAACGGAAAAAACCTATTCACAAGAAAACAGCAACATCATGTTACTTCAGTAACATTCCCATTTGTATGAATGAACTTAGAAAAAGGAAGAGGAAAAAAACCTGTGCATTTCATTGCAAAATGTGAGAAATGTAAGCTTCCCAGAATCAGATATAACAACCAAATGGTCTTTTCCTTGCACCTAAAAAAAAGGACAATTCCTTATCAAATAAACATCTCTTCAAGTAACACAACATATAAAGAGACGTCCTATAAAGAGTTCAGAATTCATAGACTAGCAGACCCGTGGAGTCTGCGCATGGAACTTGTCATTCCAAGGTACAACAGCCATATCTTTAATCGTGCCAAATAAAGGTTGTTCACATATTGCCTGTACATTTCCATCTTCCCCTATTATCGCCAACTCTATTGACGTCTCCTGCAACAAAAAATATCCATAACAACAAAATAAACAATCCGAATCAGGGGCAGCGTTAATTTAACTTTCTTCATGATTGAGCAGTAATAGGAGTAGTAATTTAGTTCGTTTTCTTAGCAATGATAAGCTAAGAAGACTATTCAAAATTCAAGTAACCTAAGAGAAAACGGAATAAATTAGTGCCTAATTAGCAATTAATAGTACGGAGTAACGCAGTTAATTAAAGTAAAAAGGAGAGAAGTATGTATCTGACCTTGCCAAAAACGATGTCGTAAGAGAACGAAGAACGGAAGTGACCGTAAATAGCGTGTAAAACAGCGCTGCCTCTCAGAACGGACTTAGCTAAGTAGTGAACGCCGTTAGATGGCCCAGAGGATGAAGAAGAAGATGGTGATGATGATGATCTGACCTTTGCATTAGAGCACTCTTCCTCTGATACTGCCATTTATTTTTGTGGTCTCCTTTTTTCGGTTTACTTGAAAGCTAGGGTTTGATTCGCCAGAAAGTGGAATTGAGCATCCCCTGATCCTCCTGGTTTCTAGAGAGATGTAGTAATGTTGGTGGTTGGATTTGGAGCGTTGTGTTTCAGGAGGACCATCACAGTTAACAGGTGTACAAAATACAACGAAGAGAGGGATAGACCAGATACGGGGGTTTTCTTTCACTTGGTTTTTTTTTTAAGAGTTAATTGCAATTTAGTCCCTGAAACTAGCTGCTAATAATAATTACACCTTAAAAGTTTCAGAATATTATGTCTTTAATCCGTTTATAACTTTTCCCATCTATCAATAGTCTTTTCTAATTTTTTTATTTTTATTTTAAAAAAATATAAAATTGTTTTCTGACATCTACAAGTGCGGCCCAAAGAGAATTTTGCAAAAATTCAAAAAATTATTTGTTTAAAATTAATTCTTTTATATTTTAGGATTATTTTAATATACTAATATAAAAAATAAATTTTAAAAAATAAAAAATATATTATTTTTATATATTTCTGAGCGAAAAGTATTTTAAAAAATCATTGTTACCACACTCATAAACACTCCATGTTTGTCTCATCCCAGTATCTTTTACAAGTTACAAATGAAAACAATTTTTTTTTAAACTAACACGGTTTCAAGAAAGTTATCAGGGAATAACACAGTCTTGAAAAGTTTTGAAAAAATAACATAGTTTGTAAAGAACTCTTATTGGGAATCACGGTTGTTGAAGAACCATTATTTAGAATAACGTGTCATAACCTAATTTTTGAATTTTTCAAAAAAAGATAAAAATGAAAGAATAAAAAATATATTTGAGAATGAGGTTAAGACCATACAAATTGAAAGTTTGAGGATGAAATTGTTAAATCTGGAAGTCAATTTGGTCATAAATTAAAAGAATTGATAAGTTTGGGGACTTAAGTAAACGTTGATTTAATTAATTAATGAAATCAGGGGCTTAATTAAAGAAATATCAAAGTTTGGGGCTGATTCGAGGCACAATTGCAAGAAATTAAAGTCTAAGGACCAAAGTGAAATGGTGGGGTTACTTTAGGGAGTTTAATTAATGTTTCCAGGGGTAATTTTAAAAGAATTAAAAGCTAAAGAGTTCATTAAAGACCAAATTGAATAATCCAGAAACCAAAGACTGCCTTGTAAATGACGTTATAATTCAGCGGTCCAATTGCAATTGATCTAGGGACAAAATTAAAAATTTATTTTCATTAATTAGGGACCCAATTGTTAAATTTCAGAAGTTCAGGGGCCAAGTTGAAAATAGTCATTTCCAGATACAAAGGCGTCGTTTTGAACCACAGTTCATCACCTTCTTCATCTCCAGACCAGGGACCGATTCAACAAGAAACCAAAACCGTTTTTGGCCACGTCTCACATGAACGTCTCTTCAACTGCCCATTATCTTCCAAAGGCCACGTTGAACAATCCTGCAATAGCAAGACTGTTATTCCCGTATTTCTTCTTAAAGAAACAGAGGCATTCGTGCCTCACGATCGTGGGGCACGAACACATGAACAGAGGCCATCATATGGCTTTATAACAAAGCCAGAGAAGGCCACAAACGAGAGGAGAAATGAGGAAAAAACCCAGAGGGGGAGAGACAGAGGAGAGAGGAACAAAAAAAATAGAGAAAGGCCATGAACTAGGGGAAACTAAGAGCAAACCGAGAGAACCGGAGGACGAACAACACAAGAGAACGCGAACGAAGAAGAACATAAACACAGACACAGAGAGACAAATACAGAGAGAGAACAGGCGACCCAAGAAAGTGAAAGACGAGAAGAAGCAGATGAGAGAGTTTCTTTTCGGCCAGCAACCTTATAACTTCATCATCGTCCTCGACTTGCAGCAACCAGGTAAGTTCTTCATTTCCCCCTCCTTTACAATTATAATTGCATAGGTACTGTTCATATGCAATTTTAATTCACTCTTACTGTTTCAGCAATATAATTCACTTGTGGCTTCACTTGTGGCTGGGTGTGGACGCGTGAGTTAAAGCACGCATGCCTGTTACCCAGCCAGGTCACTGGCTTCGGCTAGTGATTAGGCTGGGCTGGCTGGGTCCAGCCTAGTCTGTATAGGTTGAGTTAGACCAGCCCTAGAAAAATAAAAAATATATATTTTTATTCAAATTTTATGAATTTATTCATTTACGCCAGAGTCAGGAATACCATACTGTTTGGGTTATGTTATATTTATCAACGTCAGAGTTGGGAAATATTCATAAGTGAATATTTATTTATGCCAGAGTCAAGAATACTACAAGCATACCATCGGCAACATAATACAACAAACCCTTAACAATTTAAGACAAAACCAGTAATGCAGCCTGTCTCAAGTAAGACGCTTAAGGGGTGATAATATCTTCTATTTTGCGTAACTAGTCTCGTACCCTAGAATTTTTGTTGACCGGTTAAGGTTCCTAGTGACCATAATACTAGCTGACGACTTCTTAAATAAGACCTTTCCTCGTTGAAGAACAAGATGCTAAAAATATGTTCTTTTCACTGAAATATTTTTAAGGTCGCCACGATGTTAAGTGCGACATAACAGTTTAAATAAAAATTATGATTCAGAATCACAGTTTTAATATGTTGGAAACAATATAGGCAAGGTTATCTTGAATAAGAGTTACAACCGTTGATGTTGGTAAATTGCACCATAAGTTCAAAGTTTCTTACTGTAAAGCATGGGTTGCAAAACAAAAGATACTTGAGGAATTTTTCGGAACACATGAGGACTCATTTGAAATGTTACCTAAATTGTTTGTGGCTTTACAAAAATCAAATTCAGGAACAGTTGTTGAGTGGAAACATAATGGACAGCTTGATAGTGAAACAATTGTATCTTGGTAGTGTTTTATAGGCATTTGGTCCAGCAATTGAAGGGTTCAAGTCTTGTAGGCCAATTATTAGTGTGAATGGCACCCATCTATATAGAAGGTTCAGTAGAAAGTTGTTAATTATAGTTGCTTTTGATGCAGACAATGAGATTTTTTCGTTGGCTTATGCACCAGTTGAAGAAGAAAATAATGTCAACTGGAGATGGTTTTCACTACTTATTCAACATCACATTACAAGTGACCTTAGTGGTATATGCATAATATCGGATAGGCATGTTGGTATTAAACATGAAATGACAACAGTCTGGCCTGAACTGATTGGATATCATCAGTATTGTGTTAGATACCTGGCAAGCAACTTCAATCACAAATTCAAAGATTTGTTAGCTAAAACGAAGTTATTTAGGATGTGCTATGAATCTTCGAAGTGTAAATTTAATGTATGGTTTGATGATATGGGTAATAGTCATTTATAATGGAAAGAATGGCTTGAGCGGGAACCGAAAGAAATATTGACATTTTTTTATGACGGGGGTAACTAATATGACAATATTACAACAAACTTTATTCATGAGTTGATGTTGGTAAATAATGAGAAATAATTGCATTGTTGATGTTTCAATAGGTTGCATGAAATCCTTATTCAGAAGATGATATGGCAACTGCTCCTGTTATATGCACATCGATCATAGATTTATGGATAACGACTGTCCCTCTTATATTTTTTAAGCTTGTTGAGATACATTCATCAGACCATGTAATGCAACAATTTATCTTTAAGCAACACATCTCGTCTGACATAGATACGAGCAATCAGTTGTATTCCATTAGTCATTAGGGTAAGCACATTAATTATAATTGAATGATCCACCATCTCCAACATGTATCGATGTGGGGTACACGAAGAAATTTTATTTTTAAAGAGATGTATCCTATAATTTCTAAGGAGGAATACAACAACTGGTACTTGAGTATAACACGCTAAATCATTACACCTAACTCATCGCAAGTTTCTCCATGCAAGGAGATGAAGTATGAGCCGCATGCACGTCGGATTCAAAATGTTGTAAGTATTTGTTACTTTTTATAGGCTTTGACAAAAAAATATTGTATTTTATTTATGGATTAATAATTTCTATTTACTTCATATTAGGTTGGACAGTTGTTACACGATAATCGACGTGTTGCGGCTGATCTATGTTATCCCGACAATGATGATGGATTTGCTTGTTATTATGCATCTTTTAGGTTCAAGATATGTCGTACTACACTTGACCTATTATGAGAGATATTAAGCCCATATGATGTTGTCTCGGAGGATGAGACCACACGGACAGATGTAAGTCGTGCTATTGATGAAATTGGTCCAACCACTCATCGTCACAGAAGACATATATAGACTTAAATGTATTATTATGTTGTGTATAATTATGAAGTGTTATTTTTCTAGTTAAGAATTATTTTTATTAACACTACTTTTGTAATATGTTTTTGTTAATTGTCATGTTGATTTTAAAATTTTCTTACATATTATACATTTGTATACTTGGTTTATATAAAAGCATGATTTAATATCATTAATTAACAACTGAACATGTGAACGTGTTATTTAAAATTTCAAATCATCCATTAACAACTTAAAAAATACATATAAATAAAAACAATTTTTAAAAAATACACGCGTTAATTTGGGATTATAATTAACAAATAAAAATGATGTTAAAATAACTTTTGTTTCAATTATGGGTTTGAGATTTGGTAATTTATGATTTTGTTTTGCCTTTGGTTATGGTGGTTTAGACTTTATATATAAGCATGATTTAATATTGTTAATTAAGAACTGAACATGTGAAAGTGTTATTTAAAATTTCAAATCATCCATTAATAACATAAAAAATACATATAAATAAAAATAGTTTTTAAAAAACACAAGCATTAATTTGGGATTATAATTAACAAATAAAAATGATGTTAAAATAACTTTTGTTCCAATTATAGGTTTGAGATTTGGTAATTTATGGTTTTGTTTTGCCTTTGGTTGCGGTGGTTTAGACTTTGTGGTTTTGTTTGACCTTTAGTTGTGGTGATTTAAACTTTGTTTTATGTAAAATCTTAGAGTTGATTGTGCTACTTGACACAAATACAACAGCTAATGACAATAGCAAGTGTTTACAACCGTTATTACCATTAACAGTTGTTAATAAAATCATGTTTTCCAATAACAGTTGAGTTGAAAGTATGCTACTTCTCAAATACTTTTCTCTCCGGTGCTATTTTTTTTAAAAAAAATTCAACCTGTGCTAGTTTTATAAAAGTCAATATGGAAACCTAACCTAAAGATTAAATAATAATAATAATAAATTGGGAAACTTTGAGGTAGGAAGTAATAAAAAGTCTTTATATTCCGCTAGTTAACAAAGAAAGTTGGTGGTTTGTTATCTAAATAATATGATAGCTAGCTTTAAACTATGCTTAATCATCTACTCATAAACATCTAACATTATAACTTTTTATACTTCAATTGAATCTAAATTTAGACCAACTAAAAGAGGTTTGTTAAGCATCATTAGCGAACAACTATCGACTCTTTATAAAAGGATTAAGAGCATCTAAGTTTTGATGAAATATATGATTTTTGATGTCAATGTTTAAAACTTACTGTAGAAAAATAAAAAAGGTTCTTAAGTCAGTTGGGCAGTCTCTTTATTGTTATTCAGTGAGCATAGAAAAATTAACCGGCATACTTTGCACAGAAATACTAATTTGTTTGCGAAATGGAAAATGGAAAAAAGAAAAGGTAGTAATTAAACTTGTTGATTTTCAGATTTTACAAATTAAACTAGCAGCATATGAAGAGGCCCTCTTAATACAATCTACAAGTCTTGAAAAAATCCACAAGCACATGGCAACACAAGCATTAACAACTAACAGCACACCAACCTTACAATCCTTCCTCTACTATCCATCTAAGGTTCCAAGAGCCTTCTTGAGAAATTTATGTGCCTCTTTTCTCTTTCTAGAAAGAGAAAAGTAGCATAGATAAATGACATATATTTCAGTATGATTAAAAATCATATATCACTAATGTGAATAAAGAAATAAGCACTTGCATATTAATAACAAATAGCTTTCAGTTCTCAATGATTAAAAATACTCATTATTGACTTGGAAATAATGTAAACTTAAAATATAGTCAGTAGCCAAGCTTTGACATAGCATACAAACACTAAGCTAATCTTTCTCCTAAATTTATTAGGCATTTTAATAGGAAAACAATCAGGCACTGATAATACCAGCCTAGTTAAATATAATCTAACAAATTTGAAAGCACAATCAATTTTTATCTAGTGATTTATGTGATCTTGCTTTTAAAAGAGGGCATTGTAGTGAGTAACACCACTCTTGTTGGAACTATAAAACAGGTCAACAAAGAAGGAAACCAAAATGCCCAGTATAATATAAAAACAGTTTTCACGTCAATACATGTTTCCTTATACCCCATATATGAGATAGAAACTCTTCCAGACACTATAAAAATTGCTCGAAATTTTCCCTAATAGTATGCCAGATCTAGATGACTAACTAAGAAACTATAGCAGAGCATTGTTTCTTGAGTCCCATGCTAACATCTCTAAAGGATGTAAGGTATATATTGTTTTCAATGTAACCATGAATTAAAAAGGTTTGAAAAATGTAAGAAGCTCATTCCATATGCTTAGGCAACTAAATGGAAAAAATGACATTTTTAGCAAGCAACTCTAAATATTACATAAGATATTCAAAAAGATATCCTCCACTACTTGTTTACGACGTTATATCTAAAGCTCTAAAATGTGAATAAAAGTGGTCTTAGCCTGTGGGGAAAAGCCATTTGCACAATGAATTTAACTCTTAGACAGAACCAGAACAAGGTATGAATGATACCTCAATAACGTTACACCTGATGGGGACGCAATGAATTGAGAAAGTGATGAAAATTCTTGAATATAAGGGATATGTCTTCCACTCTCCTAGCATATTGTGAAGGTCTCTCAACAAGAACGTCAGCAAGGTCCAAAATATGAAGCTGCAATTCTCTATTAAATGATTTAAGTTCTTTCTTGAAATTTATATTAAAAGTTATTATCAATCAGTTTGCAACTTTACTTATCAAGAGATCAAAATCAATATAAAGAAACAGAAAAACAACCAATAAAATGTCCTTTTATCATGTTCGGGGAAACAACTAGATAAGGAGTGGATTTTCATCCATTTCTTACGAAGAACGTCCTTTTCTGTCCTTTTGCAGAACATCATGCAAATCTTGAACCCTATAACAAGCTCAATACGAGAAAGATAAAGGCAAGCACAATACTTCCCCATACAATATTTTTGGGCTAGTCCATGTAGAATCTTTAATTTGGATTACTAACTTGTATTATTCTGAAAGCAGAGTACAAAATATGGAACAGTTGTACTATGCAATTGCTATCTTATGTGAGTTTTATCATCAAAACTCCAAAGAAATTGCACAAATAGCTATGAAAAAAATTTGTCACTCAACAATCAAACTAATAACTTAATATTACGTAGATAAACAAAAAAAAATCATCTAATGCACCAGCTACAATCGACTTTCACCCTTAAAAAAATATGTTTTTAATTAAAAAATAACAAATAATATTTTGGAAATAGGGCATGTATTAAAATTCCTCAATTATAACATTACTCTATAGTTTCATAGAAATATACAATAAAAAAGCACTGAAGTAGAGGTAAAACACACAAATATTTGGTCCTTTCAAGTACAATTGTCGCACTCCCTACTCTTTTAAGCTTAGAAACACATCATCAGTCTAAAACAACAATAAGACCACCAATGAGAAACCCTAATTCGAAAAATACCAAAACAAAGAAATCCTCTACACACACACACAATGTGTACAACTAGAACCCTAACATCTCCATAAACATTAAAATTAGCTTCTTCTTTTTTCATTCTGTTGCAAAGCAATTCTAAAACTAGAGCAAATAATTAAAAAAAAATGAGAGAGGTCAAGAGAGATTACAGTGTAATTTCCACCATAACACACATAAGTGCCTTCAAATGGAGGAGGTGGTTTTGGAGCTGATTTAGGATTTTCAATATAATCTTTGTACAGTTTGTAAAACGGTGGCAGTGGTGGGTATGTGCCTATTGTCATTGCAAAACTTTTCTCTTCTAACCTAAAAAAGCAAAAAAAAAATTAAATTTGAAAAACTTTAAAAAAATCTAGAGAAACTCGAATTCCTATTTGGTTGTCGAGAAAAACACTAGTAGTAAATACAAATTCTAGAAAAATTCATCTTGTGATTTAATTTTCTTAAATTCAATCTAGACCGTCCATCTTCAACTCCAAAAATGTACATGACCCCAATGACATTGCTTTTTATGGAAACCCGACAGGTTGAGCTTTTGAGTCTTTTAAAACTGAGGGGTATATTAGTAAAATGAAAACTTTTGATCAATGATAAAAAGACTGTTAAAAATTATTAACGATGTAAGAAGAGAGAGAGAAAGAGAAAGAAGTGGGGAGCGAGAGGGCCACAACTAAAAACTTTGGCATATATGGTGTTAAAAAGAAAAGGAGAAAATTGCCCAAAAATTTTAAGTGCCCATTTGGTGACTTTTTCTATTCATATCTCTAAAGCATCAAATCTGGAAGAGAAATCTAGGTAAAGGCAAATTCTAGTCTTTTGTATTCTATAATTATGTCATTCTGTGTGTGGTAAAAGTCTTGATTTTTATATCAAGAGAAGTACATTAAGGATTTATGCCTAAGCTTGAAGAAAGAAAATGTAATTTGAAAAAAAAAGATGGAGGGGTTTAAATAGGATTTGCTTTGTTTTTGAAGTGGTAAAGTTTGTCTTTCTCAAATGCCAACAATTTAAAAAGATGATTTTGCATAAATTCACATTTGATGGCTTGAAATTAAAAATGATTTTGGTTATAGAATGATAACATTTTGTTAGGTACTGATTGATGGATGTATATGGAAGTTTATTGGCTTTAATTCATGGTTTGTGAACTGAACTTTTATGTAGTTATAAATCATAAGCATGGATCTTTCTGTAAGTGATGTGGAGCTTGTGCTAGAAAATGAGAAAATTAAGGTTGAGAAAGAGAAAGGACACACATCTCGTTGTGAGCTCTATGACACAGAAATAGTTCGCAAGATAGGTCAAGTTTTCCTCCATGGATTATCATTGGCTTGTGTTGATAACACAACTTGGGATCTATTTAGGTTCCCTAGTTCGGTGGCTACTGATGTTAGGAAAGAAATGATTGATTATCTAACCCAGAGGAGTGAAATTTTTGTTGCAAAATTAGTTGTACTAGAAGGTGGTCCGGATGTTGCGGTATCCGACCATCCCTATGATATCATTTCTGATATGGTTGATGATTTTGCGAGTTTAAAAAGGAATTTGTTTGGTTGGGTTTCACGATGGTTACTGAATGAAACGAGAGAGGATAAAATAGATGATTACATGCAAAAGATGGAAACAAATAGGTTTTGGTTGTTGGAAAAGAGAGAAATAATTGCACAGATTTTGGTAAAAAATATTGACTACAAGAACACTTTTCATTGTGACAAGAAGTTTAACACTACTCAAGAGCTGGCTGAGCATATTGTCAACTGTGGATTTAAGACCATGAATTGCACAAATAATGGGTGTATAACTATGTTCTGTGCAAGCTAATTGGAGAAGCATGATTTAGCTTGTCCTTTTAAAATAATCCCATGTGAGCAGCAATGCTTAGAAAAACATCATGAGACGTGAAATGGATCGACACTGCATAACTATATATCCAATGAAGATAGTGAATTGTCCTTTCTATATTGTGGGTTGTCAATCCACAATGCCACAATCTATGGTTCAGCAACATCGTTCCGACAATCTTTATTCACACTTGCTAAATACTTTTAAAGGTGGTATTCATAACGGATCATCAGAGGAGGATCTGAAGAAACATGTTGACCAGATAGTGGAGATGAGTCTTTGTTGATTACATATTGTCTTACTTATACAATTATTGAACATTCATGGTGGTTTGTGGTAGCTTCCCATGTTTTTGTTTTGTTATTAATTCAAAAGGTATGATCAAGAACCTTTGCTAATCCTTTTTCTCACTAATACAAATCTTGTGTGACCATATATGCTAACTTGCCACTAGTTGCAATTTTACTTATGGAACACACGTATTTAAGCAAAGTCTTGCCCGTTCTGGTCTTGTGAATAGGAACATATTAGAGGTGTTCATGCTCACACCCATTGAAGGGCATCCTTCATACATAATTTTGAACATGTCAGATCACTGCATAGAGTTTTTGAGAAGTGTTTGTTTTCGTTCGTTAAAACTTTTCCATGTAGGGGTAGGGTCCCATTACATATGTTGTTATTCTCACACCTTATTTGGTAAATGGGTTTTGTTGTGTGTTGTTCATTAACAAGTTTGATTAGTTTCGGTGGAACTGCGGTATGAAATTTATTTTAATCATGGAACATCTACTGCATTGCAGTACATAATTTGTTTGCTCTTATTGTATCTGTCAAACGTGGTATGTGAATTTCTTGGCAATGCTTAACCACTGGCAAAAAATCCCATGCTTTATCACAATTATCTTCTGGTCAACTATTCACCACTAGGGATGTGAGATCTCTAATCCTCAAAGTCAAGGATCTTGAAGCAAGGCTTTGGCCATTAGAAGTTAAAGTTGCTGAAAAGGTTAGTAAAGAATCTAACAAGGCTAGAGAGAATGGTGGTGAAGAATCCATTGAGGCTAGAAACAAGGGTGGTGAAGAATCGACTGAGGTGGCAAAAATAGATGGTGAGAAATCCACTAGAGAAACAATCGTGGAAGATAAAATTGGCAGTGAAAAATCCACCGAGACCATAAACATGATTGGTTAAGAATTTTCGAGTATTCAAGCTTAATAGCTTATGCATCAAAAGAAGCTGGGATGCAAGTCTGCACCTAATAAAACTTTTGTCATGCTAAAAAATTCAACGAGTGAGAGAGGAAGAAACTTTACCAAGAAGGATACTATATCTCCAAGCTCTGTTCTTTTCAAGTGTCCCAACTCTGTTTCCTAGGCAACAATTTTGGGCTTTAGAGCTAGGGGTTAATTTATTTATCTTTTTCTCTTATACCCTTGTTTTTCATTAAAAAAAAATGTTACAGTTTTTTTCTATTGTAAAATCTTATGAAAAAAATGTCAAAACCATGCTTTTTTCTCTTAATTATCTTTGTTGGACCATGTTCCTTTTATTATTACATGTGAGTGCACCTTACCACCAAACATCTAAAACTTCATCTACTTGAACCAAATAAATTTTTAAATAATAAAAAATAAAACTAGTTTAAGAAGGTTAGACTCACATTTAGTATGGTAGCGGTTATGGTTATTTTTTAAAATATTTTTATTTAGATATGTATTAATTTTTTTTTAATTTCAGTTCAACGCGTCAAAACAATCTAAAAATACTATAGAAAAAATCTAGCCATTACATGGTCTTCCTTGCGACATCAAAAGCCTTATGGTGGTCTTCCTTGTTAAAGGCCTTGGCAGCAGCCATTACATGGTCTTTGATATTTTCAGGAGGACGAGTGAAATTGTCTCTCACTTGTTTCAAGCAACCGCCAAAATATCTTGATAATGACTTTTCAATTGGCATCATGAATGTCGGTTTCCATATTAGGGACCTCTAGCAGCTATCAGAGATGAGATGGGCAGCCACCGGTAGCTTAAGGTTTATGTGCATATGATATAAGATTTGGCGTCTCCTCTACAACCTTTTCTGTTAAGACTATTCACTCTTACACAAAGATGTAATTATGTCATATAAAGGTATATCATTGGATTTTAAAAAAAAAATATTTGATAAGAAAAGCACATAAATAAAGACATCACCATTCTAAATTTCATCTAATTAAATCACATAAAGAATAAAAGAAGATCTATAACCATATTAATATGCTTTATGCAGTCCATGACGTTTAACATTTTATACAGATAATTAAAGATATATGAAATACAGATAACTAGAGCATATATTTGGCATTAATGGATCATTTCATCCACATATTACAGGTATATTATACTATAGCATGAACTATAAAACACCCCTAGCTAAGAAAACATAACTCATGTGTAACTGAAAGAAAAGCCAAATTATGTATTCTACCCAACGCATTCAAAACAGAGTCAGAGAGCATATGATGAGTATAGCAGACGAGTTACCCACCCATCCTAAGATGAATTCAAAACAAAGTTCGTATAGTGTTTGACATCAACTTTACCTCATGATATTACAAGCCTTGCTTGAAAAGAGATCTTAAACCCTATCTACTGAATAATAAGCAACATCTTCTGCAAACAAACTATTTAGCCTATATCCACTGAATTTGAACCTCTTAAATGACTTTGGTAACGAAGAAGCGGAAAATACCTATTAGTTTTCAAACCCAAAATGCATTGTAGATAAATTACGCTTCAATAAAGACTAAAGTGACATGGCTAAGAATCATGGAATAACTAAGAAAGTACACAAACACACAAAAAGAAAAAGAAAAGCACCTGTTCTGTAGTTATCTCATGATATCTATTTTGAAAAACTTCTTGTGTATGCAACTTCCTCACTTTTTCACTGGGATATAGTTCAGAAAGACATCCATATCTTTATGTGATTAACCCAGCCCAAAAACCAAGTCATTAGTGCCATCTTTCTTGTGATATTGGAAATATTTAAGTTTTTCAGAACTTGGTTTTGATCTAGTACTACCTTTATTATTCGATCCTTTCTTTTTTTGTTAGTCCTTTTATAACCAATCCTTCAATTAAGCCTTGTACACTACTCTTCGACACAATCTTTCTTTTTAACTATCTCGAGTTTAGGGTTGTCTCCACATTTTTCATGATAAGGGTGTCTCTACCAAATATGATAATTAGTCTTGTTAAAAATCCAGTCTTTATAGACAAAACTTCTTAATTTATATCTAGTCACCGTAGTGTCTTACCATATATGTGAATAGTATCACATGCATGAACAATAATATGCATAAACGAAATAATTTCAATCAAAGAGCTTTGATACCATTTTCTGGAGTAGAAGCAAGAAATCAAGCAACAAACTAAAAATAAATGGATAATGGAAAGAAAGGAAACAAGCACAAAGAACAACAGAAATATTTATATGGTTCGGCTTAACCTACGATCCACTAGCAAGGATATTTCATGATTTAATATTTATATGGTTCAGGTTAACCTACGTCCACTAGCAAGGATATTTCATGATTCAATATCTTTATCTTTATCCTAGCAATAATATACATTAACTCTTGTATACCAAGAGCATAGTCAATACTTTTCGCTGATGTTTTTCTCTCTATTTTTCTTTGAAAACTAGATGTTTAAAATAGGAAATGAGTACTCTATTTATAGTAGAGCTTCAGGGACTTGGCATTGTAATTAAACAAACTTTAAAGGACCAAGTATATAAATATATACATTTATTTAGAGCATTTAATGGCTAAATCTCATGATTTGTGGGTGGTTGTTGACATCAAATAAGAGATGACAGTTGACACTAAGAGGCTATTTGGTAATGTGGCTGCGGGTGAGGTTCACCCGCAGCCACAGATATAAATGTTTGGTTAAAGAAAAAATATAGTTTGATGCTGGTAGGACCCACCAAAAATTCAGTTGTGCCGCAGGTTTTGTAGAAGCAGCATTTTGCTGCTTCTCGTGGAGAAAAACCACTGAATAGTGGAGCATGGCTCCACTGTTGAGTGAACAGTGGAGCCATGCTCCACTGTCGCACTGTTCATTAAAGTGAACAGTTTTTTCTCTCGAAAAACCAGTGCAGTTAATTGTTTTTCTTTTCTTTTCTTTCAAAAAACCAGTGCATTGAATTTTAATTTACTTGCACTGTTCACGTGAACAGTTTTTTTTTTGAAAAACCAGTGCGGTTAATTGATTTCACTCGCACCGTTCACGTGAACGTGAACAACAATTTTTTTTGGTTTTTTTTTAAATTAGTTTAAGGTGAATTAAATTTACAATCGTACTGTAATCTCAATTTTATTCCTGATAATATTTTATCTAATTTTATTGCACGCACAAAAAATCATGGAAACTGTACTTCTTGTCGGATGAATTTTGTACGTAATGAAATTGTAAATAGTTTAATGGAACAATAAAAAAAAATTATATAAAGTATGATTTATTTCATGATGTAATAGCAATAGTTAAATCTACAATATTTAAATTAAAAACCATAAATATTAATATATATTTTTTTAAATTATTTTATAACCTCAATTTCAAAAAAATTATTAACCAAACACATTAAACTACTTTTTGTTCAACCTCAATTTCAACCACAGTTTTAACCAAACATATATTTTTCCAACCCAACCTCAACTAAAAGTACTTTTTATAAAACAACTTTTTTTCAAACCACAACCA
Source organism: Populus x sibirica (assembly GCA_019202695.1). Lineage (NCBI taxonomy): Eukaryota > Viridiplantae > Streptophyta > Magnoliopsida > Malpighiales > Salicaceae > Populus > Populus x sibirica. The sequence continues at coordinate 958,000 of JAGMVL010000423.1, forward strand.
CAACAGCTACTGCAATACCAAACACACCCTAATGGCTCAATTGTGAGCCACCATCTAACAATGCATAAATGTCAAGCTCTTAAAATCTCGTTATCTATCCTCTTAATGAAAGCCCTCAAGTTTCCCAAACATGAATATTCTCATCATGATTTTTTTCTTTCTACACTTCATTCTTATTAATTTATGGGAAACCAAACAAAAAGAAAGAAAAAGAGAATAAGAGGGTGTGAATGTTTTTGTACCTTAAAAGAAACTAATAAAAAACAAAAGAAAGAGACTATGTTCTAATGATGATGATGGGAGTTCAACTTAGGTTTTTTTTTCAACTTGAAATTTCTTTAAAAACTATATTCTAGGCTCGTGAAGAGTTTTTTTTCTAGTTGATTACGAATTTTTATGTTGTTTTTTTAAGTCATTTATGGATTTTTTAAAGTGTTTAGGCTATTTTTTAGATGTTTAGGGTCAAAATTGGGTTGAATATAAGTTTTGTTTTTTGTAAAAAAAATAATAGAACTTGTTTTTTCGTTCACCACAATGGCTGGAATCTAGAAAAGATTAAGCAATACGTCGGTTGAAATTTTGTTTTTAAAAAATAGTGATTTATCCACCCCAATTGGATTTTTTTAAGCTCATGTGCATGCCCTTTATAAAAGGGTCAGGCTCCGGCCTGACCTAACCTTTTTCTTTCTAAACTTTTTTTTTAAAAAAGAAATCATGTGTTTTTTTAAATGTGTTTTTTAATAATTTTTAATTTATATGGAAATTAATGCCCTTTCTCCTTGTTTTTTTTATTTAGTTTTTTTTTAATTAATAGCTGTTTTTTTAATTATTTTTGTATGTGTTTAATTTTTGAAGAGATTATTCTTATTTATCTATAATTTTTTATATATTTTATATAATTGAACTTTATTTTTAAAGATGAAAAATATTTAGTTTTGAATAGTGTTTATAATAAATGCAACCTTATGAGATATTTCTTTTCTTTTTTATTGTATTCAATCAATTTTATGGGTATATTTATTTCTACTATTACTTGATTAAATAATAATAATAATTTTAACAAACAGAGTTATTGGACACAATCGGATAAATGGACTGATTTGCAAGATCAAATATTTTGATCTACTTCCTGCTCTTGACTTTTTCAAATATATATTTAGTTATTGTTAATGATTTTTCATTTATTGAAATAGATGATTCTCGATTTATTTAATAAAATATGTATATAAATTTTTTAATTAACACTTATATTTTTTATATAAACATGTTATAAATGTTTATATATTCAAAAAAAATTGTTGAAAAAAAAACCATAATGGATCAAGAACATGGTCACATAGCTAGTTTTTTTTTTAGATTATCGTGGGTGTCCGAGCCGACTTGCGCGCACCTCGACTAATCCCACGGGCCCGAAGTTAACGACCATGTAAGCCTCCGGTGGCCATCATATGAGTAACCATAGGGTTCGAATCTGAGACCTAAGAGGGAGCAAACCCCTTAGTCCCAAGCTCTTACCACTGGGCTACCACCTAGATGGTTAATCACATGTAGGCATGTTGTTCAAATGGCCCTCAAGGGCATTGATGGAAAGGAAGAAAGCATAGTTTCATACCGTTCCTCGGCCTTGACGGCTGCTGGATAAGGTTAAATGGCCGCAGTAATAAAATATGAACACGCTGTAATGTCCAGTCTAGTGGGACCGCTACAGTAATTCCTAAGTAAATGTTTTGTTTACGTAATTGTATTATAAAAAACAAAATAAATATAATCGAAGTAAGGATTACTTCAAGCTATGGAACGAAAAAAAAAATCTAGAAACAGGGCCCGTGTTTTTTACTTCTTACGTTTTAAACATCAAGAGATTCAAGACAGATTTTGACAAAATCAAAGGTGATAAAAATCATGAGTTTATTGTAAAATTATAATTTTATAAGTTAATACATATTTAACGTATAAATTCAGATTAAAAACTTGAAAATCAATAAAATCAGCTAAACTCAGTTAAAATCGATCAAATTTAATTAAATTTAGTAAATTTGGTAAACTCGAACCGATTTTAAGAGTTTTAAAAAAATAATAATATGTATTTTAGCATTTCATTGTTCCAAATTTATATATTGTAAAACTTGTACAATCTGATAATCAAATGCTTGATTTTGACTATAATTATTATAATTTTTTAATAATATAAATTATTTGTGGATTTCATTTCCGTAAAATGAAAATACATATCCATTCATATAGTTCCTTATATAAACTATTAATATATCCATTGGCATATTTCTCTGTTTTAGCAGGCAAATATATAGAATAAAAGTTTTAAGTTGGTTTATTTGACTCTTGAAGTAATTAATTTTAAATAATCTACTAAAATTTAAAAGGACTCGGTTCTTGTAAATTGTGAAGTAAGTGAGTCGATTTGTCTAAAAAATAGAAAAATCAATGTGAAAAAATAAAAATATTTGGATTTTTCTATTATTTATTTTATTTTTATTTTAATTATGTTATATTGTTAATTATGACTTGATTGAATTGTTAATATATAATTAATTAAAATATTTTATTTATAATTTTACGATTCTAATTTATATTATATATTTCATTCCGTGTAAAAAAAAAACAATTTTAACAATTTTGGACAAAATCAAAAGTAAAGCTCATCCCTTGAACAGATTCAGTCCTTCATTATTGTAGTTACGTTTTTAACATCAAGCTTAGTTATCAAACCGAGCACATTGAAATTGAAGATTCAAGGGACGACAGAGTCCTCGTGAAAGAAACTTCGTCTGCTCGACGGAAAAGTATCCAACCAAACTCTTGGGACCAAGTCCTTGTGGAAAATTGGATCTTCATCTACTCGACTAGAAATTACAAAAGTAACTGGGCTACCTGCCTCGGAACAGCTGAGAAACTTCAAATGAAAAGTCTTCCAAGCCCAGAATCGAGTGAGGCAATGAGCGTCTTTCTTTGACTGTGAATTTGAGTCTGCTGGTTGGCTAGTTGATAGGTTTAACCTCTTCGTCAAGGAGAGAAAGTGCACGGAAAGGAACCTGAGGACCGAAGCTTGTTGATACCAATCTGAGTAAGAACTATGAATGATATAGACATTTCCAAGTCACGAGTGATTATGACAAGTAGACTTGTGGGCTTTCGATTTCGTGCGCAGTCACTCTCGAATCAACATTGACTGTTGTGATAGAGGGAAATTGAGGCCTCGATCATATCTCCCAGCCGTCAAGTTAGGTGTATTTAGGAATGCTGCAAATTGTGTTATTAAAAGTTTTAATTTTTTTTATTTAAAATAATTTTTTTATATATTTTTAAATTGTTTTGATGTAGTATATTAAAAATAATTTTTTAAAAATAAAAAAAAATTAATTTAATGCATTTCTAAATAAAAAACACTTTAAACCACTATCTTTATCATAATTCTAAACATGCAATTAATTTATAGCGTTTGAAGGTTTTTTTTGTACATATATTCCATAATCCACCAACGGCAAACAATAGCAAATAAGGAAATGATTTTAAGAATATTTGTTATTATTTTTTAGAGAGGTTAAATATTAAAATTTTAAAAATATACTAATTACTCTCGAGTTCGTGTTTTCATAGAGTAAATTGAAAAAAAAATAGTATCCATTTGTAGCATCGTTATATTTAGTCTTTATAAGTGATTCAAAATCGTATGCATGTTTAAATTATTTGATTTCTTGTGAGATTTGTAAATTGATGTTTATCTTAATTCATGTATTTTTCTCTAGTTTGGGACTAAATATCAGTTTTGTTTTTTTTGTTTGTATCATAAATAAGTTTAGGTTTTAGAATAGTGTGTATATGAGCATAAGTTTTTTCTGTAATTTATCTTTCACAATTTACTTTAAATAAGTGTATTCCCATCACTTGCTTTGCCTTTATGTTTTATCTATTGCTTTTCTCACAAATTTATTTATCGTTTTATTTAATTATTTTGTTTCTCGTGCAATTTAACCTTTTTTTTAGCTCTGATAACTGCATGCTCAATGTAAACTCTTTATAATTTATTTATATAAATTTATATAATTTATTGTTTGACACAAACTTTGTAGTTTGTTTAGTATAAGCCTCAAGGTTTACGAGAGGTTGCTTGATGTAAAATTACATGTATATTATCTATTAGAGAATAATTAAATTAGCTACTAAATTATTTATCTAAATATATTTAATAATTAAACTAATTACATGTCAATAAAACATTTGCATCAATATAAAGATAAAACCCAGCATAGTTGAAAATGTAAGATAATAATTTCATTACAAATACATATTATTGGTTATCACTTAATCCTCACATCTTCATAATTAAATTAAATTAAATTATTTATTTATGAGATTATTATTAATTCTCATTTCTCTATGTCATGCACGTTTTTATTATTATATTAGTTTTCAATAATAATATTAATTTCTTTCATAATTTTAAAAAATTCACTCGTTCGTTAAAAAATATTTCTTGTTATATTTTTTTTATAAAGAAATACTCTTTGTTTAACTAACTTTGTTCAATTTGTAAAAAAAATTATTTACTCTAATTCATTCATTTTTCAGTTGTTATAAGTTATTAAATTGTACAAAGTAATTTAATATTTATTTTTAGTAATTTATTTTTCTTTATTAATTTGATGTTTTGAAAAAACTAAAATACAAGTACATTATAAAAAAATATTATAAAAAATAAACTATTGATAATAGTGCGCTTGCACATGTGTGTATACGCGTGTCATGTTAAAATACATTTTAAAATTAATAAAAAAAAGAAGATAAAATTATATAAAAAAATAAGGGTATTTATTAAAAAGAAAATTAATTGAATTTGTCTCGGTTCCTACTTCCTCTAACTTTTGTCCCTCACTCAGGGGTGAAGACAAGGGGAGGCTTGTCGGCCCTGTAAGATATTTAAATTTTATCATCTCTAAAAAATTATTCTAGCTACTCACCACTTGCCTTCACTTCATTTTTGTTTTCATATTCACGACCAAACATGTTTTTTTCTTTTAATTATTTTTATTTTTTTAGATCATGTTTGTTTTTCAAAAAATAATTTTTAAAAAATTATTTTTCAAATATTTCTGTGTTTATTTACTGTTAGAAAAGTTAGTCAACAGAAAACACTTTTCAGTCAAAAAAAATTTAGCTTAGTTTCTAGGAAATTGTTTTCCTTTTATTTTAGGCGAAAAATACTTTTTAAAAATTGTGAAAAATTTAGAAATGTCATATTATTTACTGATTATATCAAATTTGATTCTTAAATTTTTAATTACTATATATATTTTGTTTTAAATATTTATTTTTTAATTTTATCTTTTAAAATTTAATTTAAAAAAAATATTTTCTAGCGAATAAATAAATATGTAATTATTCTCAAAAATAATTAAATACCCACCAAAATGAATTACCCGACAAATCGGAGATAGGATTCAAAGGCTTGGCTCTTGAGAGGTGATTGATGGCGCCCTGAAAGACGTATTTTACCTGCTGAGGACTTGTTCAATAAAAATTGAATGGAAATCAGTCCTTTACCCCACCTACCACTTGTCTTGTGAGCCTGACAGTGATGTCGGTGCTTTCTTTCAGGGAAGCGCGTTGGACTTCTTAAAAGCACGTTAATTGCCTCGAACTGCCTGTCTATATTTTCTAAAATCTCAAGACAGAATCCCAACCATGATCATGTCGTTTTATCATCTTTCTGCGTCCTTCTCTTCTAACATCATGCTTTCCAGCTGCACTTTCAAGATTTAAAAACACGCCTGACAGTGCCGCTTCTGCCTCCTTCTTTCTTGCCAATATACAATTCTCAGGTCTCCTCCTTCGGGTCATTTCTTTTGCATTCAATGATATCTACTGCCCTTCCTCTTACTGTGAGAAAATACATCACTGAGATTGATGTTTCAATTTATCCCGGTTTAGGATTGTGGTTTGAATAGAGGGTGGTTAAAATTTATTTATTTTTGTTTCAAATTAATATTTTTATATTTTTGAATTTTTTTAATGTTAAAAATAAATTTAAAAAATAAAAAATAAAATAATATTATTTTAATAATTTCTGGAAAAAAAATTAAACCCTTAAAGTTTTACCTTCCTTGGAATTTTTACAAGTTAAGCCATTTTCATGCCGTGAGAATATAGGTTTGGTAGCTCTTATGCCTTGTTTGAATATTGGCTTTTGCATGCTTTTTTTTTTTTTAAAATTTCGTCCTCGTCACTAGGAAGTTTCTAATTTCATGTCCAAAAGACAAGAAAAAACTGAAAATCCATTAAAAAATCACGCTACGTCGTATTTCCAAAGGGAGCATGTCCGTACATTCAAAGGATCACAGCTGTATATGCATGGGTCCCAAGAAGGAACAGTTGGCTGGCTGAGACAGTCATCTCTATGCTGTTGACTTTCAAGAAAACGATTCCCACGTCACCCTGTGGCGAGTGTATCCACTCTCACAGAGACTCACTTGCAATTTCGGGGAGCGTGGCAATTACCTCAGCACAATGCGACAGGGCAATAGTTAGCGCCTCTCGTGGCAATCTAGGTTTTAATTGACTAACAAAAAATGTACTTCAGGGTACATTAATCGGCGAACTGTGACGGTGGAGGCTGCCTGCTAAACTTTCCGACACCTTTCTTTATTTTTTCGCTATTTTTATTTTTTTTATTAGTATTTTTTTTGTGTTTGTAAATCATTTATAATAATTTGCTTTCTTTACCTCACATGCATCTCTCTCCTTTGTTTTTTTTTTCCTGCTGCACTTATGAAAGAATTTGAACTTCTAATTTCAAGTTTCTTTACACCCGTGCTTGGATGAACTCATTAACAATCATATTGATAATGCCCAGATTTTCTTAATTTTTTTTAAAACAATTTGGGATGCGCAGCAGCTGGAATTCCAGCATAGACGAATGGAATTTTCAATCTGACATCAACTTCAACTTTGGTCTGCTGAATCCTGCCCTTGACACATTTTTATGCATTTTTTTTTTGTTTTTAGAGCACACAATTTTTTCTATACGCACAATTTTTTTTTAATGAAAAAAATGCATCATATTTTACATAAATGTATTACTTTTTATCAATATTTTTACCAATAAAATGTCACAACAACTATAATACAATAACTATAAAATGACACAACAATTATTTTTTATGAAAAAAATACATCATATTCTACTTAAAAATATTACTTTTCATTAATATTTTTACCGATAATATATGTCACAACAACTATAATACGACACAACAATTATATAAACACTATGGCAGCTTAATATTTTCTTTACCAATGATATATCTTCTTTTCCATTAAGAAAATTCAAGATTGGAATGTTGAAATACAACCACTCACCAATCAAAATCATACATAATTCTTGACCATGTAGAGATAATCATAGAAAACCAAGTCATGAGTCAGACCATGCAAAAGTGCTAGACCATACCATGCAAGTTGTAGCTATAAAAGGATAGAACTCGACTTAACCATTAAAAGTCAAGTGTGATCGTAAAAAGCCAATAATATAAAACGATGTTATTTTAAATCTAATTTTACCGGCTTATCTTATATTTTTAAGTCATTAATATATTTTTAAGTCATTAATACTAACAATCAGTTAAAAAATATATATCAAGTGTCTTGTGAGTTACAACTATATTGGACTGATATAAATAGATGTTCTTCTTTATTCTCAATGTTTTAGATAAAAACAAAAAAAGAAGTATATCCGGCCTTTAAAAAGCCCTACTCAGTCCTTTTATTTATACAAAATATCCCATTAAACCATTGAATATTCGTAAAACATTCTAATTTAATGATAAACAGTTAGAGTGGTATCCATGGTATTTGACTAGTTTTTATTGAGTATATTATTATTATTATTATTATTATTTCTTAATCTGCAAATTAAATTAACTTTTTTTAAAAAAAGCTGATGTATGGACTAGCCCAAGCCCTGAACTACTCTGTGATTCTCAGGAAAAGACATCGAAGGGACTGATGATCAGGGTCTGTGCGGGTCCGCTTGGCCCCACACGAGTCACGGCAACCTTTGACGTCTCCTACTTAGCTCTACTACTTGGTGTTTGCAATTTACTACAAGCAATGACCTGGCTTAGACTTTGGAGTGTAATTATTTTGCTGCTTGATAGAAGTAGGTAATTGACTTAGCAATTATAAAATTAAGGTATGGATTGTAAATTAAATTATCTAGTGAAATCGTCTTTATACCGGTTTTATCCCCTCCTATAATTAAGATAAAAATACCCAACCTAAAATTTTAAAAGAATTCCATTTATCCAAAATTAAAGATATTATTTGAGATTGTGATAAATATTATTTTGTTTTTTAAAATGATTTTTATTTAAAAATACATTAAAATAATATTTTTTTAAAAAAATTATTTTTAATATCAACATATTAAAACGATTAAAAATCATAAAAAAATAATTTAAAATAAAAAAAATTCAAGAATTTTCAAAATTATTTTTTGAATGAAAAAACAAACACAATATTAACCGGAGGAATGGATAAAAAATAGTAAAATATATTTATATTTGAAAAAAGAAGAAGCAAATTATACTAGTATTATCTTGTATGAATACAAGTTCTTTTTAATTTAATTTGCTGAAAAAGAACGTAAAAAAAAAAGGTTGTTTGAAGTCAGCACACGTGGTTGGAACCTGTCTACCTGCTACACCCATCCTTTTCCATCTTCGCTTGCTGCTTCTTTCCTTTTCCCTCTCTATATTAATCTCACAAATTTGCAAGAATAGCAAAGGAAGCCAAACTATTTTGTTAACATTAAAGGCAACACAGTACATTCATTTGAGGGGGGGAGAGAGAGGGGGGAAGAGAAACAGAGCATTAAAACCATCGAAGCCAATCTGTAAACAATCCTTGGAGCCTGCAAAATCATCAACCAACCCCACATTGCTCGTTCCCTCTCGCATTTCTTACCAAATCCAATCCTAAGCATTTGGCCATTTTTCTCTCTTTCTTATATCATCCCACCTTCCTCTTTCGCATTGTTTCTTTGGTTCTCTCCGTCTCGCATTTTGTCCTCCAAAGATTCTGTGTTTCTCCTGTATCAGATTGAGGTAAGCCTGCTATATTCCCTTCATTTCATTCCCATGTTGTTGGTTCTTATACTCTCATTCTTTGTTTTCTTTAAGATTGTTGTTTTTGTTTTTTAAGGTTAGGCATTAGAAACAGGATAACTGCGCATTCTGGACACTGATGCCATTGTGTTGTTTGTGTTATGAAAAGATTGAGATAGAAAAATAGAGAGGTCAAATGAAAATTCCCCTGATTTTCTTTTCTTGATTTTCTCATGTTTATGATGTTTTTATAATAATGGGGAGCCATTGAAGGTACCTCAATGTTTTCTTTCTTTTTTTTCCAGTTTTTATTGAACTTATTTTCTTGGTTTGAAAATGTATTTTTGGAACATGGGCTTGAAGGGTTTTGAATTCATTATTATACACAGGGGCCTCATAACATTAACATTAATTATTTGGTGTACTTGACCAATTCCTGATGTGATTATATTCAAATGTTTGGATACCCATTTTGATGTTTTGGATAAAGCTATGTTCTTTGTCTGTTTAATCTGAAAGCCTCCACTTTTTTTTTCCTCCAACCTTTGAATGTGTTATATTTTGCTCATTGTTGCCTCCAATCAATGGTTTTCTCGCAGATAAGAAGGAAAAAAAATGGTGCTTGACCTTATTACTATTACTATTATAATTATAAAAGGTGTTTATGAACATTCGAGAGCACAAAAAATTGGCCTTGATGTATCTGCCATGTTATGCCTTTCATATAGATATAAATCTACTTGCACTTTTAGTTTGAATTAATTCTCTTTGTTCTACTTATTTTTAACAGTTATTGAGACCTATAGCTCTTGTTTGTTTGGAGTCTAAGAAAGATATCTCTGTTCCTTTCCTAAAATGGGAATAAGCTTTTCATGTCCCCTTGCTGAATTGGATGGTCCTTTTGACACTGTTCTTGTGAGATCAGTTAGTTTTGGGAGTGAAGACGCGGGGAATGCATTACAATCTGTTGGTTTTAATGGCTGTGACTCAGACCCTGATTCGATGAGATCATATGGTTCAGGAAAGGTGATATTTGAAGAATGCCCTGGCTTTAAGGAGAGGGAACTGAGTACTACATTGTCCTTCAAAAGTACTACCTCAGACATGGACGTGCTTGCTAGATCAATCATAAGTCCTAGAGTTGGAGAAAGGGGTAATCAGTTGACAAGATCAGATAGCTTGCATGACAAAAAACTCCACTTATCATTGCCTGGGCCAGGAAAACAAAGATACCAGGCTGCAGTGACGTTGCAGAAAGTCTATAAAAGCTTCAGAACCAGGAGGCAGTTGGCTGATTGTGCTGTTGTTGTCGAGCAGAGATGGTTGGTATCAGTCTACGTTTGCAATTCCTTCTGTATATATTTCATGGAGTGAAATCTGTCTCACTTTCCTCTGTTTACATTTTTTCTCTCAAAAGGTTTCTCTTTGTATTTTTTTGTTGTGGTATATCTCCTTTTTCACTGAACTTAATGTTCTTGCAATGTGTTTTGTAGGTGGAAGTTGTTGGATTTTGCAGAGCTCAAGAGAAGCTCCATATCTTTTTTTGATATTGAGAAACCTGAGAGTGCAATTTCACGTTGGTCAAGAGCAAGAATGAGAGCTGCCAAGGTAAGTTCTAAAGAAATTGATGTATCTATACAGATAACATTTTGTTCTACTGCATTTCTGAGTGCCAGGATTTTTTTATCCTTTGCAGGTAGGAAAAGGATTGTCAAAGGATGCAAAGGCTCGGAAACTTGCTTTACAGCATTGGCTTGAGGCAGTAAGATCAAGTCTTGAATTAGAAACTTGAAACGAAGTTATTAGTTTACTTTGCCTCGTATTGATCTTATTCTTCTTTCTAATAGATTGATCCACGGCATCGTTATGGACATAATCTTCAATTTTATTATGTCAATTGGCTTCACTGTCAGAGTAAACAGCCTTTCTTCTATTGGTAAGCTTTTTTGAAATTGAAGACTTGCATATGACAAAGTCATCTTTGCCTCAGGATAAACATTATTCACAGTTGATACCAATCCTCTTTAACCTGCAGGCTCGATATTGGAGATGGGAAAGAAGTCAACCTTGATAGATGTCTTAGATCAAAGCTTCAACAACAATGCATAAAATATCTTGGTCCTGTAAGTATTAACTTTTATAGTCATGAGAAGACTTGCAAAATCTGGTGGTTAGTATAGTTACTGCAGTTTTCTGCTTCAATTTGAATGCAGTCCAAAGCCTGGAACTTGAAATGGAACGTCCATGTTTTATAAATTCTGCTAAAGTCTATCATCTTTTTTCCTTCTTCTTTCGCTTACCCAGCTGTTAAAATCTACTTACAAGTAATGTCCATCCATCTTTCAGATTGAAAGAGAGGCTTTTGAAGTGACTGTGGAGAACGGGAAATTTTTATACAAACAAAGTGGGAAACTTCTCTGTACAACAGAAGGACCCAAGGATGCCAAATGGATTTTTGTTCTCAGCACATCGAAGACCTTCTATGTTGGTCTCAAGATCAAGGGCACATTTCAACATTCAAGTTTCTTGGCCGGTGGAGCCACTCTATCTGCTGGAAGATTGGTTGTGGAAGATGGTGTTCTAAAGGTAGATAGGAACTGTCTGGTGTTTTTAAGATAGCTTCACAAACTCCCTTTTTTTCCCCTGTCAATGTTACTTTGTTTATATATTTACAAGGTTCTTTCATTTTGACAGGCAGTTTGGCCTCACAGTGGCCATTATCTCCCAACCGTAGAAAACTTCCAGGCATTCATGTCTTTCCTCAGGGAACACAACGTGGATCTAACTGATGTAAAGGTACGAAACTATTAAGTTTGCTTTCAGTAACTTCAATGAAGTTAGCATCTGCTAGAAACCCAAGAAAAAAAGGTTCCTCAACAGCACACTATCAGCTGGCAGCATCCAAATTAGTAACATTTTCCATGAATTAGGGTCGTTATGAACATGGAGGTCTCCATCAATTGATATTGGTAACAAATTCATCTTTGTAGGAAGCCAAAAGGCTCATGCCGTTCTTTTATGTGGGAACTTTGTGCACCAGGGTTCATAGCAGATCAGTTATTTGTTTTCGAGCTGTCATTTATGCATTTTCAGAAATATAGACGTGAATCATTGATGCACTTCTCTTATTCTCTTATGTATTCAGGAAAGCCCAACTGATGAAGAAGACGAATCCATTATCAAAAAGGACATTCATGGTAGTCTCCGAGACCAACCAGATGCAGATTTACTCCAAGTCACCGGATTGGCTCCAGAGGACACGGATTCAAGGAAACGAGATTCTAATGTGGCAGAAAATGCTAATCTGCACGCATCAAAATTGTCACGTGGATTACAATTAAAAATTACTAAACTTGAAATACCAACAAGAGGAGATGTGATTGACACTTTCAAAACAGAAGAACTTGGACCAAGCTGCCAGGCAGAAGATCCTGATTCTCCTGGAGAAGATGGTTATGAAACGGCAGAAGATTCATTTTTGACAGAGGAAGACTTCATGATTACTAAACTTAATTTGTTTGACGAAGATGATGAAGAAGAAGAAGACGAGGAGCCTGTCCCCAAAGAAAAAATCCTGAAGAGGATAGATTCTCATAAAGGAATGAAATCGTATCAATTGGCGGAGCACTTGTCCTCTAAATGGACCACTGGTGCAGGGCCACGGATAGGATGCATGAGGGATTATCCATCGGAGCTTCAATTCCGGGTTTTGGAGCATGCAAACCTGTCACCAAGAACAAGAAGTGATAATCCATCACCACGGACCTCATCTCGGTTTAGCCCGAAGGTTTCATCACCAATGGTTTTGACGCAAGCCTCATTGTGTAAAGAAACATCATCCAGAAGTCCCCTTGCCCCAGACCAAGTGTTGTTTTCACAAACAGCAAACCCTTAGACTCTGTTAGATCAAGAATTTTTCTTTTGCTGATTTATTAATAGTGGGATAGAAACGATACAGGGCATTCTTTGTATTTTTTTTATACTCCATTCTGTATATCTCTCTTTTGTGGAGATACAAAAATGGAATGAAAAAGAAAAGGGCTGTGCAAGGTTCTTTGCTGTCCTTATATTCATGACAATGGGTTTCTTTCATTCTTTAAGTTCCTTCGATTTCTTGCAATCAGTTTGTGTGCTTTGAGAACTTTGAACATGCCAGGAATTTGGATGGCGGAATGTTTTTGGCAACCTGCATGATTTCTGGTCCATAATAGAGTCCTCCGAAACCAGTTGAACTACACTTCACCACATTTCTTGGCATCATCTGCAGCATCTAAAATACCTTTAACTAGTTATGGTGAAATAGTTGAAGTGAGGACAGGTGAGATCTTACGAGAGAGAATGTGAAGTCAGTCCTAGCCTGCCACTTTTATTAGGCAAAATAGCTTCTTTCAGAACACAAACCAGTACCTCGCGGCTGCCAACCTAAAGCCTGAACCTGGGAGTCGTGAGAACAGACCTTTCAAGCAAAAGCACTTCAAAGAATTTCTTCTGTCACCAGGTTCCGCTAGATAGGTGTATCGCTACCATGAAAACCCGCTCGCACCTAGTAGTTCACGTAGATTGCATCACTTACAGCATTCCCTGCGTTTCTTGGTGCAAGTCTCATTTACTTTTTATTTTTATTGTTTATTCTATCTCACTTTACATTTTTAAGTTGGATTTCTCATGCGCAGAAGATCCAAGTCAAAGCCCGTGAGAGCATAGAATTTTCATACGATTCAGAAGATAAATAAAATCTCACAACTTTTTGCTATCGAGGAAGAGACTGGTACAATGACACAAAGTGATGCTAATTGCATGTTACAGATTACAACAATAACTATTACGTTGCAAAATAACAGATATGTGAAGTACAATCTCTCTCTGAACTCTGAACTCCGGGAAAAATATCAAAATTCGGCTAGATAAAAGGAAATATGATGTATTCAGCATAAAAGAGATTCCATATAAACCGATAGAACCCTGAGATTGCCTCCTGCAAATGGAAACATGAATATAATCAGGGCAACTGAAAAAAATTCTCAGTATTTGTATTTGGTGAAATCATATCCAAATGGTGGAGTATGTTTCACTGCTATAGCCTATTGAGAATCACGTCGAATTTCAAACCAGTTGCAAATTTTCTAGAAGCTGCACTGAATTCACTGTATAAGCATGATTAGGCTGGCTTATCATAATTAAAAACAAGTGGCAAAAGGCTAAAATTGCAAAATTTCCTCAATCAAGCTCGACTTATTTTCTCAAAATGTCTGCCAATGCAGCAGTCTCTGGACATTGTATGCAGACATGATCAATTCACCATGTTCTGTAAGTAACAAGTAAATAAAGCAAGACAACAGAGGCCAACAGAACAGTGAAATAGAAGTAAAAATACTCCTTTACTTTTCTGGAAATATGATTCGTGTATCTAGAAGGATATTTTCAATGTACATATTTCAGTGCCCCTCGAATTGAGAAAACAGAAAAGGCACATATTTATATCAGTGAAATTGTAGTTCTAAGTTGAATTAAATTCATTGCCTAAAGGCAAAACCTAACCCCTCTTTGATTTTGAGTCAAAATAGTTGCTGAATAATCTCCTATATATATGAAATCCTCCATCCAAATTGCGACTATAGCAGAAGTTTCAAGACCTTGTTATATACAACATGAAACTAGGCATTACCTTTGTGTAATTTGCTTGTTCCAACACCCACATCTGAGACAGGTACAAAAAGGATGCATGTAAGAGGAAAAAACATAAGTAAACATTTTACACGATCCCAAAAAAACCAGCAACCAGCAGAAAAGATCTATCGTAAAGAACAAAGCACTAGAAATTAAATGAACTGTGATATCCATGCAACTCTTCAGGTCTGTATGATGGTATATTGACAATATTGATTCAAAATATATACAGGTAACATTCACAATTATGATTGAAATTCATCATTTGTACAGAAAATGTTTGGATCAACAATCAGTATTCCTCATTGCTTATCATATTTAAACATTGTTCTTGATGTTTAAGAGATCATATGTTTGTTGTTGTTTTAGTTTTAGTAAGGGGTTTCCATCCAGATCAACCTGGTCCAAGATAAGGATCAAGCCGATCTCCATCACATATTGAGGAAAATATCAATACGCCAGTTTTGCAAATAGTGAAACTTTAGCAAAACCAAGCACACTTATATGCTGATTTCTGTGTTTTGATTCCCTGATCTATTGTGCACATGGAAACCCAGTAGGGGTTATGGTCAGTGGCAACAGTCTGAAGGTCAGTAATATCATCAAAGACTACCTTTAACTATGAGGAACTTGCCCATGCACCAAGATCAGCAAGCTAATAGTGAAAAAGTTTTGAAGGCAAGTTTGGCTTATTCCAATTCCACATCCATCTCACAGGCCCATCTAATCACTACTTCAAGAGCATAAAAAGCTGGATGAGAAGGCCTTCCTAGATGGAACCAGTAACCTCTCCATGGAAAGGTGTGATGATGCCAAAGTCAATTTTTTTTGAAGAAACCATTAAAAATACCAAAATTTAACAATGAGATCCCATGGAAAGAGCAGAAGCACAAATCAATGTCCTCATAAGAATAAGCAAATTAATGAGAGCTGCAAGAAGGAATTGATATTTATCTTGCTGAATAAATAAATAAATAAACTAGCAGAATAAATCAAATGAACCATACCAGCTAAGAAAACACACTAAAAGTCATCCTAGTCACAGTGCTAATCAACATGGTTACTAATACCATGAAACACACCTGGAAAACCAAGCTCAGTGCAAGGATTGTATGTGCGGGTATCATTAGGCTACGACTGAAATCCTGTAAAAGATGCAAGTGGAGGGGTTAAGTTTGCCTTCATGGAAGAAAACTCAAGGAGTTAGGTGGACCTTCAACTTATACTATGAGTTCCGTATAAGCACAGGAGCAGCTACAAGGGAAACTTATACCTGAGGCATGTAAATAGCTGCTAGTACAGCTCCAACATAATTCACCAGTAAAAGCCCAGAACCAAGAAATGCAATGTTTCTGACTCCAAGTTTAGTTGCTAAAGTTGATATGTTATATCTGCAGTGATAATATTCAATGAGATATGAGATCACATGTACATGTTTAAATTAAAACATACAAGTGTTTGGCCTCTAACAAAATAGCAGGGTTATTTTGGGTGTGAGAGAAAATGAAGTAAAAAAAACATTGAGAGAGGAACATAAAATAAAATAAGGTTTAGGAGGAACTTTGAGATAACTATTAACTGGAATGTTGCTTATCAAGGTCATAAATGTTTTACTACACAGGAAGTAGGCATACCACAAACACGAGGAAAATGCACTATTAATCCCCTTGAGTGAGTAAATTTCTAGAACTTACTTGCGATCCCCCTCCACATCTGGAAGATCTTTTGTTATGGCAATCACCAGTGCAAACAATGTGACAAAGGTTGTAATGAATGCCACGGGTGAGCTGCAGGTACAAATAGAAGTGAGAACATGAGAAAACTCATCGAAGATTAGAGAATGGGCACATGTGAAATACCAAATTTGATAGATTTTCTGAAGTGTTAAAGCAGATGGTTACTTTTACACACTCAGCCTAAATATAATTGCTCTTTTTTAACAGTACAGCCAATACCTGACTTTCAGGAGAGGTTAAAAGTAGCAACTTCTACAGACTCAGATGCTATAGTGCACCTCAAGCCAGGGAGAAGTGGCAGCTTAAGGGTTTATAACAGAAGAACTGCCTTGCTGACTTCAGGTATGCCAATTGATCAATTATTAATCCATTAACTAGTAATGGAGAAATTTGAAATGGTTTCACCCTTCAACATGTTTGCATGAAGGGCTGGTCTAAGGGCTTGAACCCGCACCCTTGTGGTTGCAAGCCAAAGACCTTTACTACTGCACTGAGCAATGGCGCCCTTGTCAGTTGATCAATGCATTAAAGAAATAACTCACACAAACATGTGTTGAAAACACTAAAACCAACTGAATAACCTATTTTATTTATTTATTTATTCTGTCAAAGATCTACCCAACTGTGTATTGACTGCATGTCCTCAGGAAGCCTGAATCATCACCGTAACTCCAATTGTTTGATTGTTGGAGTCTAACAAGACATACCGATACCATCATCACTCCAATTGTTTGATTGTTGGAGTCTAACAAGACATACAGATGCTATTGAAGAATTCATATTTGGTAGGAATGCATAATTTTGTAGAATTTTATCTCAACCAAAATATGAAGCAATATATGAGTAAGGTAAAGTACCTCCATTCAAAAGGAAGTCCGAGGGCGGCTCTGGTTGCATGATACACGCCAAAATTGAGAAGAAAACCCCGTACCTGTGATATTGTATTCTATCAAGGTTTCATCCAACTGCTACAATTTTTGAGAGGCACTCATGTCATTATGTTTATCTAATTTGCAAATAAAAAATATGCATCGATATGTTAATAATATTTAAGAGGGTGGTGTTGGAGTAGCATCTGAACACATCCTTTCTATCTTAAAAACGTTTCTGACACCATGCTAATGTCAACTATAAGTGAACCAATACAATGATCATTTGCTTCCCTGACTTATTTACCGAGTTACTTCTTTTTCATCAACTGGAGGAATTATTTCATTTTCTCAGGGCTTAACCCACATTCATGTTCATATAAGAGCATAGAGCAAAAATCACCATCTTTTCCTTTGTCATCAATTTTGTGGCATAAGTTATGATCAGATTTAGATGGTTTTTTGTTTTTCCAAACGTCATTCAATCTTCTGTTCTCACCAAATTCGAAATATCCATGGAGAAGATGACAAACACAGCACAAGTTTAATTGTTGAAAAAGAAAAGGAGGAAAAATAGGAAGTCATACCGTGGCAATTATAAGAAATGCTATGACTGGAAATCTCTTGAATCGAAGTGGAGGAACTGAATAGATGGTGCCTAAGAAAAGGCCAAGACAGTAAAGAGAAGTGATGAATGGACCAAAGTTTAGTCCTACAATCAGGACCCCAGCTACTGCAAAAAATATCACCAACAACCATGCAGATTGAACTGAAAGATCTCCTGCAGCTATAGGTAAATAAGGTTTGTTAACCCTGCAAAATAAAGAGAGAGGCGTCAATTAAAAAAAATCACATTCATACATTTCTAGAAGTTGTTAGAGATTTCATACAAAGAATTTTGGATCCAGGTACGGAGAATTTTATAAGAAAATTGTTTAAAATTGAAGGAAAAATCCTTGCATATACCATATAAGACTGTTGAAATGGCCTAGAAAAAAGAACATGGACAAATTTTTTAGTCAAGTCCATCTAGCACTATTCTCTTGGTTTTCTCGGGCAATGAAATGCCTTTCAAGATATTCACTAATCATTAAATTACATGGCTGAAACTAATATTTCTTTGCTTGGCAAACTCTAACAGGGCCCTACTTGTTCTAGGTCTCAAGCCACAAAAATGTGTATTGAAATCCATTCTAGAGCTGGTGATCAACAATAAGGTTTCAGATTATTTCCACAACCAAGATATAATAGCTCTAAAAGAAAATAAGTAGTCAAAAGTGATGCATACTTGTCTATTCCAATATCATAGATTTGATTGATGCCGACTATATAACCATTCCCACATATTAGAGCAAAAAGACCAGAGAATGCCTTTAACACCAGAGACCACTTAATCAGATTTGTGTTCTCGATCAATGCTCTTGCCACCAAAGCGCTATCAACAAATAAAATGATGACAATGGATCAGTTACGGTACTGGCATGAGTGTGGACAAGAATAAATTTATTAAGGTGGAAAAGCATATACACAAAGTAAACTTACGTCGAACCTAGAGCTGTGCCGCGTATGGTGTGAGGCCTTAAAAATCTCCAACATGCATCTTTGAAATCTGAGATTTTGTTTAATATTGGATCAGATCCAGCTGCTCCAGCTTGACTGCAGGCCTGGTAGAAGCCGGTTTCACATTAATGCTTTATAGGTAGAATCATGTGTCTCTTGGATGAAGTTAACCAAACTTGTATACGACCATGTTGATATAACCAAATTAACTCCCAGGACATGTGATGAGAAAGTAGTAAACACCAGCCAGTGACTTGAAGAAAGTAACCAACGATACCCATGGAAAACAATAAGACCACTATCCTCCATTTAGCAATTTGATAAGCAAATTGATGTCTTGGCTCAAACTTTACTCAGCCTAAACCCTTTCATTTCTTCTAAAAGTTTCGGATTCATTTCGGCCTTTTCAATTAAACTGAATGAGTTCAATTTGCACATTCATTTGTATATATGTGTACATTAGCCATTCCAAGACTAACTGGCGGTTAAGTAAGCCTTTCCAATATAGATGTCCAGATCAAAATTCTAACTACAACTACAATATATGGAAACCAATCCACCGCAGCCATAACCACATAACTAACACTTGCTTAGCTTATGATGCAAATTTAAAAGGACTAAAAACCCAGTGGCTAATAAAATGAATTTCGTATAGTTTTTATTTCTGTCTATCTTTTTCATCGAAGAAATTTAGACATCCTCTATTTCAGGGTGCCATAACTCCAGCTGCCTGGTTGTTCTGTGAACAAAAAAGGTCGGAGCAAGTAACCGTGTCACTTGTGTTGGTCAAATATGAGAGGACTCGACTTGACACAAGACACATAACTATAACTAATAACAGCAAGCAAGTAAAATCAGTAAAGATACAGACTTTTTTTCCAAATTATTCAAACCGCAAATCCTATAAACATCAATCATAAAAACATTCTCATTATTTGCTTAAGTGAAAACTATAGAGAAATAAATCATACCCAGATGGGATTCCGCCTGTAATGTCTGTTCGGTGCTAGTTTTGAGCTTCTTTTGAGACTGTAAATTTCAGTGCTTGAAGGAAAAGTTTTAGAGCTTCTGAAGAATAAATCAAATGATTTGCTTGTGGGCTTAATGGGTATCTTTGGTTGATGAGAAGAGGTGTTGCGGTGAGTGTTTAAAGCAGAAATTCCAAGAGAAGATGGAGGAGAAAATGACAGCTCCATTGAGGAGCAAGAGAGGGAGAGTGGTGGGTGGTAAATAACAGACAATAGCAGCAGGGAGTGATTTGATTTTTGATTTTTTTGTTTTTATAGCTCGAGAGTGTTGCCCTTTTGCCCCTATATTTCTCTTCTTTGCAAACAAGTACACAATCTTATCATCATATAATATGCAGTTTTTTTTAATGAATTAATTAATTATTTAACAAAACACCAAAAGAAATGATGTTTTTATTATACACCATATCAAGAAGCACTATTATTATTTTAGTAGTGTTTTTTAAAAAAATTAATTTTATCTTTTAATATTTATTTAGTTAAAGATTGATTTTCATGATTTTTTTTGTTTATTTTCTATAAGATTATCTTAATCTCATGATTTTGATTGTGAGTTTGACCGGATAGATTGGTTGAACCATGTTTTTTTTATGTTTCTTTTAATTTTATCCTTCAATATTAGTGTTTTTTTAAAAAAAATTAATTTTATCTTTTAATATTTATTTTGTTAAAGATTGATTTTCATGATTTTTTTTATTTTCTATAAGATTATCTTAATCTCATGATTTCGATTGTGAGTTTGACGAGATAGATTGATTGACCCATGTTTTTTTATGTTTTTTTTTTAATTTTATCCTTTAACATTTTATTAATTAGAAATCATGATTTGTTTTGTTTTGTTTTCTATGAGGTTATCCCGGTTTCTTGGACACCTTCCAAGAGCTCGTGGTGGAGTTCAGACCTCTCAATGGTATGAGGTTTTTTTTGTAAATAGAAGAATAACATCCCCTATACAACCTCATTCCCATGAAATTGGACTTTTACATCCCAATTTTTTCATAAAAATCTCTAACATTTTGTCCCTGATCAGCCATCACCGCATTTTTATATTTTAAGTTGATCGAGTTGGCACCTTCAAGCGAATAAATGTGAAGATACAAACCTTTAATTGAGCAAAGATGGATCTAAACAAAATGCATGCATCTCCTCAACCAAGTTCAGATAGTCTTCGATGACGTTTACATTAAAATTACTTCGACGAAGCCTCGAAAGTGGTCAACTGAGTTAGCCTTGATTAAGATACATATTTACACAAAATCACTCAACTTTTATGTGTGTTCACACTTAAAAATTCCTTGAGGGTTTTTATAAAAGGTCATAAATCTTTCATCCAATATCACAAGGTGAGAAATACATGTCTTTATCTTCAAGAAAGGGAAAACCACTTAAGCAAAACCACCATCCCCAAAAACCACTGAAGAACAAAGGTTCCAACTATTAACATTTGTTCAAAACTCTCTCATTTTGATTAAAAAGTTGAGCTTTGATAACTATATTTGGGAATCCATCAAAAACCCTAAAAAAAAATCTAATGGGAAACTTGAAAAAAAAAAAGGAATATAGAAAAAACATGAGGATATACTCTGTAAAAAAAACTCTAGTATAAAGGTTCAATGACCTAACATAGAAGGTCTAGAAAGCTTTGGAAAAAATAGAAAGTGAAAGGGAAAGATGGAAGGAAAATATAATAATAGTAACATCCTATATCCACCAAGTTTGGAGAAGATATAACCATGTGAAAAACTCAAAGGTGAAGTCCATGTGACTTACCCATTCATGCTTTTTCAATGTTAAATGATGTTTTTAAATCATTTTAGGCATTATTTTGTGTTTTAGCATTTATATGGATTGATGAATGAAAATGTTATTTTTATTGAATAATATTATAATTACAACCATGCAAATATATCTTTGATAGATTTTCATTTTTAAAAAGATTACTTTTTAATTTATGATAATAAAATCAACATCAATATATTAAATTCAAATAAAATAGAACTTTAAAACAAGATTAAATACCAAATACTCTAAAAAACTAGAATTTTTTACGATGTGTTTACTGTTTTTATGAATAATAAAACACCTTAATATAGTTTTTTAATCATTTTATAACAATTATGTTTCAGAGCTTAGTTAGTTAGTATGCGAGTTAGAGCTAGAAGGTCACATGTTTCGGTGACACTAGCCACATTATTTTCAAATAAATGACCTATCATTTGTGTATTTTTTTAAAAATAAAGGGTAGATAATATTATATATATAAAAAGGTTATCTTGCCTGCTAGTGGACGATCATTAGGCTTGATTCTTTTTGGTTTTTTTTTTCCTAGCAATCTATTTTTTTTTTATCAGATTCACTTACTCTTTGAAATGATTTTTAATTACTAGTGTAAGTTTTTAATTGAATTTTAATATATTTTTTCTATTATTATGTATATGATATGAAAATAATAATATTAATAATAAATTGTTTATGAAAATTAGATTCATATCATTTTTTTATTCTTATAATTTTTAAATAGATTTTGAACATGATTTTATTACATTTATGATTTTTTTTTAGCTTTCAACCACACATAAAATATAAACATATTATTTTGATATTTTTTTATTAACTTACTTTAATAGCCATAAAATATTTTTGTTTTAAGAAAAAAAATGATTCTAGTTAAAAATAAATTATGTTCACTAAGATAAATAAAAGATATGATAATAAAAAAAATTATTTTAATAGAATAAAAAATGACAATATAACAATACCAAAACAATTTCTTGAGACCAGAAATTTTTTTTTTTAAAAGAAATTTTGGTCCCCGCATAATGTAATGCAAACACACAGACTAGGCTCAGCTATATAAACTTATACAGTAAAAGTTAAAAAAATAAAAAATAAAAAATAAAAAGAACACCATAATACGAGAAAATTTATTATTACCTGGGGTGTTTTACAAATGACATTTAGTGAGTTTAATATGATTAAAAATTACGAAAAATGAAATATACCTTTTTTTTTTATCATAACTGATTTTTTAATAAATTACTATTTAAAAACTCTTACCATGAATGTTATTTTTTTTTAATAATTGACTACTTTTATCCTTAAAAAAACTAACGAGACGTTACCTAGGGGTGATCATTTTCAATTCGATTTGATTTTAATAAAAAAAAATAACCAAATCGAATTTTTTTAAAAAAAACCGAAACCGAACCGAAATCGGGTCAAACTGACCAGTTTTGATTCGTTTTTTTAGGGAAAAAACCAGTTCAAACCGGTTTGACTCGGTTTTTCCAGTTTGGCTCGGTTTTTTTCAGTATTTTTCGGTTTCGGTTTGGTTCGGTTCTTTCGGTTTTTTGCTTATAAAACTGAAATCAAACCGAACTGGCTGGTTTTTTTAAAATTTTAATCAGTTTAATTAATTTTTTTTAATTTAATTTTTTTTATTATTTTTTTTGTTATTTTTTTGATTTAATTAATTTTTTGATTTTTTTCTCACCCATTACCTAAGAAGAAGGGCACATTACTAAATCTTAAATAACTAAATAAGAGAAGAGTAGGCCCAACAAGCCGAAGCCCAAGCTACCTTAACCCACTCCCGTTTTCACGTCTGACTAAAACCCTGAAACCCTAATTTCATTTTGCAGCCGCTATATATTGCTAGAAGCTTGGGGCATTTTAACACTGCTGCAATCCCTAGCACCGAGAACTCAGTGCCGCCTGCCTCTCTAGCTCTCTACCTTTCCGATTTCCAGGTCTGCAATTCACATTCTATCTCCGTCGCGATGTCTCTCTCAAAATACAATAAACTGTCTTTCCTCTCTGAACGTATTTGTTTGTGGTGTGTGTAGGTAAGCGGTAAAGATGGCAGAAGCAGCTGTGGTGGCTCCACCAAACCCGGAAGTTATTCAGCCACACCACGATGTCAAGCTCTTCAATCGCTGGACTTTCGAGGATATTACCGTAGGTTTTTTTTCCTATCTCTCAGTGGTTCTGCATTAATCGATCTGTGTTATGGAATCGTGTTTGGCTAATTATGTAATTATAAGTGATCTGCCTTTTCTAGGATTTGTATTTTTTGCTGTGTTTCTTTTACTTTATCGGGAATGTGATACGATAAGTGTTTAATTTCAAAAAGATTTGTTATTGTTTGCTTCTGCCGTTTTTGGTATTGAATAATTTATAGAAGCATTAGTTAGGGTTTTAGTTTATATGATTTGCTTTTAAATGGGTCTGCAATTAATTTGTTTCGTGTTTTGGTGCATGGATAGATTTAATAGATTTTTTGGATGACCGGTGGTTTTCATTGCTGTATTATTCATGTGGGATTTTCTCTTATACATAGACGTGGTTTTTGATATTTTAGATAAGCAGATGAGGTCGAGAATTGTACTAAAAAACTTCGTTGTTGGAAAATCGTGTAATATTTGTGTTTTAACAATGTGTCAACTGGGAAGTAGATATAGGTGGTTTGACTTCTTATGAGTGATTATGGTTCCTGTTTGTTATTTGTTTTTGTAGGTAATTTGATTTGAATTTTACTGAGTTGCATAGTGTTGAAAGCTTAGCAGGTTATTTCATGTATTTGGTTGTGGTCATTTTTTACTAGTAGCTGTGTTTCGTTTGTAGTTTGAGTTGATCTAATTCGTTCATGATACCTGGGACAGTAATGGGTGGTTTGGGGATTTCTGAAACTGATGGATCACACATCTTAACAATTGCCTAAAAAATTGCTGAGCTGTATAATATTATTGAACCTGGGAATTAATTTGTTTGTTGTGGATCAGGTAAATGACATTTCTCTTGCTGACTATATTGGAGTCCAAGCTAAGCATGCTACATATGTCCCACACACAGCTGGGAGATATTCTGTCAAGCGTTTCAGGAAGGCCCAATGCCCAATTGTTGAAAGGCTTACAAACTCACTGCAGATGCACGGCAGAAACAACGGAAAGAAACTGAAGGCTGTGACCATTATCAAACATGCTATGGAGATCATTCACCTTTTGACTGACCAGAACCCAGTCCAAGTTATTGTTGATGCTGTTGTCAACAGGTCTGTCATTAATTACATCTTTTTTTCTTCTCGTAGATTGCTCACTGCTGGGATTATCAGCAGATTATTTGAATATGGTCTGTTCTGTTTTTTTTTTTTATAATCTTTTACTGTTACTGTTGGCTACCCGCTTGACAATTTTTTTGATCTATAACAGTGGGCCTCGTGAAGATGCTACTCGTATTGGCTCAGCTGGTGTTGTCAGGCGTCAGGCTGTTGATATTTCACCTCTTAGACGTGTAAACCAAGCCTTGTATCTCCTTACCACTGGTGCTCGTGAGGCTGCTTTTAGGAACATCAAGACCATAGCTGAATGCTTGGCTGATGAACTTATCAATGCAGCCAAGGGTTCCTCAAACAGGTTTTTTTCTTTCCTCCTTGGCTCTTCCTTTCATAATTGTTTTTCTGTGCTCTTGGTGATTGTTTTCATTTTCTTCAGCTATGCCATCAAGAAGAAGGATGAGATTGAAAGAGTTGCCAAGGCCAACCGTTGAAGAATCTATTTAGAATGGTGGGTGGAGTTTTGTTATTCCTTAGACATTTTTTTTTTTACTTTTGAGGGTCTTAATTATTTGGACATGATAATTATGTTTTGTTTGCTGTCCGTCGCAGAGAGTTTCTTGTTTTTTTTTGGAGTTCCATTATAATGCTAAGAATGCAGTAGCAACTTTAATTCTTGCTGTGTTTTTGGTTTTTCTTGATGGTTAGGCGGCTTGTTTAGCTGAGCATCTCATATTTTATCTTGTTTTAGTTATAGTTTGGCTTAGAGTAGGAGTCTGGTTAGCTCACAATATTGGTATCTGTCGTTCCCTCTGGGAGGTCATGGTAGGAATTTTGTTTTTCTCTTAGGAGGCCTCTACCCGATTAATTTCGGATGGCGTTGGATCATCTAAATCATCAAGCCATCTGAAACCACGTCTTATGGCTATTATAAAAAAGATTGGCATGTGCTTTAAACATTATACCTAGAATTGTAAAACCAGCTAGAATCCCAAAAAACATTATACCCAGAATAATCTATCATGAAATAGGAATATTATGAGCTCTCAACACACGAAAATCTGTATAAGATTCCATTAAATTAAAAACATGCTAAGCTTTTTTAATTTGAATCATTAGTATTCTGTATTCCTTCCTTTACACTATTGTTTTTACATTAACATTGAGATTCCTCTAATTTTGCAAAATATATGAATAGTTTCTACAATTTTAAAAACTAATGAATTAGTTTATTGACTTGAGCTCAATTTAATATTATTTTTTTTAATTTACTTCTGGTCAATCTTTCTATATTATTTACCATTTAAAAAATAAATAAATTAAAAACCAACGTAAAATGGATTTTAGGAGTAATTAACTAGTTTTTAAAACTAAGAAGAAACTATTCTTTTTATTTTGCAAATTAAAAAACTAATTTATAATAGGAATGTCATGCCTCTTTCACTTTTTGGACCGAAGCATGACATTATATTACTACTTTAATAATAATAATAATTAATTCATTAAAAACCAGGCACAAATATCTTTAGCAATATTAGTTTTAAAAATGAAGAAATTTGTTCCATCAACCACTAATGGGTAATCGAAGACAATCATTCATAAATGATTTTTTTTTTATGCTCTACAACAACCCCAACTGGAAGAACAAAATAGCTATGCATAGATGCAATGAACGAGTTGTATAGCAGAATATCATCAGTCGCAGATCAAAGAATCACCACCGCTCTCTTTCTCAATCAATGGGTTCGTGAAGGACAACCCATCTGCAAAATTTGGTTGTTTTGTGAACTTATCATGGAGCTCTGGTTTTACAAACGATATACTCTTGCTCCTGAGTTGTATGTGTATATTTGTGTATGTACTGAAATGGGTTTTTGAGAACAAACAATTTGATTGCTTATTAAGTGTTTGCTGTTATTAAAATGACATTTTGATACAGTTTTCTGTTTTGTAGTTGGGATATTGAGAAGAGGAAAATAATATATATATATCAGCATCCAATCAACTTAAATTATGTTCATCCCACTAGCAGGATGAATTCGAGCAACGACTGCTTTCGTATAAGTTTAGGTGGTGTTGTAATAGATAATTTGAGATGATATTAAAGAAATATCTCAATCTAAATATTTAAATTATTAGATGAGATTTAAAATATGATTTATATTATTTTCTAACATATTTTTTTAAATGAAAGTCTTGAGATTTCAAGATACGATTTATATTATTTTTTAACACATTTTCTCAA
This sequence comes from Populus x sibirica, assembly GCA_019202695.1. Classification (NCBI taxonomy): domain Eukaryota; kingdom Viridiplantae; phylum Streptophyta; class Magnoliopsida; order Malpighiales; family Salicaceae; genus Populus; species Populus x sibirica. The sequence goes on from JAGMVL010000423.1 coordinate 985,274, forward strand.
ATGAAAGTCATTTGAACTTGAAACTTGCACAAATCCATATTACCTTGTGCTTAATTTTTTTTATCAAATAAATGAGAATAGTGAGATTTGAACTCGTGATCATTTAGTTATCAAGGTTGTTTGGTACTGCGGTAGCTATTGTGGTTGTGGTTTGAAAAAAGTTGTTATTGTGGTTTGAAAAAAGTTGTTTTTATAAAAAGTACTTTTAGTTGAGGTTAGTTTGGAAAAATATATGTTTGGTTAAAACTGTGATTGAAATTGAGGTTATAAAATAATTTAAAATATATATATATATATATATATATATATATTAATATTGATGGTTTTTAATTTAAATATTGTAGATTTAACTATTGCTGTTACATCATGAAATAAATAATACTTTATATAAAATATTTTTTATTGTTCCATTAAACTATCTACAATTCCATCATGTATAAAATACATCCGACAAGGACTATAATTTTCACAAATTTTTTAAGAGCGCAACAACATCAGGTAAAATATAATCAGGAACAAAATTGGGATTACAATCAAATTCTGCAAATGTTACGTCATCAAGCGATCGTAGTCTAATTTATGTAGTGTCATTGAATAATGTTTAACACTAGTTTTTCAAATAAAACACAATTAAAAATAAAAACATATTTTTTTTTATTTTGCTGGGTCGAGCCCGGTTCAATGCATTTTTAGCTTTGAACCGGACCATGCTCCACTGTTCATGGATTTTCTCCGCATAAAAAGCAATAAAGAGCTGATTCTTGTAAACCTGTGGCACAACCACAGTTGATGGTGGGCCCTACGAGTAAGAAATTGTTTTTGTTGCAATACCAAACAACAATGTTTGTTGCTGCGAGTGAACCTCACCCGCAACCACAATATCAAACAACATCTAAAAAATTATTTTAATTCAAAAATTTAAGTTGTTAAATGAATTCTCAAGATATGATTTATATTATTCTTTAACAGGCGGAGTTGATAGGACGAGCTTGCTGTGAGCGCCTCATTTTTGGTCTGATGCTGTCCTGTTAGACTGGTTTAGCATGCTTGATTTATAGCACCAAAATTCTTAACATGGAATGAGTATCTTCTTGCAACTGAGTTGCAGCTTAGGGTCTATGAATCGGGGGACGGTCAGTGTCCCATGACCTGATAACTGGACACGCTTGCAATCCTGACCAGTGTGGCTTAATATTGTATGATAAATTATGTCACTGATGGCGTGACTACAAAAAGCAGACAGATGGAGCACAGGATATCATTACGGAACTAATGTCTAACACGAAATTTTATATGCAATTATGCTGGATTAATTTCACATTATTTCCTGCTTCCTTCTTTCCTGTTGCTGTGCCATCCATGTCAATGGACAACTAAATGCACAGCTATGCTAACATTCTAACTTCTATTGCCATGAAGAATAAGTTCATTGTACCCAGCTTGATGGATTAACTTTTAGCTGATTCCTTCTTTCATTTCTCAATAAATTAATTCTATTATTTCACAAATGTCATTTCCTGATAAGTGTGTCTGATTAAATTTCCCCAGATTTTAACGTGGATGACTGACAATGGGTACTTCGAACTTGCATCACACGACGTTGCCATTCGGCTGGACTTGATCTCAAAAGTTCATGGGATAGAACAAGCACAGAAGCACTTCAACAATACTCCATAACAATTGAAAATACTTCGTGCACTTCTTAACTGCTATGCCAAAGCAAAATCTGTGGAAAAAGCAGTCTGTCGCGCAGGAGATGAAGACCCTAGGTTATGCTTACACATCCTTGGTTTACAATATCATTTTTAAATTTTATTTTCAGACTGGAAACATTGATAAAATTGACAGTCTAATGCAAGAAATGGAGCAAAATGGCATTGCCAGTGACAAATTTGCACATTCCATACAACTGAGTGCATACACGTCTGTTTCTGACGTTGAGGGCATTGAGAAGACTCTGACAAGGATGGATTCTGATCCCAACATTTTTTTTGACTGGACCACACTGTTGCTGCGAAAGGTTATACAAAGTTGGACTTGTTGACAAAGGCTCTGGAAATGCTGAAGAAATCTGACAGACTAATCTCAGGTAAAAGAAGGGGAACAGCATATGATTCTCTTATCACCTATATGCTGCAACAGGGAAGAAGACAAATGAAGTCTTAAGAATTTGGGAACTTTACAAGAAGAACGAGAAGGTTTACAAAGAGGCATATATTAGTATCATAGCCTCTTTACTGAAGTTAGATGACTTCGAAATCGCAGAAAAGATTTTTGAGGAGTGTGAGTTCCGGAATCATCTTTGTTATGGAAACGTTATTCCAAACTTCCTTATTGATGCTTATTCAAGAAGGTCTCGTGGAGAAGGTGGAAACGTTAATTGATAGGGCAATATCAATAGGAGGGGATCCTAACGCAAAAACTTGGTACCATTTTGAAACAGGTTATCTTCGGAATGGTCAAACTCTGAAGGCTATGGAAGCAATGAAGAAAGAAGTAGTGGTTTCTGGACGAAGGTGGAAGCCGAGCAATGAAAGTTTAGCTACCTGTCTGGAGTCCTTGAAAGAGGAGGGAGATTTGGAGAAAGTGAAGGATTTCATGGAGCTATTAAGGCGTATTTGGAGAAAGTGAAGGACACGGCCTGCCGAGTCACCTTAACTTCCGTCACCCCGCTGAAAAGATTTTTTTTCTTTAAGAGAAGTTTGAAATCCTTATGAACTAGATTAGTATCAAATACATGGAAAAGTAAAGCATGTTCATGGTCTTATTTGGCAATGAGGTTTCTTTTCCACTGGGAGTGCAAATGATCAAGAAAGCAATATTGGTTTCTAAGCACAGCTGGACCCCTGGTAATGACAGTGTGAATGTCTGTCAGAAAAAACTTGAAAGTGGAAGCTGTTGAATTTCTTAACCAGGATAAAAAGATACGATCTCTGTAAATATTCATGACAATTGAGTTATTACACACTTGCACAATGTGGTTTGAAATTCAAATTGTGATTCTTCAGTGCTACTGAAGCGAAACTAAAGCCAGAGGATTATTGCAGCCAGGGCAGACCAAGTAGAGCTTCAGGGAGGAACACATCAGATACAATCCCGGGGAACTTTCTGAAGTGAAAACTGCAGATGGATGGCTATTTACTGTGTAGGCCAAGTGAAGCTGCAAATAGCATTGTAGCTCACAAGCAAATGGATGGCTAGATTCTGTGAAAAGGGTTTGCAACATGTCAAGTGAAATGCATCAGATGCCCATAAAAGTAAAATGGAGGGCGAGACTGTAATCCCAGTCAATATCATGGTTTAAATCTCCTTACAGTACCACCCTCCTTGAAACATTCTCTCCCTGTGAACTTGAAAAAGACATTCCGAGTTGTTCGGTCAATTAATTTCGTACAGTGTCAGTAGTTTCTGTCCTAAAAAGGGACTCCTGACCAGGTGCTCTGCTCGGTTTTACAGTCCAACAAGAAACAATTTCGGTATCTTATTGGATTAATGGTTGCATGGAATGGTTTCTCTAATTTTGGATCTAAGGATGAAAACAAATCCGAGGGGGTTAGCTGCAATCCCTATGCATATTGGATTTTAATAATGGTTACCACAAAAATAAATAAATAGAATCATTTGAGGCTTTATTATATTTTATACTCTTAATTTATACATAATCCCATAAACTGTCATGTTAATTAGAAATATGATTTAGTTTTCATGTTTTTTTTTATTATTAATTAAGTATAAAGTTAAATGGTGTGGAGTTTTCATACATGAATTTGCTATTCACCCTAACATATTTTAATGTGAATTACAATATTGTTATTTTTGAAATTTTTAATTTGATTCTTAAATTTTTTTAGCACAATTTAGCCCTTTGAGTTCAACTTAAAGCTCAATTGCCTTTTTTTGGGGGGTGAGGGTTAGATTGAAAGACAGGGGACTGAAATGTAAAACACGGGTAATATAGATGGCGTGTGTAAGTTTATTTATGAAGTATATTTTTGTCCCCAAATGTTTTTTGCTATTATAGATTGGTCCTTGAAGTTTGTAAAAAATCATTTCAGTAGTAAACTTCATTTTCAATATTTTTCGGTTCTTAATGGGTGAGAGGAGAAAAAGGAAATGGCTGGAATCCGGCCTAGAGAAAGAAAGATGTCATTTCAATGATTCCAATAACCAAAACATTAGATTTTTGTTTCAAATAGTTCTATATGATGAAGAGAGTTTGATTTGAGTGTTTGTTTTGCCTTGAAAGTGCCTAAAAAACCTAAATCGAGATCGGGAAGAAATTGGTTTCCGGGTTGATTCTTGGTTTTGGACTGGTTTTTGCGCTTTTAGAGCTTAGAGATTGATTTCACAAGATTATTAGGGTGCTTTCTAGGTGTTTTGGGTTAAAAATTGAATTTTAAAAGGAAAAGACCAGACACCTCGATTCCCCGGCCACAACAATGGTTGAAATCTGGGTATGCTAGGCGACGCGTCGTTTTTTTCCGAGCGGCTGAGGTGGACGATATTTTTTTTTTAAAAAAAGGAGTGTGTGACTGGACCTCACTTTGCAGGCCCGTTGGTCATGGGTTAAGCGCTAGGCCTGTCCTCATTCTTTTCTTTCTTTCTATTTTATAGTTTTGATTTTTAAAAAACAATTTGAAATTATTTTATATTTTTTAAAAATAATTTTTAAGTTTGTATTTTACTTCTTTGTGATTTGTTTTTTTTTCTTCTTATTTATCCTTTTTTACATAGTTATTAATTTTTAGTTATATTGAATTTGTTAAATTTTGGAAGAGATAAGTAAGATTCATTTGTAATTTAAATATATTTTTTATATACATTAATTTTATTTTTAGAAATAAAAAATATTTATTTCTTATGATATTTTTAATATGTGCAGCTTTACATAGTATGCTTTTACTTTTATTTTATCTAATAAATCTTGTGTGTGCGTCAATTTCTATTTGAAATTGAATTTAATAAATAAATTCATTAAACACAACCAGGTAAATTACTCATATTACGATATTAAATATCTTAATATACATTTGTCTCTCAATTTTTCCTACTTTAAAAAAAAATAACAAACCAAAAATGGGTTTGTTGGAGTGTGTTTTTTTTTTTCATTGAACTTGATTTTTTTTTTACCTATTTTTTTTCTCATGTTCTAAAAGAAATATTTTCAAAGAAAAACCATATTATTAAACTTTATAAAGTCCACAGATATGTTCACAGGGTTGATTGGTTAACCAAATATGTTTTTTTCATGACAATAATAGTTGCAATAATAGTAATAATTGTGATAGTAGTGGTAATGCTACTACTAATAGTAATGGTAGTTGTAATAGTAATGGTGATAGTAATAATATTAACTAGTGATAATATTAGTTGAATTGTAATAATAATAATAATAATGGTGATAATAATAGTTTATTAAGAGAATAATGGTGGCAGAGATAGTAATAATTGTGATGATGATAATAATAATAATAATAATAATAATAATAATAATAGTGGTGGTGGTGCTGATAATAGTTTATTAGGGTGGTTGTGGTGGTTGTGATATCAATAATTATGGTGATGACACAAAAAATAGTAATAATAATAATAATAATGATATTGTCGATAATGATAATGATAAAGATAATAATAACAACAATAATAATAATATTAATGCTATTGATAGTAATAGCAATAGTGATAATAATAGTTGTGGTGATAATGATAACAATAGTAGCAGTAATAATAATAATATTATATTATTATTATTATTATTATTATTATTATTTATAGTAGTAATGATAATAGCTATGATAATGGATAGTAATAATGCTAGCAAGGCTAATAATAACAACAACAAGAATAACAATAACAACAACAATAGTAACAATAGTAATACCAATAGTAGTAATAATAGTAATAGTGATTATGATAATGATAATGTCAACCTTTTTTTATTTTGTCTTTCTATAGGGTTAGCTTTCTATAGGGTTAGCGTGGCTTGCGGGTTTGCTAGGGTAACTCAGGTTATCTCGATTTATGGGTTTGGTGAGTTGTCTTTCTTTCTTTTTCTAATTGAACATGACTTTTTTCCCCGTCAATTTCTTCCCAATACAACAAAAAAATAGTTTTTGAGAAAAGCAAATTTATAAAATCTATGGACATGTTCACAAATTTGGTTGGTTGACCTGATTCACAGATCTGGCGAGTTTAATATTTTTTTGTTTTTTTTTTCAACATCTTAGTATTGTGTTAATATTCAATTTAGTGATCGTCTATTTTTTTTTTATCATATAGTTAAATAAAATTTGAAAAACAAAATAAATTATAATCCTGTTAGAGTTCATAATTCGGTTCACAGGTTTAGTGTGCTAGCACTGGTAACCGGGTTCACATGTTTGATGAGTTTACCCACTGGACGAATATTATTTTTTTGTTTTTGATCCTTTGATTGTTTTTCCTTTAATATTAAATTGGTTGGGAAATAAACTGCATGATTTATTTTTTATTATTTTTTTAGGGTTATCACTGTCTTAAGTAAATGTCTATATTTTAGGTTGGTGCTCAATTTTGTGAACATATATTTTTATTATATAATTAAAAAAATTATTAAACTTAATATAGTTCACGACACGTGTCGTCGGGGAACTAAGATCAATCCAATATGTCATTGTTTCAATAATTGTTTTTAAAAAAACTTGTCATTTTGAAGTTTTGTTAAAAGTTAAGCCATGTTTTTACCGGTCATCAAAATTACATTTAAACCATTGAAATCAATCAATTTAATTCAGGTTAACTCCTACGCAATTTAATTAAAAATTCAAGTTAAGCAAATAATTAAGTTGCGATGTCTCAAAATTGACCCATTAAGCTAGAATTAATAATATAGTGAAAAAAAAAATTTCATGCTCTTAATATGTTTTTTAACCTTTTAAAAAATTTATTTTACCCACGGCAGCAGAACGTGGGTTAATGTATTAGTAATAACTACATTTGATGGGTGAAATTAACAGTTGTGCAAATATTTCCTTTTTCTTCTGAAAACATTGATGAATCAAATTAACACAAAGCCAATTGCTAATTTGTAATTTTAATTGAAGCTGAACTCATTAGAAGAAAAGGAAGCAACTGTTAAAAAAATTTAAATTAATATTTTTTATTTTAATATGTAAATATTAAAAATAAAAAAATTATATATAAAAAATTATTTTAATATATTTTTAAATTAAAAATATTTTAAAAAACAATCTTCGTATAACTAAACTGAGGAAATCAAGCTGCCACGGAACACATTTTGAAGAATTATTTTATAACTTCGCCTCGCAGTCTTTCCCTTGAAGCAAACGCAAGAGTTTGATTAAAGAAAGTTTAAACAATAAGACCCGAGTTGCAATATGTCTAAATCACAAGGGTCAAAAAATAATTTATCCAAAAGAACTCGATCCATGCTATTTTACCGATCCAAGTAATTAGATCTAAACCCGAAAATTTGATTTCCAGGTCAAGAAAATGAGACCGAACATTGTCACTGAGGTAAGCTCTCCTCCATCTGTCTTCTCTTTTTCGGCTCTAAATCTTTAATTTTCTTTTTTGAGTTTAGGGTTTTCTTGTTTCAATTGAGATTATGAAAATCTGGGGATTTCGCCTGGCTTTTTGTTGATGATAATGTGGTAATTGAGTATAGTTAACTGTTTAATTAATGCTGTTGGGCTTGATTGAGAATTCTCTACTTTTGCCCTTTCGATTTGTGAGGAATTTATGCAAATGAAGTTCATTTTGTTTTCTTCTTTTGTAAAAAATGAACTAGTAGATTTGATAGCTTAAATGACTGATGCTCCGATATCATTTGTAAATAAATGAGGGGAGAACATGTTGATGTTGTGATGCAATCTATTTACTTCTTTCAAATGATTTCCTTCGTCGAAGTAAGCAGAATGTGCAGTTCGATACAGAACTAGTCAGTAAAGCATTCCGGATCATGTTTATTATGGGTTTATTTATTTATTTATTTAGTAACAAGGTTGGTGTCGTAAGTTTTCAGGCGGGACTGCAAACGAGAGTGGGACAATGGTGGGAAAGCATTCCATTCCTTACTTCTGCGGTTGTGGTTGTTTGTGGCGTTATATACTTGGTCTGCCTCCTGATTGGATATGACTCGTTTTACGAAATATGTTTCTTGCCAACTGCTGTTGTATCCCATTTTCAGGGTATGTTTGTTAGGTGATGCATTTATTTCGTGATAATGGATTAATGAATTATGATCAACATTGGAAGATATTTTTGAAACAGTGTTTAAGGTCATGATACCATGGGAAAATTAACTTTTTACCTGGCCTTGGTCTAAGGAGGAACCCTTTTAGCCCTGAAATCTGCACTGGTGCATTAGGCACCTATACCGTGATGTCTAACTAAACAACCATTTCATTCAATCTGCCTATAGTTTCAGGTTCCTTGTAGGCTTAGGAAGAAAGGATCAAAATTTTGATTTTTTTCATTTGATGCCTAGATGTATGTTGTCACTTCATCCTTATCTAAAAAAAAGGGATTTATCCCATTCTTGTGGTCATTAACTTTGCATTCTTTTTTTTTTTCTTGTGCAGTTTACAGGATTTATACCTCAATTTTTTTTCATGGTTCACTCCTTCATGTTCTGTTCAACATGCTGGCTCTTGTACCTCTGGGTTCTGAACTGGAGAGAATCATGGGATCTATCCGCTTGGCGTACCTGATAATTTTGTTGGCCACTACCAATGCAATATTTCATCTTTTTATTGCATTGTTGGTGGCCCACAATCCGTTTCACCCATACCAGTATCTTTTGGATGAGTGTGCAATAGGCTTCTCTGGAATTTTATTTTCTATGATCGTTATAGAGACGAACCTGAGTGGAGTGCAGTCTAGGAGGTTGGTTCTTATTTACCTATTCTTGCTGTGAATTTTAATTTCACCGTGATTATAATACTCATCACTTGTTATTATTTTGCAACATCACACTAGCACATAATTAGATGTGTTAGTGCTCCTGTGTGGATGCATGGGAATGAGGATATCCTTCTTTTAGTATTTAGTTATCACTGAGTAAGTATTATTGTTGATTATTCTCGAAGAATTGTGGTATATTTTACGTGTGTGGTCAGTATTTTGACTGACACGAGGAGTTTTTTGTGTTTTGATGACAGTGTAATCTAGTAAACATTGTAATTGATTTATGTATTTGCTTGGTGCATTCTAGTGATATGCATCTTCATTATTTTGTTTTGCAGTGTGTTTGGTCTCTTCAACATTCCCGCCAAGTGGTAAATGTTGTAACTGCCTCAGTATTGTGTTATTTCTTATATTTGAGTTTCTTTTCTCTTCAATTTTTTATGTTTAGTTAATGATGTGGCATAATTAAACACATGCTACAGGTATGCATTTATCTTACTGGTAGCATTCCAGCTTCTTATGACGAATGTGTCTTTACTTGGACACCTATGCGGCATTTTGTCCGGATTTGCATGTATGTAATCCTTGTCTCAATTTGAAGGTTATACATATTTCTTCATACTTTGTGTTATACTCCACATAAACAGACAATGTGATTGGATTTCTATCCTTTTACTTGTCAGATACCTATGGGTTATTCAACTTTCTTATGCCAGGAGCGTCCTCCTTTTCTGCTATTGAGGCCTCCTCTTGGCTTGTAAGTACACTACTGGACTGGCTTCTGATGATAGACAGCTTTATTTCCCTGTTCTTTAATTAGACTGTTATGGTGTATTTGGCTGGTAAATTACAGAGAATCTGACAATTATCACTCTGGCACACTTCTATCCCAACTTCTTGAGGGTTCTGGCCTTGCGAACTCGTTATTTCTGAATTCCTTCTTTGATTGTACCTCCACTTCTTTTACAATTTCTAGTTACAAATAAGTGGGTAACTATATGTTGTTGATGTGTTTTCATCAGTCATATTTATCCTTCACCTGTGTATTTACATATGATTTATGCGTTGTTCTAAGTGTGATCTATTCATTTATGACCTTCAGTCCTCCTGCGTGAGGAGACCTAAATTTATTTTGTGCACTGGCGGGAGTCCTACAAGCTACATCCCGACACATTCAGGCCAAAACACTACCTCCAGGTAAATTCTGCTTGCTCCATGGTCCAAGGAAATTTTAATCCGAGAGGATATGTAACTTGATAAATTTTATTGAACAGTGGACTATTATCTGGAAATATTTGGAGAAATTTATCTTCATGGATGCCACAGAGGGAAACATCTGCTCAGGTATCGAGTTATATTCTTTTGAAAGTTTTTATCTTAATGTTCAAGGTAAAGATGCAAGTGCTGATTTTCAAAATGGTTATGATTCTTGTTAAATATCAATGGGTGTCTCTGTATACAATGGACAGAAGAAACATATGATACATCCTAATCCTTTTTCTTTGATCCTGGAATTCCTGGGACTTGTAGATAGTTTTTCTATTGTAACAACTTGATTAAATTTCTTGCTCACACAGGCTGGGCAAGACTATAGGTTCCCTGGAAGTGGAAGGGCTCTTGGTTCTGGCCAAAGTGAAACAGTGCCTGCTGTGAATTCAGATTCAAACCTGCAGGCTAGACTCTTGGATAACAGCAACCCAAACCGTTCATCACATTTGGGGGTAACTGCTACAAGAGAGCCACCATTAGATGGAAGGTAGTGGAAACTATTCTTGCATGCATGATGTATCTCAAGTTAGAGAACAGAAGCCTGCCTAGCCCTGTCCTTATGATTTTTATTTTTTTTAAAAAAGTTGTTGATTGTTTCCCATCAAGAAAATGGATTTAAGTGTCCCCAAAGGAAACCAAACAATTATATTGAATATGACCATGTCAAAATCTTTTGTTATTGTACTTGTCTGAAGTTCAAAAAAAAAAATGTATGGTAGCTATGCTAGCATCATATTTCAAAACTTATGCAATGCTCTAGATCCTGGCTATGGTCTTGATTTATTTGGCTACCAGTGATTCAAGTATTAAAGAGTCTAGCATGCAACAAACATCAAAATCGCAGCTTCTTATTCTACTACTACAATAGAACACACATATAAAGCCTTCTATTCGGGTACAAAAATATTGTATTTCACGAAAATGATTCACTACCTACACCTTCTATGCTTCATACCATGTGGAGCACCCTATCCACTGTTTTTTAGTGAAAAATCATTTGCGTTCTTCATTTTTCTGCAATCCTTACATGGTATTCAGGAGGTCAGTGGTAGATAATGCTGTTGGTGCAACTCCAGTACACCCTGCACTCCATCAGGTTTATTTCATTTATTTGGCAATGTGATATTATCTCCTATTTTTTTAATGGAAATTTCTGGGTCTTAATCATTTGTTGTTTTATGGTTTCTCTTGATAGCAGGATTCAGCTCCTTCCGAGGAGCAAATCCAAAAATTAGTATCTATGGGTTTTGACAAGGTAAAAATGTCTATAATTGTGCTTTTCTTTTCGTTTAGTGCTTTTGCAGTTTGTGTGGATATCAAATCGAGATGTTAAGGTTAACTTAAAGAAATTGAAAAATTTGAGAACCAAAAGAATCCATATAGTGTGCTGATACAAATGCCTTGTTATTGGTTCAGACACAGGTAGAAGTTGCAATTTCAGCTGCTGATGGAGATCTTAACGTAGCAGTTGAAATTCTTATGAGCCAGCAGGTATGTAAGAGTTGCATTGCTTGTGGTTCTCATGATTGATTTGTCTTGTACTAACCCAAATAAATGTCATGATTGATGTGCAGGGATAATTTGTGAAGCAAACCCCATCCATTGATTCTTCGTAGAAAGATCCCCCATGGTTGGCCTAATACACTACTCCAACAATTGCGATGTCACGAGGCAGCAGTCTACTTTTGTAGCTTTCAGACGATATGGTAGGGAAGGAGAGGATTATTCAACAGGAAAAAGAAGAAAAGAAAACAGTTTACTCTAACTTCTGTTGAAAGAAAGTATAAGAATGGGTTGTAAATATGTTGTTGCCAAAACCTTGAAATTCAATTGGAAAACAGTTTACTGTCATTGTCCTTGACACTCGGTTTTCCATTTGGAACAACCGAGTGCCATATGTAACATCCTGTTACGCTGAAAACAATGCTGTCTTGGTTGTTCTAGCTGTCCCCACTGGAGTAGGAAAGTGAAGTGACTCCCTCGATGACGTGGTACCAAAGGCAAATTCTAGAAAGCTAAAGAATTAGGTTTGATACAAGTGTGTCGAGATTACCTTAATCAAAACATAATATTATTGGAATGAACTTTTACTTAATGAAAATCAATTCATGAAATTCATGAACGAGAAGAATAAAGAAGATGTGTTAAATTTATTTTTAGAAATTTTTTTAAAATAAGTTGTTTGTATTATGAGGAAAAAAAATTATCTTTAAATAGAAAATTCATTAGTTAAAAGGTAACAAGTAATAAAATTTGTATTTTATATGCTAACATGCATTATAAGACCGCATCATCATTTCATGGTAGATAAACATCATCAAAACCTTTATTCTGAACATGATACCTCATAGAAGATGTTAGATGTTTTTTCGTTGCTCCTTCAAATTAACCATATTATCTTGCAAATTCAGTGCTTTTTTCACCACAAGCACCTCCCCCTCAACCGGATACTCAACACATTCATCACTTGCATCTTCAAGCCCATCTTCTCCTCATCACTAACCTTCCTATCAGTCACAACTTCACCATAAGCCTTTATAATCATAGCTCGCTTATTTGGACACATCGAAGTAACATGACCAACTCTTAAACAATGAAAATATTTTATGTCACGATTACAAGATGTAGAAGTTTCAACTTTACCTCTATTATCGGTGAAGATGTCCTTATTCTCTTTTGTAGTCTCGGTTCTCTCCTCTATATTTGATTGAGATGGGGCAACCCCTGTATTAGCCTTTCAATTAGGTTTTCAAGTTGACGAAGAACCCAATAGTTGGCTTGGCCGTGAACTACTATTACGTTTAAGTTGTCCCTCCACTCTTGTTGCTATACACGACATCATATCCTTCAACTCCATAAAGTGTTTCAACTTTATAATATTCGTGATCTTGTGATTCAACCCATTTAAGAATCTAGCTATAATGGCCTTCTTATCTTTCATTATATTAGCTCGAACCATCGTGATCTTCATCCTTTTGTGGTTCTCATCAACATACTTTGTACCTTGGCCCAAATATTATAACTTTTGGTACAATTCCTTATAATAATGACTAGGGATAAATTGTCTGCTCATAACAATCTTTATCTCATTCCAAGTCTCAACATGCCTCTCAATATTCATTCTACAACTCAACACAAGCTAATCCCACCACACAATGACATAGTACGCAAACTCAATTACAATAAACTTAACCTTCTTACTCTCTGCATAGTTATGACAATGAAATATGAGCTCCATTTTTTTCTCTCATTGCAAATCTCAAGATCGTTTTCTCTTGACATAAAGAAACTTTCATCTTAATGCTACCCAAACTATTATCTACCCAATCATGGTACCCAGATCATCTCTTTGGCCAAATCACGCATCTCACATAACTCCCTCATACCTACGATTTTTAAGATGCCCAAACTGATCTTCATGGTCTAAAGGCGCACTATCATAATTCTCAACACTCATTTCATCATAATCAACACAAGTTAATTCTCATACCTACGGGACTAACATGCCTTCCACCTCTCCTAACATTGTTTCCACCCCGATTAACCCTATTTCTCAAAACATCAATTTCAACATCACATCTCTCCATTCTCTCCATCCTATCCTCTGAATTTCCTATTACCCTGTTCAACTTTTCCATTTGTTGTGTCAGAGCTTGAATTTAAAAAGTTGATTTTTAATTGATGGTGTCATCTTGGTATTGTCCGACATCTTCAAATCTACAAAATATTTTAGTGATAAATAAAAATGTATTTTCCTTATTCACTCCCTTAAGTGTTTACACTTCTCTTATGTTTCACTCAATTAGCATTTCACTCTAAAATTCAATGCAACCAAATAAAAAAGCTTAGTAACGCAATTCAAATATGTGTAATGACTCAAGAAGTAAGAAATATACAAAAACAAATAAAGAAGAAACTACAATTATAATTTCACGAGTAGTAAACGAATTCATACGGAATATGAATGTTTTTGAAGATACAAAATAAAACAAATGCAAAACTAATTAAAATGACTTTATTAACACCTAAGTATCCCAAATATAACTTTAGTATACTGATTAGGTCAATTTCAATAGTAGAAAAACAAGTTTTATAAGTTTATGCAAATCAGACCCATTTACGCAATCTAATACCCAAATTTGAAATGTAAACAAAAAAAAGTTCAAATGACCCCAAATTTAATATTATTTTACCCAAAAACCCTGGAATATCAATTTTAAAGTGATTTCAATGAGGTTTGATTCAATCTCCTTTGTATTAGTGTTTTCGTGGCAGAACTGAATCTTTAACTTTTTAATGTCTTTTTTTTATCAAAGGACCCTAAACGCAAAACTAGACAATAACGTAAGAAGAGAAAACAAAATTGACATAATAAAACTTTAACCAAATTAGACCCAAAACAAGACACAAAGAAAAACAAGAAGAAGATATACGCGGAAACAAATTTAAACAACGAAAACAAAGAGGATATAACCTGATTCGCAGAGCCTCGCTCTGATACCAACTGATATGAACCTTGTGATCATGAAACCTGTACATAAGAAAGACAAATCCTGAGAAGCTAAAGAATCAAGTTTGATAGGAGTGTGACACAAATATTACCTGAATCAAAGCACCAACACTATTGGAATGAAACCCCACCCAACGGATACTAATTCGTGAACAAGAAGTATAACGAGAAGTATAAGGTCAATTATACCTTGATAAGTCAAATGTGTTTTTTATCTCAACAAAGAGAAAAGTGTTGCATCATGCAAAACACAAGTTTATTCAAAACATTATGGCTACTAGATTTTTACAGCAAAGAAAATAATATATAGTCCTCTTATATAACCCTCATAGATCCTTATTGGGTTGTAAACCAATAGGCCAAAGCTAATGATTAGCTAACACAAGCCTAATACCTAACATAGTCATAAAACATTGATTTTAAGCCAAAACAAACTCAAATTAAAATACAAGCTCTGCTCTAAACTAAATGTAAATATCTAAATAATAAAATAAAACAACAAATAAAACCTTAAAATAATTCAAATTAATATAAAGAAATAATCCGGCCCAAAAGTAATTTGTCATTAAGTATTTCAGCCCTTATTTCCTTTTGTAGATAAGATAAATAATGAATCCTTGTAAAAAAATGATTTTTAAAACATTAGGGAATTCTTGCCAAACTTGAAGACTATGTTGCTACACATTAAATATCCTTGTAAAACTAGAAAATTCTTAAAAATAAGCTACTAAATATCCTTGTATTACGAGGAAAAGAATCCTCTTTAAATAAAAAGTTCATAAGTCAATAAATCAAAATACAATAAATAACAAAATTTGTAAAAGACAATGAACAATAAAATTTATATTACATCTGCTGATTTGTATCATAAGACTTTTGCAAATTCTAATTGACTTTAAATTTTAATTCTATGTAGAACAACATGTGTGGAAACACTTGATAAAACTTCAACCTGATCAAATTGTCAAATTAAAAGTTATACTTGATAGTATAAAACTAGATAATAAATAACATTACCCTATAATTTAAATATGATTGTTCAACCCAGTCTCCTCGTTCATGGTTCAAATTGATCGAGAATTTGGAATTACCTGTTTGAATGATGTGTGCTTGTCCCCTAACCGGTGATGATATGGATTTCTTGACAAGTACAATGAAAATGTAGTCAAGCATGTTTTGAATATCTTGACAAGTACAATTCTCCGAAAAGAATTTCCACTTACAGTTAATAAAAGAAACCAGAAATAATCACCAAATCTGTATTCAGGTTACTATTACATAAATTCTGTAAGCCTGCTGAGACACCAGGACTCAGTCGAGTGTCTTTGATGGATAGAGAAAAACCTGTAATCACACCAAAGCAAGACTTGCAACTCAGTCAAACTGCATGGAAAATTGCAGATGGGAACCATTCAGGATCCTCTGTGCTGCCATCCACACTTGCGTAAATGTATGCATTGAGATGAGTGTCACCATCTTCTGTGAAAATGAGATCAAGAGCATGCTGTCTGCAAAAGCTATCTCGTAAGTGATCAACTGAGCGTTGAAGCTTCTTCTTCCATTGCCTTTGCTCTGGAAGACGGGATTGCCTTTCAGAAGCTCTTTTAGGTTGTTCATCCATTCTAGTAGGAAATGGCAAGAGCTTCATGGCAGAACTGGGAGCAGTTCATCTTCTAACGATAATGCACTAGCTAGTAAAGCTAGCTGCTGGGATTCAGTTCCTGCCATCTTGACAATTCTACTTCCTGAACCTTCCAAGCTCTCTTCATTCTCTGCTGAAATCGGTAGTGCACGTATTAACAATTTGACATAGGAATTGAACACTTGCAGTGCAGGACCATCCAACTGAAGCCTCTCACTCGAGAAAGTTCTGAATTGAAAATGAAAATTTCTTGAATGATAAAGGAAGGAAAGGACAAATCAAATTCAACGAGTATTTGAATAGCACATATGCAACAATCATCAGGATTATGGAGAAGAAGAAAAAAAAGAAGCCAGAGAAAGGTGCCAAGAGCTTTCAATTTGTGAAGGAAAAAATCTTATAGAGGAAAGCACTATTAGTCATCTGAACCGTGGAATTGAATTTGTTATTACTGCTTGAAAGCTTTGGCTGTGATGCCATTCACTACCAAGAGATGCAGTCCGAGAGAAAGGGCTTCCACCTGCTGGTGGATAAGTGAGCAACCAGTCATCTGCGGCAACAAGTGCAGCACTGCTCTGTTCATTTTTCTTTAAATTGGCATTCAATGCCTGCTCAATAATAGGCCTAAAAAGTCTCAATAAGACGGGAGCAAGGGACAATCCACGAGCTTCTGACAAAGAACAATGACCCAAGCATATATGAATGCACTCGGCAGCAACCCTTAGACGTCTTGCAGCTGCTGATTGAGCTGGAACATGCCTCTTTAGAAGAAAAGCAAAAGACTCGATCTCTTTGACAGCCCAAGTTACAAGCTCGGATGTATATGCAAGCTCCTCCCCATAAACTTCCAAGGAATCACTTGCTGCTTGTATGATGGTGGAAAAGACAATCTGTGAAAGTGCAGCAGTATATGCTTCCTCCACATGAACTGTTTGATGAGCAAAGACTCGGCAAAATAGACTTCAACTTCTGGAGGTGAGAATTGAGTAGCAATATATGGGCACGGGGACATCTCCAAAATGTTTTAGAGCTCAAACAGCTGAACGAAGCTCAAGTCCACGAGTTGAAGGTTGGCTAATGGTATCAGCAAGCTGCTAAGCTAATTTTTGTCGCTGATCTCTAATAGCAGTCTCCAAAGAAATGAGTGAAGTTGGGCTCAAAGAGTGCCTCTCACTGCCTTCATTGGCTAATCTTTCTCCTTTCTCAAGGGATTCCATAACTTCATCCACTCTCCTTTCCGCCAATAGAACTTCAAGGGTGTCCAGGAATTCAAATAACCAATCTTCTGATTCAGAAAGCTCCCCATCATCGAAACTCGATAAGTCATCTGCTGTAGAGTCTTCAGAAGCAGCCCACAAAGAATCAATGCGAGCATGTTCGCTCAAACCTTGAACTAGAGCTGCTTGGACGAGGTTATTATATAAAAAGCTAAAGTTGTTATATTTAAGGGTTAAGATTTATTTGGTGAGTAATTTCAATTTTTATATTTTAGTTGCTATAAATTGAAGGAAAAAAAAGTTTTGAATTACTTAGAGAGATTTTGGGCGAGAAAATAATTTTGTGTTATATTTTGTAATATTTTATTTTTTTATAATGAATTTCTCTGATTATCTTATTTATAGAATAGATTTAAATTGTTAAATCACATAAATTTCGTGTATGTTTTTATATAATTGATTGTATTTGTTTTTTATATTTTTTTATTTACTAATTAGTTTAAGATTTTAGAGTTATTTTCACTACAAAATATTATATTTTATGTGCTGGGATGAAAAAATGACTAATTAAAATGAAGGTTTTTCTACATGTGGAGCAACCACTAGCACAAAAGCCTACACTACATGCTACAAATGTGGAGTGGCAGGCCATTTTGCAGGAAATTGCAGTGAGAATGGGAAGGTTAGTTTTTTGCCTATATTTGGTTGCGTTTTTCTAAGAAAATCTCTCATGCAATTACAGCACACACAGTGCACATATTTATTCATGGTTTAGCTGTCATGCAAACCTTCCTTCGCTTGTATGTTTCAGGATGGACAGAGAAGAGATCAAGTGATATATTAGCTTCTGTTTCAAGGACCTCACAGAAAATGAGAAAGTTCATGGGATCTCAATCAGCAGATGATAATCTTCATAGACACCAAAAAAAGAAAGAAAATATGCAAGGAAAGGGTGATTTTGACTACCGATGAATAGGGTAACTCAATAATCACCACAGTCAAGAACTTGCTCAATCCGGAAGCGAGGAGGAGCTAAGAATACTTGGATGTCACCTACAAATCTGCCTCAGAATCTGGAGGTTATTTTACAAACAGCATATTTAAAGGCCTTCTCTGAACAATTGAACATCTTGGAACTTTAATCACTCAAATCTGTCTTAGATGTTTAGGGTGGAGTTACCATTATGTATCTAACATTAGCAGATAGTTCTATCTTGTTGTTCATTTTACCAAGTTTATCTTGCCTTCAAGGCACAAAAACTCATCAACTACCCTGCGAAGAAACTTAGACTCGTATGTAAAGAGTTCTTGGTGTGGACTAAAGGCCACCATCATCTTTAACCTAAAAAACCAAACGGGATAACAATCATGACAGGCATAACAAGCTGGACTCTATGTTCATCTAACATGCCTAAGCCCTGCATGTTGACATCAATTCTTATTTCAGAGTCACAATCGTAGCTAACGAACTTGGTTGTGCTTGTATACTGAATTTATTTGATCATCCACGTGAATATACTCTTTTAATGTGAAAATATTGCCACTTCTCTATCATCGCCCATTCTCCGGAAGCGAGCATCGGACATGAGAGTGACTAACATTGCAAAGCTTATTTAAATCACACACGACAACAAAAGCAGCGATGAACACAAAGTCAATTATTTACAAACTCAGCATTGTTTATCCTTAAAATTGTACCTAACCATCGATCATTCCATAACATACTGAAGCTTATTTCGAAATCTCGGCGCCAAATAGCTCCCTTGTCACCCTGGCTCTTAGTTCCCAACGATCCACTTTTCTCGTATCTCCCTCACTTTTTATTCATGTCCTCTAGCTTGGTTTTTCTTCATCTCTATAAATGCCCCCACCAACTTCCAAGTTGCTCATTCAAAATTTAGGCAATAGAAACCAAACATAGTTACAAAGATGGTTAGCTTCCCAACTGTTGACAAATGTGCATCCATAGGCAGAGAAAAGCACAGTGTAGTTGCTGACATGGATGGGACCTTGCTTAGAGGCCGTAGCTCATTCCCTTACTTTGCTCTACTTGCCTTCGAAGCTGGTGGGATTTTTAGGCTGCTTTTCTTGCTCTTGAACTCACCACTAGCAGGACTTCTCTATTACTTTGTGTCCGAGTCTGCTGGTATTAAAGTTCTTATCTTTGCTACATGTGCCGGAATGAAGTTATCAGATATCGAGTCTGTTGCACGTGCTGTGCTGCCAAAGTTTTACTCTAGTGACCTTCATTCTGAGTCGTGGCGTGTGTTTTCTTCTTGCGGAAAACGTTGCGTTCTTACTGCAAATCCAAGAATTATGGTGGAAGCATTTTTGAAAGATTTCTTGGGAGCTGATTTGGTTTTGGGGACTGAGATATTAACTTATAAAGGTAGAGCAACAGGGTTTGTTCAGAGCCCGGGAGTACTTGTGGGGAAGAACAAGGCAGATGCCCTTAAAAAGGCTTTTGGGAAGACACAACCAGAGATTGGACTTGGAGATCGTCATACAGATGCACCCTTCATGGCTCTATGCAAGGTTAGACGATAGTCTAGTGGTCTTCTTCTTCTTCTTCTTCTTTTCATTTTTCCCCTTCATATATCATTGGGCAGAAGCTGACAGATTACCTTGATCAAAACTACAGGAGGGCTACATAGTGCCACCTAAGCCAGAGGTTGAAGCTGTAACTACTGACAAGCTCCCAAAACCAGTCATCTTCCATGATGGCCGGCTAGTCCAAAAACCAACACCATTATCAGCACTACTCATAATTCTCTGGATCCCTATAGGCTTCATTTTAGCCTGCTTGAGGATTGCAGCAGGGTCACTCCTGCCTATGCCAATGGTCTACTATGCTTTCTGGGCACTTGGTGTCCGTGTCACCATAAAGGGAACCCCACCTCCCCCAGCCAAAAAATCAATTGGTCAATCTGGTGTCCTCTTTGTTTGCTCACACAGAACCTTGCTTGATCCCATATTTCTCTCCACTGCCCTTGGGCGCCCTATTCCAGCAGTGACATACTCACTTTCTCGTCTCTCTGAAATTATCTCACCAATCAAAACTGTTAGACTCAGCCGTGACCGAGCTGCAGACGCATCAATGATCAAGAAGTTATTAGAAGAAGGTGACCTAGCTATATGTCCCGAGGGAACTACTTGCCGCGAACCGTTTCTTTTAAGGTTCTCGGCTTTGTTTGCTGAATTAACAGACGAACTCGTTCCAGTGGCTATGGTGAATCGCATGAGTATGTTTCACGGAACCACTGCAAGAGGCTGGAAAGGGATGGATCCATTTTACTTCTTCATGAACCCTAGCCCAGCATATGAAGTAACTTTCCTGAACAAGTTGCCACCAGAGCTAACATTAAGTGGTGGGAAATCTAGCCATGAGGTGGCAAACTACATACAAAGAGTGATTGCTGCTACTCTCTCCTATGAATGCACTTCCTTCACTAGGAGAGACAAGTACAGGGCACTTGCTGGGAATGATGGGAATGTGGTTGAAAAGACGAAGGTCCAAGCCAACAAAGTAATGGGGTGTTAATTCTGTTTGTTCCACAATTTGGGTTTAATTATATACCTCTGTGAGTCAATCACCAATTACCATGCGCCATTCGGGATCAGTACTTGTTTCAATTTTCAAGTTGGGGGAGAAAGGGATATTTCCTTTCATTTCAAATCAATGTCATGTTTGGTAGAAATGATATTTGCAAATAATAAAGAAGCAAAATCAAGCCCAAGTGCCTATTCAGGGAGGATGTATTGCATACGTAGCTAGATATCCATGCATTTTTCCTATAGTTAGCTTCAATGGCTGGTGTTATTGTATCAGTACTGAAGTGTGTTTCTCTCAAGTGTCAGATTCTCAAATGAGCTAAATCTAACAAAAAACGAATAGAATATCACTAGAGGGTGTTAACAAGAGAACCAGAGGGTAATGGCTAATTGTGTTAAAAAATTTCATTCAATCGCTAGATTTCTAGGCATTTTCTTGTGATCAAGGTCAGGACAGAGATAATTCGGAGCTTGAGACAAATATACGCAAATGTATGGAGGTAAGCAAAAACATTGCTGTTAGCTCCACTGGGTGCAGTTTTAAGGATCTTTGGAAGGTATATCCATTTAATCACGAATCACGTATCTATCCATGCCCAGAAACGGGATCAATAGTTATAGAGTTATCGGATGATGTCTGTAACCTACCAACATGCTAGTAGATAAATTTAGCAGTAGCATAAAACTTTCTTGATCAGAAAAATATACAAGAGTACACGCAAAAGAACATAGCAGCAGGCAGGCACATGTAGTTTTTTGACTTGTTACAGGCCGATGCTTAACACAACAACACGCACAATCATAGCTGCTCAGAGGCCTCTACACTGCCACTGACAGTGCTTATCACCAAACAGTAGTCTATCCATCGGTCTTCCTTATCTCCTTAGTGATCTCCTTTGGTGGCTTGACAATAAGGATGGGACATTTTGCATGGTGGGCGCAGTAGTCACTTATACTTCCTAGGAGTGCTCTGCATGCGACGAGCAAGATTCAGTTACTAATTAATAGACAGATAAATTGACAGCTAGCATGGAATGAGCTACTAGTAATTAATTACCTTTTGATCTTGCCTAGACCACGGCTGCCAACAACAAGGACATCAGCCTGCATTTGCTCTGTGGCACGACAAATTTTGTCTTTCGGATCCCCTTCAAGAATAAGAGTTTCTGCTTTGATCTGCTCAACATTTGATAACATGAACAGAAGAAGAGCCTTAACTAATTACCTTTGAGATAAATTGGACTCGGGATTAAATTTTACACAGCTTGTATGACCTTATGAACTAAAAGAACACGATGAAAGAGCAAGAGAAGGAATTAAACGATCATTTCTGACTTCAATTTTATATGATCAGTGGCATTTCATTTGGCCTTGAAAACCATTTACTCGTAATACTAATAAAGTAATAATTAGCTTCATTACTTTTTTATTTATTTAACTACCATCTTATCTTTGCACATCTGTAATGCACGGGAGAGTAGCGCCGTAGCATTTTCTGCCAGCGATTTCCTCACAGATTCTATGATCGAAGATGATGCATAAAAAGCTGCTGCATCATTATAAAAGCAATCAATCTGTACGTGATTATGATTCCCACATCATCATAACTTGGCAAATAAACACTACTCAAATTAAGCTTTATTCAGATGCACATGACATAAACAAGGGATCTTAAACCTGCTCCACCAGAACCAGCAGGGTACATGTGGTGCTGGAAGGGCTGTTGAACATGAACCAGTGTGACCAGGCCAGATTCTTCCTGGCTCGGTTCAGTTGTTGGAACAATGCCACCAACAAGATTGTCAAGAGCCCAGTTAAGAGCATAGAAGCTCCCATCACTGTCGTCAATTGCCACCATTATCCTCAATCTCTTTCTGATTTGCATCTCCTTTAACGGCTGATGCAGCATCTGCTCTTGCATTACTTCTCTTTCTAAATTCGCACCCGTCTCCATTGTTGCCACTTTCTCAACTCTTAATTATATACCGGAAAATTTTTCGTCACTCGCACCTTAAAAAGTTAGGGCGCTACGTGGGAATTTCTTTTTAGCCAAATTTGGACACTTGGTGTTCATGCAGGTAGAGTTTTTCAAACTTATCATGCATGGCCAAACAAGACAGTTTGTAATAACCACAGTTAGCAAATACTAGCTGTCAATGCCCGAGCGCAGCCACGATAAACTCTTATTTTGCAATATTATTGAGTCAACCTGGTGTGGTGACTCATAAGTAAACTTGGTGATTAAGTAAACTAGATGTCAATTGACAAAATTTAATTTGATATTTAAAAATAAAATAAAATTAAAAACAATGTTAAATATTTAATATTTTTTTATAAAAATAAAATTAAAAGGATAATATTTTAGAGCAGTTTTAAACTTCAAATCAAATCAAATTAAAAAAAAATGAGCCTTAATTTACCTTTTCAAGAACAATTAATGTTTGAAGCTCATTCCTTGTATAAGAATCCATAGATGAAAAGTCATAGGCTACCAAAATTCATCCGCTTGAGAGTTCTCCCCTACGCTTGTTTAATGACCTTTTCTCTTCTTTCTTAAACTGCGGCCGGGTACTGTAACATGAAGAAAATAAAAAAGTTTAGGACCAAGCCGTTAAAAAACATTTAATATCTATCAACATTTGACTATGTATCAAGACACGTATAGCTATAAATTCAACACAGTGAAATAATATTTGTGTCCAGCTCAAAAAAATTAATAAAGCTAGTTATTAAAACTAAAATTATCTTTTTTTATCCTTTTTCATTTTTATTTTCTATTAGATTTTATCTAGATTGTTGTTTTATATCTTAGCAATTTTTTAAATTGATATATTTTTTTAATTTTATCGTTTAATATTAAAATAATTCAGAATGAGCTTCCTGATTAAACAAAAATTTAGAATTTCACGGGTTATAAATTTGAAAAATTAATTCTGATTTAGAGGATTCACCCCAAGTTTGCTTGTTTTTTTTTTTTAAGCTTGTGTTTTTTTTAATTTCATCATTCAAACATTAGGTTGTTTGATAATTAAGTTTTATAGTTTTATTTAATTTGTTCTGACGAGATTACCCCGATATCATAACCAGGTCACATGTCTTGCATGTTAACCTGAATGAACTCTGGTCGAGTATTTTCAGTCTTTTTTAATTATATTTTTTTAATTCTATCATTCAATATTGAACATTTTGTTTGTTAGATATTGAGCTTTGATTTTTTTTTTCATTTTACTTTTTATAAGGTTACCATGTCCTCATTTAGTTTTTTCTTCGTTATTAGATAAGATCTTTTAACATTTGATTTTTTTAAAATTGATTTTTTATTTCAATTTGATCCTTACTAATTAAGAATTTATCTTCATGATTTTATTTTTTTGATTTTCTGTTTATGGGGTTTTCTCAATCTCATACTCATGATTGAAGGGTTAGCAAGTTAATCTGGTTTGCTTTATTATTATTTTTTTAATTTTATTTTTTAATATTAAATTGTTTGATAATTAATTTTAATTTTTCGTTTAACTTTTTATGAATGTTTACACTTTACATTGTCTTGAAATCCTTTTTTACATTGAAACATCGAAGAAAAAATAGTTTGGTCCGCAGCATAGCAAGGACACTTATCTAGTAATAATACAAGAAACTGGGACCAATTGATGAAAAATTGAAACTTGAGAGACCAAATGAAAGCTTTTTACGCTTTTTATGGAAAAGGTGTTTTGTTTCTTCCTTTTATGTTAACTTTATCCTTCATCTCTCAATTAGTTTTATAACAATAATATAAAACTTTATCTCGTAAAATATACCGTTAATTAACATGGGAATACTTTGCAGCACATAAGGTAAGTGAGAGAAATGAAGTCGGGAGAGATACCGGGCCATAACAAAATTTCAAAGGACTAAATTAAAGAGATAAGAAGTCAGGTGACCAAAGTATAAAATAATAAAAAGTTTAGGGATTTAAAAAGAAAAAAACTGAATATGAATATGAAAATGTAAGAGGACAAAGAGTTGACATCAAATTAAATTTCTTCTCGTCAAGAGTTTCTGTATTTAGTTGGCTGCCTCGAAGACGGATAGCTGAAATGGTTCTTTAATGGGGAAAAAAAAAATACAGGGCTAGAAGACGGCCACGGCGTTTTCGCTAGCAATAACCTTCTCTGTTTTTTTACCCTTTAAACATCACAATCTTTATATTAATTCCAGAAAATAACAATATACGATTTGTAGCATTTTAAAATATTAAAAAAATATTTTATTTTATTTTTTAAAATTATTTTTAATATTGCCTCATTAAAACAATCTAAAAATATAAAAAATAATTTTAAATAAAAATATATTTTCAAATCTATAAGAAACGTGATTCCAAACCGTTCAAATGGCATCAGCAGTGACGTGCCTAGCCAACCAGTTAAATTAATTACCAAATTTTAATGTCATACGTATGTCTTTATTTATGGATAGTTATCCCTGCATCTTTCTTTTCTACAACTAGCATTGACAAGTGAAAGTCAGATGCTGTTGCTAATTGTTTTCCGGACTCTTCCGGCTTATTTATTTTCATGTTTTAAAAGTATTGTTAAAAAAATTTAATTTTTTTTATTTTAAATTAATATTTTTTAAATATTTTCAGATATTTTGATACACTAATATAAAAAATAATTTAAAAAAATAAAAAAATATTATTTTAAAGCATTTCTTAATAAAAAAATATTTTAAAAATCAATCCCAACCACACTTTCAATTCTTAATTACTTGGTATAAACGGTATTCTTGTCTTGCTATTCAAGGATGCTGAAAATTCAACTGCTAGACTTTTATGCTTTCTCACCAATCTCTTCTTATAATAATCTCTAATCTTTATCAACAAGAATTTTTTTTTACATATTTCAAGTTCAAAATAGCTAGAAGACGGTGGACCGTGTGTGTGACTTTAAATTTATGCTAACATGTTTTTAAGTTTAGAATGAATAGAATTTAGAGATGGGAATAATTATTTTTATGGTGAAATTCAAAAGTCATTAAACTTATAGATGAATCTCAGAAGAAGGGGAAAAATCCTTATCTAGACCTCTTGCTTGGATAAATCAGGCAGTAAAATGCAAATAAAAGGTGAAATGATATAAAAGCGAGAAATTTTTTACTGAAATAACATTATTTTATGTTATATTGTGGTTGGAATCGTGATAACTAATTAAATTTAGGGCTAACTTGTAAATCTCAAGAAAAATAAATAAATAATAATATAATAGAATCTATGGTGTAATGAAATAAAATGGTAAATGAAAAGAAAAATGGGGTAAGAAGATAAAAGAAGAAGAGTTTTTGGCAAGAAATGTATATCTTTTTAGTAGCAAAAATGAAATTCAGATTATATTATATATGTATTTTTTAGTGTATTGAGATTTGTAATTAAACATTAAATTGTCCCGATATTTATATAATTTTGAATTTAATTTAAATATGTAAACTTATGATGTTGTGTTAGTTTCTTTTATTGTATTCGAAATAATTCATGCATAATTGTACTTCTTAAATTTGTTTTTAAAGATTCACATATTTTATATTTTGATAGTTTATATATGTAGTAAACCATAATGACATGTGACGGATATAATATGGTTGAGTTGTGATGTGATAAATACAAGATGAGTGGACAATAAATGAGATATGGATTGGTTAAATATTGAAGTGTAAGAGGCTCTAATCAATAACTTGGGATCTCATGGTATAAAAAAGATTCTGCTGAAATTTTGGTAGATTTTTCAATCTAAAATTTCTTAATAGAATGTATATGTATATGTATATATATATATATATATATATATATATATATATATAAAAGATTCACTCTAAAGTTACAATATTTCATAAGACATTAAGTATCATCACAAGTAAGTATTTTTTTTTATTGGAGGATGATACATAATCGGTCAACCGGTTCATTATACCATTCGACTGGTTCATAGGAAAAATCACAAAATTTTCAAAAATATCAAAACCAGGACTCCGGGGCGAGATTTTTTAAATATAAAGGTCCGATGCTCGGATTAGCGATTCTATAGTTACTTATAGGAAAATGACCTTCGAAAACTCATGTAAAAATTTGAGCGCGATTTAATGATCAGCTAAAATGTTATGGCATTTTTGAGTCGTTATTATAGTCTAATGCGACTATATCTCCTCTCATCCCTGGGTCTATCCCACTAGTCCATAATGTATATATTAGGCTATCACGTAATTTTTTGGGGGCATATCCTCATTTGGTTATGATAGACTCACGCCTGACTGTTTAGAATCATTTGTTATCGCAAGTCCGACTACATCATTGACATTGAAAAACAGAGCACAATTATTGTATGAACAATAACTTTTTAAAATTTTAATTAGAGTTTTTTTTTAATCTACAAGTTGGATAAAGATATATATTTTGACTCATAAATATATATATTTGGAATAAAAAGTTCATGAAATTATAGTTTTTGTGGGAACCGGTCGATCGGTTCATACAACTGGATGAACCAATTGACCGATTAGATAATTTGAGTTTTACTTTGTCGTCCGAAGCGTAGTATTTACTAAATATTACTATTTTGAAACGTGAAAACTATCTTTTCGCGCTTAAAAATAACGACTTTTAGTAAATATTGTGTTTTTAAAGCACGATAAGATGAAAGTGTGCTATTTCACTAAATATTTTTAAAATTATTTTATTTTTTTAAAATTTTTAAAAAAATATGTAAATTTTAAAAAAATATCTCCGGCTGATTCAATCATCCGAACAATTATTGTCTACATGACTACCCACACAAAAATACTCCCTTAACTTGTGCCGGTACCAGATAAATATCATGTGGCAGTGATTTAACTCTCAGCATCCGTAACCCAAAAAATAAGACTCAACTCCACATCATAGACATATACATTTTAATTCATTTTCCCTCACAATTAACGGTGAAAAAACCAATTGAAATTTTATACTGTGTTTATATTTATGTTTAAAAAATATTTTTATTTTAAATATTTTTTTTTTATAATTTTCGATAGTTTTAATATACTAATATTAAAAATAAATTTTTAAAAATAAAAAAAACTATAATATAAACTGCTATCAATAATCCCCTCTTTTCAACATCTATTCCAGGAATAAGTATATATCGTAAAATCCGTCCTATCATATTTTTCAAACGAAGTGAATTTTGATAAAGAATTACAATTCATAATGTGATCGGATTGTGATCTATCATCCGCTTTTACATTATAAAATTAAATTCTGTGGTTTTATGATATAAATTGTGATAAAAAACCATAAAAGAAAGAATATTTTTTTTCCAATTAAACTCAAGTTCGAGTTTACATTGATTAATTAATTAATCAAGCAGCAACAACTATAAAAAGAAACAATAAAAGAAGCAGTGGAATGAAATGAATAGGATTTTTGTTTTTGTGTTTTAAAAAAATATTTTTTTTTAAATATTTTTTTTATAATTTTATATTATTTTGATGAAATAATATTAAAAGTATTTTAAAAAATAATTGTTACCGGCTGTCACCAAGACTCCAAACGCACGTGACCCCTCGGATCAAAACTGGCACGTCAACAGTCCGTACATCACTTTACTCATCTCTCCACGTGTCACACCACCATTGGTTTCTCTCTTCTCCATGTCTCCACGCCAGCCACAATAACACTCCTCTCTTTCCCACAATACCCCGGCTTGTTTCCCATAATCACATAAATAGCCTTCAAGCACCAACAAGGCCCGTTCTGCTCTTTCTCTCTCTAGCCACTTCCTTTGCGAGTGTCTCATCTGGCTACACTCAGAAAAATCCCGCTTTCGCTTCTTCTTCTCATTGTCTCCTCTCGATTTCATTCTCGCCTCTCTGATTCGCTCGATCGTACGGTCCATATCCACCCATGACTATGATGACTCCTTCACCGTTGGATGTATTCTCTTCCTATCTCATTCTCTCTCGCATGCCATTCAATTTTTATATTTTGCATTTATTTTTAATGTTTAGTTCTTGGATCTTTTACTGTTTCTGATTAATGTAAAATCGAGAGTTTTCTGAATTGGAATTGAAACTGAGTTTGATTTTTGTATGTTTTGATTTAGTTTAATCAAAGCTAGGGTTTATTGATTGTGTTTTTTTCTTTTGAATTTAAAGCAAGAAGACGAGGAGATGCTCGTGCCGCATTCAGATTTAGTTGAAGGCCCACAACCAATAGAAGGTTGGAGAGTTCAATCTGTTTTTTTTTCTTTCTTTCTAATTCGTATGGTGTGATCGAACGGATCTTCTGCTAGACTGTATTATATCGATTGATTTGTTAGGGTTTGGTAATTTGTGTGGTGATTGTTGTTTTTTTGATGTGGTGGTAGTGGCACAAGTGGAGCAAACTAGTACGGTGGAAAATCAGCCAGTGGAGGATCCCCGTCCATGAAATTTACGTGGACTATTGAGAATTTTACTAGGTTGAACACAAAGAAGCATTATTCCGATGTATTTATTGTTGGCAGTTACAAATGGTAGGTGGATAAACCGTGAAGTCTATCTGTTTGACCAGTTGGAATTTTTTACGAGTTGCAATTTGTAGTGTGTGGATCGGTTGTGGTTAATCTCATTTGGTATGTTTTTAACAGGCGAGTACTGATCTTCCCTAAAGGAAACAATGTGGACCACTTGTCGATGTATTTGGATGTTGCTGATTCTACGACTTTGCCATATGGATGGAGTAGATATGCGCAATTCAGCTTGGCTGTGGTCAATCAAATTCATAACAAGTACTCAATTAGAAAGGGTATCTTCTTTGATGTTACGATTTAATGGCACTTTTCGTTAATGTAACTTTTGTTGTTCTTAATTTATTTATAAATTTTGTTTGGATCGATTTGTTATTGAATTGTCACGTGGATTGCTTGCTTGAGCACATTATCATATTTCCTGTTGAGCACATGTTCATTCTAATCAATATTTGATTGGCAATTTGTTATCTTTTATGACCTTTATAGATATATTATCAATATTTGCCTATTTTATAATCTTATGACTTTCTAGACATATTGCCAATGATTGTTTATTTCACAAGTGTATTGAAAGAAAAGTGAGTGCACCAATGTGGTGCCGTAAATGCACAAGGTTAGAATTCTGCTTACACAAGCTCTAGTATGAACGCCACAATAAATCACCAACAGAGTTTGGAAACCTTGACCATTTGCCAATAATATGATCAATTACTTGACTATCTTGTCCTTTGAGGGTTTGTGCTGTTTGGTAACTTTATTGTTTTTCTTTGCTGGATGTAGCAATATCTCGTTTTTGTTCTTAAACATGCTAGCATGGTAACTCCATATATTGTGATCTTTAAAAGCAGTCAAAGTAACTCCATATATACTCTGTTCTCTTTTAAAAATAAACATTTGCAGACACACAACATCAGTTCAACGCAAGAGAGAGTGACTGGGGTTTTACATCTTTCATGCCTCTGAGTGAACTTTATGATCCAAGTAGAGGATATCTAGTGAACGATACAGTTGTTATTGAAGCTGAAGTTGCTGTCCGTAAGCTTCTAGATTATTGGTCCTATGACTCGAAGAAGGAGACAGGCTATGTAGGACTGAAGAACCAGGGAGCAACATGTTACATGAACTCTCTCCTACAGACTCAGTACCATATTCCTTACTTCCGAAAGGTTAGCACATTCTCAGTTTTTCTAAGCTCTTCTTGACTTGTGTTAACACATTGTTGAAATGGAATTGCCTCATTCTGAAATATTTTTTTTTTCAGGCTGTGTACCACATGCCAACAACTGAGAATGACATGCCTACAGGAAGCATTCCATTGGCCCTGCAGAGTTTATTCTATAAGCTTCAATATAATGATACCAGTGTTGCAACAAAGGAACTGACCAAATCTTTTGGCTGGGATACATATGATTCCTTCATGCAACATGATGTGCAAGAACTCAACAGAGTCCTATGTGAGAAGCTAGAGGATAAAATGAAGGTATTGAACGTCCAACAGTTTTGAGACATGTTTTCATTAAGTTAAGTTTCCAACTTCTTTTCTGCTGGTCCAGGGGACTGTTGTGGAGGGGACTATACAGCAGTTGTTTGAGGGTCACCATATGAACTACATTGAGTGCATCAATGTGGACTACAAATCTACAAGGAAGGAGTCATTTTACGGTACTATTTGGTCAGCATTTAAATATTATGTGTAATGATGTTCCCCTAAGGCACTGATGTGTGGGCATTACATGGCAGATCTCCAGCTTGATGTGAAAGGTTGTCGAGATGTTTATGCTTCTTTTGACAAATATGTGGAAGTTGAACGACTTGAGGGTGATAACAAATACCATGCTGAAGAACATGGTTTGCAGGTCAGTTAAAGCTAGTGAATAGAGCCAGATTATGAGATTGGTTTAAGCCAGCATGGAATATATACACCAGCTCACACAACTCTTGCATCACGCTCATACACATCAAAATATGGAAGCCAGTGCTACATAGCATCTCAGGGTGCCTTTTAAAAAAAGGAGCTCATTTTTAAGGCTTTTGTGAAATGCCTGAAGACCAATTATTTGTTCCAAGTCCTGAGCATTCATCATATCTGGTGGAATTTTTTTTGTCATATCATAACTATGCTGAAATGTATCTTTTCATATCTGAAAATGAGCTGCATGTTCTATTGGTGTCATCAAAAGAGAGATGGTTCCTGAATTCCTAGTCAAATTGTGTGGATCCTGGTCAGACCCCTGTATAATATATTTTAGGTAGTTTGAGGAGTTACCCATAGAAGTGGTGAACTTTATCCCAGCTTCTTTCTAAACTATGTCAGTTACAATGAGACCATTCTGTTGGAATATGGGCTATGAACATGCTTTTTTGTTGTACTCCATGATTCTTTTCTACTAAAACCCTTTATTTTAGATCAGCTCCTACGACTATTCTTCTCATGGCATGTTCTTGAACTTGTATTTGTTTCAGGATGCAAAGAAGGGTGTCTTGTTTATTGACTTCCCCCCTGTTCTTCAACTCCAATTAAAGCGTTTTGAATATGATTTTATGCGTGACACCATGGTGAAGGTCAGTATTTGTAACTGGTTTCTATGCTAGATATGTTATCATGGGATTGTGCTGTGTTGTTATGAGCTGGAATATTTTAATAACTAGTGGATTGATTGATGGACAAATTGCTACTTAAGCCAAAATATGTTTGTTTCTACTTATTGATTTTTGCTTTTGTAGATTAATGATCGCTATGAATTTCCTCTTCAACTTGACCTGGATAGGGAGAATGGGAAGTACTTATCACCTGATGCAGACAGGAGTGTTCGCAATCTATACACACTTCACAGGTAACTGTCATGTGGTGCTTTTACTTCCTAGATCTGAACATTGTATTGCAATAAATTTTATCATAAACCTGATAAGCTCCTTCACCATCTTGATTCATGGATTTTTTTCGTGCTTGATATGACTGCATTTAGCTGACTGGAACTGGTCTTTCTTGCTTCCCAAGGCTGCATAGTTTGTAAAGTAAAACAAAAATTTTAACTTTTTATTGTAATTTAAACTAATATTATAATCATCACTATCGGAAACCATTACAAGTTTCAAACAAAAAGAAATGTTGAGTTGCTGCACTGTTTGAACCATTTTCATGAGATTGTTGATCTCCTGTAACCCCCCTTATCTCTGCATAAATAATCGTTGTTGTAATGCAATAGCAGCATGTGACGTGCATGACTTGCTTGAGTAGCCTCTAGGAATGAAAGACAACTCTATGAGCTTGTGTGGATAAAAGATAGACATGTTGGAGAAACATGAACTGCAAGCACGTAATATAAATTGTACATATTTCTGTGTAGCTTGGTAATTATGTTTGGTTTTAGGAATAAGTTTGTTAAAATGCTGACATCTCCAATATATTCTTGTTTTCCCTTGCAGCGTTTTTGGTTCATAGCGGAGGGGTGCATGGTGGACATTATTATGCTTTTATCAGGCCGACCCTCTCTGATCAGTGGTATGTTTGTATACCTTGTGCTTGCTCATGCACACACATAATGCGGTCGAACGTGATAACATCAATGTTAGGAAAAAGAAACCTTTAACAACTTATGCTCATATATGAGTATAGTAGTCTCCTTAGTCTGCGCCATGACATTTTAACTGTGACTGAATGGTTATACTTTTGCTGAGAACTCATCTGTTTTTCACACCATAATATACTTGGTTTTCTTGTTTTAGGTTCAAATTTGATGATGAACGGGTGACAAAAGAAGATATGAAGAGGGCATTAGAAGAACAGTATGGTGGTGAGGAAGAGGTAATGGTTCTCAAACATTTCTGTAAATGCTGTCAGTGGCACACATAATTGATGGTGAGCTGAATTTGTGCTCTTGTTCTGCTATGTCAAACAGCTACCTCAGACCAATCCTGGCTTTAACAATACTCCATTTAAATTCACAAAATACTCAAATGCATACATGCTTGTGTATATACGGGAAAGTGACAAGGACAAGATAATTTGTAATGTCGATGAGAAAGATATTGCTGAACACTTGAGGGTAAACTTCTTTGCTTTACTCATCATTGCAAGAAGTTCTGCAAATTTAGTTATGTTATCTGAGAGTCCACATGGCAATGAAGACTGATCATGGATTCATTCAACATCTCATTCCAGATAAGGCTGAAGAAAGAACAAGAAGAAAAAGAAGACAAGAGAAGATATAAAGCACAAGCTCACCTTTACACAATTATAAAGGTTTTTATTTCTCACCTTTAATTTTTATGATAGTATATTTTTAGTGATGACTAGAATCTATCTCAAGGGATGCTTGTAAGTCATAAATAAAGCAATTTATTACTGCATATAGGTCGCACGAGATGAGGACCTTAAAGAGCAAATTGGAAAGGATATTTATTTTGACCTTGTGGATCATGACAAAGTCCATAACTTCCGGATTCAGAAACAGATGCAGTTTAGTCTTTTTAAGGTACTAAATGGGTGTAAATTGATAAGCATTTTGACATTGTAGATGAAGAGATAGTCCATAGTTTTCAATGTCTAATGTTGAGCTGGATTACAGGAGGAGGTTGCTAAAGAGTTTGGCATACCAGTACAATTTCAGCGATTTTGGATATGGGCAAAGCGCCAAAACCACACATATAGGCCAAATCGATCATTGACACCCCAGGAAGAAGCACAATCAGTAACTACCACTTATTTTCTCGTTCAAAATTAATTTTATGAGTTGTGATAGCGTAGTGGTTGAGTGACTTGTATCTCTATTACATTTGGATGATTATTTATGCTCCAAGTAAGAACAGACATGGGATAAGGTTTCGGGAATTGTTTAGACATGGTGATCTGGGATGCCTTCTTTAGCTTTTGCCAGCTATGACCATGTGCTTTCATAGTACACACTTTTGGGTTGGCAATCCCAGTATCTGGCCTTCATTTTGTAACTGCCAGCATTGAAACTTTGTGACCATGACTATGGAATGATACTATTGCTTTGATCACATTGAAGTGCTTATTTAACTTGCACTGCGGCGCCTTAAATTTTTTTTGGAGATTATTGTGTAATCTAATTTTGATGATAGCCATTTTGTGGTTGTAGGTTGGACAGCTGAGAGAGGTGTCAAATAAGACGCATAATGCTGAATTAAAATTGTTCTTGGAAATCGAGCTTGGACTGGTACCTTTTCTAAGCAATGATGAAATTTAATATCTGCACTTGTATTCCTGTCCAGAAATATTATTCTTCTACTGAGTGTTGCAACATCTCAGGATTTACGTCCCATTGCGCCACCTGAAAAAACTAAAGAAGATATTCTGCTTTTCTTCAAGCTTTATGACCCTGAAAAACAAGAATTGCGGTACATAATAATCTTTTCACGTGTTTTGTTGTCCTATTTTTGTTCATTGCATAGCTGATGCTCTCTGACACTACAACTTATTCCA
Source organism: Populus x sibirica (assembly GCA_019202695.1). Classification (NCBI taxonomy): domain Eukaryota; kingdom Viridiplantae; phylum Streptophyta; class Magnoliopsida; order Malpighiales; family Salicaceae; genus Populus; species Populus x sibirica. Next base: position 1,020,336 of record JAGMVL010000423.1, read on the forward strand.
TGATTCCAGATATGTTGGTAGGCTTTTCGTGAAGAGTTCTGGCAAGCCAATAGAAATTCTAGCAAAGCTCAATCAAATGGCTGGCTTTCCACCCGATGAAGAGATTGAACTTTATGAGGTTTGTCTCTATCGAGTATGCTTAATCTCGTACCAACTATATACTTGTCTTCTATTATAGTTGGCTACCATAATTAGTCAGTCAAGAAAGGTGACTTCACCATACCACCAAACCTAGGGCGCAAGTTAATTCAATATTCATTAGCAGATAATGTCTTCTTAGCAGAAGGATTTTGTTTAATGTGTGCTTTTCAGGAAATCAAGTTCGAGCCTTGTGTCATGTGTGAACATCTTGATAATAGGGCCTCATTTCGAATAAGTCAGGTATGTGCTTCTTTACTGATGCTGGAATGTTATCAGATTGGCAACTGACATTTTGCTACTTTATTCACAGATCGAAGATGGGGACATAATATGCTTTCAGAAATCTCCTCCTCTTGAAAAGGAAGAAGAATGTCGATATCCAGATGTGCCTTCATATTTGGAATATGTGCACAATCGACAGGTACTTTTTTTCTTGAAATGAGATTTTCCAGGCATCTTACTTTCTTTTTATGGTTGAAATATAGAGACAGTGGCAGAGATTAGGCTCAAGAGTGGCGCCTTTTATGTTCCCTAGTTTTTTATTCCCTAGTTAGATTATATAGAGTAATTCAATTTCATTAAAGCTTTCTCCTGATTTGTCAATTATAAACTCAATTCTTTTGCTGTTTGATTCTTTGTAGATAGTTCATTTCCGATCTCTGGAAAAGCCGAAGGAGGATGATTTTTGTCTAGAGTTGTAAGTACACATATCCCAAGTAATGTTTTATGCTCAGTTGAGAAGTCTCTGGTGCTGTCATATAGACACTCATAATCTACTCTTGATGTGTTTATAGGTCGAAGGTACATACTTATGATGATGTTGTCGAAAGAGTGGCTCGCCAAATTGGCTTGGATGATCCATCCAAAATCAGGTTGACATCCCACAACTGCTACTCTCAGCAGCCTAAGCCGCAACCAATTAAATATCGAGGAGTGGAGCATCTATCAGATATGTTAGTTCACTACAATCAGGTATCTGTTACATGGGTTGAAGTCTTGGTCTTTATACTGTTAATGAAATTATATAATGTGGCTAATAATTTCTTTTTTTCCCTATTTCTCTAGACTTCTGATATCTTGTATTACGAAGTTCTGGATATTCCTCTTCCAGAATTGCAAGGTCTAAAAAATTTGAAAGTTGCTTTCCATCATGCTATTAAAGACGAAGTAAGTGTGAAATCTTTGACTATCTTACTTTCATGCCTTATCTTATCGATCATCCTCAAGTGTCTTTCTGCTAATCTTATTGCAACTGTTTTTAGGTGGTAATTCATAACATTAGATTGCCTAAACAAAGCACCGTGGGAGATGTGATTAATGAACTTAAAACAAAGGTGAGAAATTTTAAATTCTAACCTCTTAGCTGTAGTTATGTAAAGCATATTTTATATGTGCCTGCTTGATCTGGACAGTGATTTATAATACCCAAGACGAAAAACTGATTTTCCTCTTAGATAGTGGTTTTGTAGCTATTTTCTTCTTAATCTTTTTCTTTGAAGCATGGCTTTTACATTACTGTACTTCTTTATTGTGTTATTTTAACTTCTCACAGTATATTTACTTTTCATTGCACATGATGAATTTGTTAATGCTTGGTTCATACTGAAACAGGTAGAATTGTCTCACCCAAATGCTGAACTTCGACTGCTTGAAGTTTTCTATCACAAGATTTATAAGGTACTCACTGGTTTTGGTTAGCAAATAAGATATTGACTTAAACACCAAAGTTTTGTTTGCTGCCAAATAATAAATATCCTTCTAGGTTAAATAGTGATGATAATGTGCTGGACAATGTGCAGTGATTGTGCATACTTGTTCTGTGAAACCTGATCCACGAGTTTCAGTCTTTTTAATCTAATGATTGGATTTCCTGCAACATCATTTTGCCATCTTGTCATTGCAGATCTTTCCACCCAATGAAAAAATCGAGAATATAAATGATCAGTATTGGACATTACGGGCAGAGGAGGCAAGTCCTTTTCTCCCTTTCTTTTCTAGGAAATATCTTGAATGTGTCTGCCTCTATAGTCTCTACTACCTTTCTTCTATGATTTTGTAAATGAAGCATCCTGGTTAAGCCGTGGATGAAGTTGGACTTGACCCTAAAATGTGAGGGCATAGGGCATGAATGTGTAAAAGCATGTATGCCTGTGGGTGTGGAGTGTGTAATGGTTTTGAGAGTGTATAATATGAACTACTACAGGTGTGTGTACCAAATAAAGGGTGAATGGGATGTTTTGCCATTGTACTTAAATTTTTCTTAGGTTTTTTCCCTTTTATATATTTTTTTGTGTGGATTCTGCCCTTTTATCTATATTCCTGTTAAGGTATGTGCCCTTCCCATTCAACTCTGTTAATTTGTGTGACACATGTCAAGTTTTGATTCATTGAACCACAATAATTTGATGCTTGGAAATTAAGAAAAAAGCTTTGGAAAAAAATCCAAACCTGATTTTTTACCTATTTGTTAATAACTCTTGTCAAGTTTACATATTGGGTCCAGATTTGTTTTTTGTTTTTTTTTGTTTTTACTTTTTCTGATCTCTTTTCTTAATTTCTACCTGTCAATTTATTATGGTTCAGTGAATAGACTTGTGGCACACAAACTAACAGAGTTGGATGGAAGGGCACATATTCCTTAACGAAAGTACAAGGGGTAGAATCTGTAAAAAAAGTACATGAGCAAGAACCATAAAAAAACATGAGTATAGTGGCAAAACGTGCACTTACCTGCCAAATAAAATTGTAAGCTTCTATTAAGACTACACCATTGTGATGTGCCCGTGCCAAAAATTTCACCAAGGATGTGTGAAATGGCAATTAGTAATCAGTGCCCCATGCTTACATAATATGTTTCTAGAAACTGTCTCTTGAAATTTATTAATTAAAATGAAAATATGATCTTTTTAAATTTCTGTTGAACTTTTAACTTCCAGATTATTATGAAATATATTATCGTGGCTTAAGTATTTTTTGTTAATAAATCTATCAAATGCTTATTTAGTAGAATATTTGAAGGTCGAAGGTTATTGAGCGGCTAATTTTTGCAAATAGCCTGGGGCATGATTAGTGAGTACCCTTCTGAACTAGCAAATGTCTGTTAACCTAGGCCAATGGGCAGGCAGTATAATGTATACTTTCAGCTGGTTAACAATCCTGGACACTCCTTCAGACATAAGATCGTGTATCAATAATGAAGCCCCCTCTCTTTTTCTAATTCAACAGATCCCTGAGGAAGAAAAAAATCTTGGTCCCCAAGATCGCCTGATTCACGTGTATCACTTCACAAAAGAGTCTGGACAGAATCAAATGGTATGGTTTATAGATACTTTGACCACAAGCTTTCTATCTAATGGCTGTAATGGAATAGAGAGGTTTCCAGGTTCTGACATACTACTACATTTTTGTCCTCAACAGCAAGTACAGAATTTTGGTGAACCCTTTTTCTTGGTCATCCATGAAGGTGAAACTTTAGCTCAAGTTAAAATGCGCATACAAAAGAAACTGCAGGTCCCTGACGAGGAGTTTGCAAAGGTATTTTATTTGCACTGTTTGGTCAAGGAAACAATCACATAAGCCTCCCCTCTTGACACTAACAATTATCATGCATTGTATTGTAAAGTTTAGTTTTTGCTTTCTTCAGTACGTGTTTATATTTCAAGTATGAATCAGTTCCTCATTAACCCCTTTTCTTTTGGTTTCTCAGTGGAAATTTGCATTTCTGTCGCTGGGTCGTCCAGAGTACTTGCAGGATTCTGATGTTGTGTTCACCCGCTTTCAGGTGCTGTTACAAGTCTTTTTCTCCTCCCTTGCGAACTTCCATTTTTTCATAGCATTTCCTAGAAAATTGGACATTATTGGTGCTCTTTTCTTTTATGGTACATGCATTTAGTATTTTTCCCTTTTCTTTCAGAGAAGAGATGTTTATGGCGCTTGGGAGCAGTACCTTGGCTTGGAGCACCCCGATAATACTCCTAAAAGGTCTTATGCAGTTAATCAGGTTTGTGTTACTCATACAACTACAATTACATCTATGGGTTTGCTAAGACTGCCTCCTTAATTGACTACTATTTTAGCAAGGACTCTGAGATCAGTTCTTAGTCTTATGAAAGTTAGAATCATTCAGTTTTGTCAATATATGCCGTGTTAGCGTTACCCTAGTTTTTTCTGTTCGTCTTGTGAAACTATGGAGTTAGTTTTCATTGATTGGTCTCAAAATGTTGCAGAACCGCCACACGTTTGAGAAGCCAGTTAAAATATACAATTAGGGAAGAGCTGATTGCCCTCTACCTGCACATAAAGCCGAGTAGGACATCTCATGCTACAATATAGAGGATGAGAAAAGTGGTACATTGAAGGGAGAAGACAATGAAGCTCGAATTAAAGTAATTTCTGTAGGATTTGATAATTGGTTTTGTAGGGTATATGTCTCTCTGACGCGATCGGGGGAAGGTGGAAGGTCTCCCCTCCCTTATGTAGTTTTTTTGTTATTGTTGATATGCCCTGCTTGAGCTCCCGTCTTTTCTAGCCTTTCTCCTAATGAAGACACCTCCTTGCTTTAAAGGGTTGGTTTCTTACTCTTACCATATAAAGCTCCAGGGTAATTTAGCAGTACATAAGAAGATTTTGACTAGGGGGATGCATACCGGGTATAGTTGGCCGAGTTTGACATTTGATTCTTTGTTTTTCCTTGTCTTGGGGGATGGGCTTGTAAAATGGTTGCTTTACATTTCCGAGCTTAGCTGGTGTAGAAGAGCCGTCTGCTGTGCAGCTCAGGTTGGTTTTATAGCACCTTTGTTAATTAATATAAGTGTTGGTTCACATTTGTTTCCGGAAGGCTTTTGCTGCTGTGCAAGATCTCTTAATGGGTCAAGACTTGAGAATTTTTCTCTCCTAAAAGTCTCTATCCAAGGCACAGGGGAGCCCTATCGTGGGTCTTTACAGACCACTATAATGGTCTTTCGCTGGGAGGTAATGGGACGTCGTTTTATTCCGTCACCTGTGGGCTGTGGCTCGTCATGAGCTCACGTTCAAAGCGGCGAATCTCGCTATCCTTTCTTATTTTATGGTGGTGTTCGATCTCATCAAGTTACTGCAACAAATGCAGAATGATATAGAGCGGCGGGTTAGCTTGGATGGATGAACCCCAGCTCTAACTGTTAAGCCTTGCTTGCAGCTTGTTGACAGAATTTCAAAATATGGTTGAATTCAGAACAGGAGAATCTGTTGTTCATTTATGCTGGAAAGGTTATTGCGTTGCAATATGCTTCTTTTTCTTTGCCGCAATCAGGGCAGGATGCCAGATGTATATCGTTTTTTGAAGTTCTTCAAAAGTGAAGATGGATTAACCTAGCCTTCCTCATCCTATCCTCATGAATAGATTTTCAAGATGGCCAATCACACGTACATGGGATTAGTATGTCCCGAGTCCAAACGAGAGAGAGAGAGAGTGGATGGATGTTTCTCATTGCTTTTATAGAAAGACTCATTGTCCGTGTTGCGCAGTTGTGTTAATGTTTTTTTTTTCTTATTAAAAAAATATTCAAGCATTCATAATTTATTTTCTAATAATAAAATAAAATTTATCTTGAACTTAAAATATAATGTATATTAAATGATATTTTTAAAAATATTAATGCGGTGTTATCTTAGAAAATAATTTCTTTCAAATATTGATATGATGATATATTAGATAGATTTAGATTAGTTAGTCAAATTTACGAGTTGGGTCATAATATCATGATAATTCTATAGAAAAAAACTAGAATAAATTAAAAAAATCAATTTCTAATTAACCTAATATTGTAGGATAAGTTTTTTTTTTTAAATAAAAAATAACAAAAAACATTAACTGCCAAACTTGTGATCCAGGTCAAGATATTGGGATAATCTCATAAAAATCAAATTTAAAATATTCTAAAGCTTGATTTATAACCAATTCAATGTTGAAGGATGAAATTAAAAAAAATCAATTAAAAAAAATAACAAAAAAAATTAACCTGCCAAACTTGTGATCCAGGTCAAGATATTGGGATGATCTCATAAAAATCAAATTGAAGAAATTCTAAAGCTTGATTTATAACCAATTCAATGTTGAATGATGAAATTTAAAAAAAATCAATTAAAAAAAAAACTCAAGGTCAATTTAGATTAACTTGTTGGATTCGTAATCTGAATCATGATACCAAAATAACTTCATAAAAACAAATAAAAAAAATTATAAAGTTTTATTTTCAATATATTCAATGTTGAAGGTTAAAAAAAAATAAAACGAAAAACTAAATTTATGAGACTAGGATAACTCCATATAAAGTAAATTGAAAAACAATTATGGAGCTCAATTCTCATTAAACCTAATATTAAAGGATGAAATTGAAAAAAAAAATCTAAATAAACAAAAAAAAATGTTGTTGAAGGGTGAAATTAAAAAAACAATTTCATTAAAAAGGACCGAATAAAATTAATCGTGTAAACCCGAGTCTATGCCAAGTCTGAGACTTAGATCATGTGATCAAGATAACCTCTTAGAAAGCAAAGAAAAAATAATTATGAATCCCAATTAAAAACATATTTAATTAAAAAAACTTACTAAGTCCAATTTCCAATCAATTCAATATTGAAGGATGAAATAATAAAAAATCAATTAAAAAAAGTAGCAAAAACAATAAGTCAGCCCAGATTAACCTTTTAAAATTTTAACCTTAGCTATGAGATCAGAATAAATTCATAGAAAGTAAATAAAAAAAATTATGAAACCCCATTTTAACATATCTAATGTTGAACACAAGAAAAAAAAACTAAAATTAAGAGGTCGATATATAACCCAATTAAAAGAATAAAAAAAATTTACGAAACATAATTTTCAAAACAACCTAATATTGAAAGATGATATTGAAAAAAAAAATTAGATTATTAGAGGGTAAAATTGAAAAACAAATAACTAAACAAAAATGAAAAAAAAAAACACAAAACACCATTCCAGTGAGTGAATAGTATTTTATAAATATAGCTACAATGATATATCCACACCTTTTAACATAGTTATTAAACTTGGCTCGAGAGTTGACCTGACCATGGAGCCAAGTTTCGGGTTACATGGGTTGATCCATGTCAACCTGGAAAAAAAAATATGTTTGAGATTTTAATATTTCACATGGAAAAGTTTTGAAATAATGTTTGTGGATGTTGACTATAAAAAAAAAAGTGAAGTGTATTATAGTTATCCCACATTTAAAAATTAAGAAACAATTCATGTAAATGTAAGCTATAAAAAAAATATGAAGTGTAGTTTATTTATCCCTTATTGTAAACTTAAGAAACCATCCATGTGCAAGTAGGCTACATATAGTTATCCTACATCAAGAAATTTAGAAACAATTTATGTAAAAGTAGACTATATATAGTTATCCCGCATTGAAAAATTAAAAAATAATCCATGTGGATACAAGCCATAAAAAAGAAACATATTGTGTAGTATAGTTATCCCACATCGAGAAATTAAAAAATAATCAATTTGGATGTAGTCATATATAATTATCCCACATCAAAAAATTAAAAAACAGTACATGTCGATGCAAGCAATATATATATATATATATAAAGTGAAGTGTGGTATAATATAGTTATCCCACGTTAAATAGTATAGTTATCTTACTTTAAAAAGTAAAATAATTCAAGTGAATATAGACTATATATATAGTCACCACTTATCAAAAAAATTAAAAAACAATGCATGTAAATATAAGTTATAAAAAAAATATGAAGTGTAGTATAATTATCCCACATTAAAAAAGTTAAACAATTCAAATAAATATAGGTTATATATAATCATCACATATCAAAAGGTTAAGAAACAATTATATGGATTTAGGCTATAAAAAAAGATATGAAAACGAAGTATTTATAAATTAATTTTATATTTTTTGAATTATTAAAAAATATAAAAAAAATCAAGTCTCATCTAAGTTATTCCGAGTCACCTGAATTTCAAGTTGACCTGAAAGATTATTTAGGTTTGACTAAGCAATTACAAGTTTAAATTTTTTATAATTTAAAACTTGATCAAGATCTCAAGTAGTTTAAATTTCACTATCAAGTTAAGTCGAGATAGTAAATATGCTTTTTAAGCTTTTGTTAATATCAGTTCAAGCAAACGTGTCCACGTTTTCGTTCCAAACTCGTCATTTGAAATTGGTCCAGTCAATAAGGAATTGCTGAAAGGTCCCATCCACTTTATAAGGAGAGGATGGAAGTATCTTTCTCCCTCGCCCCAAAGAAATCAAACCATGGACAAAATAATTTTGTCAAATGTATTCTTTTATCAATACTGCATATTGAGTCATGTCAAAAAGATTATTCTTGATGAGGATCAAACTTCATCCAGTTAGTTACCCTTCCAGCAGGTTAAAAAATAAGTTTCAGTCCTTTCAGGTTAAAACTGTTATTTTCTATTAAAATTAGATTTATCTAGTTAATACGGGTCAAATTATGCCGACTAGAATAAAAAATAAGTTTCATGCTATTTTGGGTTAAAACCATCATTTTCAGTTGTGAACACTGAGTTGATACTAGTTAAAAAAATATTTTTTAATATTTAAAATCTTCTTGGAATCAAAATTAATTTTTAGCGATTGAAATAGATTTTTTTAATCTTTGAATTGATTTTTCAATTTATCTTTCATATGTATTTTTTATTATATATAATAAAATAAAAATTAATAATGCATAAGTTTTTTTTTTCAGTGAAGCAGTGAAAATTTTCTATAAAAACAAATGAAAAGTTAAAAAGAAAAAAGGAGGAGATAAAAAAAGGAATGTAATACTAATGTTAAGTCGTATTCTTGTTTTTTTAGTTTTTCTTCACCATGGTAAGATATTGATTTTTTACAAAAAAAAAAAACAATTCAAAAATACCACAAAAAGTCACAACGTCGGATCCACCTTCAAAGACACTCCAGTAGTAGATCCGAACCGTATACTTGCCTCATCCACACCGGATCACGCCTAAAAACAACCATAAGCTGTTAGATCTAAACGTCCCACCATCTCAACCGTTCCCGTAAGAAAGTTCCAGAGATCTACAATAGGAGCATCACACTTGATCACTAACTCAGGAAATCAGGACCGTAATCTAATTTCAGATTGATCAGATATAGATTGTCGGATTAGATCGGAAGCGATCTAAACCGTCTAAAAGAAGTAAGCTCACTGAACCTTCTGTAAGGTTGCCTAAACTGGATTCTAGCCTTTTATTCTTCTCTTTCATCGCCGGCGTTACTTCTAGCCTCTACTCCCTGTCTTCCGACCACGTCTGTTAAGCTTGGCTTAACAAGACTGAAGAAATGAAAGAAAACAGAGAAGAAGAGCGAGATTTCAGAAGAATGAATTCTTATTATTATTTGCGTGCCATATACGTCAACCGCCTTCCCTTTTTATACTGCTTGTCATGCATTACATGCTTACTAACAATTAACAACTAAGCGATTCTAACTAACTCCACGTGCCATGCATTACGTTATCGCAAACAGAATATTCCTGTAACCGTTTTATTCCAATTTGTAACAATACCCTCTTCTTGAATGCTTTCTTGTCCACAAGAATGCTCAATTAAGATGCTTCAAAAATTGCTTGGCAACTGGGAAGGCTTCGTAGATCGGGCGAGATCCTCCCAAGTTGCATCTTCGGATACATGTTGGACCATTGAACCAAAACTGCAGTGGCTGCTCCATTACCTTTCTTCATCAACTTCCTGTCCATTATGGTTAAAGGCATGATTTGCATCCGCCCTTCCTTATCTGATACTGGCAACTTGGACTATACTATAGTTGCATCTCCAATCTTCTTCTTTAGCAAGGACACGTGAAATACAGGATGAATCAAACTTCCCTCTGGAAGCTTTAACTCATAAGCCACCATCCCAATCCTTTTGCTGATTTGAAAAGGACCATAATACCAGGGTTGAGCTTGAGGTTTTTTTCTAACGGCCACACCTTTGTTTTGCCTATAAGGCCGCAATTTAAGAAAAACCCAATCACCCTCTTCAAATTCCCTCTCTGTTCTTTTCTTATCGCAATTTGCTTCATCCCTGTTCCTTCTTGGTTTTCATTTGCTTCTTCAAATGTGTGATCCATATTGGCCCTCTTCTCGCAGATGTGCTTCCACTGCAGCTACTGGAGTTGGTTCTTGCGCCAACCATTCCCTTTGAGGGGGAGCATAACCATACAGTGCTTGGAAAGGGCTCATGCCCAGGGTTGAATGATGGCTTGAATTATACCACCACTGCACCAATGATAGCCACTGAAACCATTGTTTAGGCTGATGCATGGTCATGCATCGAAGATAGGTTTCTAAACATTGGTTCACCCTCTCGATCTACACATCCATTCATCAACATCCTAACCCCCAGTTTCTTGAAAAGTTCATTCCAAAACACACTAGTGAAAATTTTGTCCTTATTGGTAACAATCACTGCAGGTAATCCATGGAATTTATAGAAATGATCTAAGAACAATTGTGCAATGTCTTGTGCTGTGAATGGATGTGTAAGTGCGATGAAGTGCCCATATTTAGTGAACCTATCCACCACTACCAGGATAGCATTCCTCCCTTCAGAACTTGGTAAACCCTCTATAAAATCCATGGTCACAACCTCCCATGTACCTCCAGGCAATGGCAGTGGTTGTAATAGTCCTGGATATGCCACTCTTTTCACTTTGGCTTGCCTGCACACATTACATTCTTCCACTACTTTTTTAACCATAGCCTTCATCCCATACCGGTGAAAGTTTGTCTTCGACCTTCCGTAGGTATTACGAACGCCATGCATGTCCTCCAACATATGAATCATGAACGGATTTTACCAATTGAGCTCTGAGATGCCCTCCCTGTCCAACTACTATCCTGCCTTTGTATCACATGATTCCCTCTTTTTATGTAAAGTCGGGTTCCCCTACTGCCCCTGTCAGTTTGTTGAGAATAATGGCTTGTAACTTGCAATCCTTTTCATAAGATGTATAAACATCTTCATACCATGCAAGAAGTATATTGGTGATAGCTGCCAAGGCCCCATTCTCCTTAGCAAACAGGTCACCACTGCCTTTCCTAGACAAAGCGTTAGCCATAATGTTCTCTCGTCCCTTCTTGTACAATATCTTACATCTCAATCCCAGCAATTTCGCCAGGCCCTTCTTCTGAATTGGCGTATGAATTTTCTGATCCAACAAATATTTCAGGCTTTCGTGATCGGTTTGGATGATGAATTGCTCTGTTCTAGGTAGTGCCTCCACTTCTCTACAACCATAAGAATAGCCAGGTACTCCTTTTCATAGATGGATAATCCCAAGTGCTTCGAACTTAAGGATTTGCTAAAATAGGCTATTGGTTTTCCCTTCTGGCTTAGTACAGCTCCCAAGCCATAGTTACAGGCATCGGTTTCCAAAGACAAATCGCTTGGAGAAGTCAGGTAATGTGAGGACTGGGGCCTCACACAAGGCTTGTTTTAAAACTGTGAACGCCTGTTGAGCTTGTATACTCCAGCCGTAATTGTTTTTCTTCAGTAGGTCAGTAAGAGGTTTACTGATGATTCCATAATGTCGGATGAATTTCCTGTAATAACCAGCTAATCCAAGGAACCCTCTCAATTCCTTCAATGTTTGTGGAATAGGCCAATTTGCTACATCTTCAATCTTCTTCCTGTCCGTGGCCACTCCTTGGATAGAAATCACATGCCCCAAATATTCTACCTGTTGTTCCCCGAACGCACACTTGGTCTTCTTAGCGAATAATTGGTTAGCCTGTAATGTTTCCAGCACTTGCCTGAGATGAGCAAGGTGCAGCTCAAAGGTTGAGCTGTAAATAAGAATGTCATTAAAGAAGACCAGCACAAATTTTCGCAAGAAGGGTTCTAGTACTGTTGTTCATCAATGCCCGAAAGGTGGCCGGGACATTTGTGAGGCCAAAAGGCATGACTCTAAACTCATAATGCCCATGATGTGTCCTAAACGCTGTTTTTTCAATATCCCCCTCATGCATTCTGACATGGTGATATCCTGATCGCATGTCTAGCTTGGAGAAGAACCTGGAACCATGCAGCTTGTCAAGGAGATCATCTATGAGAGGAATAGGGAATTTGTTCTTAATGGTCTGCTCATTAAGCTGTCGATAGTCGATGCAAAATCTCCATGTGTTATCCTTCTTTTTGACAAGAAAAACTAGAGAGGCAAAAGGACTAACACTTTGTTGTATTACTCCATTGGCAAGCATTTCCTTGACCAGCTTTTTGATTTCCCCCTTCTGGATGAATGAACTTTTATAGGGTCGGATGTTGACAGCCTAGGAACCAGCTTTTAGTAGAATTTTATGATCAAACTTCCTTGCTAGTGGTAGAGTTCGTGGCTCTTCAAAAAGTCCTGCAAATTCCTTTAACAAGGATTCAATCTCTTCAGCAGCTTTGGTTGGTTTTTTGTCCTCTTCCACGTCCATAGCAAAAAACTGACCAATTACTCCTACAATCACATCTTTGAAGCTATTACGCTCCTTAATTGCTGAGATCATGTGCAAGTCGAACTCGCACTATTCCTTTTAGCTCGATCATTCTGTCACTTTTCTTGAATGATAACCGAGCTTGATAAAGTCAAAGAGTCTTGGAGAATATTTGCTTCAACCAATCCACACCCAAACACTATATCATGCTGCCTAATCTCGGTACCCTCGGGTTGGCTTTGAATTCATAGCCCTGCATAAACCATGTAAAGCCAGGGCTCTGCATCTCACACAACATGACGTTACCATTAGCCACAGTTACTGCCAGTAACGTGGTTTTACTTTTGGCCACATTTAATTCTGTAATTGTACCCTCATCAATGAAGTTGTGGGTACTCCTACTATCTATGAGAACTATAAGGTCCTTGCCTTGACAGTTTCCCTTAATTCTGATAGTATTGTAGGTATCGTTTTTACGCCAATGCATTTAATGATAGTCCAAATTCATCAATCGGTCTCCTTTCTTTGCACTCATCCTGCATTGTCTCATCCAGTTCCCTGACTTCTTCATCCTCTTCTTCCTCTACCCCTTCGATCATGTGTAAGCCTTTAGTATTGCATCTATGCCCAGGTGTGTACTTGTCTCCACACTTGAAGCATTGCCCAAGTCTTTTTCTCTGCTCAAATAAGCTATCTGAGTGAGGTCTTCCTCCTTCCATCAGATTGGGATTAAAGGCAGTGGGTGGAGCATTGCTTGTCACTCTTCCATTGTTAAATGTGGTGTTACTGCACTGCATTAGTCTGGACCTCCTAGTCAGTGCATTGTTGGACTCCTCCTGCCACCTAGCTTGTTCAAATGCCATCAATACATTTGCAGGTTTCAAGATCTTCGCATTGGTTTGATATCCTCCTTGACCCACTAATGAAGCTAGAGACGTAATAGGATTCTGTTAGGGATGGATTAAGAGCACTCATCAATGATCTTAGCTCATCAAATCGCTCTATGTAATCATCCACACTTTTATCTTGGATCAGTTTGTTGAATTCTTCCACACTGTCCTCTCTGCTGCCAAACCTTCTGCAAAGAGTCTGTGCAAATTCTTCCCAGTCCATCCAAGATTCATTCTCCCTTATTAATCCTTCGAACCAGATATTTGCCTTGCCCTCTAAGTAATAGGATACCACTTCTACCCCCTGGTGTGCAGGTATTGTGTTCATCTTGAAATATTTCCTGCATTTTCGTAGCCAACCCCGAGGATTTTCTCCCCTGAATGTTGACAACTCCACTCTTGGCAATGGTATGTTGTATCCCATCCTATAAAGCTCATGCCCCATCATTTGTTCACCTCTGAATTGATTCATGTGTCCTGGAGTGATTTTCTCAGCTGAAACAGGCATTCTTGTTTCTTTATCAGTACCTGGGGTCGTCAAAATGCCTCTGGAACTAGTTCCAATGTCCTTTCTCGCTGGTTGAGAAGCAATGAATTGCTGGAACTGTGAGGATATTGTCTCCATCTGCAGAACTAGCTGATCAATCTTGGTGCCTTGTTCCAGCCAACGTTCCTTACTTTCGACCATAGATTCATGCCATTCTAGGTGATGACTCGTAGCCGATTTTCTAACTTCTTGCAATTTTTGTTCACTGCCTTGAATTTATTGCCCTCCGCCATGCTCTGATACCAATTGTTAAGCTTGGCTTAACAAGACTGAAGAAATGGAAGAAAACAGAGAAGAAGAGACTGAGATTTTAGAAGAATGAATTCTTATTATTATTTGCGTGCCATATACGTCAACTGCCTTCCTTTTTTATACCTGTTTGTCATGCATTACATGCTTACTAACAATTAACAACTAACTTATTCTAACTAACTCCACGTGTCATGCATTCATTTATCGCAAATGAATATTCCAGATAACCTAGTTTTATTCCAAATTGTAACAACGTCTCACGGATAAACCAACACATAAAGACTCATCTCCTCCTCTCGAGCAAACCCCAGTTTGTATTCATCGCCTTTGACGCCGTATATCGCTGGGAAAAGCCAGCGAAACCTTCGGCCAACCGAATCTTCAAGCCGTCGATCCTCTTTCCCCGGACATCAAAGACCAACACAACCACCACCATTGTAGTCCTCTCATCGAGAGCTACCACATTCTTCCCCTTTTTCCTGAATTTTCGCAGGAAAATTCCGGTCCCTCCAACAGTGGCTGCGCGTGGGCTACACCCGAAACCAGGGGTATTTTCGAAATTTCTAGTGAAATTTAAGAGTATTTCGGTATTTTTACTGGGCAGTAGTATTCAGGTAAATTCAGGACTTCTAAGAGTATTTTTAATTTTTATTACATGTATTTGTATTTTATAAAATATCCTAAATAATAAAAATACCAACGCGTATCCAATGCCCGAATTTTCCCGTTGTCGCGCAAAAAGTCAGGGGATATAATCTACAAGTTTTGAAAAAACAAATAAGAAGAGATTTTGGAACAGATAAAAAAAAGAAAGAGACATAAGAAGAGAACATGACTAGATTTGATAGCAAAGAGGTTTTCTCCATTAACAATGTTGGGTGTAAGAGGACCAAAAGGTAGATTGAATAAGACTTTATCAACTATGGGAAAAATCAACATAAACAAAGTTTTTCCTTATACTTTTCTTCCGTATTCTATTGGTTTGTAATTGTATGATTATAAGATAAATATCATTGTTAAGGCTTCAATGTAGCCTCTCATCGACATTCTTGAATTTCTTATTTATGTTATTTAAGTTTTTATTTTTTTGATTAACGTGGGTGTTCAGGTCAGCTTGCGCGCACCTCGACTAATCCCACGGGCCCTGAAGTTAACGACCATATAAACTTCCAGTGACCCTGAGATTTATAGGACTCGAACTGGTGACCTCTAGGGGTATTAAAGTATTTATTAATCCTTGTTGTGTTGAGTATGCATAATTGTATATAATAACTTTAAATGATTGATCACTATTTGAATAGATTGTGGTGCATGTTGATACGAGAGATTATGCATGTTATTTGCTTATGCATGCCATAAATTGAATGAAAAATAAAGATGCCCCAACATGATTTGTGTGGTTGTTGTTCTTTTGAAATATAATAGAAATTAATGTGTATAAGCATTGCCATAAATAGATTGCTCTTTTAAACTTATATAAGAATATCATACGTTATTGTATGTAGGTAATTTTAATTTTACTTTAGAGAAAGTCTTTGATAAATTAAAATATTTCATTGTCAATTTAGATGATAAATACTCAGTAATATATTTTAGGAATCAATTTAGCTTGGTTATGTAAATAGCCTCAGTAAATTTATTTTATTATTGTGCTTTGCTTGATTTCTATTTGGTAATTTGTTAGTTTTCTTACACATATTCATCTATTTCATTTTTCAAATGATTTAGGATTAAAATGATTTTAATAGCTAATAGATAGAAGGTTCATTTGGGAATACTAATCTTACAGACATTATATTACATCAAACGATTAGTATACTTGTTATCTAAAAATATATACAAAAACAAAATTGGATTAGGCAAATCCATCTAGAGTTCTGCTCTTCTGATTGAAGTTGATATCGCTACCATCTCCTAGATAATATCACTGAGGTTTCAACCCCATGTGATATCCAATATGATGTAGTCGCATCATATCAGATATTTCCTCAACTTATTTTTATTTTTTCAATAGACATAAGTAGAAAAAAGAAATTCTATATGAAAATATTCTTAATGAATTTTATTTTAACTCTCCTCTTTGTATCTGTCTTTTTCTTCAAGGTGAGGCCATAAATAACTAATAGAATACACTAATTACCATAAAATTTTCGATTTTTAATGCCAAACAAACTCACAGGGAAGGGGGGGGAAAGAACTAATGCTCAGACCCAGCATAAGGTTATTAAATTGTATGCATACAATCTGGAAACTGTTATGCAGCACGTTAGAATTCAGTTCAATTCACTCCTCACCATGATCCCTTGTACAGCAAAAATGATTCTCAATTCCAAACACCTTATCTGGAGGAAATTTGATCCTACAGCTTTTGGAACCTTGCAAAGTGACTTTGCTGACTATTGCTTACGCCTACAATAATATAACGAGAGGATAGCTATATTGGAGATGCATCACAGACATATATCATACCGTGTTCAGTCCACTGGGGAGGGCATGACATGAACCCTACTGAGTTTAGTCTACACTCTTAACACTAGTGGATAAGACTTGGGAGATGCAGAACAAATGAATTGGTTAGCAGCTAAGCCAATAAATAAGACTCTGCTTGTGAGTTATGTATTGTTTAGGCTGCCCAAAACATTTTAGAAGTAGTTTAAAAGAAATGGGAATTCATCATCAAGCATACAGAAGAGTAACTATCAGGAGCTCCGAATCTTTGGGAAATGCACACCCTATTTCACCCTGAACAAATCGACCATGTTTTTTCAGTAGAAAACTGGATGTGTTCTTGATTTGAATCAATCTATATTACAAAATCCCCACACTAATTCTACACAACATGCAAATCCATAACGAGTAGACAGCACTGTAAATTATCTAGCACGGTTATATCTAATTGTCATGAAACAAGACCTACCTCCAACTTACAACTTCAATCACTCACAAAAGGATGGCATATGTACCTGGATGGCTCAAAGCACCCCTCCTCTTTGGCCGACTTATTAACATTTTAGTGAGCTCCGAAACAGTGTGGCTGACAAATGCAGTCGATAGCATGGATCAGCTTTCTCCGAGGGCCCACCGCATCCGCACCCATATCCTTCAGCTTCTTCATGCTTAGATTCACCAGCTGAAACTTACTGAAACTCTTCTCTTGAAAAATCCTCACAAACTGCCGCAAACCAATTGATGCTAACCACCTGCTCAATCCACCAGCCTTTTGAAGCTTCTTCTCAAGAAGTGATGCCCTTAGCCTCTGATTTAGCAACATCTCACCATCAAGGAAACTACCTGGCCCAAGCAAAAGTCTTGACCGCTTGATTGTTTTGGATATGTTTGACACTCCAAGCGCATCAATAGACCTAAAAGTATCAGCTAGGTTTGGCTTTCTCGATTCCATGGTTACATTCAGTCTACGTAGACTGTGTAAAGCTGAAAAGTGGTGTGCAGGAGGAGTTTCTGTAGCAGTAATAGGATCACCACCTCTATTAGGAGCCAATGGTGCGAGTTTCTCCAGTTCATCAACTAAAGAAATCCTCCTGGTATTAGTAGTAGCCTCAATCAGAACAGTCGATTTATGATTGACTGCTTTCACCGGCACAGCTGCATCTGGCTTACTTGGTCCTGGGTCTAGCATCCTCCCAACAGGAAGGGGAGGCACCAGAATGGTGACTCTCTGCTTTTTGACTATAACCCAACCATCTTCTCCATCAGAATCATTCTTTTTGCTTGCAGGCTTCGCTGCTACATGTCTTTGCTTTGGTTTCCCCATGAATTCAGCCTGGAAGTGGAACCCTATTAGAAATGATAGAAACTACAAACAAGAATTATTCTTTCCTAAACAAAATCACATTAATTCCTTATAAAAAGAAGCAATGTTCTGGTTTTAATTATCTATCTGGAAGAACCAAGAAACCTAAAATAAGTTCCTTGATTCTTCATACTGAATATCTAAAATAAAATAGCAATAAAAATCAAATTGAAAGACAGAAAGACAGATTAAGTTACCCCAGGAAATAGAAGGGCTGCTGCAATCTGATTAATCGATCGATTAATTCGTATCCGCGAAGAACCAAGCAAGAAATGCCCTGATCTGGGGAGGATCTTGAGCTTGAGCTTCGATTGATTTTCATCATCATCATCATCATCTTATATATATATCATAATGAATGTTGTAAAATAAAATGTAAAAGATCCAATCCAAATTGTGCTACTCTCGGGCCTAGAGTATGATCTTAACAAGGCTAGGCCCATTTTTACTTTTGAAAAGTCTTATCAGTCTCTGTAATTTATCACAATTAACCAATTGATCAGTTTCCTGTGGTATTGGAAATAATTCATTTTAACAAAAACAAATTTTTCTAAGAGCGTTTATATATTTTTGGATTGTCATTCGTCATGTTTGTTGGAACTGGGCCTTGGCCCATGGACCCATTTTGGCTTATATGAGGCCACCAACTTTCTTTTCTTCTTCATTTTAAAAAAAATCACTAGGGCGTTTGTCCGGGCCTTCGCTCCTCATAAATTTTAATTTTCTAACATTTAAATATACATTATTATACACAGAACTAATTCTCCTCATGTTTTATTATCCATGTAAACAGTGTAATCCACGATACAGTCATAATTCTACCCTTTAAAAACCAAATGATTGAACACACAATCAGGGGGTGAAATAATATTTTAACTTTATTGCACAGTATAATTACGTTCATATTTTTGAAAAAAAAAAAACAAGTTAATATCTAAGGGGTATTTTTTTAATTTTTACATTTTTTATATAGTTCAATTATCTAATATACATTAGGGTTAACTTTTTTTGGCTAAGGTGAAGGGGATTTTTTGGTTTTTAGTATCAATTTTTTTTTTTTTTTTGCAATTATTGTATGGGATCAAAGGTGTTTTAGTCTTTTTATAAATAAAAAGGATGGCCGGCACGTGCAGATCACATGCTATGAAGTCAGAGGCACCAACACTCTTTGGATGACGCGTGTGGTGCCTCCCGGTGATCGTTGGTCCCATTCTAGAGTGGTTTTCGAAGCATCGTCCCACCATCTACACGGTGGTGGGCCTGCACGTGTCAGCCGCCAAGGCACGGTAGAGCTCATATGATAATTTTTATCCTCCCCCACTTTTTCCATGCAAAATTACAAAATGACCCTCAATCTTTTTGGATGACGCGTGTGGTGCCTCCCGGTGATCGTTGGTCCCATTCTAGGGTGGTTTTCGAAGCATCGTCCCGCCCTCTACACGGTGGTGGGCCTGCACGTGTCAGCCGTCAAAGTACGGTAGAGCTCCTATGATAATTTTTATCCTCCCCCATCTTTTCCCATGCAAAATTGCAAAATGACCATCAATCTTTTAATTGTATCAAATTTGATTTAATTTTGTTTAATTTCATCAATTGGCTTTTAACTTTTTATGTTTTTTTTATCAAATCTAATCATCGTTCTTTTGATTCCTATTTATTTTACTTTTAATATTTTTTCTGATTGGATTTTATTTTTCGATTTCATCCCTACTCATTTGATTTTAGTACTTTTTTTATTGAATTTAATCTTCATTCTTATTATTGCAATTCCTTTATTTTTTAGTTCTCGTAGTGATTAATTTTTTTTTGGCAATGTCATCCCTCATTGTTTAATTTCATTAAATTTTCATATCATATTTTGTGCTTATTTTTTTTATCGTGCTTTTAAAACCCAGCACGAGAGTCAACCTCTGTCACATCTCGAGCCACGAGTGGGTCGAGTGACTAAGGTTATCAAGGTCAATCAGATTTTTTATTATGTAGGAAGTAAAAATGACATTATTTTGATAAAAATAAAATAAAATCAACAGGTTTGGACATGATTTTCTCTTATCTAATCGTTTAATTTTTTATTCGGCTAAAAAGTAAAATAGTATTATTTTGATAAAAAATAATAATGGAGAAAAAACTCAACAAGCTTTAACTTGATATTCCCCTCGCTAATTATATCATTGATCAACCAAAAATCTTAATCCTCTCAAGCCAGATCATTTCTCCCCTTATTTTTAGGACTTAACTTGGCTTAGGCATCAAGTTACAAGGTTCAAAAGTTAACCTGCTTGGTTAAGTCTAGTTTTACAATAGATTTTTTTATGTTTTTTTTAGATTAATGTTTTTTTTTCAATTTCATCCATTGACATTTAATTTATTGAGATTCTTGTGCTGTTATTTTTTAAAATTTTCTTTTTATGGGATAATCGTGTTTTAATAACCCAGGTCACAAGTTTAGAAGATTATTTTGAGTTAGCTTCATCATTTTCTTACACCTTTTTTTTAATTATTTTATTTTAGATTGATTTTTTAACATTTTATTAATTCTTAATCATCCTTTAATAATTTTTTTTTCATTTCCTTCTTATAAGGTTGTTCCGATCTTATGTCCTAGATCATGAATTTAATCAATTAACTTGGTTTGACACAAGTCTTTTTCTATTTTTTTAATACTTTCCTATCATCTTTGCAATTATCTATTTTTTTTATTTGTTTATGGTTGTTGTTTTTTTATCTATTTGTTTTATTATATGCAATCAATCTAATGATCTAAATCTCAATTTTTTTTTAACTTTTATAAATTAATTGATTTTTTTTAATCCAATCAACAGTCTCAAAATTTTTAAATTTTTTTAGAAATAATTACTTCACTTGGGATTTTTTTTGCGATCAGAGAAATCTCAACAGCCTATGACGTAACGCAATGTCATTAGATTAGAGAGGGTCCAGCCCAATAATAACACTCATCAATGCAATCTGAAAGATAAGGATACTATTACTAGTCCAGGCAGTGTAATGCAGTGTTATTCCATGTTAAAGCAGGGAGGAAGCTTTATCATTATAAATATTAATATATAACCCATTGATTAACAAGAACCATCTATGTTAACAACCCAATCTTGTGCGACTAAATTTTAGTAGCTACACCTATAAAATATTATTAATTGTAATTATGTTTTTTTTAATTGTTTTTCTCAATTTAATTCTTTAACAATATAATTTTTTTTTAATTTCATCATTTAATATTATATTATTTTAAAAATTATGCTTTATAATTTGTATCATTTATTGAATTATACATTGGTCTTATAGATTTTTTTTTCTTGATTTTAAGTTTAACATTAGATATATTAGAAGCAGAGCTTTATGATTTTTTTAATTTATTTTTTATAAATTTATCTTGATTTTATGATCTAAATCGCAAGTTTAACAAGTTAACATAAGTTGACTCGAGTTGTTTTATCTCATTGCTTTTTCTAATTTGTTATTTTTTCCGATTTCATTATTCACCATTGAGTTAGTAGAAAATTAAATTTTGTAATTTTTTTGATTTGTTTTTTATGTGATTATTTCAATTTCATAACTCAGGTCATGAATTTAATACATTAACCCAGATTAATCCTATTTAGTTTTTAATTGAATATTATTTTAATTGAATTTTATAATTTTTTTAATTTATTTTTTATTGGATTATCTTCTTCTTGCTACTACCTGGATCACAAGTTAACTAAAATTATTTCGGTTTAATTTTTTTTTATTTTTTAATTAAATATTTTTTTTCAACTTTAATTTTATTCTCGAATAAATACCATTCAATGATTTTTTATTTTATTTTAATGAAATAGCATTCAGTGATTTAAAAGAATCTCTGTAACATTGATTTCGAATTATCGAATGATATCATGGATTAATGTAAATAAATTCAAATTGATGAAATAAAATAATAAAAGATTGAATTTCATGTATCAGAGTAGGGAAAATATGGGAGAAGGATGCGCTAAAAGCCTTTCTCTAAAAAGGGATCATCACTACTACGGTGGAGAAGAAGACCCAGTTTCAGCAGTAGGGTGGGATGGGGTGTGTGATGGATCACAGCATTTCATAAATAAATGCACTTGGTGTTTGACTTTGCTAGTTTTGATCAAACCGTAACTCCTGAAAAACTGTGCGACGTGTCATCGATCTAGCCGGCAAACTCTTCAAAACCATCGGATTACACGCCACGCCACGCCACAGGGGTCTTTCTTTGTACAAGGATGGAAGGAAGGAAGGGATTTCTTTCTACCTTTCAATAAGGTCAAAGCACCACTGAGAGAAAAGGAATCCCTTTCCAAATTCCAAAAAACTCTTTAGAAATGAAGTTTGGAGACACGTTCATGCAGTATTTGCAAGGAGATCAAACAGGGAATTTGGTTAAATGTGCTCATGTTGAGTACAAAAGACTCAATGAAGTCTTAAAAAACTGCAGAAGCCAAGGTTCCGCATCCGCTTCTTGCAAAAACGAGCAGCAAAAGGACGAAGGAAATAATGAATTGAGTTCCGGGTTGTCTCAATTCTGCCATTGTGAATCTTGCCCTTGTAAGTTTTCTTTTTTCCTCTAATGTTTTTGTTAGAAAGCTGTAAACTTGATATGGGATTTCCGTCCAATTTGAAAACTTTTGGATGGCAGTTGTCGGCTGATTTTTTTTCTTTCGGCTCAGCTTTGGTGCACCGAGATTAAGGCTGATTATGGTTCTCGTAAATATTAGATTAGCTGAGGTATTGGGTGATTGTTAGTTGCCTAGTTTTGTTTGTAAAGTTATTTGATTTTGTCCCAGAAGTGAAGAGTTGGACTGAAATATTCTTGCTCATCTTGAGGATAGGATTTATGAGAAGGGTAGGTGAAAAAGAAATTATGGCAATGAAATGAACTGTGACAATGGTCGGGAAGTAATTAATTGTTTATAAATTGATTTTGCGTTTCTAAGATGGATGTAATAATGTTTTGAATTGGTTTTGTGGTAGTTCAAAGTGTCAGCTGCGGTAGTTGACTGAAAGTAGTTGGAGTATTTTCAAGAGATTTCATATGCGTTTTTATCCTGTTTTGAACTGTTGTTGTATTTTCAAAATTGCTATAACAACTTATGACAGACACTTCCTATTTGCTAAACTCTCAAAAGTTTACTGATTTTTTTTTCTTTAATTTGTCACCATTACTGATTCAAGAACCTGAATGTATCTAACATACAAAGGAGGATAAAAATGTAGTTTGATTGCCTTCTACGGAAAATGTAGTTTGATTTGACGTGCTTTTGGTTAGCTATTCATGTCTTATGATTTATGAGAAATGTAATGATCCATATTGGCTTCTGGCAAGTTTTTGTATATAAAATATTTTAGTTTGAATATTTGTGACAATTCACAATATAGGTTATTAAATCAACTTACTTTTACAGCCTCAATTTAGAACAGAATAATTTGAGGGCTGAATGTTTGTAATGGGGTTTATATCTTTGTTATAATTAAATTTCTTTTTTAATTTTGTAGTGTGCGATCAAATTTTCTTTTCAGAATTGATGAGGGAAGCTTCACATATAGCTGGATGCTTTAGTTCTAGAGTTAGACATCTCCTCCATCTTCATGTTGCCAGGGGAATACAAAGATACAAACTGCGTCTACGTCAATGTTTCAAAAACGATCAGCAGACCATGGCTGAAGAAGGGCGTATGCTGATTGAATATGTTACCATGAACGCAATTGCTATTCGTAAAATTCTAAAGAAATACGATAAAGTCTGCACCAATTTAGTCCATTTTTACCTTTTGATCTTTTTATTAGGTTTATGTTATGTTACATCAAAGACAAAACTCATAGAGATTTTCTGAACTTCAATTTTAGGTGCATTGCTCTGTTAATGGGAACAATTTCAAATCCAAGATGCAGGCTGAACATATAGAGCTTTTGCAATCGCCTTGGCTGATAGAGTTGGGAGCCTTTTATTTGAATTTTGATGGAATAGATGGAGGAGAGTTTAGTGAGTTTTGCAGTCAGTTTTCCTGTGATCTCAATGGTACAGAACCTGTTATGACACTGACACTTCCAAACTCTACGAAATTAGAATACAGTCTGACATGTGCCATTTGCTTGGTAAGACATCATTTCTGGTACATTCCAAAGGAACAAAAAAAAGAAGAAGATTAACATTTTTTTTTGTTGGTCATATCATCATCATCTCTCAGGAGACAGTTTTTAATCCGTATGCTTTGAGTTGTGGTCATCTTTTCTGCAAGTTGTGTGCTTGCTCAGCTGCTTTTGTGCTGATGTTTGAAGGCCTTAAAACTGCAAGTTCAAATGCAAAGTGCCCCATCTGTAGAGAGGTTTGTATGTCTTTAAAGCAATTTGAGGTTTATAATTTTCTGCACTAGACCACCTTATGTGTATCTGTTGTATAATTGCTTGTGTGCGTACTTGCACATGTGTCAATGCATATTATATGTTTGAATTAGAAAGTGATTTGCATGAGTATATATGTGCTCCTAGAGAAATGAATTTCATTTACTCAGGAAAGGAAATACCATCCAATACTCTGCCTGACTTGCACAGGATTTATGTCAACTAGTTGTCTCGATGGTTAATATGGCATTCAACCTGTTCGGGATCAATTATTTATCCACATGAATTCCAAAAGTTTAACTGGTAGTAAACAATTGATGAGTTTAGGAGAGGAAGAGAGGAGGAAAAAAAATATAAATGTTTAAATCCTCTACAAAGGAAAGGAGACTACAAATGGACACAAGGGAGCCAATCTCAACCTAAAGACCATTAAAACGAATTTATTCAAAATATAACATGACATGATATGACATCCACACCACAAGACTCCTAACATAGCCTTGTATAGTTTTCTGGTAATCAAAGACTTCTATTTCCTGGACCTCTTGAAACCAATAATTTCATATACTTTTACCTTTCTTAAGATCCTAGTTTCAAAGCTCTGACTCATTTATTCCCAAAACATAAATAGCTGAAGTAATTCCGGTTTTGAAAGACACTACCTTATCCACTACATCAGCAATGTGAGCAATTCATAATACATGTCTGGTCCGACATGCCTAGAGGAAATGAGCATCTATCTAAATGGAATATGAAAACCATGTGTTTTGCATTTAGTATGTGTTTGGCTTTCTCGTTGACTTTGCAAAATGTAGATCATGAGTCATAAAGCTGGTTTCTGACCTTTTCAAAACCTAATTTTGAAACCTCAAAACACTTAAACACATTAGTATGGCTTAAGCAACTCATTGTTGCTTTCTCAATCCCGTCAGAGCCTTAGAAAGAGTCATTCCTTTTCTCATCTTTGAGTCCAAAACAATGTATTCTTTTGCTTTAAATGGAAAATTGCAATGCTGTTACTTAAAAGAGTTTTAAAAATACTTTCCTCATCATATGATCTTCTTGACATCTGATGTTTTGCATGATTGTCTCTCCTATTGGAATATGAAAAGATGCATTGTTTGTTATTGAGTTTGTACCCTTCTGAGATGTGCTGTTGCTCAAGGCTGTGTTGGGTTCTGGGTTGGCAGTAATGTCACCGCCAGTTCCCTCCTTTGACCACTTACCAATACCATTTAATTTTCTTCCTTTTTGTTTATTTCTTAAGAGTACAACCACACCCAAGGATTAGATGATTGAGAGAAATGACTCCGTATTTATCTTTTAATCAGTCTTATGGTGTATCTTATTCCTGTTGTTGTTCTTATACTGATTGGATATGAATACTCTTATGCCATCCCCTCACTGAGCTGCCTTTATGTGCATAACCTCTTATAATGTCTCAAGCATCAGGATGCATGATTTCAGATAATCATGCCATACTACTATCAATTGATGTTCATCCTTCCCCCACTGATACATAGTCTCAGGATTTGAACACTGTATAAAAGTACTAGTCTAGCATACTCTTTGCTGATAAAACAATTTATGTGCAAAACTAGGTATATGATGATGAAATCATTACAAATTTATTATCCTTTGTCATTAGAATACAATACTGTGTTTTGATCTTGGTGGGCAAAAATGATGATATTTTGATACTTTAGGAGATGGTGTAGTAGTGGTACTCCCTCCTTATAATCCCTTATGGTTGCAGATAAATCATTATTTGGATAAAAGGATTTCTGCTCCATGCAGATTGATGCCCTGATGTATAAGATTGTTCCTAGGCATGTACTAAGCGGGAGCTTGTGGTGGATAGTTACTTTGAAGGGGTTTTTGGTATATCCCCTGGGACAAGGGATATTACCGGAGATACCTTGTGCTCTTCAAGGGCCTCTTTTGTTTCAGAGGAAGAAATGAGCGAGTCATACACCATGCATGATTGGTTTCATTGGTTGGGTGCAATGGATATGATGTTTTGATGGTGTGTACAAAGAAAAAAGGTTTTAATAAGTTCAAATCTCTTGGGATCTTCAGAGTTGCTAGTTGTCTTTCTTGTTTGCCTTGAGAGGTTTGCAGGTGGTGAGTTTTCAATGGGAATGTGGATTATTCTAGCCAGTGCAATAACGGAAGGCCTTACCTTTCAGGGAGCTGTTTGAGTCTGACAAAATATCTTTCTTTTCTAACATTTATGTTTGTTTCATGAGATTTAACTAATCAACTTGAAGAGATCTGGTATTTTAATTTATTGAAGTGAACACTGCTTAACAAAGGTAGCATGCCTGTGCTGTCTACGTTGTTTGAAGGATATATTGTTGTTTGAAGGATATATTTCTAAAGAAATGGATATTCTGGCATTTAATTGATCTCAAGTTTGTTCACTATCATGTGCAGGCCGGAGTATACACTAATGCAGTGCACATGTTGGAACTTGATCTGCTACTGAAAAGAAGGTGAAGAAATTAAAATTCTGTTCTCTTGTTTAAAATTGACAATTTCTGATTATTGAAATCTTTCAGGTGCAATGAGTACTGGAAGGAGAGGATGGCTGCTGAACATGCTGAGGACGTAAAACAAACCAGGGAGTATTGGGATTCACGGACCAAATATGCCATTGGGTACTGATTGGATCATAATATTTTTAAAGACAATGCTTGAATGGAGGGAGAATTTTGAAGTAGACTAGGGTCCGTTTGTTTTTGCGTTTCAAAAGCGTTTTTGAAAAAAATTGAATTTTTTTAATTTTTTTATTTACTTCAAATTAATATATTTTTAGTGTTTTCAAATTATTTTGAGGTACTGATGTCAAAAATGATTTTTAAAAAATAAAAAAAATATCATTTTGATGTATTTTAGTATGAAAAGTTATTTGAAAAGCCACCGCAACCACACTCTTCAAGTGGTTTCAACTTATAGCTTGCATGGTCGAGCCCAGAGTTGCTTGAGATGAGAATCATAATTCAAGATTACCAAGTGCAAGCTGTGGATTTCTTGGTGGTTTTGAGTTCGATCAATTCAAGATCATTATTACCTCTGTGTAGTTCCAAATTACAAAGCCCTTTTCTTCCCTGTTTGGTTGTTCTTGAAGAAAGGAAGGAAAATCGGCAAAAGAATCCAGTAGTTTTTGGTAGAAGAGGGTTTTGGTCAGCACCAAGTTATATCTATGTATTACTTTGATTTATTTATGAATCTTGATGTACCACTCCTCAACTCCTTCCATGTTTCAGTTCGAACAACTTCTCGTTTCATCGTTTAAATGTTTTTCCATTCCTTTTCTTGATTACACTTCTATTCTGAGTAAATTCTGAGTTGAATAGATTGCAAATTCACAGCCACCGCTCAACGCAACAGGCAAAACTGGGCTAAAATCACTCTCCTTTTCCCCTGATAAAAGACCTTCTATTTGTGCATTCTTCTATTCGCATGCTTCAAAACAACCTAGTTCAGCAGCATCTTGCAGTACTTGTCATACGCGCGCAAAGCCTAGTTCAGATTCAAGCCGTTCACCTTTGGAGTTCGGACAGGTGATGTGAAAGAAATCTGCTCGTGGCAGATACATGATTGCATGAAGATAAAAAAGAGTCCGAAGTTTCAATGAGTTGCATAGACAAAAAAATGCCGCCTCCTTCCATGTGACTACTGTGTTTTAAATGAAAACGTCTCTCCTTCCATGTGACTACTGTGTCTGCAACTATAAGCTTATATAATGGAGTCTGACGGGCACCATTGCACAAATTTTCCATCTTTCTATTCTTGGTTTCCTAAACTTAGGGTTAGAGAACTCTCTTGTCGGTGAAGTTGATTAGATAGTAGTTGTTTTTTAAAGTATTTTTAGTTTAAAAATATATCAAATAATTATTTATTTATTTTTTAAAAATTATTTTTTGACATCAGCACATCAAAACAATAAAAAATATAAAAATAATAATTTTAAACCAAAAAAATCAAAATTTATTGGATTTTGATATTAACTAAATTGTATTATACATAATAATAATCTTTTTTAATGCTTGTTTTATTAGATAAGTCACTTTAACCTTATACATTAAAAAAAAAATAACGCCTTAATATTTGACTTCAAAAGCTAAAGGAAAAAAACAGTTTTTATTAATCACCAAATCAATCTCTTAAGATTATAAAATTACAGATAATGTTATTTTGCTTTAATAAGTTTTCTAGCTACATAATTATAATTATAAAAGGCATTTGACATTTTAATGGTATTACTTGAAAACAAATAAACAAAAATCTCTATGATGAATTAAAAGAAAGGTTAAAAGAGATCGGCAATTTACTGTGCACACACTGACCATTTAACTTACTTCTAGGAGCAAAATTAATATTTTACCCTCTACAATTAAAATCATATAACTTAATTCTAGGAGTAAAATTATTTCTTTCATTTTTCATTATTAGATTGAATGAGGGAGAACAATTTTTTAACCTTCACAATATAATGTTTAAATTTGCTTAATTGTTCAGACACGAGAATTTTTGGTTTTCTATCTTAATATAATTACCAAGGTATCTTTAAGGTTGTGTTTGTTTCTCGAAAAGTAGTTTTCAGGAAACCATTTTCCAAACTTTTCTATGTTTGTTTGTCATTAGAAAAGTTAGTCAACGAAAAACACTTTCCGGTCAACGAAAAACACTTTCCAGTCAAAGAAAAATTTGGTTTGGTTTTCAGGAAAGTGTTTTCCTTTTATAAGAGTAAAAAAATCTATAGCTTATGTCAAGGAGCTTTATGGTATGATTTTTTTTTGTTAATATCATGTAGGGACAAGGGTATTTAGATCTTTAATAAATCAAATAAAAAAAAAGTTGATCCATACGCCAATGTATGGGAAGCCCATGCGGTGCCTCCTAGTCGTCAAAAAAGGCAATCGCTATCTTGGTCGACAATGCATGTGGAGGCACATCCAAAGAGGTGGCGTGTGTAAGGCGTCAGGCGGTGATCAGGTTGTAGTTGAATTTTTTTCTCCCTCCATTTCCCTATACTCCTCGGAAAACATGCAAACCCAACCAAAATTAAAAGTGTCCTTCATTTTCTTTTTATTTTAATTATAACTCTCATTTTTTTGATGGTTTTTTATTTGTTTTGAATCTTTTTTTGATTATTTATTTTTTCAATTTCATCTCTCAATATTTTGTTTTATTTTGTTTTTATACTAAATTCGATCCTTGTTCTTTTAATTTTTATTTTTTTTAAAAAAATTATTTTTCAATTTCATTCTTTATCATTTGATTTTTATGTCACATTTTACCCTTATTCTTTTAATTGTTTTTTTTCATTGGTCCTTTTTTTTTTAAATTAGTTCTTTTTTTTTTCAATTGTATCCTTCAATATTTGATTTGTTTAGAATTGAGCTTCGTTAATTTTTTAGGTGGAGTGATCCTGATCTTATGATCTAGATCACATGTATGAAATTTTAACCTGGATAGATATCGACCTTTTCTCATGTCTTTTCTTTTCACATATTTTATTTTTAGATCTTATAATTCAACAATGAGTTTATTAAAGATTAAACATTTTTATTTTTTTCATTTTTTTTTCCATGACGATAATCTGATCTCGCAATCCTGGCCACACATTTGTCAAGATAACTTGGATTGACTCGAGGCTTTTGCATCATTTTTTTTATATTAATTTTGTTTCTCCTTCTTTTAATTATTTTTTATCCTTTTTTAAAATTAATTTTATTTTTTGATTTTCAGCCTTTTAGTATTGGATTGTTGAGGATTGGACTTCGTTACTTTTTTCAATGAGGTCATCTTTGTTTTATGACTCATATCATATAGATGTTAGCTTGAGTTGACATCGATATTGGTTTTTAATTTTTTTATATCTATTTTGTTTCTTGATTTCAGTATTTGATTTTGAATTTATTAAATATAAAGTTTTTTTTGTTTTTTTATACTTTTTATAAAAATATCTCGAATTTATTTTTCAGATTACGAGGTTACCATACTAAGGCCCCGTTTGTTTCTTTGGAAAATAGTTTTCTTTTGGAAAGTGAATTCCGGGAAAGTGAATTATTTTTCGATGTTTGGTAGTGTAATGGAAAATAAGTTGGAAAATACTTTCCAGTGTTTGGTTATGTCATGGAAAATGAGTTGGAAAATAACTTATTAATGTTTTATGTTTTTCAAGTTTATTAAAATAATGAGGAACAAATCTTACAAATTAAAAAGTTGAATGAGAATGAAATTGAAAAAAAATATAATTTCATAAATTATCTGAAATAAAATAAATAATAATCAAAATAATAGAGATTAAATCTAAAAAATAAAAAAAATTGAAAGATGAATAAATTAAAATAATAATAATTAACTTTTCATAAATTATTTCAAATAAAATAAGTAACAATCAAAAGAATGAGGATCAAATTTGATAGATAAAATTTTTTAATTAAAAATAATATGGGAAAAGCAAATAACAATTATAAAAATGAGGACCAAACTTAATATAAAAATTAAATTCTAAGAGATGAAATTGAAAAACAAATATTCAAAACAAAATATATATAGCAATCAAAAGTTTGAGAACCAAATTTGATATAATTAGCAAATAATATGACATTTTTAAATTTTTCACAACTTTCGGAAAGTATTTTCCGTCCAAAATAAAAGAAAAATACTTTTCTGGAAATAAAGCCAATTTTTTCTTTAATTGAAAAGTGTTTTTCATTGATTGAAAAATATTTTTTATTGATCAACTTTTTTAATAATAAATAAACAAAGAAAAATTTAGAATTATTTTTGGGGAAAGAAACAATTTCTAAGATGAAATGAATCGAGACTTTTTTTTTTTCAATTTCTTTTCGTCTTTGACCTTTAGTATTACGTTCTATAACTCGAGTAATATAATTTTTATTTATTTTAAAACACGTTGTAAACTCTTTAGTATTATTTTTTTACAAACAATCTCATTTTCATTTTGTTTTCCTACACCAGTTCATTTGCGTTGGTTTTCGTTTGCTTTTATCAGGCTACAGCATTCCTCCTATCTGGTTCTGTCTTCCATGATTCAACTCCTCTGTATCCAGTGTGCTCTCTTTCTTCTCACTGGAACCAAATGGCAGGCCTTCACTTTACTGGCTTTGTAGCCTACGCTCCTCCTCCTCCTCCTCCTCCTGCTCCTGCTGCTGTTCAAATACCACAACCAATCTCCGCACCTCACTCTTCCACCATCTCCCAACTCAATCAATCACCTCTCTATTTAAAAAAAAAACCCGTTCCGTTTTTCCTGCTCCAACTTTCCACTTCCGATCTCTCTCCTTCAATCCCCGCCTTCTCTCCATTCTCCTCCGTCAGTTTATTCCTTTTTAGATTTTAAGAGTAATTGTGTTATTCTAGAGGAGTAGTGGAATGGGCGGAAAAAGGAAGCACTGCGTTTGTTTTAGAAATGCAATGTTGGAGGTGTAGTTACATTCTTTATTCTTTTTGGAGTTGTTTAATTAAAAGCTTGTTCATGATGTTTTGTAGGATAACATATCTAAAGGGTAAACTAATTTTGTTTCTCTTACTGAAAATCTTATTCAAAGTGATTTTTGCACCTTATTTTAGCTACAAGTCTTTGAGCGATTTTCCTAGATAACCCATGTTTTGAAGCCAATTGCTAGTTATCAACACTTGGAATTTGTTCTATTTCATGTTTATAACTGCTTGTTCCATTTTTAGAGTGTGAAAGCATTACACATTGACCACATGGATGTGGTTGTTGAGCCTGGAATTGGTTGGATGGAGCCTAATAGATTCTTAGAGCCTCATGGTCTATTCTCTCCTCTTGATCCAGGGAAATTCAGGGAACATGTTCCTGGGATGCCTTTCTTTCTGGTTCCTTTATGTGTCAAGTGTGAAGTCCAATTATAGTGTGTTTTAAGATGACGCTACTTCAACTGCATTTATAATTGTCTTGCATAATGGGTGAATTTGGCCACTACTTGTGTTGCAATTTTGGCAACTGTTTTTTGGGTCAATTTAGCAGTTGGGATTAGCATCTTCTTTGAACATGTTGACAGGCAGGGCCTGGTGCAACAATAGGGGGAATGTGTGCTACTCGTTGCTCTGGTTCTATAGCTGTGAGGTATTTGCACTGCTTTATCAGCTGTCTTTATTTCATTTTGATGGTTATAGTACTCATGAAATTAGCTGCTCAGAAGTCAAAACGAGTAGTAAGACTCAAGTTTAGATTGAACTGTGTTGGCTACTATCAAGATAAAGGTTGATTTTCTCCCATTCTTCTACACCCTTTTCTCCCTCTATATTTCATCAGTTTTATTAACCCATATTCTTTTGAATGTGACCAAATGATTATAGTTTTTTTTTTCCCAGCAATTCTATTGCATACATGATTATAGAGTGATGTAGGCACCCAGTTGCACTTGTCACTGGGATTGCTCATAACCACCACAAACACCCCAATACAAACGTGTGCAGATCTAGCTTTTTTGACAAGTGATCTTCTGCAGTATAATGATAAGGTTTAACCTTGCAATACTTTCAGTGGAAGTGTTAAAACATCTGTAGCCACTTGGAGCCATCAAAAGCTTTAACATTACTTTGCATTGGGTTAGAATAGTCTAGGATTTCTGTTTATTCATGATATGTATTACTCCATTTAGGGTTGACTATCGAGAGAATGCACCTTTTTGATTTGCCTTATTTAATATCAATCATGCTAACCTGTCAACAAAATGTTCCAATTATTTCTCCTACCACCATGATTTATAACTTGTGTTGTGCTTTTCCCTATGTTAGTGCTCATGTTTGAATTCTAAATGTGTATGCTTTGGCAACAAGACATTCTTAATGCTTAAAAGTTAGAATGACTTGCACCACCATTCTTTGATGCCTGACACATGAAAATGGCACCACCTGAACTCATTTGCTACAGCGGGAAATCCATATGGTATTGCAATAGACAATTTTTCTTGACTCCCAAAAGATTAGACTAGAATTCGCAAAAGTTTACCTATATTAAATTGAATCTATATTGTTTGCTTTGAATTTTGAAGCTTTTGTCTTTCGCACTTATTTTCCTAAATTTTTTTATTCTCAAAAAATTAGAAACCTGTTCAAGAATCAATGGTCTTATTTCTTACATGATTTAATGATTTGGTTTTCAGCATGCAGGTATGGAACCATGCGA
Organism: Populus x sibirica; assembly: GCA_019202695.1. Lineage (NCBI taxonomy): Eukaryota > Viridiplantae > Streptophyta > Magnoliopsida > Malpighiales > Salicaceae > Populus > Populus x sibirica. The sequence goes on from JAGMVL010000423.1 coordinate 1,054,013, forward strand.
GATAATGTCATTAGTCTCAAGGTTTGCTCCCTGACCTCCTGATCTACAAGTTCATTTTTGTGACAATCTAGTTCTTATACTATTTATGCTCCAGGTGGTTCTTCCCAATGGAGATGTGGTCAAGACAGCTTCTCGTGCTCAAAAGAGTGCTGCAGGGTGTGTTATCTTGTCCTTTTCTATATTAAGTCGTGTTCTCTGTTGCTCTGTTTTTTTCCTTTTCTTTTTCCTTGGATGGGGGAGAGGGGAGGGGATATATAATTAATTGCAATATGGCCATCACCTGAAAAGGTAAACCTTTGGGATTATGATCCTAATCAAATTAAGGAGAGTGTTGTGGCAAATCACAGGCCAGATAATTGTTGGTGGAGCCAGCCTGCAAATTTTGTTTGTTAAATCATGCTTTGCTATTCCGGACTCATGTTTCTCCAGCTTTCAAGATGGTTGGCCATCATGCATGCGTGGAGGGTGCCCTCCATTATCCTTATTTCAATTGCTTTAGAGGGTTTCTTATTTTATTGCATATTCAGAGAAGTCAACTCTTAACCTTATTGGATTTATTACTTTACATATGATTTGACTCGACTGGTGATTGGAAGTGAAGGGATCCTTGGTGTAACAACAGAGGTCACTCTATGGCCTCAGAAAATTCCACTGCATTCAGTGGTACCTTCATCCTTTCTTTGTTTGGAAGAACCCCCCCTCTTTTTTTAAATTTTTTTCCCCTTTCCTTTCCTTTTTTTCATTTGTTTGTTTGTTTTTTAGAGATGGACAATTGTATATCAAGAACACAAACATAGAATTATGATGGCAGCGGACAAGCGAGAGTGAAAGTTCTGGTAGTTCTTGTTATTTTTGGTTGCTTGAAGTTTGTCATGCTGAAGTAATTATCACACTCTTATGTAAAAACATTAATCAGAAATATATGAGAAGTTTTGTTCATTGAGCATCATAATCTTACTTTAAACCACCTTTTAAAGTTGCAGTTATTTTCTTCTTGGAAATTGATAAACTCTTGTTCTCTGTATTAATTCTCCACTACATATGTTTATTACAGATATAGATGCATTTGTTAATTGATTTCATGACATTTCAGGTTACAATGTACAATTTCCTTACAATTAAGGATGCAGCTGATGTTGCTATTGACACTATGCTGTCTGGTATACAGGTAGAACTTGATGCAAATTATGTCCATGCATTCAATGCTTTATGGATTATCCATTCTTTATCATCAGGTGTCAAGAGTGGAGCTATTGGATGAGGTCCAAGTGAGGGCTGTCAATATTTCTAATGAGAATAATTTAAATGAACTCCCAACTTTGATTTTTGAATTCATATGCACTGGCAAGTATGTCTTTTCATGTGATTTGCTTCTTGTTTATGTTTATTCTTGGATAAAATCCAGTATTTTAATGGAAGGGATTTAACCATTGAACCCATTCTCTGGAATATGGTAATTGCTAATAGTTATTTGAAATTTCCTTGGTATCCTTAGGAATTATGCATATCCGATATGTGAATGATTCAGTTCTGCTAGGAATGCAAAAATGAACTCTATGTTACTTGATCCATTTTGAGTTTAATACTGCTTTCTCTTTCAATTTCAATGGATCAATGGTGTTCCTCTAGAAAACTACAAACACACAACAGACAGCTGCTGATAGATTGAGATTTGACTGGATAAAACACAGTTTAAAGGATTATCTATTACAATCAATTGTTTGTGCAGTTCTGTTTTTTTTTTTTTTTTTTTTTTTTTATCTGATGGATTATGGCTTGGACAGGCAGAAAATATCGATTCCAACATGGTTCATCTATCTGTTGCTGTCTGGTGAATTTAAACATCCGGCTACGTTTGGTGTTTGAGCTTCAAATATTTGGCAGTACGTTTTACTCCTGATCTTTTATGAACTATGATTTTGCATCTTCTGAGCTGCTTTCATTACTCTGCGGCACGGTTAATTGTTGATCGTAATCACTAAAAAGCAATATTGATTTTTAATGTGTATTTCCACACTTCTCGTCAGCAAATGCAATTCATTTTTCTGGGGACTTCAAAATCAAATCAACAAGGTTAGATGGTTGTTTGGATATTTATCTAAATGATTGCATCGCTTTTTTCAGTCAAAAAGATTCCTTAAGCCTTATCTTCTTACTTTACTCATCGCCACTCCACTCATCTCCTGCTTATTGTTGAGGCATATGCAAGTGAACAAACATGAATTGTTCAGAAGATCGTTTCTGAGCACATGGGTTCATATTTTGTTTTTGCAGAACACCCTAAAGCTAAAGAATAAAGTTGGAGGGTAGAGTCACTTGGACTTGTTGTGTTCCTGTTGTTTCCCATACTATTTGTGGGTAGTTCTTGGATTCATTTTGTTTTGCATGTTTTGCAGCCTTTTCTTTTAAAAGGGCTGCTATCCCCTTGATTCCTCACGCTGGCAAGAAAAATATTTTGTTTTGAAACCATTTATTTCATCAAATGATTCCCTCATGCATAGTAATTTAAGTTCTTGGTGTGCTGCAGATACGGAAGGAGGCTCTATGGGTTTGCTTAGCAATGAAACCCAATAAGAGGCAATGATTTCGGTGAGTCACTTCAACACATTTAATTTTATACCGAAATTTCATGCATCTTCTGTTTTAGCTTACGTGTACTTGATTATTTCATCAAAAACATATACAGGCGATTATGTTACTGATTAATTGAGATAATGATATGGTTTATTTCACTTATTGTATGACATTTTTAATCTTTGTTAAGTTAACTGGTACATAGTTTGCTGTCATTTTTTGCGCTGATGCACTTGCGTTGTTTTATCTGGTGTCCGCATCATTCAATCCCAAGTCCCGTCCCAATCCTTGTTTCCTGCTTTCAGCTAGACTTTTTAAAAGTAATCCCAGCCCATGTTGAACGAAGAAATCCTTTTAGTTTCCAGAAAGAATGAAAGAAAGGATAATCAAATGAAAATTGAGGAATGAAGGGAATATCTTCTTTTCAACAGATACATTATTATATGAATAACTTTTATCTTTCCTTTTTATATTTTTGTTTACTCAGAGAAATATGGAAGGCTTTTTCTTATTATGTCACCTTCTCCACTCATTGCATGCAGGACGTATGAGTTCTCTATCACAGCTTGCTGAATTGATCTCAAGGTCCAGGCAAGAGGTGGATGTGTCGCCATTGGTTTGGTATGTATTTCTGAAGGACAGCTTTTAGTGACAGTATGCAAGAGGCATGTTACCTTTTCTGTTTTCTACATGGGCGATCAATTGAATTAACCTAGTGATGGAAATTTCTTTCTTGTGGTCCTAAATAACAGCATTGTTGAAGGTAGCTTTCACAACATGATTCTTTTTGACCTGAACCAAGAAGATCAGCGGCAAGAGGCAGAAAGATTGAACCATTTTATGATCCATACTGCTTTGTCAATGGAAGGTATATAAGCTCTTTTCCGGTGTCTGTTATTTCTGTTTTGTGTTGGAAAAGGAATACTTGAATTCTTCAGATGCTTTTTAGCTGCTTATGCTTCACAAAGTCAATTTTTACTTCCTATATGTTTATCTACTTTTATCTGGGTGTAAGACGCAGACTTTTAAGGATAAAACTCCCACTGTCTAGATCTTTGACCACTTGGACACATACTAAAAAAATGCTAAAATTTTCTGGTGCTAAAATATTGCTCTGTTGCTCTCCGAGCAGGAACATGTACCAGAGAACATGGAGGGGAAAATTTCTAACCATGCCCTTGTGCTGCAGTTTTCTTGTTTTTTATTTGTTTGGTGAAGCTTGCCCTTGTTTGCTTTGTTAAAACGTTCTGCTTCTAGATGCAAACATCGCCAAAGGCAGAGCTTTTTTAGTGTCAAATCCATCACATAAAACATCACAGTTTGGTTCACAAAATATATGATCAGATAGACTCATAGACATGGTCATCGCAGAAATGAATCGGGACTAGTACAAAATCACTAGGAAGCATCTCATGTGCACGCATTATCTGACATCACCCACAGTTTCAAATATCGTACGCTAAGATATGGATTCGAGGATGAATGATTGTGGAAAATGATGCAAGTGAAGATAAGGACATTGAGGCTTGTGCTAAAGGATAAAATGAAAGTCGCCTCCCAGCACTTCAAAGTTCCAATTGATTGATAAATCTCCATAGAATATGGAGACATGGCGACAATGGCCGTAAAAGGACAATATAAGAGTAGGACAAACTACAACTCAATCATAAAGTTCTTTGTATTTCCCTCGTCAAGATAAGATATTCAAGATTGTTTGTGATGATCCACAGATGATTCCTGGATTTGGATCCTTCCTCTTCTCACCACCAGTTGGCAGCAATTGGGTTGAGACAGGATTAGAACCTACGGCTACTCAAACCCTATCCGTAATTTGCTCTGTTCTGCATGATTTATGCATAAAGAGGCTGAAATCAACACTGCACACTGGTCCAAAATATCCCTCGTTTTTCTGGTCAGCTTCTTCAACCAGAAGGTTAATACACTATCCAAGCCAAGGGGCACGCGCAGTCAAAGTCCATCCATAATATACAGTTAGGAGGTATGCTTCAGAACTGAAACTCACATGGCGGCGGACCCCAAGGATTCCTGACTAACATTCTTTTATAGTTCTCCTTGGAGTATACCTATAGTACTCTACTCAAAATCGGTAGATTCGGGAACCATTTGTCTGCTAACTAGAAGTATTCTCATGCACTGGGAGACCATTAATTTGGTGAAGAATTGTTTCTTGCTTTAACAAATATGTAAATGTAATTGTCATTTTGGGAAAAGAAACATGGCAATAGCAAGGACGACATACACTTGTCCATTACAAATTTGGGGAAGCAGGCATTGGCAGAGATTGTTTTTATTTGTTGTCTTGTTTATCTACTGTTCTATGATTCTGTCGGGTGTCTGATTCCAATATTCATAGATTTCTTTTATATATATATAGACACACACACACACACACACACACACACACACACACAAGAACGTCCTATAATCAAGTAAGAAATTCAAGTCACCAGCTAGCACCATCCCAGCGCAGGTTGTGTGGTTTAAAAAATAGCCAGCAATGATTTAAATTTAATTGCTCTTTTTTAAACCACGGGATCCAAAAGAGGAATTCTCGGATTATAAGGTGGGAAAAGGTAGAACGACTAGTCAGCAGATCCAGTGTTTTGGCTTGAATAAACAATAATCCACTAATAAAAAAAAAGTTAGTGCAAGCAGGGAAAGGGTAGGGAGAGAGAGCAAGCAATGCTAGCAAGATGGAAGTTAAGTGGCAAGAAACCAGGTGAGTTTTAGGAGCTGTAGGGCATTTGAGCTCATTTTCCAACCCTGTAAACAAACCATGTATCACAGGGCATTTGAGCTCATTTCCCAACCCTGTAAACAATCACAGCCAACATCATCGTGTTCCTTTGTTCCGAAACAACAAGATAATGATCCGCCGGGGAAAACAGTGAAAAATCGGCCTCTAGAAGAAGTCAAATCCTGTCCATAACATAAAATCAGACGGCGTGTTTTATATTTGATCATGAAACTCTCATGGCCGCCGCCGACCCAACAATTCCTAGTGGACACTTGCCCTCTCTTTAAAACACGCTACTCCAGTTTACTTGGAAAAGAGTAACCTCAACGCCCAAACGTCTGCATGACTGCATGGATATCCTTCAAAAGAAAAGATTAATTTGCTTGCACAAGGATCGACTTCTTCATCCATCGGGAGACTGTAAGTCTAATGAAGAAATGCTTATTGCCTTGACAAACATGTATACGTAAATGAAAACATTTTGGGACAAGAAACATGGCATGGACAAATTCTGGATTTGGGAAAGAGGCAAAAGAGCTGTCGATCTTCGACGACATGCGTTTTGTTTTTATTCGTTATCTTAATTAGTTCTTCTTACTATATATATTCTTAACGTATCATTGTGATCTGTTGTCTGTTCTATCTTCTCAACAGTTTGCTCCACCATAGATTTCAGGGGAAATTAAATAAAAAAACAAAGAATTAATGGAAGAAAGATAGAAGGGAAAAGGTGCATGGTAACGAAATAAGTCCATGATTAATATGCTACTATCGAAATCTTAAATTCCGTCACTGATTTTTTTTTTCTTTTTTTTTCTGGCATTTAATTTCCTCCTAGATTTTTAGATAATAAACTTAATTTACTAGATAGGAATGGAGATACAGGGGTAGGCACAGTATATAACATCTATCCCCATCTCATATTCATCCATTTAAGCATACGTACGATGGAAGAAAAACTTAATTTTTTCTTCTCTGTAAGGTTTGGAGCGAGCTTGACGATTCCCATTAATACACACATATTCTTCTATTATAAAATATAAAAGATTGAAGGAAATTTTTATTATACGATGCGTTATAAATGTGTGTATAATGTGCTATGAGGTAAGTTTTGGGGGAGTAATGCTGAAGTATTTTTTAGAGGAAAAATATTTTTTAGTCATTATTATTTTTTATTTAGTTTTAAAAAATATTTTTTATGGTGCTCTTTTCTTAGTTTATTTATGACTTTTATTGTCTTTTGGTTTATTTTCATGCTTTTTAGTTTGTTAAGTTAGTTTTTTAGTTTATTTATGAAGGATGTGACTGCAATGTGATTTTTGAAAACCATATTGTAAAGGGTGCGTCTTACATGTATTTGAGAAGAAATTTGAAATTGATGGGTCAAAGTTGATTTCATTGTACTTTATATAAAAATTATAAAGTTCAAATCTCTTCTTTACATCAAGAGTAGTTTTGTTATGAGGGAGTCTGAGCATGTTGTTGATAGATATGATATTTTTAATTGAAAACTCTTGATTGGATATTTAAAAGATTGAGACAAGAATAATTTGAATTTAATGATGAATTCTCTTCAATTCGGGAAGATTGATGCAAGAGAATTTTTAGAAAAAAAAAAATATTTTTCTTAATTATTATTATTTTTTATTTAGTTTAGGAAAATATTTTTCTTTGTGGTGTTTTTTTTTATTTAGTTTAGAAAATCAAATATTAAGATTGATAATTTATTTTTTCCTAATTTGTTTAGAACTTTTATTACTTTTTGTTTATTTTCAGGCTTCTTAGTTTGTTTAGGTTAGTTTTTAGTTTTATTTAAGGAATTGTAAATCTATTAGTGATGTAAAATATTTTAAAATAAATATTCAGTAATAAAATTATGAATTGTACAATCCATTTTTCAAAAACTTTTGTGTTTTTATATTTGTTATCTTTCTTATGTTGCTTCTATCTATATTAAGAAGCTTCATCAAAATAAAGAATGCTATCATTAGGTATTTTAAATATAATTTATTGGATATTCTCATAAATGTTGGCTAAGAAGAAAATTATCCTTTATATTTAAACTTCATATAAATCTTTTGCAGGAATATAAACCTCAATTTTATTTTATTTTTCAAATTTCAAATCTTAACTATTAGGCATTGTTTGTGCGGCTGAGTCATGCTTTTCAATTTGTTTTTGTTTTAAATTAATTATTTTAATATTTTGATGTGTTGATATCAAAAATAAATTTTAAAAAACATAAAATATATTATTTTAATATATTTTAAAATAAATAAATATTTTAAAAAATATTATTTACCATATTATCAAACATTACCTTATCAGAAGAAGCATGTTCCCTTCCTCCTCCTGTATGGTTCATATTAAAAATGGAAAAAAGATAAAAGATAAACCAATGGCTAGGAATGCATATGCAATCATCCACCACCTTCCATAATATCCCTCCTAAATGACACAATCACCCTTCACATTAAAAAAAAAGAAAAAAAGAAAAAAAAACTATCCCTGCCTTCTCCACTCCAATTCACACACCCTTCCTCCTGCCTTTTCCCCTTCCTTTTGCCTATATATACCTCCCATATTTAGCCATTACCTCCATTGCCAACCATCATCTCCCTATAGAGAAAGGAAACCAAATACTTGTAGCAAAAATGGGTTCTCTCCCTCATGTAGTAGAAGATTGCGGTGGTGTTGTCCAACTCTTTAGTGACGGAACCATTTATAGGTCCAAAGATATAGGGTTCCCCATGCCAATCATCAACGACGAGTCCGTCCTCTTCAAAGACTGCCTCTTTGACAAAACGCACAACCTCCACCTCCGTCTCTACAAACCCACTTCAATATCACTATCATCCCCTACAAAGAAGCTTTCCATCATACTTTACCTTCATGGAGGTGGATTTTGTGTAGGCACGCGTGAGTGGCCTAACTGTCACAACTGCTGCCTTAAACTAGCTTCTGGGCTCAATGCACTCGTTGTCGCCCCTGACTATCGTTTGGCCCCAGAACATAGGCTACCGGCGGCCATGGAGGATGGACTTGGTGCCTTGCAGTGGCTACAAGCTCAGGTTTTGAGCGACAAAGGTGATGCATGGGTCAATGGTGGTAAAGTTGACTATGACCAGGTTTTTGTTTTGGGCGACTCATCTGGTGGCAATATTGCACACCACTTAGCGGTTCAGATCGGTGTCGGTTCGACCAGGTTGGCTCCGGTTCGGGTAAGAGGGTATATCCTACTGGCACCATTTTTTGGTGGGGTTGCTAGGACAAAGTCAGAGGAAGGGCCCAGTGAACAATTGTTGAACTTGGAAATACTGGACCGGTACGTTAACACACTCTAATCAATCTCTCTATCTGTCACAAATGATAATTTTTACATAGATTTTGATACATGTAGACCAGACCAATAAAACTATTTGAATCCGGTCAAACTATATATTATATAATCTAATGCAAACACAATCTCTTGGGCAGTCCTCCATTAGATCATATTCAGCACTAAACTACATACGATGAATCTGTTTGATTTATGGTTATATGTATATATCAGCCAAAGTCATTTCATTATGAATTTGCTTTCAAAAGATGCTGTGCCTTTCAATTCAGTCTGTACATGAAAACAACTCTCTGAGAACCAATGGACACACAAATACCTATCTTTTGGGAAGTGCCTCATTTAGTGGGGATGTTTTGTATTTTTCTCTACTTAGGGCTCCATCTTGAATACCACTCCATAAAAGTGATTGAACGAAACTGGTCAACCTTAATGTGGTATCTAATTGATCGGAAAAGAGAAAGTAGGAAAGAAAGAAAGAAGACAGCAATGGAATCAAATTTGTGGAAAGTAGTGTGATATCAAGGGTCAGAGTCAAAAGATACGGCTTTTTCATTGATCTCCACAAATGACAACCTTGTTTTTGCCTGTCTACTTGTGATATACAGACATAATATCGCTATTTACTTAGACTGCAAGAGTGGTGGATTCTATTAATTAGTAGTGTTGTTCTTTTGAGAGCCTGAAATGATCAAATATCATTCACCCCTTTTATATCCTGCTAATGACTTGGACCACGCCATCATTTTCACCAAGGATTTTGATTGATGGTGCCTGTGTTTGCCCCTTCGTTGATCCGTACAAATGGAGGTGGTGTGCAAATTGATGCTTTGACGTATCTGTCTTGAAAGCAAAAAATGTAAATCACACTCACACCCCCACCACCTCACAGGCTTCGTGCCTGATTGCTCCACATGTCACATTGAGTTATAGAAAAGAGTTGGTGGTGCTAACTATTGTGATCCATTTTTTTTCTTTTTTGGTCTCACTTCCTGTGGTTTTAGTTTCCTCAAATTTATCCTCGATTCCCCTGTACCTTCTACAGAATACTTTGTCCACTTGAGAATTCCATGCAATAATTAATGTAAGATACAAATGGGATAAAAACTTAAACAGTTTATAATTTCAGCTCGGAAACAAGAAGGAATTTGCAGCACAGTTGCACTGACATGGTGAATATATACTATTCACTACTTGATTGATTTCCTTTCCTGTTTGTTAGTTGCCTTGAATATAAGGACAAGATCTTCCTGATTGTTTGGTGATATGCTATATCTGATCCAAAAACTAGGATAATCTAAAGTATTCCATGCAGCAAAAACCAAAAGCTAAGATCAAACGACAAGGTTGGCATGCTTTCTGGATGAGAAACACTAATATATTTAGTACCCACCTCATGTTAAACAGATAGCAGATAGTGGTGTTCAATTCACGTTTGGGACATGTGTGCCCTAGTCCATCAATAAATTATTATAGCTGGCTTGAAAGGGACAACAACACGTCTAGCCTAGATGAATAATATTGATGGTCAGAGAGATGCTGATTTCTACGTGGGATAGTGGTGGCTGGTATAAGACACACATACAGTACAAGGGAGCCTTTAGGGACAGCTTTATGAAAAAATTCCTCGATCGAAAAAGTTCATGATAGAGCCTTGTCTCTGCTTCGCTGTTATTTGCGTGGAGTCATGGTCATTTCTCTTCTTTTACGTATTTGAATTGGCCAGCAAGAATTTATTAAGTTGTCATGTTCGCAAAGTTCCAATCTTTTTACAGATTAAAATAAACGTGATCAAAGCCACAATTATTGTTTTTTTTTTTTTTTTAAAAAAAGAAGAAAAACAGTAGAGCTCATGAGATGAGAGGTCAAGCTCAGAGAATTGAATACAACAATTTGGCTTAGATGCTTCTTAATTAGTGGATTCTTGTATTCATGCCATGGTGCCAAAAAGTCTCCACAGCCTCTAATATCAAATTCCACCAACTGATCATGTTTCACTTAAATCATGGCCCCATTAATTAGTTCAATGTCCTGATATATACAGTTCTCCCATTTATGATCAAATTGAAACTCATCTGGTTTTTTTTTTGTTTTTTTTTTATTTTTTATGTAATTGATGGTTTTTGAAGAGGTGTGCATATCTAAAATTCACAAGTATTTATGTCAGCAGAGCTGCCTTTCCAGTGGGGTTCTTTCACATCACATGCTAGCAATGAGATGGTATGATAGTGCCTAAACCAATAACAACATAAATGCCTCCAAATATACCAGATAGTGCCTCCCCCAATATCATCCCATCTCCTTATCCTGAAAAAAAGAGTTGTGCACTATACTTGAAGTTCCTAGCTAACATGCAGCCTGAATGTCTTAGAATTATTAATGAATCCATGTGACTACCTTATTCTTTCTTTTTGTTTTTTGACTGTTAATCCAAGTTAAATCACAGTTTTTGGAGGCTATCCATGCCTGCTGGGGCAAGTAGAGACCACCCATTGGCGAACCCCTTCGGACCAGGTAGCTTGAATCTTGAGCTGGTGGCTCTTGATCCCATCATGGTGATCGTAGGTGGTTGTGAACTGTTGAGAGATAGAGGTGAGGATTATGCAAGGAGGTTGAAGGAGATGGGAAAGAAAATTGAGTATGTTGAATTTGAGGGAAAGCAGCACGGTTTCTTCACGAATGATCCTTACTCAGAAGCTTCAGAAGAAGTTATTCAAGTCATGAAAAAGTTTGTGATTGAAAACTCTAGTTAAATATTAATCAGCATCTGTCAAGTCCTCATCTACTCACTACTGGCTACCAGCAGCTACTGGTTACTTTTTTTTTTTTTTTTTTAGTATAAGGAAATCAATTAGATATAATTTCTGGCGTCCTTACTTTTTTTAGTACTTAATTATGTATTAAATTCTAGTATAATAAGTGGGTTTGTAAATATTTTTTTCTTTTGTTTTTGTTGCTGTGATTTTCGCAAAAATAGAGAATGTGGACTTGCACAGTTTAATAGAGGTTGATGATTCTAATCTTGTAGAAATGCATCATGGGTGCGCTTTTATGACCAAAACATTTGATAGCTATATGCATTTCGTTTGATAGTGAAATAATTACGAGCAAAGTTATTAGACCTAGTTGGCTTTTTAAAGAAAAAATTAGCCACAGCTCGATAGGGTCCTGGATTTTATAACTATAATATTTACAAGGTAATAAATGCTTTAATATTATTTTTGGAACTTGTTTAAATTCTCATTATCACAGTTATGATATTGATCATAATATCATATTGTAAAAAAACACGACCATAATAATGCATGATATCAAAGAAATACTCCGTTAGTATTTAAATACTGATTCTCTTAGAAAAAATATATTGATAGAATCATGGATGGTAACTAGTTGTCAAAAAACATATTATTGATGATTTTTATTATATTGATCATTCCATCAATGATATAATCACCGATGAATTTACAGATAGAAAAAACACGCCAAATAAAAAAAATTTACCGGCATTATTCTGTCAATAATTCTATCGTAGATAATGACATATTAATGACAGAATAAACAATTGATAATTCCATCGGTGATTGAATGCATATTAGCGATAAAGTTAAATCGTTGGAGATTTACATTTTGAATGCAAAACAAACAGAATAGATCCACCTGATATAATTAAACCATGAATCTCCTTGTTCCAGTTCTTTGCACCGACTGCAACCGTCACATGAAACGATCATTCATCACGTGCTAGATATAAACGTCCAAGATAGTCTCCGAGAAGTGTGGAGGTCAGAAATCCCTCCACTTGACCACGTCTTCCTAGTATGGAAGACCTCTTTCTTTTACATATTTCTTTGGGTTTTTTTTTTTGCGTCTCAAACCAAAAATCACGCAATATATATGGCATATATAAATTGTCGGTTAAGATAGTGAAAAAAATAAACATTTAAAAAGAAGTATAACATTTTGAATTCAATCTTACCTAATGACGTTTTAATTTTCCCACATCTTCCTGGCAACAACGTTGTCAGCCTTGTCCTATTAATTTTTTTTCTTGCACGTCAATTTTATAAAATAATTAGTTCATTAAAACTAAAAATTGACAAAAAAAAATATATTTTAAAAACTAACAATCAAGTCCCATGTCAGAACTAATTTCTTTGGATATGGGCACGAGTGTTTTTTCATGAATCCTTTTTGTAAAAGATGTATCATAACAATATCTGGATCGAGAAAATTTTTATTTTTACACTTTTTACATGAACATTTAATATTATCTTTACTAATATTTTTCGGATTAGATAATGTGTAATTAATAAGACCCTCAACTCCATTACAATAATTCATCATATGCAGCCTTTTAGGTGAAACTCGATACATTCAAGAATGATCATCCATTACTTACATGAATCCTATATATATAGAATAATATTGATGACAACATGTATTAATTAGTAATGTAAACTAAACAAATGATAGGTACCTAACTAATTAGCAACATTAGTTTAAATCAAACTTATTCAATCTATTTTAATAGTACTCTTAAATCACTATCAATTTCTCCAACAATTCAAATTCCTCCAAATTTACTAAAATTTTTAACTTAACAATAAAACTGAGTAAATGTGAAACATGCATGCCCATTAAATAAGTCATTATTTATTTCATTATAAAATACCTAAATTACAAAATCAAGCTCAATTTCATCAAATGACAAAATTTTTTTTTTTCAAAATCTCAAACAAACACTAACATATATAAATCACACATTCATACAACAAATTCTTATAAGAAAAAGCTATAAAACAAGCAAACACACAACTACATATACTACATAAAATTGCCAAAAAATAACATTTTAAAAATGGGTTACAACAAAAAAAAAATAGATAGTTTTGCTTACTTGATGTCGCGAATCTTTTTTTTTTAAATAGAACAAAGATACTAACATGCTGAGTGTTGGAGTGACTGAATTTGTGATGATGAGAGCTTGATTTGTGACAAAGTAAGAGGGGCAAGAGTGTTGTGTATTATTTTCTACCAAATAAAAGGAAGAAGAAGAAGAAAACAGGGAGGGGAAAAGGGGGTGTTTGTTAGATTATAACTTAAATATTACTGATGGATTCACCAACAGATATTAGTGACACATATATTTCATCTGTAATTCTATTTGTAATAATAACACTTTTTTTTTCATTCCGTGATTTTCAACTGTAATTCCCTCGGTATTCACTGACAGAAATTGTTTGTCGGTGAATACCAAGGGAAATAGTGACGTCATGGTCCGTCGGTAAATATTATTGTAATTTACCGATGATATTTTTTTTGTCGGTATTTCAGTTTGTATTTGATATTTTTCTAGTAGTGAAAATTCAATTACAATATTTTGAAAACTATAAATTTAAAGGATTGAACTAGCAATCATGAAGGTATGTTTTTTTTTTTTTTTTGGTTCAAAACTTAATGTTAATATCTGATTTTTAAAATCATTCGAGAAGGGATGTAGTCTCAATTAATAATATACCTGTTTCAACTATACTTTTATTATAGAAAAAATATATATATTAAAAACTAAAAATCAAATCCCATGTGGGAACTAATTTCTTTGGATATGGGCAAAGATAATATTTCCATATGATAGGCCAGGTAGTGAAGTCTGACTCGTGAAAAAGCTGGAAATAGAGCTTAATGATAATAAAATGGCTGATTGAGCATTCCGTGCGTGCAGCAGCAAAGTTAAACAAATGTACAAGACGATCATTGTTTTCATTATTAATTAATTAATTAATAGCTAAGAAGACCATTTAAAATATTAAACTTATCCACTGCCTTTTTCGAGATTTGATAGCTCCAAAATCCGCTCTATGCACTCGTGACTTGAATCAATTATTGATTTATTGCTGGACCGTCATGTTAGTACATCGCTACTCTAATCAAATAAATATGATTTAAACCTTATCCCTAATTATTAAACAATACTAATTAAGAACCTTGCAGCCATCGACTTTATCTTTTATTTCTTTTTTGGGTTCATTTTTCTTTGAATTGAGTACTATAATTATAACCAACAAGTATATGATTTTGTGGTTATCTCTTTATTTATTTGGCTACCTGAGATTTAGAGCTTGTTTATTATTGTTGCATCGGTTATTTTTTAAAGTGTTTTTCGGTTAGAAATATATTGAAATAATATTATTTTTTATTTTTTAAAAATTAATTTTTAATACCAGTATATTAAAAAATCTGAAAACATAAAAAAAATTAATTTGAAGTAAAAAAGTAAAAAAATAAAAAAACTTTAATTTTTTTTTAAAAACACTTTTGAAACACAAGAATAAACATAATCTTAATATGATATTTTGCATTAAAAAAAAACATAATGTGAAACATATGTTGCTTGTATATATCCATAAAAATAAAATTATTAACATAATCTTCTACACGATCCGCACAATATAATATTGCTCAATCATAACACATTTTTGTGATGATACTAGATTGGAAGGATATATTACCTCACACGTAAGCATATTCTACTTTAGAGCAAAAGCTTTACTATTTTTTTTCTTGTCTCAACTTTAAATCTAATGTCAAATGTTTATTTTATATACTAATTCATTTTAAGATGTTGATTTAATGGTTTTTGAAAATTTGTTTCATTTTTATATTATTTTCTTAGATTTAAGTATTGAGACCAGTACTTAAATAAATAATTATTAAAGTTCTTTTAATATATTAAATTAATGTAAAAGATGTGTACTTAAAAATAAAATTAATCGTGGAAAGCTTGTGTAGTGCCACGTATTGGAAAAACTTTCCACAAGATTTTCTTCTTTTTTATTTTTCCGAACAAACTTTCCTTAAGATCTGGTGGGCCCAAAATCGGCCCACCAGTAGGAGGTGGTAGCAGTAGTAATTGGCCACCTAATCATGTGCTGTGATCCTTATCCCCTATTAAACAACAGTTGTACTATACTGTATACAATGCCATGTTGATTCTTTTACTTACTTACCGTTTGAGAACGTGGTGTTTTTAAAACAAAATTATTTTTTTTAAATTATTTTTTTATATATTTTAAATTATTTTAATATGCTGATTTAAAAAAAATAAAAAATAAAAAAAATATTATTTTAATGTATTTTAGCATAAAAAACACTTTAAAAAATAACTGCAATCACACTTATAAAAGATAGTCTCTTCAAGATAATATATTCTTTTTTCAGAGTATATTTACTATTTATTGTTGATCTTTCAAAATACATTTTTGCTAAAAAGATTTTTTTAATAAATTAAAAAATTAATTTTAAAAAAAATTTCAAGCAAATAACATTTTGGCTGGACTGCGAAAACGCACGTATAATCCTTCCCTTTACAGCAGCCTCGATCACTCCTTGGATTGTGGCTTTGGTACAAAGACCATTGCAAGTGCACAGCAGGTGTTAGCCTTTAAGATAATATAACAGGACACAATTAATTATTTTTTAGATTTTTTTTTTACTCTTCTTTATCTTGTTTTTAGTATTTTTATTTTTTTATATATTTTGATTTTTTTTTCAAATTTAGAATTTAGATTGATACTTTATCCAGAGATACTTAAATTTTTTTTATTTTGATTTAAAAACTTTGCTTAAAAATATATCTAAATTAAAATAGTGGTGTTGAAATCTTTATATAAGTAAGGAGTAATAAAATTTTAAGAACAAAAAATCAACAACAACAAAAAAATTATTTTTTTAAGTATTTTTATTTTTATTATTAATATACATGCTAAAACTTTAATCTTGTATATAATACAAGTTTAAATACATGCTTAGCATGCTAGTACTTAGTTTTTTTTTTATTTTACGTATTTATAAATTTAAAATTATAAATACCCTCCTAAGTTTTATGATGAAAACAACATTAGGTATCCAATTGGCATTAATCTTTGGGATTAATCATGGGGATTGAAAGTTGAAGGGTACAAAATGGAGGTACGTTGCCTCTCACTCTCATGAAATATATATCCACTTAACTAGCGTATTTCCTTACACCAGAAAAAATAATAATAAAAAAAAAAAGCGTATTTCCTCGAATTGATTCGATTATTGTCAGTATGGGGGATAATGACAAACACAAAGCTTGAAGAAAAGAGTCAATTAATTCGCTTTCAGGGACAAATATAAATATAAATATGTGTGTTTGAAGATGATACGATCACATTTACAAGTAAATATTATTGTGACCAAATTCAAACCCTAATTATGACTCCAAGGACGAAAGATGGAAGCACTTGCTGTAATTCTGTTGAGGTACGGCTACCACATTTGCACTATGATAAATCGAAAATTCAGATTCCACTGCCTACATTCTTATGAGATCATCCATGTCCAGATATTTTCTAATTACATGGACTATGGTGTTTGGAGTTTGGACGGTATATATATTAATGCGGTACAAATATTTGATTGAAAGCTAAATCCTATTTTTCAACCACGACCCTCGAATCTTAATTTTTGATCCGTTATCACAAGAAAATACACTCCAAAAATATTATAGGAACCTCAATTATCTCATTTCTAATCTAAAAACACCTTAAAACATTTTATAAATAAAAAATTAAATCAAATTTTAAAATTTTTTTGAGCTCTTATTTATTTTTCAGCATATAATTGATTGGCAAAACAACCATTATTAAACTCCTCTTTAAAAAACAAACTCATTAATACCAGGATTAGTATTTTTTTTTCTGGCCAAATTGTAACCATTCGAATTCTTTCCCTCTTTTTTTTTATTTTTAGATGAATTTTTCTCTCATCTCTTTAAATATAGGAACTGAAAGGTGATGAAGATTGAGGACTGAAATGCAAAACCATAAATTTTAAGGGATCCAATTGCAAAAAACGAAAATCCCAGTCGCAAAACAATTTTTTACATGCAGTATTCTAATATAGCAGCGTGAACAGTGCGCGTGTGCGCGTAATGAAACAATGCTTTCTTTCAGTGTATGGTATAATACTAGATTTACGCTCTATCAGGTGATTTTCAAAGCTAATTATTATTTAACTATAAAATAATTAAAACAAAATATTCCTAAGAGTTTGAAAGATTTAAATTCTAAAAGACAAAAAGCATTTTTAAATTGAAGCCCCGTTCATTATTTATACATTTATCTTCTATTAACAACGTTGTTTTTTAAATAAAAATCCAAGATAGTCAAGATAAATATTTGAAAGAATTTCAATAATTTAATCAAGGAGTGAAAAATTATTTTTAAGGGTAAAACTCTTATCTCTTATTAATTAATTAATTTATTGATGAAAATATATTTTTCTATTAGTAACATTCTTTTTAAGCAAAAACTTGTCATAATGTAAAAAAGAAATTTTTTTTTTTAAAAAATATTATGTGGATATATATATATATATAAAAAGAATAATTAATCCATGAAAGCCATATAAAATTAACAATAAAAGCTTTACTTTAAATATTAATTTGTAACTTGCTTTATAATATATTGCATATATGTAATTGTTAAAAAAGTGATTGCAAATATAAGTATAAAATGTCTAATCTCCTTTAAAAAGTATGGCATATTTATATGATTTCTTTTTTAAATATGATTGTAATTATTAATTTTTTAAATGAGGATTTATTTAAAATTTAAAAACGTTTTATGACATAGAAGTCCACACCCACACACCCGACCTCAAAAAGGAAAGGGTAGGCGCACGCGGGCTTAGATCAGGCTTTTATGCATGCTTACTTTTTATATTGAGTAGATAACATGTTGTTTGTTTAATGTACAAAAGTAATAGTCAAAAAATTAGTTATGTAATTTTGACCTTAAAGCTGATTTTTAGCTGATTTTAACTTGAAAACACCTCTAAAACATTCTAAAAATCTAAACCATCCATTAATTTCAAACCCTACCTTAAAATCACTCAAAAAAAAATTAAGTTTTCATGAATCTAATCTATTTTTTTCTTTGTTGATTGGTGATCGAGCAAGATCATCACTATTAAACTTCTCTCTAGCTAGAACAAACTAATCAACACCAGAAATAACTTTTTTGTGAGTGAAATATTGTCGGCCCATTTCCTTCCTCTCTCATCTTATATTCTCTCATTTCATTTCCGGCATGAAATGATTATTTTGATGGCCATTAACTTACAAACGAGCATGATTTGACTCGTTTATGCGCATATCACTCTTATCTGCCTTTTATGCGCATTGCTTGTATGGTTTTAGTAGCGAGAAAGAAGAAAGATTGCTGGTAATTTTTAGAAAGGGGAAAAGTAATGTCAAGATGGATGATTAATTATCCTATAAATATATGATATGACCCCTATAAAAGTTGATATGCTCTGAAATATAAGTGGATTAGCCATAATGTTAGGAAAAAAGAGTCAAAACCCATGGAGTTTTTTTTTTTTTTTAATTAATTTAACATATCATATAATTTTTCTCTTAATTATTAGATTAAATCTCAGATTGGGTAATTAAATCTTAGACAGAGAATTCATATCTAGATTAACATGAAATCTTTCTTCTAATCTTTTTTTAAATTCAAATCCAAAATGATAGATACAGAACAGATTTTGCCTAATCTTTAAAAACCTGAAAATAGTAATAATTTATTAGAAAATAATATATATTATATCTTAAAAATGGTAAGTTGAAGGGTTGTTACTTGCAGCTTCCTGTTTTATATGTCCAAAAATTAGAACTCCAAGCTGAATCAGCTCCCTCATGTGTTTCCCTTCACCTGCTTGTTGAATAAAATAAAAGTCTCGCCTGAGAGTTCACCATTCTGGCCAGCAACCCAGAGTTTGTCGATGAAAGGTGTGTTTATTATTACAGTTGATGTTGAGATTTATATATGGAATTCAAAAAAAAAATAGAAAAAAAAAAAAGAAAACTTATTCTTATATAGTTGAATTTTATCTATAATTGACCTCAACTATAATCTTAACCACAAAAACAAAAGGCACATAAATCAGTCAACTTAGACAGCTCAGAATCAGTGAATATTGACTCGCATAGCTTCAAACCTTACACAACATTCACCGTATGCCCTTTGGCATGCTCCTTGGCTGTGAATACTTTTGTCAGCTTATTTGAGCAGGACGTACGCCGCAGTCTTCATGATTGGCACACATGTCATCGTTATTCTCACTAGCAGGCTGCACTTCTTGAGATCTATGGGAGATTCGAATCTCCATCGTCAAGGCTGCCCAAACCAAAGTTTTAAAAAACCTGGCCCGCGGAGTCAATCCGGAGACAGAACTGGAATAAGCTTATGAAAAAATAAAGAAAGATAAAAAGGGTAAAAAAACAGTCAATTATTTATTTTTTTAACAAAAATAACATCATATTGCTTTATAAAAAAAATGGGTCGATTCAAAAAGACTCGAATTTTGGACTTGATTAACCATCAAACTAGATTTAAAAACTACAATTCAAAAACAACATGTTCATTCGATGGTCCATCCTATGAGATTGGAGTTGGCCTAACAACTCGAACTAAGGCATAGGGAGTCCATCATCTAAACTAGGTAGTTTGGCTAAAAAAAAGGTAAGAAAAATTGCCTTCAATTGTCCATGTTGTAACTTTTCTTGGTCTGCCACCTTATAGACCATCAAGCTAGTCAGTTGAGCCCTCTCTACCAACCTAGTTGTGTTTCTGCATATCTTAGATAACCCTTTATTCAAGTCTGAAGTCTTGTTGAACATGCAGCCGATGTTCGCACACACCCGTTATGCATAGATGTCGAGTTTGTCTCTATCTATGCATGTTGCCTTTGCCCATACATGCTGCTGAGATCCGAACAATATTTTCATTTATGCATCCTCGCGCCTAAAACTACTATTAGATGAAGTTTAAAGATATAATTTATATTATTCTCAAACATGATTCAAAAAGAAAGTTTCACGTTGTAAATTATTATTCAATGATAATTATCGGTTTAAAGCCAAGACATAACCTAAATAATTAACCCTAAATAATTAGGGGCAAAATAAAAAAGCAATAAATTCAGAAATACTTAAGATTTAAACAAGATTAGAGAAAAAGATAAACAAAGAATCTGTAACTCGTAAAGAGAAACAAATTTAGATGAAAATAGATATTCAAAGTAGATTTTGGTTTCGAAAATGATCTGCGATAGTTGTCGCCAGAAAACGTAAATTAAAATTAGAGCTTTTAAAGAATTAGTATGTGTTTTGCCTTTCCTGGCTTTGTTCTTAATATTTTGTTCGTTAAATTATTTTTTCCCAAATCCCAATCGTCTTTCGATAAAATAAAGAAGAAGAAGAAGAAATAGACAACAGCAGAAGAAATAGGCAGCAGGGCTGAGAGAGTTTTATTCATGGTCTTGAAAAGAATTAGCAAAGCACGTAATGCCTGAAAAACATGTCCAGGCTGTTTGAGGCCCTAGACCCATTTTCCTTTAAATAGGTTATACAAGCCATGGGACATGTCCAATAGCCTTTGTAAGGCCCGCCATTTACTTGATGAGTCCTTCGCCCACTTTCCATGAGTGCTCTTCCAAGGTTCATGCTAGCACACAATGCATCAATGTGTCAAGCAACTAAAACCTAACAAAGGCTAAGGGTTAGTTTATCATAGAAAAGCACGTAATTAAAAACCCCTCCAGCCCAGCTAAAGTCACAAAAACAACACATGAGAGATGAAATGCTCCAGTAATGTCCAGGAGCTCCGTGCAGATTTCCCGTGACGGAAAATATTAATTGTGATAAATCGTTCTTCCATTTTATCTTTAGAGCAGCTTACAGCAAATATAGTGCAATCTTTAGATGTAGCACATTCTGGGTGTTGCAGACGAGTATCGTCTAGGAAGAGGGGGCATATGTTCTTTGATCCAATGAGCTCCATGGTAGAGAAAAAAAGGGAAGGACCAGAAGAACCCTCCGCTGAGGAGAAAAGAAGCAGCCACCCTATTTTGACAAGAGGAGACGCTTATCCTGCAGTTCGGATACATTGTAGGCCTGCTGTGTGATTGGATCTCCTATCTTACCAGTTGCGTGGAACAAGTGTCTTCGTGGGCAAAAACAACAGACTTCTCTTTCAATTGTCCCTTTTGTACTGGAGTTGGCCTTGAGAAAAACAACGCAAGGCAATTTCCCTTGCAGCCTATCAAAGAATGAGAGGGGGAAGCGAGAGAAAGCAATGCGCCAGCATCTGCAGAAAGAGAGAAACGAGAGGAAATCAGTGACAGATAGGTGTTCCAATATCAGTACCGAGAGCTCTATAGGGAGGTGACAAATACATCTCTGGATTCGGCCCCTCTATGCAGCTGATCATGAGTAACTTCGCTATTCTTCAATTTTCAATTCCCATGATTCTGCAGCACCACATCAGTTGAAACGGAAGGAGAATCAGTTCCATCCATTGAGAGGTGCATGGATGCTTCAATGACCCAAGAAATCGTAAGCCAAGTGCTACATATTCTCCTGGAAAAAAAAAAAACAAAAAAGCTTGGAGTTTTACCAGAAAGCTAAGAATGAGGCACCACAATGATACTGTATGAATGTTTTTATTATATATACCCTTCAGACTAGCTGTAAATCCTTTTTAAGTAGGAAATTGAAGTTCAAAATTCAAATTCAATGAGTAACTACTTACATTTATTAGAAATTAAGAGTTAGGTATACGAAAATAGATATTATAGAGATAAAATAAAATAAAAAAATTATTTAAACTAGGTAAGAAAATTTTCATTATATACTTTTAATAATAACGAGTTTATTTTTCTCTTTTATTATTTATTTTTTTAAGTGAAAGCAGATAATAATTAATCATACTTATTCACTGAATATTATAAAATCTTCCAAATAGCAGAATTAAAATCTAACAGTCAAGAAAAATTGAAGTAAACTATGTAGGCAGTAATTGCCTCCAATATTATTGGAGATCCTGCATTGATTCTGAATATTACAGCAGGTCATCTCCGATCCATCCTCCAAGATACGGAAAACGTTACTCTCCTCTTAATTCACAATATTTTAAATTTAATATTTTTCTCAATTATCATTGTAAAGTTTCCAATAAAAGTTATCCCAAAATTATGATTATTATACATTATCATACATGAATTTAAAACGTGTGGTATTTTTATTGTTCACAAAAACATGGTTCACCATCTCAATTTTATTTTAGATTACAATAGTAAAATTTTTAAAAAAATTAATTTGACTCTCAAATATTTTTTTTTACACAATTAAGCCATTTTGAGATCAAATTAGAGCTTAATTGCATGTTTTTTTTTTAAAAAGGGTTAAATTGAAAGAAAGTGAACTAAAGTGAAAAAAATGGGTAACATGGGTAGTGGATTGAAAATTTTTGTCAAAAATTCATTTAAGTTTTAGCTATTAGATGACCGGTCTCTTGAATGTTACAAAATTTAATTTGGTACCAAACTTCATTTTACTCATTTTCAATCCTTATATAATTGGAGGATAGATAGGTTGTCGGATTTCGGCTTAAAGAGAGAAAATATCAATTGGTGAGGAATCTGGCCACCAAAACAATCGTTTTTTGTTGCAAATGGTTTCATATAATAAGGGGAGTTAAGATTATGTGTGTTTTTTTTTTAACCTTGAAAACACCTAAAAAGTCATATATGAGCTTGGGAAGTTTTTTTTTTGCTTTGGGTGGATTTCGGGTTTTATAACGGTCTTTTATGTTTTCGTGGCCATAAGTTGGTTTAACAAGGTCTCTAGAGTGTTTCTTGTATGTTTTGGGCTAAAAATAAGTTGAAATGAGTTTTTTGGTAAAAAAAGTAAAAGATCTTATTTTTCCGAGCACCATAGTGGTTGGATTATGGGGAAACGATGTGTCAATTTTTTTTTGATGCATGGAGCCCATTAAACATAGGCCTGCACAGGGCTGTTGCTTGATTGGATCAGGTGCTAGGCCTAACTTAATTCTTTTTTATATTTATTTTATAAACCCGTGGATCATTCCATCTCTTATATATATATTAGAGAATGATACTCCTTTTATTAACTAGTCTTTACTCTTTTTTTTGTTCTAAATGATTTCTTTGTTTAAAAACCATTAGTCCATACTCTTTCGTGGCATCTTTTTACCAGAACACCAAGCTTAATATTTGACACACATTGTTTGTATAGGATCACAATCTAATAACATTTCAGTTATCAAAATTTCTCAAGGTGAAAAATAAATGATTAAAAAAAATATAATAATCAAGAAAAAATAACCTAGCGAATCTAATTGATTAAAGTAAATTTTTTTTATATGTTTGTTTTTAATTTTCTTATTTCTTTGCATAGTTTCATAAATAAAAGTATTACTTCAGAGAAAAATGTCATGTAGACATACAAATTAACAACTTTATGATAAAAGGATCTTTACAAAATAAATTAAAGAATAGAGGGACTAGATCAACATGAAAAAGAATAGAAGGCTCCCATTAAAAAAATTAAAAAAGTACAAGAACCAGATTTGAGTATAACACTTTAAATTTTCACAATCTTACAAATGATAGTTTTCTTTTTTAAAAAAAAAAAATAGCATAGTAGATGTAAAAATTTGATGAAATATCACCACTTGAAAAAGATTTGGTAAAATAGCACATTTTGATATTGTCGCGCTTCTGAAGCGCAACATTTAGTAAATATCGCGCTTCTGAAGAGCAACAAAATAGATATCGGCTATTGTCTAACTGTTTTTTTTCTTGAAATATCTAGTTTTTTCTTAAAATGATCTGCTAATAAATGAAGTTTAAAGATATAATTTATATTATTCTCAAACATGATTCAAAAAGAAAGTTTCACGTTGTAAATTATTATTCAATGATAATTATCGGTTTAAAGCCAAGACATAACCTAAATAATTAACCCTAAATAATTAGGGGCAAAATAAAAAAGCAATAAATTCAGAAATACTTAAGATTTAAACAAGATTAGAGAAAAAGATAAACAAAGAATCTGTAACTCGTAAAGAGAAACAAATTTAGATGAAAATAGATATTCAAAGTAGATTTTGGTTTCGAAAATGATCTGCGATAGTTGTCGCCAGAAAACGTAAATTAAAATTAGAGCTTTTAAAGAATTAGTATGTGTTTTGCCTTTCCTGGCTTTGTTCTTAATATTTTGTTCGTTAAATTATTTTTTCCCAAATCCCAATCGTCTTTCGATAAAATAAAGAAGAAGAAGAAGAAATAGACAACAGCAGAAGAAATAGGCAGCAGGGCTGAGAGAGTTTTATTCATGGTCTTGAAAAGAATTAGCAAAGCACGTAATGCCTGAAAAACATGTCCAGGCTGTTTGAGGCCCTAGACCCATTTTCCTTTAAATAGGTTATACAAGCCATGGGACATGTCCAATAGCCTTTGTAAGGCCCGCCATTTACTTGATGAGTCCTTCGCCCACTTTCCATGAGTGCTCTTCCAAGGTTCATGCTAGCACACAATGCATCAATGTGTCAAGCAACTAAAACCTAACAAAGGCTAAGGGTTAGTTTATCATAGAAAAGCACGTAATTAAAAACCCCTCCAGCCCAGCTAAAGTCACAAAAACAACACATGAGAGATGAAATGCTCCAGTAATGTCCAGGAGCTCCGTGCAGATTTCCCGTGACGGAAAATATTAATTGTGATAAATCGTTCTTCCATTTTATCTTTAGAGCAGCTTACAGCAAATATAGTGCAATCTTTAGATGTAGCACATTCTGGGTGTTGCAGACGAGTATCGTCTAGGAAGAGGGGGCATATGTTCTTTGATCCAATGAGCTCCATGGTAGAGAAAAAAGGGAAGGACCAGAAGAACCCTCCGCTGAGGAGAAAAGAAGCAGCCACCCTATTTTGACAAGAGGAGACGCTTATCCTGCAGTTCGGATACATTGTAGGCCTGCTGTGTGATTGGATCTCCTATCTTACCAGTTGCGTGGAACAAGTGTCTTCGTGGGCAAAAACAACAGACTTCTCTTTCAATTGTCCCTTTTGTACTGGAGTTGGCCTTGAGAAAAACAACGCAAGGCAATTTCCCTTGCAGCCTATCAAAGAATGAGAGGGGGAAGCGAGAGAAAGCAATGCGCCAGCATCTGCAGAAAGAGAGAAACGAGAGGAAATCAGTGACAGATAGGTGTTCCAATATCAGTACCGAGAGCTCTATAGGGAGGTGACAAATACATCTCTGGATTCGGCCCCTCTATGCAGCTGATCATGAGTAACTTCGCTATTCTTCAATTTTCAATTCCCATGATTCTGCAGCACCACATCAGTTGAAACGGAAGGAGAATCAGTTCCATCCATTGAGAGGTGCATGGATGCTTCAATGACCCAAGAAATCGTAAGCCAAGTGCTACATATTCTCCTGGAAAAAAAAAAACAAAAAAGCTTGGAGTTTTACCAGAAAGCTAAGAATGAGGCACCACAATGATACTGTATGAATGTTTTTATTATATATACCCTTCAGACTAGCTGTAAATCCTTTTTAAGTAGGAAATTGAAGTTCAAAATTCAAATTCAATGAGTAACTACTTACATTTATTAGAAATTAAGAGTTAGGTATACGAAAATAGATATTATAGAGATAAAATAAAATAAAAAAATTATTTAAACTAGGTAAGAAAATTTTCATTATATACTTTTAATAATAACGAGTTTATTTTTTCTCTTTTATTATTTATTTTTTTAAGTGAAAGCAGATAATAATTAATCATACTTATTCACTGAATATTATAAAATCTTCCAAATAGCAGAATTAAAATCTAACAGTCAAGAAAAATTGAAGTAAACTATGTAGGCAGTAATTGCCTCCAATATTATTGGAGATCCTGCATTGATTCTGAATATTACAGCAGGTCATCTCCGATCCATCCTCCAAGATACGGAAAACGTTACTCTCCTCTTAATTCACAATATTTTAAATTTAATATTTTTCTCAATTATCATTGTAAAGTTTCCAATAAAAGTTATCCCAAAATTATGATTATTATACATTATCATACATGAATTTAAAACGTGTGGTATTTTTATTGTTCACAAAAACATGGTTCACCATCTCAATTTTATTTTAGATTACAATAGTAAAATTTTTAAAAAAATTAATTTGACTCTCAAATATTTTTTTTTACACAATTAAGCCATTTTGAGATCAAATTAGAGCTTAATTGCATGTTTTTTTTTTAAAAAGGGTTAAATTGAAAGAAAGTGAACTAAAGTGAAAAAAATGGGTAACATGGGTAGTGGATTGAAAATTTTTGTCAAAAATTCATTTAAGTTTTAGCTATTAGATGACCGGTCTCTTGAATGTTACAAAATTTAATTTGGTACCAAACTTCATTTTACTCATTTTCAATCCTTATATAATTGGAGGATAGATAGGTTGTCGGATTTCGGCTTAAAGAGAGAAAATATCAATTGGTGAGGAATCTGGCCACCAAAACAATCGTTTTTTGTTGCAAATGGTTTCATATAATAAGGGGAGTTAAGATTATGTGTGTTTTTTTTTTAACCTTGAAAACACCTAAAAAGTCATATATGAGCTTGGGAAGTTTTTTTTTTGCTTTGGGTGGATTTCGGGTTTTATAACGGTCTTTTATGTTTTCGTGGCCATAAGTTGGTTTAACAAGGTCTCTAGAGTGTTTCTTGTATGTTTTGGGCTAAAAATAAGTTGAAATGAGTTTTTTGGTAAAAAAAGTAAAAGATCTTATTTTTCCGAGCACCATAGTGGTTGGATTATGGGGAAACGATGTGTCAATTTTTTTTTGATGCATGGAGCCCATTAAACATAGGCTGCATTGCAAGGCTGTTGCTTGATTGGATCGAGTGCTAGGCCTAACTTAATTCTTTTTTATATTTATTTTATAAACCCGTGGATCATTCCATCTCTTATATATATATTAGAGAATGATACTCCTTTTATTAACTAGTCTTTACTCTTTTTTTTGTTCTAAATGATTTCTTTGTTTAAAAACCATTAGTCCATACTCTTTCGTGGCATCTTTTTACCAGAACACCAAGCTTAATATTTGACACACATTGTTTGTATAGGATCACAATCTAATAACATTTCAGTTATCAAAATTTCTCAAGGTGAAAAATAAATGATTAAAAAAAATATAATAATCAAGAAAAAATAACCTAGCGAATCTAATTGATTAAAGTAAATTTTTTTTATATGTTTGTTTTTAATTTTCTTATTTCTTTGCATAGTTTCATAAATAAAAGTATTACTTCAGAGAAAAATGTCATGTAGACATACAAATTAACAACTTTATGATAAAAGGATCTTTACAAAATAAATTAAAGAATAGAGGGACTAGATCAACATGAAAAAGAATAGAAGGCTCCCATTAAAAAAATTAAAAAAGTACAAGAACCAGATTTGAGTATAACACTTTAAATTTTCACAATCTTACAAATGATAGTTTTCTTTTTTAAAAAAAAAAATAGCATAGTAGATGTAAAAATTTGATGAAATATCACCACTTGAAAAAGATTTGGTAAAATAGCACATTTTGATATTGTCGCGCTCGAAGCGCAACATTTAGTAAATATCGCGCTTCTGAAGAGCAACAAAATAGATATCGGCTATTGTCTAACTGTTTTTTTTCTTGAAATATCTAGTTTTTTCTTAAAATGATCTGCTAATAAATGTCGCGGTTCTGAAGCACAACATTACTATAATGTCACGTTTCAGAACCACGATAAAATTATAATTAATATTGTGGTTCACAACTGTGATATTTAAACAAATATCACGATTCACAAATGCGATATTATTGAAATGTTGCACTTATGAACCACGATATCCTTAAACTTTCCTATTTTATCCAAAACTTAGTTATCTTGTGTTACTTTACCATT
This sequence comes from Populus x sibirica, assembly GCA_019202695.1. NCBI lineage: Eukaryota > Viridiplantae > Streptophyta > Magnoliopsida > Malpighiales > Salicaceae > Populus > Populus x sibirica. Next base: position 1,082,515 of record JAGMVL010000423.1, read on the forward strand.
TTTTTTCCAATGCTAATTACACAATATATCCACAAGTAAGCTAACTTCTAAACTTTAAAACAAGCCTGGTAGCCTAGCTCAGGCGCATAATTAAGCTAATACAAAAGCCTTAATAGGTTAAGCTTAACTGAACTCAAGCTCTACTAGTTTATAAAATAAATATCATTACAAAACAACTACTTAAAGTGATTTAATCATATCAATCAATGAAATGAATTCAGCAACCTAACGTCTCTATCCATTATACAGTAATACTAATACTAGTAATGGTAACTTTTATTATTTTTTTATTTTAAATTAATTTATTTTTAGTATTTTCAAATCATTTTTATATGTTAATATAAAAAATAATTTTTAAAAAATATAAAAATTTATTTTAATTTATTTTTAAATAAAAAATATTTTAAAAAACAACTACTATCACCTTTCTAAACACCATCAAAACCTCAGCCCATGTGTGCAAATTTGGCCAATTCCATGCCTATCGAAATGGAGCTGTATTTTCTCTCATAATCACCATGGTTTTATATATATATATATATATATATATATATATATATATATATATATAAAATAGTAACTTCCACGTTGTACAATCTTATAAATCGATCCACACTGTAATAATTCCAGTACATATTTTAATCAATCATCACTCTCTTTCTATTTCGGTAATCCAGAACAAGAAAAAAGTTTTACTTCAATTTATTTATTAAATTAAGAATATTTTTTTAATAATTTTAATATACTAATATTAAAAATATTAAAAATAATATTAATATATATTTAAATAAAAAATCTTAATCTAATCATCAACCATAAAATCCATCTCATCAGACTCTCCCTCGCAGACACTTTTCTGCTCCCCAAAATATATTCTCTCTCCCTCTCAGCGTCTTTGCACGGAAATCGAGAGCGAATAAAAACAAACCAGGCAGGAGGCTATAATAGGATTAAAAATAAAAACATAAGGGGTTTCCATTTCACCCCCTTTCCCACTCTCTCTCCCTCTTTCAATTTCTTTCCCTCCAAACGCCATTTCTCCGTTTTCTTTCTTCTTTCTTTCTTTTTATCCGTTAAAGTTTTATTCGAATTCTCTTTCTTTTCCGGCTCCGGTGATCTCATTATTTTCCTGCTACTTCCACGGAATATTGGTTCTTCCCGGGAAAACTGGTTTTTCCCGGGAACATTTCGCCTCAATTTCCTCCTCTTCTCCGCATCGGATTTTTCAAAGCCCAGGTTACACCCATACACAATCCCTCACTCTCGCGCGTGTGATTCTGTTTTGTTTTTATTAAAAAAAAAGAATGATAATTTGTTATTCTTTTGGAGCTTCAAATATAGATTTAAGCTGGAAAATCTTCAAATTACAGAAAAATGAGTGGTTTTGTGATTGTTTGGAGTGTTAGTTTTTTTGTGTGTGTGTGATCTTTGTGTTATTTTTGTCATTTTAAGGAATTTAGGGGCGATTGAGGAACGAAAGGAATTGCTAACTGAAAAGATCTGTAGATTCGATAGAGAGGAGAAATTGAGAGTTTCAAAGGAAAAGGCTCTCACTTTGATTTTTATGTGAATTTGGGATTGTTTTTGCGTGAAAGTATTTGATTTTGAATGATAATTGGTCTATGGATTTGCAAGTACTTTCTGCCCAGGCATCACCATCGAGGGATTTGGTGAAGTGTGGTATTTGTGGCTGCAGTTGTTCTTTAATTGCCGGTTCATCTTCAGAGTCTTGGATCAGGTCTGTCAAAAGAAAATACGATGAGTTTGAGGAGAGAAATCGGTTTTTTATACCCGGGTTTGATTTCTTCTCGAATCCACGAATACAAATTGAGAATGAATGTTCTGCGCTACGTGAGATGGTTTCTAGCCAACAGCAGACTATGCAGGATTTGTACACGGAATTGGAAGAGGAAAGGAACGCTGCTTCTTCAGCTGCAAATGAAGCCATGTCAATGATACTGAGGTTGCAGAGGGAGAAGGCGGAGATCCAAATGGAGGCAAGGCAATTTAAACGTTTTGCCGAGGAGAAGATGGGGCATGATCAGCAGGAGTTTTTGGCTTTAGAGGATGTTTTGTATAAGAGAGAGCAGGCTATTCAATCATTTACTTGTGAAATTCAGGCTTATAAGCATAGGATGATGAGTTATGGCCTTACAGAGGCAGAGGCAGTTGGTGAGAGGGGTGGGTTTAGCCGCAACACAAGCATGAATGAAAACTTGGATGCTGGACAATTCGAGTTTCCAGCTTATGATTACCCACCCCTGAAATGCAATTTGAATGATAATCCAAATCCTTTGGAGGGTGAAGATGACATTGTGAATGTTGAGAAATATGCATTTGGCGAGACCCCTCATGGTCGTGAGAATTTGAAGAATTTAGAATATAGGATCTATCAGATGGAGAGAAGTCCTCGTAGCATTCAACAAGATGGTGATTTTTCTGGTACAAAGAATATTCTCGAGAAGGTGGTTGTTGACCACTCTCCTAGGAGGTCAAGGCACAGCAGGAGATTCTCCGGAGATAGTTCAAGTTCATTGATTGGGATGTCTAGAGAATTGGGTCCAGATTTTGCCACTGAATCTCCAAGATCCAAGTTAAGCAATAGCTTTAAGAAAACGGACTGTGCTTCACAAGTGGAAGATTACACAAATTCGAGAAAGAGGGATAATGAAGCAGACTTTGGAGATGACATGAGTGACAGAGTTTATACCATTGATTTTATACATAACGGGGTCTCACAGAATGGTGTTACAGAACCAAAAGCTGGAATTGGGATTTATGAAGAGCATCTCTCGACTCCAAGAGAGACATTGACTCGGCCTGATATTAGTGATCCTGATATAAAAAAGCTCTACTTGAGACTTCAGTCACTTGAGGCTGACAGGGAATCTATGAGGCAAGCACTTATTTCAATGCGAACTGATAAAGCACAAATGGTATTGTTGAAAGAAATAGCTCAACATCTATGCAAGGAAATGTCTCCAGAAAGAAAAATGCCTGCGAGGAAGCCATTTCTTCTTGGAAGCTTTTCCTTCACGTCAATCTTTAAGGTAATTCTTTATGCTTTGTGTAAATGAATGTGCTTTCCTGTATAATAAAGATTTCCATTCACTTGAGTTTTTGGGTATCCAATATATATCATCAAAACTGCTGTTCCATAATCATTTTGGTGATTGTTATTGCATTATAGTGTTTGTATTAGTTATTCTTTTGGCCTACGCTTAACTTCAAGCTCTCCTTGACCTGTACTTCCCCCCTCCTACCTTCATTTTTCACTTAAATCTTTCATTCTTCATTATTTTGGTATGGCTGAAGTAGAGTTAGATAGAAACTTTGAATTTGCATAAACTGAACTGCATTATAGGAGTCTGTCCATTGGAATCTGAGTTATGATGTAAATGTGAGTACTTGAACGTATAGAAAATAAAATTATTGAAGTATGTTTGTGATGTTTTCTTTCTTTTCTTGGATTGTCATCTTCTTTTCATCCTTGATTCTCTTGATTTCCACCAGTCAGAAGCACTTAGCTGCTCCCTCATTTAAATTGTGTTGGACGCAGCATTATGACTACCAGGCTTTGTGTTTTGACTTTCCACTTTATTTTAACATCATTCTGCATGTTATTTGTTGCACTAGCACTAAAAACTCTTGTCTTTCATTTTGTTTGTTCAGTGGGTTGTGTCCATCGTTTTATGGAGAAAGAAAGCTCAGCGAAGCAAGTAAGTATATTGCTATAAACTATTGACATAATTTAGTTTCTGTTTTAGTGCTCCCATTCAGTTACATATATAGAACTATTTGAAGTAAATACAAATTAGGAGTGAAAAACTCCACTGGGTTTATTGTTTTTGTATTTTTACCAGACCAAAAATGAATCAGGGGAGAATTTCTCCAAATTTGAAGGAAGAAAGGGAAAATCTTTATAGTTTTTAAAGGAATCACTTGGGAATTGGAGAAAGAGGGAAATGAATTTAAGGAAGGAGAAATAGTTCTGACATGCCCTGTTTCGAACTCTGTGATTCACCTACTCTTTTACAGATGCAAATGCATGTGTTTACAGTGTTCTTGAACTGTATCTTTCTCATTCGCTTCAGTTTGAGAAATGACATAGAAGATTCTTATTCTTGACGTTGGTGGCATTTTTTGTAGTTTCAATCTGGCATTGATGTTTAATCTCATCAAATTTTGTAATGGCAGGTACATGTTTGGACTTTCAGCCGCTGATGTTGGCTTGCTAATTCTTCTAGACAAAGGCTCCCGCACAAGGCAATGGAGATGTCTCATGAGCACACAAGTGAAACCATCAGTCAAATTCCCAGTATCTATTTGAAGCCAATGCTCATATTGTGAACATGAAATGGATTTTGGCCACATCGTTACCCTGATTTGTCGTGTTCTTTTAATAGAATCCTTCCTTCTGCAAATTTCAGTGTTTTGGGCAGCGTTCTTTGATTTCATTTTATCTGGATTGAATATATCTTGCTGGGTGATTAGTGAAGCATGGATTTAGTGTGGGCATGCCTGCCTGTGTAGTTTGTTGAAATTTAGCTTCAGGTGAGGTATCCTGTCCTCTTCCGCTACTGTATATTTCAGAATTCAGATTCCTGTACAAGTTTTCTCATTTAAATGCGCAGTGGCTATTCTTTTTGTCATTTGAGATGCGGGGTGCATCCTGATGATTTATTTCTTTATTTTAATGCTGTTAATAATTGGTTGATGCTGTAAATAGCGGGCTATCTGTTTGTAAAGTCAGCTTTCCGACAAAAAATATTATCCCATGATTTCAAGGTACTTTTGACAGCTACTCAGTTATTAAAAGCTGTAAGCTTTGGTTTATACATTAATCAAAACGATTTAAAAACAAAAAAAATAAAATAAAAAATACAGCTTTGGTTTATACATTAATCAAAACGATTTAAAAACAAAAAAAAAAATAAAAAATTTTCAGCCTAAGGACGCCAATCCAGCTAATGCTCAGTTATAGAATGCTGAAAATAGCCAATCCAGCTAATGCTCAGTTATAGAAAGCTGAAAATAGGAAATGTTGGTCAGCCTGTTATTTTGGTACATGTTACTCTTTTCTCGTTGTCCTGGTCCTTCACCTTACAAAAAAAAATGAAAATGGTTTCGGATTTTTGGATTTCCTTCTTTGACCACGAGACTTTCAATTCCTGTGTGCCTGAGCTTGAGGAGAGCACGTAGTTTTAGAGCTGAAGCTCTACTTTGAAGACATAATCTACCTTAGAAAAAATAGGTCAAGGGCAATCCACTTGTGAAAGGGGATTGTTGTCTATTTTGAACAGTTCATCTTGTCTTATGATAGGCAATGACGGTTTCTTTGTACCATGATTAGGCCGCCTTACAGTTGGATTGCTGCTAAATCTGGTGCTTATATATCCATCGAATGTTTTTTTTTTCTCTTACAAGTGCAAGACGCAAATCTTGTGCACTCCCAGTTGCCTTGTCGAGTCTCTAGATTACTTTTATTAGTTTAATGGTGTTAAGGATCTTTTGGCCAAGCAGCTCTCAGGGGATCCTTATGCATAAAAATCACGTATATCTTTAGATACCGAGTGATTGATTGATTGGACAATACTACTATGTGAATGTTTTGGCATTTGGTAAAATTTGTCAGCTTTGGGATCTTTCCTTGTCCCAACCAGCCGAAAACGATGAAAGAATGGGTGAAACTTCGATTGCAAGCACTGGTTCACAATCATTTTCCCAATTGGCTGGTGGAAAGAGGATATCCAAAGCAAACTGGTCGCACATACTGTATTTATGTATGTACTCAGGACTCAGATACATCCTCCACCAGCACGAAAATGACCCCTACCACGATGAGAATTGTAGCTATTGTTACGGGAACCAGAAGACTGTTTATGAGAAGAAGAAAATTGACGTTGTGCAACAAAGACTGAGGGAGGTTGAGCTGGAGTTGGCAGTAACAGAGTTGCCCATGGATTTTTGGGAACTCTTATAAAGAAACCCATGAGTGAGGAGGGAACTGTGAAGATCAGTATTGGAAAGAGGCTACGTTTTTGTGGATAGACTGGTCAGCAAATCCTTGAATTCACTGTGAAATCCGCAAAACATATATAAGTTGAAATTCTCTAGCGAAATAAGCCCAATAACCGCTCTAATTCATCAAACAAGGACTTTATATTTTGTAGAAAAATAATGACAAAATCATCACCTTGACAAAGGTCTTGGAAGGAGCCATAAAGTTGCATAATTCTAGAGTTTGACAAGGAGGCAAACGCTTGTTCAAGAGCGCACCAAACACAACATGAAATTTGACAATCAACAACAAAGTGCAACACATCCATGGAAAGGAAAGAGAGAAGTATACTCAAAATGATTGATATGAAGAGGAGAACCATAGAATCAGCAAATTGAGACAAGGGATATGGAAAAGAGCCATTAATAAAGTGAAAAACTCCCTGACCAAGAAAATATAACTTCATCTGCATTTGACAGTAGAAATAATTAGTATTTGTGAGCTTCAAGGAAATTACTTATTGAGTGTTGGAGAGGGCACGACAGCTGTGAGAGGAGAACTATTAGCAATAGCAGCATGGGAAGAAAGAGAAGAGCCACTGGTCAATGCAACCCATCGAGTGCTAAACATTTATCTCTCCAAAGATTATGTCATCGCAAATGACAATTTAGAAAACTATAATGACCTTATAGACCCTAAGAAGCATATTCAAAGTATTAGAAGAATCCTTAAACTTGTAAAACAAAAGAGTAATGCTATTTGTAAAATTTTCCCTACAATATTTTACGGATCTACTAAGGTGTGTCATCAAAACGAGATATCCATATTTCCATTAAAATCTCCATGACTACATAAAAAATCTCTACAACGAGATTTTCATATCTCAATTGAATTCTCCAAGTCTTCATTGAAATCCCCATACGTGACTCCTTGAAAAATCACTACATCTCCTTTCACAATACTTTAATATTGCCTTCATCTACCACAAAGCATTTTTTATTTTCTAGATGATAATGTTCTATTTCTTACTAAAAAAACTCTCATTAACAAAATCTATAAAAATACAGGCACAACCATAGAAGAAACATTTTTCATACGAACATAGCCATAAAGATAATGTTTATATAGTAAGTACTTTTCTCTCCCTCATTTGCTTATTAAAATCTTCAAACATGACTATTTAAAATACTTGGGAGGGAATGATAATACCCAAATTAAAACAATAGCCATCTGAGGTTTTTAGCCCGACACTGACCTCGATATGTTCAATCATGTCCTGACACACCCTTTTATACATTTTCTTAGGATCGCAAGAGCTATACACATAAATTTTTCATGCACATAATTTTTTCTATGCACACATAACTTTTTCTATTCAAAGTACACTTTTTTTTGCACCGATAACACTGCTCATCACCAGCATTTTCATCAATGGTGCGCATGGTACAACAACCATGGCATGACACAATAATTAATAAGCCAGAGCCTCATCATCGTTCCTTTGTTGACATGCATCACATCATTGTTAAAAGCTTGTCAAACTGCTTCAAATGCAATAGCGAACGGTAGTGTTTCGTCACCAGAGAAAACCACATGCATCATTAGAGCGAAACAATTTAACCTTATAAGCGCACGCACCAACCAAGTTATCATCCATGCCCTTTTTAGTCCTTTAAAGTTTTCTTAGTTTAAAATTAGATCCCTCAAGCCTTAATTATTTTAGATCAATAAAATAAAATTTTATTTTGAAAAACCGAGCACCAAACACATGCCAAAATGTTTCCTCAACATCGTGGAATTCCCATATCTATGCAAGCAAAAAAAAAAAAAATCAAGTCCAATCCAAAAAGAAAACCTCAATATGAGAAAGGATTAAATTGAGAAAGAAATCAAGGTACAAAAAAAAGTTGAGTCTTTCTTTTGCTCGCGCAATTCGATCCAAGATGTTTGCAAGAAAAAGTGGTTTAATGCTTGTCTAGTATTCAAATTCACTCCCTATAGCTTAAATTGTTTTAATTTAATTAATTTCATTTAATTTTTTAAAAATCAAGCATCGATCGAGAGTCGATTTTGTTTCTCGACACCGTGAGTAGCCAATTTGAAGCTAAACAAAAAAAATACAAAGTCTAATCCTAAACTAATCTAATACAAAAAAGAATAAAAAGAATAAAATGACAAAAAAACAAAAAAACTGGAAAAAAAAAACAATGAATCCATAATGTTTTCTCTTACGATGCATAAAAAAATGTCTAATCTTAATTAGGCCTCGATCATAAATTGCATATTTCGGCCCAAATTGTCACGACCCGAATCCCGGGTCCGTGACCGGCAACGCAGGAGCGGTCTTTGGAAGGACACCCCGCCTACGCTAAGCCTCAAAACGGACATATCAAAAGAATAATTTATTCAAAATTACGCAAAGCATTTCATAATCTTCGGAAATATTATATTATTCAAAACTGATGAAACCAAAAGGTAGTTTAAAACTCCTCATCAGTAATTTAAAACAAAAACAATAATCCATAATACTCATTACATTGTCAAAAATCCAAACTTAATTAAAACAAAGTAATAGTGGAGCGCCTAAGACATCGAATCAAGCTAGCCTTGAAAATTAAGCAAGGCATACCGACCCAAAGCGAAGAAGCGGGAACACTCAACAAGGTTCACTGCTATCGGAAACTAAGAACCCGAAATAATATTAAGAATGAGGGGTGAGTTCAACCAACTCGGTGAGGGAATAATATTTAATATACATTTCAGATATTAATAGTTGCAAGATGATTTATCTTGATATACATATACATATACATATACATACTAAACATATTATCATAACGTAGTGGAAATTTATCCTCATATACATATACATACTAAACATATTATCATAAAGTAGTGGAAATTTGTCCTCATAAACATATACAGATACATATACATACTAAACATATTATCATAACGTAGTGGAAATTTATCCTCATAGACATATACGGATACGAGATACATATACATACTAAACATATTATCATAACGTAGTGGAATACATGTCGAGAGATCGGATGACACCCGAAGGTGACCGGACGGGATGACACCCGAAGGTGACTACGTGGGATGATCGGTCGCCACGGTGATGCCTCTCTCACCGGCTAGGTATACATACGAATACTATGTGCACATAGGCTAACTACTCTCCGTTAGCATGGAGTTACTCGACAAGTCCGATATCAAGGCATAATAGATATTTACGGAATCATCGGAGAAACGTATATCATATCAAATAGAATCTAGTTCGACAGATTGCGAAGTCCGATATCAAGGCATAATAGATATTTATAGAATCATCAGAGAAACGTATATCATATCAAATATAATCTAGTTCGACAGATTGCGAATGCAAATTCAAGAATAAATGAGTACTCGGAAAATAAGCAACATATATAAATATTCAAGAAATTAACTAGTTGTACTCATTGTATAATCAACATACATATTTACTTATCATATATGCATATTAAAGATTATCCCACTCACTCGAAAAATATAGAACTAAAAGGAATGTCAGACGAAAAGACCCGAAATCCTATTGAGGATTGTTAGGAGAACCTACAATAAATATATGAAATATACTCAAAAGCAACTCAAAGCAACACAAATAAAAGATTTCAATGCATAAATGAAAACCAGGTTTAGTCTCCTAGGTTTAGGGACTAAAACAACAATTATCCAAAATTTTAGGGGTCAAATCGTAATTTGTCAAATTGGAGGACCAAACTGAAAATATCATATATTCCTAATTATACTGGAATTTTGCCCTTAAATCATCCTCAGTTCTGTTCAGAACCTCAATTTATGCCCCAGGGACCAATCTGTAATATTTCCAAAGTTTGGGGACTAAACTGTAATTTTCATAATTTGAGGGACCAAACTGAAAAAATTCCAAATCAATTATCAAACTGAGATTAATCATCCTTAATCTCATAATAACACTGTCCAGAACTAAAAATACATTTAGGGGTCAAATTATAATTTCCCCAAGGTTTAAGGACTAAACTGTAATTTTCACAAATTGAGGGACCAAATTGGATTTTCATCATCTTCAACCTCAAACCCAGAATTTCACAGATTTCCTACTGTCATCTCCTGATTTCTAACAAAATTTCACCATTCAAACAAAATCATAACTCAAAATCATCATCTTTACTTCCAATCTCTCACAATCAACTAATTAACTAATTACCCACAACAATCAACCCATAACATTCCAATTAATTCATCAATCAAACTCAAAACACAATATTCAAAACCCTAACATTTATCAAAACAGGACTTAAAGCTTAATTAACATACATTTATACATAATCTTACCTTTAAACTTATTTTCTCCAACTCTCTTCTCTTTTCCTTATCTTTCCCTCTTTTCTCTTCTTCTTCTTCCCCTTTTCTTCTCTTCTCCCGTCAGTTTTTCACACTTAAAACACAGCTCTCTTCTCCTATTTTCTTTTCTATTTATATTTATCAACTCTTTATTCAATTACTACAATACCCCTTATTCATTTATACTCACTTCTAAGCCTTTAAGGGCTTTATTGCCTTTTCCCTACTCATTTAATTTCAAAACATCACACAAATATTAATGTGAACCCAGTGCAAATCCTAAATTGAATTAAATTTGGGAGTGGAGTAGTTGGAATTGTAAATGGGTGGCTGAGAAGGAAGGGAAAAACGAAACTCGTGTGAATAAAGTGAAATTCAAACAGAGTGGGGAGGAAGAAATGCTGCCAGTAGGAATTGAGAACCACAAAAATGTGTGGTGCGGATATTTTGACTCACTGGAGCAAAAGATGCCACGATCGGCCAGCAGAATGATAACGTATAGTTATTTTTAAATTTTTTTTTATTTAAAAATATATTAGAATAATATTTTTTTTATTTTTTAAAAATTATTTTTTATGTTAGTATACTAAAACTATAATAAAAAAAATTAATTAAACAAAATTAATTTTTTTTAAAACGAAAAAACAAATAAAACCCAACACACCGTCCCATCATGATAACTTCACCCCTTACGTCAGCCCAGTAATCTCTGCACACTATATATACACCCACATGCAAATTAAACTGTACTAGTGTTGAGTGCATATTGATCAGGAAGCCAAAATCTTGATCTTACAGTTGTATTTTTATAGAGAAAAATGGAAGCCAAATTGCCAGAGGAAGAGCATCCAAAACAGGCCTTCGGATGGGCAGCAAGAGACCAATCTGGGCTCCTCTCTCCCTTCAAATTCTCCAGGAGGTACTCCTCTCTCATTGTCCATGATCTTCGTTTTACTCTCCACACATTAATCCTGCTTAAATGTATTAATATTTAATAAATATCTGGATTTGTTTGAGCTCCAAACAAATTAATGGTATTAATTAGTTTGGCATATATATTTAAATATATGTTCACGCACAGTGGTAACTGCATGCTAATTAACGGGAATGTGGTTGTTGTGATTTTAATTGAAATGGGTTGTTTCTAGAGCAACAGCAGAAAAGGATGTGGCATTCAAGGTGTTGTATTGTGGGATATGCCACTCCGACCTTCACATGGCCAAGAATGAATGGGGCGTTACTCAATACCCTCTTGTTCCTGGGTACGTATATATCCTCCTTCTTTGCCTCTTTTTTTTTTTAAGCAATGTGTCTGTTTTCATTTGAATTGATTCTGTTAATTTTGTAATTCTTAACTTGGAATTGAACATGATGGTATATGGTCACAAGAAAACAATTAATTTCTTGTGATTGAATCTAGTTATTGATAATTTGTTTAAAACTCGATTGAAAGAGATAATCTTGGAAATTGCTAGCTAGAGGATAACCCATTGCCAATATATATATAAAAAAAAAACAAAAAAGAAGAAGAAAGGCTTTTATGAAGTTGAAAAGCTAAATACAAGTCAATATACAGCTGGTTGTTAAGGAATGTTTGTTGTGGTGCAGAGGAAAAGAAAAGGGTCCACTTCTTAATTTCCAAATGCTGTGTTCCCATCGAAATTGTCAGGATCCTATAGCAACCTGTTTCAATGTAAAATGGCTATTTGCTAGCAGACTAGCACCACTTAGGAACGTGTAATGGGTTGACTTTAGAGCATCAGGGAACTCCCAGCTTAAATTTGTTTTTCCTTTTCGTGAATGAGATCAGAAAGTTTTACTAAATCAGCTAAGCAACGAGCAAGACAACTTAATTAGGCAGTAGCTAGGTTTTTGGGAAGGAAAATAGAGAAACATTTAACAGAATATACAAGCCTGATGATGCATGCATGTATGCAGATGAAGACAATGAAGATGTTTATTAAATTTGATGATTCTAATGAATTTCCATTTTGTTTTAGGATCAGATTTTTTTTTTTCAAATTAATTTCTTCAATGAAGTTAATTTAAGTGGCTATAGTTCTTAAAAATCTGAGTAATTAAAGAGTTAAGTAATGTTTCAATGCAGGCATGAGATTGTGGGAATAGTGACAGAGGTGGGGAGCAAAGTAGAAAAATTCAAGGTTGGAGACAAAGTGGGTGTAGGGTGCATGGTTGGATCATGCCACTCTTGCGATAGTTGTCACGACAATCTTGAGAATTACTGTCCAAAAATGATACTTACCTATGGTGCCAGGAATTATGATGGCACCATCACATATGGAGGCTACTCAGACCTTATGGTTGCCGAAGAGCACTTCATTGTTCGTATTCCAGATAATCTATCTCTTGATGCTGGTGCTCCTCTCTTGTGTGCTGGCATCACAGTATATAGCCCCTTGAGGTATTTTGGACTTGACAAACCCGGTATGCATGTGGGTGTAGTCGGCCTTGGTGGTCTAGGTCACGTAGCAGTGAAATTTGCAAAGGCTATGGGGGTCAAGGTGACAGTGATTAGCACCTCTCCTAACAAGAAGCAAGAGGCTGTAGAGAATCTTGGTGCTGACTCTTTTTTGGTTAGTAGTGACCAGGATCAGATGCAGGTAATGTTACTCCTAACCCAACTAATAATAAAATGCACATAATAAATAAATAAATCTTTTGAAAATTAAGATGGAGGAAAGAATTAGAACTTTTTACCTTGAACACCAGAAAAATTAGGAATTGAAAACATGTTATCATAGTTTCATGGTATAGAGACGATGGAATTGTTAAGATCATTATAATTAAGTTAAAAATGACTAATCATTACCTTTTAATAATATAGTGTCCTAAACAAGACAAGTTAAGGGTATTAAATAATTTTTATAAATTAATATAATTCTTATAAAAATATCCCAACAGGCACTAGTTAACACACGAAGAACTCATTCCTTACAAAGAAAAGTGGGTTCCTGTGTGTGCTAATTTTCTGATCATAGGATTTTTAAATTTATTTTGCAGTCTGCAATGGGCACATTGGATGGTATCATTGATACAGTGTCCGCAGTTCACCCTATGTTGCCTTTATTTACTCTATTGAAGTCTCATGGAAAGCTAGTTTTGGTTGGTGCTCCAGAGAAGCCTCTTGAATTACCTGTCTTTCCTTTGATCGCCGGTATGTGCATGCATGTCTGTCAGAATAACTCATCTTGCTAATCGAGATAAGGACACTAACTGCACGTGTTGCCTTTGTGGGTTAATTACAGGGAGGAAGATGGTGGGAGGTAGTTGCATCGGAGGAATGAAGGAGACACAAGAGATGATTGATTTTGCAGCCAAACACAATATAACAGCCGACGTCGAGGTTATTCCGATGGACTATGTCAACACTGCCATGGAGCGCATGCTAAAAGGAGACGTTAGATATCGATTTGTCATCGACGTTGCCAAACCACTAAACCCTTAGCCTGCCATTTGATCAAAAGCGTGTAGCCTATTTCTTTAGATGGACATGTATCTTCTTCACTTCATGGTTGGTCTGGTCCACCTGAGTTGTTTTTCTGTTTTATTATTATTATTACGATGTATTCTTCACCTGAATTCTCAAGAATATCCGAGTTTTTTTCCAGTTTACTATGAAGACGAGTAGACATGTAATCATTTAATTTTAATGCATGGCTATGATTTCATCACATTAATTGGATCATAGAGCAGCATCCAACTGGTTTGGGTTTTGCTGTAAATGTTGCCTATAACAGAGATTATGAATTATCTTCTCTTTTTTGGGGTTTTCCCTCGAGACAGAAGGTTTTCCCTACAGAGAGAAGGCATTAGTTCGTTGAGCAGTAGCTTTTGGCTATTTTTTTATTACTATACATTATTGAATTTTGCAGAACCATCGAACTAATTCTGCAATTCGGTATTCAATTTACGGAATCAACAACTTGGTTACCGAATATAATTTCAAGAAAACTTCTCAATCATTTAGATTTTAAAATATAATTTATATTTTACTTTAATACATTTTATTAAATAAAAAAATTTAATTTAGAAATTTGTACATATTTATATTATCTTGTATAATTAATTAAATTTTAATTAAAAAATAAAATAATAAAATTTAAACTCATAACAATTTAATTATCAGAATTGCAATACTATATCTGCTTAATAGTGAATAAAACTTTGATTTTATATCAAAAATCTTCTAAATTCAATATTAAATAGAAACCTAATATATAATTTATACTTGTAACATTAAACATCCATCAATAACTTGACAGGTACAAAATACTGAGGTCATGGGCATCATTGCCTCTCCCATTTTCAGGGAAAGACATCTATGAAGTGATTTTATTATGTCTGTGTCAGCTCTTGAGAATTGTGCTCTTCCAATCAAACTTTCAACTCGACAATATATTTCGGCCAATCGAAAGCAATATTCGTGTTCAAATGGGGAAGCTCTCAGCTACTTTTCCGGTCATACTTAAATTAGAATAAAGCTCAGCAAGATTTCTTTCCACCAAGTCAGAGACAACGAAAATCTTGCTAATCCCTTCACATGCGTCACTTCACTAGTTTGGTGACGAGATTTTAATTGGATTTCTTTATTTCAATATTCAAAGCATCGGACAGAATTCACACTGCGTGAATATTCACAGCATCATCGCTTTCTTCTTGTCTGGAAGCTCTGCTCTGAGTCCTCCTTCCACTTGGCATGCGACGAACCGCTGTAGTTGTAGATAGCCGTCGTCGGAGCGTCCACCGAAATCCGGTCCAGGGGCAAGAGAATAAGCAATTGGTGTACAAGCGAACCTATTTTTGAAACCAAACTAGTTAGGCTCGCTTGTCATTGTAGTGGCGATGTAGTTGTAGATATTTTCAGGCTGATTATAGTTTCAAAAATTATTTGGTTTTTATTGAAAGTTAAAAAATAAATATAAATTAGATTATTTAGTTTATAATAAAAAAATCATATATATAAAACACAAAAAAAATAAAGATTTTAGCATGCATATAAGTATAAATTAATTTGTAATTGGTATCAAAATAAAATCACAGCATGCATATTAATTAAACAATATCTATGTATTTAAATCAAAATAAAAAAGATACTCATTGAAGTAATATAAATAATAAAGCTTTTATTATTATTAATAATGAATTATTTATCTTTAAAACTTTATTACTCTTCTCTTGATGCAAATGTTGTTTGCAATAAATCTCTCAAGATTCCAATAACACATCCTTAATTTAGATCTAAATAAAATTTTTGAACCAAAGTAAATGGACTAAAAATTCTCTCAATAATATAAACATAAGCTCTAGATCTGAGAGGAATATAGAAGCTTAAAAAGTGAGGAGAAAGACATTAAAATTTAAGGGAAAAAAGAGTGTAAAATCAGAGAAAACTTTTTTTTGAACTCTTCCATCAACCTCTTTTTATAGTTGGTTTTGAAAGTTAGAAAGTTGAACAATTAATTTTGGTATTAACCTAAACTAATTTTTACATTATCAATTTTTAATTAACCATCATAAATCCATAATAAAAGCCTGAGCATCACGGTCATAAAACAAATATTTTTTGAGTTGAAAAAGATATTCAAGTTCTGTTGAAAAAATTATCAAATTCTTCCTTTCATGGGTTGGACAAAATAGTGGATTGGGCTGGAATAAGTAATTCTTCATGGAGAAAATCCAAGCCTAAATTTAAGTTAGCGAAAAGTAATCTTTTGTGGCCCAAAACAATATTTACAATGAACCCAAACCCGGGTCAGGCCTAGGCCGGCGCTCGTGTGGGTTTAAATCAGAAGCCCACTTTACTTAAGTCCTCTCCATTCTAAGAACTTAGGTGCCCTTTGGACCCAATCTTAACTCTTCAACTGCCCATTATATAAACACTAGAAAAGTTTTGTTTCTTTACAATGTAGGATAGAATTCTTTAGAGAGTTTTGAATTTCACCAAAATATGTCAACCAAGAATTCTTTGAAATCAATTTCTCATTCATTCATAATTTTTTTAAATCATGTTAATGTTCTATATTAAAGAGAATATGTTAAAGACTAAATTCTAACAAAGTCGTAAACTCAAAAGTGAGTGGACCCCACTTTGAATTTGGCGTTAAATGTTCCTATTAACCATGTTTTTTACACAAATTCTCAATAATCCTCCACATGAATGAAAATTATCTTATCATTTTAAAACAACCCAAAGATTTGTTGAGAGATACTGACTTGGTAGATCATTACATCAGGATATGTAGCTTTTGGCTTTGAACTTTTCTTAGTAAAATACTGTCGAATTTACTCGACTAAATATTGAACACAATGTCTTGAACTATTCAGTTTTTTATGTAAACCAAGACAATAGTACCCATATAATTCTTTATCTAGAGATTTCTTTTGTTTCTCACTGTTGTGTTTATTTTAGCCTTAAACAACTCTTGGATTTATAAGTGCTTTAGAGAATTCAGCCTTTATCAAAATTCTTAAAGAAACGACCACATTTTGTTCTTATATAGGAGATATTTTATTAAAAGTATTATGATATACTCCACTTAGAATACCAAGATATAAAAATCATTAAGAGCACCGGTCACCCTTTAACATGCTATAACTAGCACTTAATTCACCATAGGAATAAGCAGGAAATAATAAGTTTTTAGTTCTACCAAAAATGTTATATGACTTAGTTTTTCATTTGAACTTAGATCGTGGGATCTCCAATCAAGTAGATATGGTTACCATCATTACACTATTTTATTTTTAAAGTCTTCAATCTCGTTCCCCTTGATGAATTATACACAAGTTCTCTTAGCAAACCTTTGGTTAACGGATCCATAAAAATTTTCTTTAACTTTACATAGTCAATAAGAATAATTTCATCTGAGAGCAAGTGTTTAAAGGTATTATTTATGTGACGTATATATATAGACTTATTATTATACATACTACTTTATTCTCTTTCAATTGCTGACTGATTATCACAATAGACACAAATAGTTGGCACCAGTTTTGACCAACATGGAATATCTTTTAAGAAATTTTAAAGCCATTTGAATTTCTATTTAGCTTTATTAAGAGCAATAAACTCTGATTTTATCATAAATCTCATTATACATATTTTCTTAAAGCATTTCCATGACACAATTTCTCCATTGATTATGAAGACATATCCACTTATAAATTTTGAATCCTTAATGTTGGATATTAAATTAACATCATTGTACCTTTTAAGCACCGTAGGGTAACTAGTATAGTGTAGTCTATAGTCTAAGGTGTGCCTCAAATATTTGAGTATCCTTTTTTTTATTGTTTTCCAATAATCCATATTTGGATTACTAGTAAATCTACTCAATTTATTAATCGAATAAACAATATCAGGCCTTGTATAATTCATGATGTATATTAAGTTTTCAATTATTCGAGAATATTCTAATTGGTCTATTCTCGTGCTTTTTTTAGAAATATAGACACTTATATTTGTTGGTATTTTCACAATGTTATTATCACCTTTAGAAAATTTATCGATAATTTTCTCAACATAATGAGATTTGAAAAATATCAATTCATTAGATGTCCTATAAATTTTTTATTCCTGGTATGACATTTGCAACATCCAAGTCTTTCATTTCAAGCTTTTTAGTTAACATTTTCTTAGTAGACTTGATCATACGATCATTGCTTCTCAAAATTAGCATATCATCCATATAGAGACGTAAAATAATATATCATTTATTTGTGTTTTTCACATAAACATATTAATCAACTTCGTTGATTTTAAACTCATTTGACAACATTAAAATTTTCATGTTATTGTTTAGGTGTTTGTTTTAAACCATTTAATGATTTGACAGCTTACAAGCTTTTTTTCTTGTCATTTGACAACAAATCTCTCGAGTTGTTCCATGTAAATTTTCCTATCAAGGTCACCATTTAAGAAAGTTGTTTTACATCTAGTTGATGTATTTCAAGCTTGTTAATAGCTACAGTGGCTATTAATATTTGTCTGGAAGTTATTCTTGAAACATGTGAATATATGTCAAAATAGTTCATACTTTCTTGTTATCTAAAACCTTTAACAACAAGTCTAGATTTATATTTGTCAATAATAACATAAACTTTTATTTTTCTTTTAAAGATCAATTTATGGCCTAATGGTTTATTTCTAGGAGGAACATCTACTAGTTTCCATGTATGGTTATTGATAATGGATTTAATTTCACTATTGACTGTCTTCTTTTAATAGAAAGCTTTTAGAAAGGATATTCTTTCTGAGTAGGTTCGAGGTTTTTTTTAACAAGTATGTTAAAAAATCAGAACCAAATATTTTGGTCAATTTTGCTATTTTACTCCTTCTAAGCTCAACTTTATCATTTTCTGATCGATGATGATTACTTAAGCAAGCATCAATCATTCTCTTAAATGAATGATTTTCTCGTGCTTCCTTCCATAAAACACATTTTCAAATAATGTAACATTTCATGATTCCATAAAAATATTGAAATGAATATTCTCAACACTTGACTTGTG
Source organism: Populus x sibirica (assembly GCA_019202695.1). Classification (NCBI taxonomy): domain Eukaryota; kingdom Viridiplantae; phylum Streptophyta; class Magnoliopsida; order Malpighiales; family Salicaceae; genus Populus; species Populus x sibirica. The sequence goes on from JAGMVL010000423.1 coordinate 1,101,419, forward strand.
TATAAGAAATCGATATGCACTACTATTATATGCATATCTGATAAAAATATAATCCACAGTCTTAGATCTTATCTTGATCTTTTAGAATCAGGTATTTCTACCTTTGCAAGACACCCCTACACTTTAAGATATTTGCAGAAAGGTGTCCTGCCTTTTTATAATTTATACAGTGTCTTATCTAACTTTTTATGGGTTATTTTGTTAACTTTATAATTTGCAGTTAGGATTGCCTCCCCCTCACAAGTTCTAAGGTGCTCATGAACTTATCACCATGGCATTCATTATTTCTCTTAATATTTAGTTCTTACGTTCTGAAATGTCATTTTGTTGAGGTAAATAAAAAACAGTAATTTGGTAGATTATACCATTTTGATAACATCGTTTGTTAAATGGTGTTTTGTATCCTTCACCTATATCACTTCTTATTACCTTTATTTTCTTATCAAGTTGATTTTCAACTTCATTCTTGTAATGTTTAAATATTTCAAGAGTCTCATCTTTACTTCTAAGCAAATAAATATAACAATACCTTATGTAATCATATATAAAAATGATGTATACTTTCTCACACCTCTAGTTTGCACAAACTTTAAACCACCAACATTCAAGTGAATTAAACCTAAAGGGTCACTACTTCTTTCAATTGAATGAAAATAAGTTTTTTTTTTAATTTTGGTTTTAAACCAACCTCACACTTATGATTTTTCTCAAAAATCATACTTGGTAATATATCAAGATTTATTAATCTTTGCATAGAATAATAATTTACATGACCTAACATATCATGCCACATGTTACAAGACTCATGCAAGTAAGAAGAAAAGGCATTGTAATTTTCCTTCTTCTCATTCACGATCACAATGGTCATTACATTAATTTTGAAGAGGCCATCACTAAAATACTCCTCTCCTATGAACATTTTATTTTTAGAGAGTATCAATTTATTACTTTCAAAAACCAACTTAAAAATATTTTTGTTCATCAATGATCTAGACATTAAATTCATCTTAATATCAGCCACATGAAGCATATTGTTGAGGGTTATGAGTATCAAAAGTTATTTTCAAAATGAACTTTCCAACATATAATACCTTGGAGGTTAATGAATTATCCATATACATGTGTTCACCATTCACTTTTTTTATAAGCGGAGATCATTATTTTCTCGGTTTTTATTGCACTAGTGTCAACCCACCACTGCACAAAATTTCAATCAAGTTGACTCTGGAAACAACACACATGTTTATATTTGAAACTTCATCAATAAGGTAATCAACCTTGTTAATATTGGCTTTAACATTCATTCTCTTTCTTGGGTTCTTTATTAAGCCTTATTTTGTTATTATGATTTGTTCAATTATCACCATTTTGCTTACAAACTATTACATATATGAAAATAGTATTGTGTAAATAATATTTTCACTAAGTAAGTTCCCAAGAAAGATTGGAAGAGTCAAACAATTTCGCTTAGAACTCAATCTTCTTATACATAACTTTCTAGATCATATTTATTCACCACGTTAACTTTCATGTTTACGTTCTGTCTTAAATAGCATATATTAAAGATTAAATTTCAACAAATTTTTACCCCTAAAAATAAGTGGATCCCAATTTTATTTTCACCTCAAATGTGCCTATTAACCATGTTATTTAAAAAAAAAATCCCAACATTCATTGCTTAAACCTTCTTTTCATCTCAAATTATGTTAAAAGTTTAGGATTGAGAAAAGCTATAATTTCTAGCTTTTTTTAGACCTTTTTTTTTAAATCGCAATTGCAAAAGCTATCACAATGTCAAGCATACACTTAATATTATTGCATTTAACTGTGCTAGTTACAAGCGGATAAGAAATGTTTTAATGCAAAAAAGAAATGCAGACGATGTCCATGGGTTTTTTAGCATCCAATTTTTTTTTTTCAATTATTAACTGAAAATCTTATGTGCTCATTCAATAAAATAAACTAAGAACTATATATGCCAATAAATATTAAAAAAGTTTATTAACAATAAATAAAAAATAAGTCAGAAAGCTAAGAGATAGATCTAGATTACAATATTTGATCTCGTGTGGTGAGAAGCCTATTAACAAATTTTATTTAATTATATTGCAATAATTATTTTTATAAGAAGAGTAAAAAACTTTGAAGATTTGAAATAAGAATAAGAAAAACATATCTCTAGTTAAAAACTATTTATCTAATCTTATTACAATTATAAAAGCATGTATTAATTATATAAAAACAATTGATAACTTTGACATGAATGTATTAGAAAAATATAAGAATAATAAATCACTTTCATATTGTAGTGGAAAACTTTTCAATAGTGTCAATAAACCTAGCTTAACTTGGCGGGTCAATCTAAAAACCCTCTAACCTAACCCCTTGCTTGGCTCAAGTTTCAAATAAAAAACAAGTGAGAGCTGACGTGATGTGACTCAATTAATATGACAGGTTCAAACATAACCTGATTAAAACACAGTTTAACTTAATAAAAAATTGAAAGGTGATGTTGTTCAAACATTATTTGCTCGCGCACACACATATACACACACACACACACACATACATATTAAGTTGTTTTTTAAATATCATTGTAATTATTTATTTAAATATAATTATTTTTTAAAATATATATAAAAAAGGATCAAGCTGAAGCACACCTAGGCTTGAAAAGATAGTTTAGATATGGCTTTCCTCCAAAACTCAGTACTGCATGCCTAACCTTTAAGTTAAAGTTCATATGCATCGAGAGCTTTAAGGTTAGGCCCATGAGCATAGATTATATATATAGGTGCACCTTGATTTGAAAAGTTGTGCATACACATATGTCCATTATAATTAAAGTCCAAACGTTTTTCAAAAATAATAATTTCAGGCAAAAAGATACCTTGGTATTTTTTTAGAAGGTAGCAAACGATATATAGACCACTTGGGCAAGCAAAGTATCACTTATTTTAACAGTTTATTCCCACCTCTAAAGGCCAAAAATGAAGATTCAAGGTTTTATACCATAAAAATACTAAATTTCAACATGTTTTCACTTAAAAACACTACAAAAACCCTAGGAACCTCTAAAATTCTATTTCTATCTACAAAAGGCAATTTAACAAGCCAAAAAACTAAAATACAAACGAAATCAAAACATAACATTTCCGGTTCGATCAATATTTTATGACATAGTTAAAGGTTATGATAACCTTCATTGAATTTCTCTATCAAATACGAACCTATTGAGCCTAATTAATTAGAGTTATTTGTGATCATAATATGGTCAACTAAAAGCTTTCTCTCTTCTTTTCTATTTTCATGACTTTCTCTCTTTTTTATCAAATGCTAGAAAATGAAACATAAAAGAAAAAAAATAAAAATTAAGAAAAAACAAGGACCAAAGTGTTGAAAGCTAAGCCCCTTGAACAATACAAATAAAAGAAAAAAAACATACGTTTTTTACTTCATGATAGCAATATGCAACATGTCACATAAATAATCTTTATCATAACATATATGCAAGAGCTTGAAACAAATCTCACACATAAAACCATATCCATAAATTTTGCGAGGATGAAAAAACAAAGGAACAAAGTTTAATGACCAAAGTGTAAAGGATGAAAAATTAAGAGACTAGAAAGAAAAATGGCTATGAAAGTGACATGAACAATCTAATAAGTATTTATGAACAATGATTGTATATGCATGCTCGATGTTGCAAGACTATTTTCAAAACCTATTTTTATTTAATTTTATAGTGATTAAAATAAATATCTAAAAGAATTTAAATAATTTAAATTCTGAAGACAAATACGTACTTCTTGAGTCAAAAGTATTCTTTCTTGTTCATGTACTTTTTTTTATAGACGATGACGTTTTTATTTACAATATGAATTTTTTAATATAAAATTAAGAGAATTTAGAATAAATATTAGTAAAAACTTGAATGATTTAAATTAAAAGGGAAAAAAATATTCCTTTAGCCAAAATTCCTTTTATTTATTCATTCATTTTTTATTTTGAAAAAAAAACATGCCATTATTGTTGAAATTGAGGTTTTTCAATAAATAAAACCGTATCATGATTTGCAATGCAATTATCAACAACAAAAAAACATAAAATTATGTTTCTTTTATTTTGTATGGGAATGAGCAAAAAATAAAAATATATATATATTTAATTCGAGCAAAAAAAAAACATAAGATTTGTCAATTAAAAAAATAACATCTGATATAATAATTCAAAATAACTATTAATATTATCATAAAAGGCTCTAATCTAATTTTAAAAAGTATGGCATAATTAAATGTTTTTTTAAATGTCATTGTGATTATTTATCTTAATAAGAATTTTTTTAAAATATAAATAAAATAATTTAAAATGAAAAGAAAAGACCAAAAGAATCAAGCCTAGACATGCCTAAGCTTGTAAGGCCAAACATGTGACCTGAGCTTTAAAAAATAGCTCACGGGCTCATGCATACTTGGGCTTGCAAGGCTAAGCAAATACATATAATATACAATTTTTGATATTTTGAAATAAAAATTAGTAACTTATTTTAATTTAATTTTTATAAAATTATTATTAAACCAGGATAACTTAGGTTGTTTCGATCAAGATAAAACCCACTCGGAAATACAGAAGATTGAAAGGATGCGGGAAGAGATTCTGAGGAAGATAAGACTGGCAGGATACACTGGAAATACTGATGAAGCATTGTGCGCAAGCACAGCGAGAAGCTTGCTACTGCATGTGCGATTAGGAGAACTAAAGTCCATGATCCTCTTCGGATTACTGGTAAAAGAGAAGGTGCAGGTCTATAATTTAAAACCACCTTCATTTGATATTTATTTCCATATTCTGCTTCCCTGAAGTTTCTTGTTGCTTGAATAATGTTCCTGGAACTGTAGATGACAAATTGAGAGACAAATTCAAACCATAATGAAGAACTCTTGGCATGATCTCCTAGAGCAGGACTGCATACCGTCAATCAGTTACTCTCATTCCGTTAAACAAATAAGATTACATTGGATGGAATTACAGAAAGAAAGAACATGGAGAGAGGATTGATTTAATCAGCGAAATGCAGAGAAATACATCCATGCTGTGTCTCTATCAGAGACTCCATGAGCAAAATGTCAGGCTGGAGAGAGGGAAGCTGTATAAGAACCATCACAGTACTTCAAGCCTTTTAAGAAGCCAGAACCCAAGCAAGGAGCAACGGTGGCTTCTGGAATACCAAAAGCATGACTGCTTTCTTGCAAGCCTTCAACCGCTGCAGCTTGATCAGGTTTCCCACAGGCTGTCTCAAGAGCCACATTCAAGCCAATTGAGGTGCGTTCTGTTGTAAAGCTGAAAATTTCCCAAATTAAATCAAAACACCGATTAGCAACTATATAATCATGGTGACACACTAAATAAAGGCATGGAAGACAGAAGCTGGTGTAGGAATTTATGATACCTAGCCTCAAAGTCTCTCCCTTCAGAACCCATGAGAGCACATACACGGCAAACAATCCATGGTGGAATACATGCATCCTTAATTTCTATGCTGGACAAGAGAACGGTGGATGAACCTTGACTGGATTCAGTGCCTTTAGGGGAGGCAGCATTATGGTCGGCTCTTTTTACCTCCACACATTTTATCTGTGAAACAAGATTGGTAATCAGCTATGCAAACATGCTTCTGACATCATGAGGCAAGAATATGTATCGTTTTTACTACTCGTATTCTCCACGCTCATTATACACTGATGAAAAGCACGGAAATTTTATTTACATCAAAGAACATCTATTTTAAAAAAAAAAAGAGCATAATGGAACATTTTGCAACAGATATATAGCTGCTGATAAAAGAGCACTAAAGTTATATAAGTTAATAGAATTTGATTGTGAATGAAGGTTTCACACATCATATCATAAAAGATCAATGGGAACAAAAAATTTGGTCTGATAAATGAGAGAAAACTCAGCAATTGAGGCAAATATAGTCACACCAGTAAAAGAGATGAAAGTATGTTTTGAGTTTTAGCTCTATATATTGAGAAACCAAAGATTAAATTTGCAATACCCACCTCCGGAGCAGAAAGAGCTGCATTCTGAAATGGAACAGGTGAGTACAATACAGGAACATCTACTCCAGAAAGAAAGGTAAGGGAAGATCTGAAGACAACCAGAAGGAAGTGTGACATAGTCATAACATATGCAGAAAAATATGGAACTAATTTTTGAACCACAGTGCAGCTAAACTCAACAGAGGTATTGTTGTTCAAACTTCAACCCTGAACCTACCTGTAATTTAACAAAAAATCATATAATCCATGTACATTCTTGTTTCCACAGAAAGCCAGCAGAGATTGTGGGCTATTATCAACATCAGACAAGGAACTAAGCCGACGAGTCTGCATTATGTTCAGCAGGAACCACAAATTAGTTATAAAATACAAGCAATAGAATCAAAAGTAAATGTTAGAGGATCTTGGCAAGAGAGAATTGAGCAGAACTCTCCAGTTAGGGAATGTAATTATTAGGAGACAAAACTAGGAGCTTGGGATGTACAATCATCACAATCCCAAAAACTGTCACGACATCATAACTACAGGTTGCTAGATATCCTTTACAGCCCAAAATTTCAAATATTAAATGATTTCATGAATAGCAAGCATTTAACTAGGGCCACTAATTCATTAAAAGAAAAATAGGAGGAATAATTGTTGGATTATGATCAATTCAAAGTATTAACTATAAAAAATGGTTGCAACCTTAATGATCCATAATATCAGGGAAGGCATCTCATTCAAGCTCAGGGAAATGCAAGATGGCCAAATGTGAAAGGAATTCACTCACCTGGCCCAAATTCTGTTTCTCAATCTCAGAGAGCTCAACTAAATCTTCAGTGGTGACTTGCTCTACTTTAGAATGACAAAGTGGCATAGAGAAACAAATATCCTACACAACGAATTAAAAGTGTTGCATAATAAGAGCAAAATATACAAAAATCAAAAAACATGTGCCAAAATTAACAACGTAAATGAGCAAATACTAAACATAACAACAGATAAATCTTACATGCTCTCTCAACAATGACCTCAAACCTCTTGTTGACTGGGAGATGTAAGCATTGCATAGGTGTGCAGTTCTTCCTGGGCCATCACTATTAGTGAACATCACCACAAATTGTGAAGTGCACACTACAAAAAGTTCCCATTAAAACTCAATGTTATGATGTAATTTGAGAGAATACTTTCATTGGCTAAAGAAATGGAGAAAATCATATAACTCCACAGATAAAAGCTTTCGCATGATTCACATGTTACAAGTATCTTTCAGAATACAATGTACCAAATAACAGTCTTGGAAAGGAGGTGACGAGTCAAAATATAGATAAGCAGACACAACCTATGACATCAACTAAATCCAAGTAATATGTCTCAACAATAATGATGCGTGGAAACAACAATATACTTATTTTGCACATAATGTTGCATGTTTGTGGAAAAAGAACCAGAATATAAAGCAGGATGAGAAAATAAAAAAGATTTAATAGAACATGTGCAGAAAAATACCATAAAAAATATTGCAAATGTTCTTTCGAAGCATGTAATAAAGACTCCGAAAAGAATCCTCCCACGCCAGTTGCCGTTTTCTTATAAAATCTATGTCCACAAATAAAAAGCAAGAATGTTAAAAAGAGAAAGGAGGAAGGGAGTAGAAAACAATTAATATGAATTATTGTTTTTATTTGACAACCTCCCTCAGTTGCTGACGAGGTTAGCACTGATATGACAGCAGCAGGTAAGGTAGATTGAGGGTAAACCCATGAATGCAAAGCTTTAGAACTAAGGATTTGAGAAGCCAGTGCCTGCCCTGAGCTTCTATTGTCCTGGGAATCTCCAAATTGGGATGCAAGCTGTGGCATGCCATTGTAGGTACTGCTCATGATTGACCTATGAATTCTAAAATTTGCAAACAAAATATTAACCACCAATTAACAACCTATAACATGGAACTTGCTCACAGATTAATTCACAGTTGTCCATATGGCGTGCATTATCAAATAAATAAGTTGTTAAGGAACCATTCTCAAAACAAAGAGACTAGACACAGAACATACCCAAGAAAATAGCTGAGGAAGTCAGAAACAGAACCCTTGTCCATAATGAAAAATGAAAACAATTTCATGCATAGCCACAAACATAGAACATACCCAAGAAAGCATTGATATGAACAAAACAGACAGTCTCGAGTCAAAACAAGAGCATCCTATTATCTCAAAGGCAAAGGAATGGGTTGAGCTATTCATACCTTATCATTATTCATGTATGCATTGAATTGAAGTTGTCAAGTGCATAATAAAGTAACAGGCAAATTTTGATGACAAATCAAGTTACAAGAAAGAAAATTAATTAATTGTCACAAGTTGTTTGGAACCAATTCTTTAGTATAATTGAATTGAATTCAATTTAAATTCAATTGATAAATAAGTTGAATTCATATATTTGAAAGAGAGAATTCAATTCATTTTATTTCTTATATTACACTCATCTCCTTTTTCTTATTCCTGCAAATGTATTTCAAAAAATGAGATGGGTAGATGGTATTTTTGAAAACTAGTTTTAACATTTAAATTTAATTTAATTCGAAGGGTTCCAAACAGCCTGGAAAGTTTTATACACTCACACGATGAAAGATCAATTTACCACCAAGTTTAAGAATTGATATTATCTAAATAAGAAGCAGCAGGACAAACTAATAAAGGAAATACTAACTTAGATATACTTGACAAACTCACCGATTAACTGAGCAAGAGGATGCCACCCGCATTCTAGTTTTCAAAGTAAAATCAAGAGGAGCCTTTAGGCCAGCTATATTGCATTCAGAGCAGAAATTGCCACTGTGGTTGCCAGCTTTTTCAGAAGCAGCATTTAAACCAGAAGTGTAAGGCGTTTCATGGGCCACAAGTCCTTTTAATGCTTCATCCTGAGTTAGTAAGTCAAATCAGAACAACTTGACTTGAGTAACAAGAAAAAAAAAATTGCTAGCAAAGTATACCATGTCAACAAATGCCAATCCAGATGACTTTTCACCACTGGATGAAAGCTGAGCAACACTGCGAAATATACTTTGACTGCAATTTTCGATTGTTTGGCGAGGTTGTACCACACCATCTTTTGAAACTTCATCAGAAGCAACTGAATTCTCTGGACTGCCAGGAGATGAAGAGCAAAACCAGTGAGAAAAAAAGAAAATGTCTACATTTTGCAGATGAGATACACCATGCTAAAAGGCATACCGTGAAAGTTGTCGCCTCTTGGCAGCCAGAGTTGAAAGCATAGTGATGTTCTTCAGGCTAATTGGTTGCTCAGTTGATGTAATTTCCTGAGTGTAAATGGGAATACAGTAAACAAACAAATAATGCATCATAATAACAGAAACGGAACCAGAACATTGGTATCCTAATAAGGAAAATATAATCACCTTTGCGCTGTCTTTTACAGAAAGCATCCTAAGCCTGGATTTTTTGGCAGGATATACTTCATCCATACGGGTGTCAATGTATCTAGGAGTCCTTGATGCATCTGGTTTCCTAGGCCCATTATCCACCGCACTACTATTACCGGGAGGTAAAAAAGAAATTGTCACCAAATCAGAAAATAAAAAGGTAAGTACAAGTTAAGAAAAAGATAAATAGGATGATTTACTTCTTTGAACCCATTGGAGATTCATCTACAATCTCCAGAACTTTTGTCCTCTTCAGCTGCTCTCCCTGCATGCCAACAAGGACAATAAACTGTGAAGATTTTTTTTCCACTACAATTTATTAGTTTTGAGAAGATTCTTTAACTCAAATTTAATGCAGTTAATGAATAATGACTGTCCCAGCGACATTAAACAAATACACAACGTGCTTCCATATAAATTTTGTATATAGATCCTCAGTTCTTGCAATCTAAAATGAAAAGTGAATCTCCCCAAAACACCTCCAATTTGATTAGCATACAGATGGAAGTTTATGAAACAAAAGTAAACATGTTAAGCAAGTATAAAATGAGAAAGAAAGTCAGGGAATTACGAGGAAACTGGTCAATACACACAAACCATTTCCACACACACGCCCAAATAAAAAAAATAAAGAGGTTCAAGACAAAAGATCATAAATTGATTAATGAACATACAGGTAAGCAGAATTTCTGTCCTTACTATTCAATATTTACAAGGAATGTGAATACAGAAGACAAACCACAAGCACACGTGAACTTGAATTTATTCCAGCAATAATGGTTGAAAACGTCAAAATCCAACCATCCAAAAAGTGATCAAAACTTCCAAGTTAAAAACCTAAAGCACAGAGCACAACAACGCACAAGTTGAAAACTTACTCTCAGTTCCGACGGAGTCTTCCTTCTAACCATTGGACCATCAGTTAAAGAAGCACCACCACCACCACCAATTTGAACAGTGACAGAACCTAACAAGCCACCCGGTGCAGCAACTTTTGCCATAAATTACTCTGTTCAGACCGTTTATAACTCCCAACTCCTTCAAACCAATGAACTCACCACCTACAGACAATTTTCCCGTAACACTTCCGTTAACACTCGCACATACTACCACGAACGAATCTAAACAATCAATTTGGAATTGAATAGACATTGCGCATTATTAAGAGAAACATAACATCAAACACCATATAAGCTTTTCTATAGTGTCCAAACTGGATTCTAAATCTAAAGAAATCCAAGACTCAATTGAAAACCTCCTTCCTACTTCGATTAAATAGTAAACTAACAAAAATTAAACCAAAAAATAAATAAATAAATCCAATTACTGCTGTGAGAATCGATTTCTAACAATCTAATGTCGTGTCAACTATACTAACAACATCAAACGCGGATTTTATGGACAAATAACGAAAAAGAGAAGGAAAAAAAAGGAAAGGAAAGGAAAGGACGTGTTACTGTTACCTTTGGGAAGCAGAATATGAGAGAGAGAAATAATGCATCGAGAGAAACCGATTTTTGAACCTCTCAATTAAAAAACCGAGGTACTGTTGTTGGATTGTTGGGTTTTTGATCGATTTGCCCTAAAAAATAAGAGTCTAATTAAGGCAAAAAATCAACAAAAACTATGAGCAGGAAAGATTGGAAAAGTTGCGGTAAAGTTTATATTTTGGGGTTTGAACCTTTTCGTAGTTTTCATTTCCCTCCTGTCCTTCACGCCGTTAGTTTTCGACGCCAACGGTCAGAGATTTTATTGAAAAGTGACGTTAAGTAGTGGAAATTTGGGGATGAAGTGTTATTGTACTCGCTAGGATTCCGTGACGCGTGTTGCTCAGGGAGCAACTTACTGCGTCCATTTATTAAAGGGACCAAACGCTGGGCAGGTTTGTGCAGATGACTTCTTTGGTTGCGGTCAACTTTTTTTTAAAAAAATAAATTTAATTTTTTATATATATATATTTTTTAAAAAATATATATTAATATTAAATTTTTTTTAATATTTTTCATGATTTGTCTTGCTTTTAATTTGGGGTGTGAAGGGTTAAACAATGGAAACTTCTTAAGATTATAAAATTGGTGTAAGTTTTTTTCCTTTTCATTTGAGTATATTTGATTTTTTTTTCATGAGTGAAATTTAAAATTATTTATAATCAAGCATTTTCATTAGATTACATCTAATATGGCTATTAAACTGACATATCAATATATCAAGTATACATGCATATTTCATATTTCTAATTGAATTCGTTTTTTTTCTTGGATAGCATGTATTTTTTATTTTTACCATCTAAGTATTTGTATTTTAAGAATTTTGTTAATTCAATATGCATAAGTTAATAAATATTCATTTCACAATCTTATGTTAAAAATTAAAAATACAAAAAATAATAACAATTCATTTGGATTAAAAGAAAGTAATAATAATAGAAGACAACTTGTGCGGAAAAAAAAACTTAGACTGTATAGATTTTTATCTACTTACAAATTTTCACAGAAATAATAATTTCAATAAAAAAAATTAATTATATATATGTGTGTGTGTGTTAGGGGTGATCATTTTCAGTTCGGTTCGGTTTTTATAAAAAAAAAATAACCAAACCGAAATTTTTTAAAAAAAAAACCGAAACCGGTTTAAACCGACCGGTTTTTGTTTGGTTTGGTTCGGTTTTTTAGGATAAAAACCGGTTCAAACTGGTTTGGCTCGATTTTTTTTCGGTTTGGGTTTGGTTCGATTCGGTTTTTTCGGTTTCGGGTTTATAAAATCGAACCGGTCAGTTTTTTCAAAATTTTAATTTGTTTAATCGGTTTTTTTTCATGGTTCGGTTTTTTCAGTTATTTTTTTTAAAATTTTCTCGATTTAATTGATTTTTTGATTTTTTTACTCATTCCTAATATGTGTGCATAGTTATCAATAAAATCTTTGATACACACACAGTGAACATCACTAAAACCCTACATTTGTTTTTTCATTTTTTCTTGCTTTTTATATTTTCTTACCTAATTAATTATCCGTAAAACTTAATGTTCTTCCTCATCCTTTTTTTTAAATATTTTTTTATCACTTGTTGTTGTTTTAATTTTATTTAACTTGGCCCGGTATGATCTACATGATATTGTGAAGTGGATATACGATTTTGAATTATAACTTTTAGCTTTGAGTTATAATTAAAAACTTATTTTTATAAATAACATTTGATAAGCTAAAAACATGTTTAGTAAAATAGCGACTCAAATCAATTTATTTGAAATCATAATTTATTATTTATCCATTAATATGTTTGGTGAAAATTTAACTTAAATGTGACTTTATTATTTTTAATTTATATTAATCAAAGGAAAAATTACTTTAAACTTCCTGTATTTTGAGCATTAAAATATTTTCCTCTTATACTTTGAAAATTTACAGTTTATATCATACTATTTATATAGTTTATTTCACTTTACCTATTTAGCTGGACTCAATCATTAAAGATTCTAAAATATTACATGTTTGCCATTATAATTTTTTTAAAACCCAATTTATGCATCTTCTCCTCTCTCTTACCACCATTTCTACATCTTCCAATTACCCAATTAGAACTAGTACGGAAAGCTTAACATATATATTCTTATCAAGTGAATAGATCCAAATTCAACAAACATTTAATCGAGTTAAATAATATATTTAATAAAAATAAATATAATTCTTAATCTAATTACTAGATTTGACTTAATTTTTTCTAAAAGATTCTAAAAATTAAATAACTACAATGAGTTAAAAAGATATTTAAATTAGACTCAAAACTTCTTATTAATGTTGACTTTACAAGATATTGACTAAAATTGAAAATGTAAATTGTAATTTTTAAATTTCAATAAGTAAATGTAATTTTTACCCAATTATAGAATGTTAAAGGTAAGTTTTTATAAATTTACTAATAAAATTACAATTAGTTTGTTGATAATTGTTTTTTCAAGCTGATTACGTCGATTTACGTGGATTAAATATTGACTAGATAAGAGAATAAAAAACAAAAGAATGAAAAACAAGACTAGCAGTATTCGAACTGGTAGCAAATGAAGCCATTAATGGACATAGCAACCACACTCTCATTAATTTGCAGATCAATCATCAATGTCTACATAAATATGTCACTCGAACCAGATACACTCAAGTCATCCTCAAACTCCTGGAGGTCCTAGATACCCATTTTCATGGTGTTGTGATGATCAGCTACCAACCATGGAACACAAGAAGTAGGTGGTGACGATGAAGAAGCAGTTGAGAAAGTTTCAGCTTTGCCAGTAAGACGTTGAACAGTGCCCATAAAATCCTCTGGCCTTACATGAATAATGTCAGGCGATTTGAGATATACTATAACAGGAGAAGAACGACCCTGATTTGGAGCCACCGTCTTCTTGATCTTCGACGAGTTCTTGCTGACCATAAGAGGTGCTGGCCTTGGACACTGCAATTTTCCTGCCATTGAAGAGTTCATTTTGTGTGATTCTAACTACTCAGCCTTAACTAGAAGCAAAGTTATCTGATGGGAGGCAAGATTTTGAAGTATTATGAGGGTTTGAATCAGGCTTTGAACTGCAGAGGTACTTATAGAGGCAGAGAGGGTGACGATTCAGCTTGAAAAGATAAAACATATATGTATTTGGTCAGCTTTGAATTGTTCTTTTTGTATTTTAATATTTGTTGGTTTGTCGAAGTTTAATCGCCGGCAGTAGATGGTTATTTTCAAATTAAATTAAAGACTCAGTGTTCTTTTTTTTTTTTAATAAGTTTTAGTTTGAATGAGACAAAACCGCTCAGTCAAGTCAATTCTTGCCGATGTCGTACTTTTCTTCGATTATAGAACAATAATCTTACAATGTCAACCTTCTTCACCAGGGCTTCTGAACACCCGATCACTCGATAAAAAGAAATGCGGTGAAAACCCACGAAAACACGCAAAGAAGAAGACGTAAAATGTTATTATAGAAAATGTTAACAGTGGTCATAGATATCCTCATGCTCATTCAAACTTATCAGAAAAATGGTTATGAAAATCTTTAAGAATTATTTCAAAAATAGTTTTAATGATTAGGTTGAGATCCTCTCATTTTTTTTTTTTAATGTTCATAAGGATGTCTCCAAGAGCGGAGGCATGTTAAAGGTTTGGGGGCATAGCTCAAATCAATATTTTATCAATATTTTTTAACTAGTTTTATGTAAAAAAAAATTATAATTCTCGATTGAGTTATTAAATTTTTTTGAAAATTTGTGTGGGGCCTTCTAACATGATGTTTTAGCTTGGTTTAAAATTTCAAAATTTTTGAAGAAATTTATAAATTTGATGAAAAATCACAATTTAACCAGTTTTACGTTATTTGACATAATTTTCAATCCGACCATCAGATTGAGCTGAAATTTTACGAGAGATCTTAAAATGTATTGAATAAAATCTGGTTAATTTTTTAGGATGAACGAAGCTTAGCAGTGCTAACAAAAAAAAATTTAAAATAAAAGCAAACCGACTCATTAAGGGTAAAATGGTTATTTGCCATTAAAAAATAAAACAAATTAGTTCTTCCTTCTTTTTATATGTTGCCGACTGGGCAGAAGCAGAATAGAAAAAGAAAAGGCGAGAGAGAAAGAGAGAAAAGTAAGGGAAAAACAAAAAAAATCCAAGAAAAAAAATAAAAAAAAAAGAGAATAACTTTGTAAACTTACAAAGTCCAACTTATAAAACACTAATCTAAGGAAGAATCAAGTGAAGGAAAGAGGAATTGAGAGAGAGAAAAAATTTAATTACTTTATTTTTCAGTTGACATAAGATTGTTATTTTATTCCGGTTGAGGGGTTGTTACAATATCGATTCAGATTCGATTATAGATGAATTATATTCCACAAAACATCGAAGGATATAATTTCAATAGTGAGTTTATTTTTACTTTCACTTTAATTTTATGTACTTTCAAATTTATTTTTTTATATATTTTAGGTAGTGTATTTAAATTTAAACTTTATTATTAACTTCAAAATTTCTTGTACATGAGTTAATAATTAATCTTTTAAAAAATTTATATATTTATTTAATAGTCTAGAGGAGAAAAAAATTCTTAGCTCCGTCCTTAGATGCAACCAATTCAACATCGGCTAGAAAACGATGATTTTAATAGTTTATAAACACAAAATACACTTTTCTTTCTCTTAAAGAGAAGCATTTTAAAATGATAAAATTCACCATGTAATTGCAGTAAAACAATACATTTTAGAAGACTTAGTATATATAAGTATGGACATACATCATCGATTCATTAATTTAATTTAAAATGACTAGTTTAAGATAAATGATAACAACTTAATTGTGAGCTTATTGTTTTTGTTTTTTTCACCAAACTAGATTATTGAATTGATTTAAAATTAATTACAATTTTTGAAACATGGTTGTTCATGTTTCTTGAGAGAATCCGAGTCCTGATTAGATTAATATTATAAGTTTAATCAATTGAAAAAAGAAAATAAAAGAAGAAGCCTCTTTCATTACATATATTATTATAAAAATAAAATAAAAAATTAAAGAGAGACGAAAGAAGAATGGTTCATCTTCGTTAAGAAAACAAAGTGTCTAAATTTTGATGTTATGATTATATCACAAATTTTTCATGCTAACCCTTAGATAATGTTTTTCCTTAACTCTTTTAATTTGCCATTTTCTTTTTATTTTTTTAATTTATATTATCAAAATTATATGAATTTATTAAACCAAGTTAAGTGAATTACTCAATCTCTAGCTTTTTTATTTGTTTTTTATGAATGCTTGCGTTACCTTAGTTTTTTTTTTACAATGGAAAAAAATGAGTCGGCCATGGCGGTCCACCCATCTAGTCTTGTTAGGAGCTAACTCTTATCCAGCGATGTGAAGTTAACCAGTAAACAATTAAGATATTTTATAATTCATAATTCATAAAATGCTATATATATATATATCAACCGGTCAGCCTAACTACTACTGGAACTTGCACGCAAGAATGCTTGACGCTACAAATTGTCCAAATATTCTAGAAACCCCCCCTCCTCGACAAACCTTTCCCAATCATACCGCCATAAATTTCAAGTTTTATTACTGCATGCACTGACCATAATTAAAGTGTTATCAATATATATTTAAAGTTTTGAAAGAATTTTTTATTATTTTCAACTCAATTAGTAAAAAGATAGTAGTTATGACGTAATCAGATAAATTATGAGTTTTTCCGATAAATAAATATGGATTAGCAAGCCATATTATATAAACAAAGACAAACTATTCATGTATTTTGACAGATGCATTCTTAAGATCATAAAAAAGAAGATGCATTCTTAGATCATCAAAAAGAAATTTAATCTCTACACGTTAAATAATCAAAATACACCACTGTAGTTGAGAAAAAAGAAGAGGGGAATATTCATGTATTTTGACTTTTGCATGTGAAATGAAACTTTACTTTGGTAAGAAGATAGAAGAAGAACAACTATAGAGGACCCCCGGGGTCTGATCTGAGAAGCAAACTCTTCTTGGGTGTGTGTTGAATTTGTGATTTTAAAATATTAATAATTCAGATCGCCTTTGAATAATCAAGAGAGTAGAGACTGTATTCCTTGTCAACCTATGCAAATACTCCAACTATAGAAACATGTGTGTTTTTTAGTATTATAGTCTTCAACAAGCATTAAATTCACAGCGTAGGGGACTAGCTAGCTAGCTAGCTAGCTAGTAGAGACAATATTTTTTATCAATATTGACAATCTCCCCCAGAAATTCAACTCCTTGCGAGCACAGCACAAGGAAAAACTTGACAGTCAAATTTGGCAGCAGAACGTGAAGCGGTTTGCAGGAGTTACGGAGCTTTTGATTGTGTATTTTAAAAATATTTTGAAAAAAAAAATTGTCTACCATTATACAAAAGAGCTTATCATGTATACCATGCTGAATGGATTTATAGAGTGCATATAGAAACCATCACCAAGTGTCGTTGTTTGCAGGCTCAACAACAACATGCTAAATGCATTATCATTGATTTTCAAAGCCTCAATTAAAAACATTTCAAAAAACTAATATTTTATTTGTGAGTTGAGGACGAAACTTGTGAGAGATTCCACTACCAGTAGAGACAACTACGTTGAAACACAAATTCATGCAAGAAATCAATTTTAAGAGTAGTTTTTTATTGTTCAATTTGGGAGAATAGACAAGATCTTCAGTGCTTTTTAGTAGAAGAAAGAGAGAGAGAAGATGGGGAGGGAAATGATTTGTCATTTGTATCTCTAATGATTATAATATAAATTAGGGTAATTTAATCATTTTCTCATAATTGAACATTTTTCTTTGATCTAGGATGCAAAATGTAATTTTTTTAAAACTCGATAGACAAGTGCAATTTCGATCAAACTATAAGATGTTAGGGGTAATTTTTCCAATATAAATTAAGTCACTCAAACATAATAAAAAAATAAAAGGTTGGACACTAAAATTTTAGTTTCCTCCACAAGCTTATTAACATATGTAGATCGGAAAGGAAAACTTACTTGTGAGTATTCGTTTTTTTATTCCTGGATCAATTACTTCAGTGCCACTTCAATTACTAGAACCAAAGTGATATTCCACAATACGAACGTCTTTGTAAATCTTGTCAAGTTAATGCAGAGAGTTAAGATGGGATAAAAGAAAGAGAGAACTATGTTCTTTCAATAATGAAAAGTTACCATTCCATATGAGTTATGTCCCTTTATATATGATTAGAGAAGATGGTTACTTTCTTTAGTAACTTCTCTAATAACTTGGACCAGGCCCATCAATCATGGGCGGACCAGGCTTAATCCAATAACCAACATCTCCCACTCGCCCATGAAGGACTGAATCTCTCTAATACATTGTACTTCAAACTTGCACAAGAATTTCATACTTGACGAACGGACCGTGTGACCTGAAGCACACAGTGAAAGGAGCTCCAATATATAAACCTAATATAGGCCATATAGGAGACATCAACCGCATAATTAATTATTCCTTAAAGTGTACTAATATACCCCAAGTATTTTTAGTTACACATGACTGAATATAATTCAATCCCTCAAGAATTTCATACTCAATCCATCCTTACAATTACAAGTATTCTAAATCATATCAAATCTATTCAAGTGATATGATCCCGGCTGGTGAATACAAGTAATGGTGTAGAACTAAAATTACTTTTTCTTTCGCTCTCATATCAATCAAATCTGAATTAACTCGTTTTCCTAAGAGTATTCCTTTAAGTCGAATCATTCCATGACTACAAGATATACTTCTAAAGTAGCGATCATTAATACATCACCTCATGATATAGTCAAAAGTCACAAAGGGTAAGATTTTGAGATCTTAGATATGATCTTCAGGACTCACATAATAAAGAAGCAAGGATCCATTCTTTATTCCTGTAACGGTCACTAGCACATGTAGTATGAAATACATGCTATAGTGGAGCTTACTCTTTTCTTTTCTTAAGACAAAGAGTGTATGTCGTTGCTCTCTTTGTTAGAGGAAATACATTATACGAGTCTTAGTCTTGTTGCTAAAAACATAGACTTCAAATCAGAAATTCTCATTTGCTCATTTTTCATTAGTGGCAGATGAATAATTTCATACTCGACTTTAATCATAATAGACACATGAATAGCGGGAATTCATTCATGCCGATTTTTTTATTTAAGAACCTCATCTTGGTCCCAACCAAGGTGACTTTTTAATAATCATTTTGAGTTAAAATTGCTCCCACTGCGCCCAAGTCGCTTATTGAGCATTAAAACTCAAATAGTCTCATCTCTACTCACCTTACAAGTGCCAGAGGTGATTGCTCATGTGAGTGAGCCAATCTAAGTCTATCGACATACTATAACAAATTGTACTATACAATACTCACAATATATTCATGAAACAAATAATGAATAAAATGATATTTTAATGGCATTTATTCATTACTCAATCATTGTAAGCTTTTGTATGATCCTTAAAACTAATTACATTCTACATAGGCCAAGGGATCTCACATGTCTAACAAATGCATCCCTTGCTATTGGTTTTGTGAGTGGATCTACAACCATAAAATTTGTAGAAATGTGTTTTAGGATCACATCTTGTTCAGTAATTGCTTCTCTAATGTAGTGATATCTCATCTTGATGTGTTTGGTCTTTCCATGGTATTTTGGATCTTTAGACACAGCTATTGCAGCAATGTTATCACAGTAAATTGTCACTGGGTCTGATGCTGATTTGATAATTTTCAAATGATACAAGAATTTTTTTTAACCAAACAGCATCTTGTGTTGCTGCGGAACAAGTTACATGCTCGACCTCCATGGTAGATAAGGCCATGCGAGGATTGTTTCTTGCTCCTCCATAGTATTGCACTATCATTAAGCAAGAAAGCACATCCCGAAGTTGATTTGGATTGGTCAACATCTCCTCCCCAATCAAGCATCGAGAGAAACCAATCAATCGCAAATCTTTCTTTTCTTTGTAACTAGCATATAATTTGAAGTTCCTTTCAGATATAATAGAATCCTTTTGACTGCCATCTAGTGTTTATGACCAGGGTTTGATTGATATCGGCTAATCAATCCAACGGCATAACATATATCGGGACGTGTGTACATCATTGCATACATCAAACTACCGACAGCACTGGCATAAGGTACTATGGACATTTTTTCCTTTTCTTCTAGAGTCTTAGGACATATATCACAGCTTAGGCTCAAACTTTTATCAACAGGGGTGTCCATTGGTTTGCTATCTTGCATGTGATAGTGCTTTAACATCTTTTTGATGTAAGTCTCTTGAGTTAAACCCAAAAGCCTTTTAGCACGATCTCTTATGATTTTCACACCAAGTACATAGCTAGCCTCACCCATGTCTTTCATTTCAAAGTTTGATGATAACCACTTTTTAATAGTATCAATCATCTCTTTGCTATTTCCAGCTATTAAAATGTCGTCAACATGTAAGGACAATATTATAAAACTATTGTTAGAATGTTTTAAATACACGCAATAATCTTCTTCCATCATTGTAAAACCATCCTTAAGGATAGCTTGATGAAACTTAACGTTCCATTGTCTAGAGGCTTGCTTAAGACCATATATGGATCTTTTAAGCTTGCAAACTTTGCGCTCTTGTCCTTTAGTCTCGAATCCTAAAGGTTGATCCATATAGATCTCCTCATTTAGTTCTCTATTGAGAAACGCAGTTCTAACATCCATTTGATATAACTCGAGGTCCATATGTGCGACTATAGCTAAAATGAGGTGAACTAAAGTAATCCTCACAACTGGTGAGAATATATCTTCATAATCAATTCCCTCTTCTTGAGTGTAGCCTTTCGCTACTAGTCGAGCCTTATAATGTTCTATTGACCCGTCCGCCTTACGTTTAATTTTAAGAACCCATTTATTTCCAATGGATCTTCGTCATGACGGTAAATCAACCAAGTCCTAGACTTGATTAATTTTCACTGACTTCATTTCTTCTTCCATAGCTTTAATCCATTCACTTGCTTTAGGACCAGATAGAGCATGACTTAATGTTTTAGGTTCTTCTCCATCTTGTGGAGCAATCATGAATGCTTCCCCCTCAATCTCAAATCGATGACGAGGAATTGGTTCACGAATGCTTCTTCGAGGTTGAGATTGCTCATGATCTTGCTCCATGAGAGAGGAATAGATAAAATATCACTCCCACTATTTTCAGGAGGATTAAAAGTTTCATCTAAGTCTTATACTGAATGGCTTGTTGCGCCATAATCTAAATTTTCCATTTCATATAATTAAAAATCTTTTTCAACCTCACCTGTCTTTGGAAAAACATTTTCTAAGAATACAATATCACGCGATTCAATCCCTGTCATTCTTCCATTAGCTTTTTCACCAGTAAATACAAATCCTTTGAAATTTTCAGAATATCGTATAAAGATACACTTCTTCCCTCTAGGACCAAGTTTCCCATATCCATGAGAAGAATTGTGAATATAAGCTGCACACCCCCATGGATGGAAATAACCTAGATTAGGTTTGACACCATTCCATAGTTCATATGGGGTGGATGAGACAGATTTAGAGGACACACGATTAAGTATGTAAACAGCAGTTAACAATGCATCTCCCCAAAAGGAAATTGGTAAGTTAGCTTGCGCCATTATTGACCTAACCATGTCAAATAGGGTTTTATTCCTTCTTTCCGCTGCACCATTTTGTTGTGGAGTATAAGGAATAGTTAGCTGTCTAGCTATACCCTTTTCATCATAGAAAATTTTAAATTGTTCAGACAGATATTCACGTCCTCAATCAGTTCTTAAAGCTTTGATCTTGGTCTTAGTTTATTTTCCAGCAAATTGGTGTATCGAATGAAGCAATCCAATGCTTCAGAGTTATGTGAGATCAAATAAACATGACCAAATCGTGTAAAATCATCTATAAATATGATGAAATAATTTCCTCCATGTCTTGCTCTCACATTCATTGGGCCACAAATATCTGAATGAATAAGCTGTAATGGACTACTAGCTCTTTTAACTTTGCCAAATGGTAATGTAGTTGCTTTTCCAGCAAGACAATGCTCACAAATGGGCAATTCCTCTTTGGTAAGTGATCCTAAAAGACCAGCTCTTGTTAATCTATGTAATCGATCTTGCTCAATGTGTCCTAATCTAGCATGCCAAGTTATGATATTACTATCATTAATAGTGCTGGAATTTTGAACAACATAAATTAAAGCATCATAATTAATAGATACATTAACAGTGTCTAACACCATAAAACCATTTAATATAAAACCAGAACCATAAAAAATATTATCCAGATGTATTTTTACACAACAACCAACAAACGCAATATTAAAGCCCAATTGGAGTAAAGCAAGAACAGACATAAGATTTCGTCGAACTTCTGGAGCGTAGAGTACATCATGAAGATAAAATGTGTGACCGCCCGGAAAATCTAGTTTGCAGGTACCAATCCCAAGCACAGCAGCGGAAGCATTATTCCCCATGTATATGTATCTACTTCCCTTTGGAATTCGACGAAATTCCACAAAGGTTGTTCGATCCCTTGCTATGTGGTCAGTTGCTCCTGAGTCTTTGGCTCAATGCAATCACGAGCAAAGTGACCAGGTTTACCACAATTGAAACAATTCATATTCTTGCCTTTCTTATCACCGCATTTCCCACGCTTGCGCTTATATCCACTACTACTTGTTTCCATTCCTTTCTTGCTATATTTGGGACCTTTAGCCTTACCCTTTTTATATTTAGAGCCATATGCTCCACGCATCTTGGTATCAGATATAAAAGCCTCGTTTATAGGCTTCTCAGCGTGAAGTCGATCTTCTTCAAGCTCGACATGACGAGCAACATCATCAAATGTCTTGATGTTGTCATTGTGGGTAAGGTTAACACGCATGTGTTCCCAATTACTTGGCAAAAAACGGATAACTGCTTGGACTTGTTGTTCATCAGTCATCTCATGTCCAGCACCTCTTAATTCACTGATCATGTTAGACATGACCGTAAGATGCTGCCTCATTGTCTGATTTTGGCGCTTCTTATAACCATCAAATTTGAGGGTTAGCTGGCGAAGTCTAGTAGTGGAGGTTCCTCCATACTGAATCTTTACTGCGTCCCATACAGATTGAGCTGAACGATGCCTCTCAAAACGCAGCATAATATCATTTCTCATGCTGCTCAGCATCAAAATGCGAGCTACACGATCTTTGCGTTTATAGGTTTGATATGCTTCCATATCAAGCTTGTGCTGAGCAGTGTTTCCTTGCTCAGGTTCAACCATCGGTTGTGTGATTGTTTCCAACATTTCATGCTCTTCCAGGAGATACTTAATCTTACGATGCCAAACATCGTAATTCTTTTCACTTAGTTTATCCCCATGGTTCAAATCAGCAATAATACTCTTAGATGCAGCCATATTAAGCGTTATTGACAGCAATTACAAATATTAGAATTTATAAATATTAATATCTAGTACAATTTAATTGACATATTTTGGCACTTCATTCCAAATTAAACAAATAATAATCTAACACATACAATAGAAATGAAAAGAATGTTAAACACTTAATCAGTTTCTATTTGTATGGTCTAATTATTATTGGAAATTTAAATGAGTGCAAAATTATAGTTATTAGTTTCAACTAACAACTCCCACTAATCTGGTTGCATATATTATCATATATATGCATATAATGTAATTAAAACTTAAATTTCATAAAATATTCAGTTCACAATTAAACAACCATTCATCTTAAAAAAAATACAATATTAAGAATAATAAATTTCAGAATTGTTTTATATTGTAGGCACATAAGTAGGGTCTCCAATTACGTCATCCACTTCATCAAAGTCATCTCCTCCAAGTTCATTCTGCTCAAACCATGGAATGAATTTAGCAGTAGCATCCAAATGACTTGCGCTTCTTCCAGTGCGTCGTATACTCTTTTCGGCATACTGACGTTCCCTCTCAAGCAGCATTTCATCTGCGAGATTGTTGAAATCTAAGGATTCCAGCCTATATTCCAACGATAGTCGCACCGGCATCCATTCCTCAGGCAGAGAATTGAGAACGATTAACATTTGAAGTTCCATGTAGAATTCATAAACACCACTCATAGTCAGTCTAATCATCTAATGATACATGTAATCAATGTGCTCTTGAATTTTGTGAACAAGATTAAAGGCATAACCCAATAAATGATCAATTTGTTGTTGCCTATCCACTACAACAAAATATTCCAAAAAGCACATAAATATTACACTTAATATTTAATTAAAGCATGTATCATCATATATGTTAAAAAACAAATATAGAAATTAAGCAATTTATTTTAACAATAAATAAATTACTCCACAAATTTGACAATTTATATTAACAGAAAATAATAATTGTCTTAATATTATTCTTAATATTAATATATATTAATAATTATTAATATATATTAACTGCCACACATCTTTTAAAAGATGTGTATATATATTAACTGCTATGCGGCAGTTAATATATATTAATATTATTAAAATATATACACATCTTTCAAAAGATGTGTTCATTCGGTTTTTCCCTCTTTTTTTTTTAACTGTTCTCTCAACTGCCGAAAGGCAGTTATTTTTCTTAACTGCCAAATGACAGTTTTCAAATGACTACTGTGATTGTAGTCAATTGGAATTATCAATTCACACGATGAATTTATAGTTTTTTTTTAATAACTGGCAAACAACAGTTAATTAATTGTCAAAATCCAAAATTGACTACTGTAATTGTATTTAATTGGAAATGAAAATGGAAATGGTAGTTTTTTAATCTCCATTTCCATCATCAATTCACACATGAATTGATAATAAAAAACAACTACCATGCAGAAAGTCTTTTCTAATTAATTATAGAAAAGAAAAATTCATAACCAAATTACTTCATAAAATTTTGTACATTCAAAATTCTCAATGGAAGTAATCTTTTAACACAAAATTTACATCTATCGTTCATGTTATAATAGATATACTGCATAAAAACAATATTAAAAACCATGGCTCTGATACCAATGTAGATCGGAAAGGAAAACTTGTGAGTATTCGCTTTCTTATTCCTGGATTAATTACTTCAATGCCACTTCAATTACTAGAACCAAAGTGATATTTCACAGTACGAACGTCTTTGTAAATCTTGTTAAGTTAATGCAGAGAGTTAAGATGGGATAAGAGAAAGAGAGAACTATGTTCTTTTAATAATGAAAAGTTACCATTCCATATGGGTTATGTCCCTTTATATATGATTAGACAAGGCGGTTACTTTCTTTAGTAACTTCTCTAATAACTTGGACCAGACCCATCAATTATGGGCAGACCAGGCGTAACCCAATAACCAACAACATATAATGAATGCATGAATCGAGATTGAATATTTGGGATGAT
Source organism: Populus x sibirica (assembly GCA_019202695.1). NCBI lineage: Eukaryota > Viridiplantae > Streptophyta > Magnoliopsida > Malpighiales > Salicaceae > Populus > Populus x sibirica. The sequence goes on from JAGMVL010000423.1 coordinate 1,126,867, forward strand.
GATTGATTGTAAGGAATTAATAGCAGATTATGCAATCTATTCATACAAATTCCATGCAATCAATTCCTAACACTAAATTAATTTCTCCAAACAAATGACTCTTTACAAAAAGTCTAGTTTGATTAAATTTAAACCTCACCCTTGTAGAGTGTTTAGGCTTGATCCAATAGAGTTTTATTCTTTCAAGACTTCAAGCGTAGATGAAGGAAACCTGAGAGCTTCTTTGTTTGAAAAGCTTATCTTGAAGAAAATTTTGTATCTTCAGGAATTCTTTCATCCTCTCATATCTAGGGTGAGACCCTCTATTTATAGAAATTTGTAGGGGCACTCGTGTATTTTTATCAATGTCACAATACATTATTTTATTGGTCAATTTTTGTTTATGAGATCTTGTATTTATGACAAAATACCTTTAAATATCTCATCTCATGTGTCAACCTTCTACCAGTTAAGAAATATATTAAAACCTATTTATTTTCCATGCCATTTATTTTAATCGTAATAAACTAAAAATGACACATTCGGTAGAATTGTTTTTTGTTTCTACGAGTATACTTTGGAATCTAGTGTTCCTTAAAGTTTCATCAGTTTGTATTTCGAGAATGGTACTGGAGGCTAATAAAATGAGATGAACCATTAATTTTCTTTTTTGTTGTGTTCAGATCATAAGAAAGGCGAGGACGGAAGGATTGTTATATTATAACTAGATTTTTGTTCCTCAAGAGCTGCTTATTGATAATGATTTCAAATGTATTTTGGAGAAGCCATAGTTCCAAACTTGATACATGCTTCCTTTTATACAAAGTTTTGTATATTGAAGACATTGTGCAGTATGCTCAAAGTTTAGTATATTTTAAGAGAAGGTGTTGGATGTTTGAGATTTTACAGACGGATCAATGACTGGCCTGCTCAATGCATGTTTGTTACTCTCCATTGCAGTTGCTAATGCTTGCTATTTATTTATTTATTTATTTTTATTTAATTCACTTGCTCAGTATCATATCTGCTAGATCATGCCAGACCCAAGCGTTTGGGTAAAAAAAATTAATTTTTTTCAAAAGCATGATTGAACCGCAAAAACAAACATTACCTTATTTAAGTATGATTTTTTTATTTATATGCAGTAGAACCTAATTGAAAACTCTGTTTTATTTTTTCAACTTATTTTATAAATTTGTTATATTCGAAGAGGAAAGAATGAAAAAAATGTTGAGTTCTAAGTGATTTATTTCAAGTTTTCAAAAATAAACTTTCTTTTTTTGTATGCATTGAGGATGAAAATATTAGTTTTATATTTCCATCTAAATGTTGAATAATTTTTTAAAGGGTTCATGCTTTTTTAAATTTGAGATGTTGCATGATCTAATTGTTAAAGTTTGATATAAGGAGAGTTTATTCTATATTATAACTATTAGTATATATGAAAATTTGAAATATATAATTATAAGAGAAAACTTTTGAATTTTTGAATTGATACATTATGTTGTAGGAAAAGAAAATACTGTATATGTAAAAGATTTATTGTCCTTTTGACTGTCTTAATTTTTGCAATTTTATAGATGATTTCTTCACAAAAATTACAGATTAATAAAAAAATATTGAGTGGATTTTAGGGATGCGTGTGGTTAATGTCCCAAAATAAAAGAAAGAAATATAGAAAATATAAGATTATAATTGGTTAAAAAGAAAAAGATGAAAATACAAAATAAATATATTTTTAGAACAACTATAAGTGTATTCCTATATTTTCAAAAAAAGATGCACGAGTCTGGCATGATTGCTAGGTCCAGACATGTGGGTTATGCCAAACCGAGACGCGAGGCTGGCATGGTTACCAGACCCAAGCGCCTGGCTCTAGCAAGGTATTTGATATTTTTTTCTTAACAATACATCAGAAGTCCACAAAGAATTATTAGTTAGATGTCCTAAGATCATTTAACACATTTGCATGAGTATTTTGATCTTCAATAAAATCATCACCTTTGTTTGGCTCATAAAAATTATACAAATCCTAGGCGCCAGACCCAAACTACTTTAATCTGACAACCACGCCAGGTCCAAGCGGCTTGGGTCTGACAACTTTATGCAAGTATATTGTGGACCAAGACACAATCCACTATAGACTTGCACAGTGGATTTTCTAAGTTCTGAAGGCTTGAGATGGAGCTAATGTTGTCTTTTCACAAAATGTTAAATTATCATTTTGCCATTTGGTTGAAAAAATTAAAGCCCTGGTTATGGGGGTATTTTAGTATTTTTCATAGGCTCATTGGTCATTAAACATTTGAGCGGGGGTATGGTAGTCTTTTCACGTTTATTTGCATAATAAAAATACTATTCTACCCTAAGGTTAACAAAATTAAAACCTATTGCTCAAGGATTTTTTTTACCTTTCACAAACTTAAATAGTTCAAATACATCTTTAGCCTTGGAATAAAAAAAAGAAAAAAGCTTTGCTTATACGAATATTTTTGTTCTTCTACTTGTTTTGTGTAATTTTCTATAATAATAATGGGTATTTTTGATATTGTTTAATTATTTTAAAATTCAAAAAGCTATGCTAGACCCATGTTTACATGGTTCTTACAGCCATGTCAGACTCAAATTACTTGGGTGCCAACTCAAGTACCATGAAGTTGGTGTGGTTGCCAGACCCAAGGCTCTTGAATATAGTAAAGAGTTGAGTGAATATTTAAAAATTAATCTACTTGATTAGATTTAATAACACTATTAAAATATTCTCCATATTTTTAATACTTTTTTTATATTTTAATATTTTTTTATATTAATCTGCTATAGAGCGCGTGTCAATAAACTAATAATTTATATAATTTGGGTGGTAACATGGTTCACCACGCACGTGTGCAGGCAAACTCCCTCCCGCGTGCCGCGCGCCATTTTCAATATTAATCCATAATTGCATCATGAAGATGGTGACGGTCCATGCATGGAAAAACATATGGTTTAATCACGTAAAATGTTTCCTTAACCTCGCTCTAATTTCTCTTAAAACGACCACCTGTCTCCATTTTGAACAATCAAATACGATGCTTTATTTGCTCACCCTTTCTCAAGATAAGTGCCTCTTTGCTTCATCTATCACTTTCTCTCTGATTATTTATTCTAGTTTCGTGCATGGATTTGGTTTTGTTGTTGCAATTTGGTGAGGATTTTTGTATTTTTTTTTTTGGTGAATTCTTGACCATATTTTGATTAGTTTTGTTTCCAAATTAATGTCATTCGGAGCCAAATTGCAAAATTAGGGTTTGATTGAGGGTCTGGGATCTGATCACAAAGAAGCATCAAAGTTGTATCTTGTTACTGTTAATGGGATAAAAAAGATTCAATCTTTATACTACCTTTCAGAGAAGAGAGGCGGTAACAAGGACCTGAAGATCAATAGGGCTAGTTGTTTATTTTTTATTTTTTATGGGGAATACATGTGTAGGACCAAATCTAGGCAATAATGGATTCTTCAATACTGTTACTGCTGCTATTTGGCGTTCCCGGCCACCGGAGGACCGGTTGCACCTTCCTAAAGGAGAAGATAGTAGCAAGAATAATGGTGATTCAGAAGCGGGTCCGGTTGGTGGATCAAAAAAATCTGAGGGTTCTAAAAAAGGATCAAATGATCATCCACCAATACTGGTCCAGAACACCCCGCCTAAACCAGTTAAAATGCCCAATGAAGCACCACCACCTAAAGTCATTGAGCATGAAAAGTCCATTAAGCAGGAAATGAGAGAAGTGGGAATTGGTCAGCCAGGGGAGGAGCAGAAGGGGAAGAAACCTACTCATGTTAAGAGGGTTTCGAGTGTAGCGCTTCAAATGGAATCTGTGTTAGGGAGGAAAACTGGGAATTTGAAGGATATTTATAGTTTAGGGAGGAAGCTTGGACAAGGGCAATTTGGAACAACGTTTCTTTGCATTGAGAAGGCGACTGGGAAGGAGTTTGCTTGCAAATCCATTGCGAAGAGGAAGTTGACGACGCAGGAGGATGTGGATGATGTTAGGAGGGAGATTCAGATAATGCATCATTTGGAGGGTCATCCTAATGTGATAAAAATTGTGGATGCTTATGAGGATGCTGTTGCAGTTCATGTCGTTATGGAACTTTGTTCTGGCGGGGAGCTTTTTGACAGAATTGTTCGGAGGGGGCATTATACGGAAAAACAGGCAGCTGAGCTTGCGAGGTTAATTGTTGGTGTTGTGGAAGCATGCCATTCTTTGGGTGTTATGCACCGGGATTTGAAGCCTGAGAATTTTCTGTTTGTCAGTCAGGAAGAGGAGTCGCCGCTTAAAACGATAGACTTTGGTCTCTCAGTGTTCTTCAGGCCAGGTACACATCTGAGCATCACTTTTATGTTTCAATGGTTGGATTTAGCACCCCTTTACTTGAAGCATTATTGAACTAGTGCTACACTAGCCTTTTCTTTGAACTCTATTATAGCTCTAGAGTTCTTGAAAATATTTTCCATGCCATCCAAGTACAACACCAATAATTTACTGACTAAATGAATAAGAATATCAGCTCAATTATAAATAGCTTCTCTTTCTCACTTATGAAGATTTCCACTTGCCATGTGCTTTTCCTATATTAGAATAGAATGGCTTGCCCCCTTTTCTTGCCTATCAACCGTGGAAATAATTATCAAAGAGTAAGAATGGTTACTGTTGTTGTCACGGATATTGTTAATGGATAGGCGAAAGGTATGCTTGGTTTCTCAAATAGTAAGATGGTTGATTATATGGATAAAAGCTTACTTTTGAAGTTTCTTTCCAAATTTAAAGAAGTTTTAGTTTGTAGTTAGAAAATTCTCTGTGAGCCGTAACCCTCTTGGAGAGGGTGCTTTAGTTCAACAGAAAAAATCAGAATCCATACGAAATTAGTGCATGAGGAAATTGAGTTAAAGAGATTTATAGATCTGCTTAGAGCTTTCAATGAATAATAAACAAAGCTCTGATCAAGCCTGGCTGGATTTTATGAAAACATTTCCACCATTTACCTCTGATTTCGACAGTAAAAGCAAGCAAGCTGTGTCCAAACACACACAAGCAGGGTCATTGAAGTTTCAGTATCCAGATTTTGATTTTGGCTCGGACGAACAAAAAATATATGAATATTTACTTTTATTTTGATAGCCTGCAGCATGAGTTTCAATGCCAACATCTGAAAATTTGGAAATGATTTTCCATTCTAAAGTTGTTTGGAGCTGCCAATTGTGGCCTAAACAAGTGCCAGAGGCTGAATGTTGAACATCTTAAGTTCCCAATACTTAACTGGCTTCTCATTGTAAGCTATTTTAAGTTTTTGTATGGTCGTAATGCACACAGTGGTTACAAAATATAGCAAAATTTACTGCTTCCTTATAATTTCTTAAATACACATCAGAATATAATTTTCTTCATTGACTATGCCAGACAATTTCATTATTTATTACATGAACATTTCAACATCCATGCCAATATGGTTACCTTAGTATGCCTCCTATATGTTTTGCTTTAGAAGGGATATGTTTGCCTGCAGTCAGCTCATAGTCTCTCCATTGCCCATGCTTATTTAAAACTTTGTCAGCATTATGTTGTTTCTTCCTTAGTAGTCCTTTCCATTTCTGCAAAATTAACTAATGGTTTCATCATCTCAGGTGAAACTTTCACTGACATAGTTGGCAGCCCCTACTATGTAGCTCCAGAAGTGTTGCGGAAGCTATATGGTCCAAAATGTGATGTTTGGAGTGCTGGGGTGATCATTTATATTTTGTTAAGTGGGGTTCCCCATTCTGGGATGGTGAGACTCTTGATCTAGAATCATGTTATTTTATACCTTTATCTAATGATTATTTGGCTGCGTGTAATTTATGCTCTGTCATGTTTGGGATCAGAAACGGAACAAGGAATATTTGAGCAGGTTTTAAAAGGGGAACTAGACTTTGAATCAGAACCTTGGCCTAATATCTCTGAAAGTGCAAAAGATCTTGTTCGGAAAATGCTAGTAAGGGACCCTAAAAGACGGCTGACAGCCCATGAAGTTCTCTGTGAGTATGCATACCACTATAATCTAATCTTTAAATATCTCTTTGCCAAATAAACCAGTGCATTGTTTATTATTAGTTTGTTGTGTTTCTTTTGTAGTTGTGTTTTTTAATGATAACCCTAATTTTCTTTTATCATGATTCACCATAGCTTCTTGAAATTTTATCTTATAACAGAAATGAATGGAGGAAAATGCTCACACAGCTAGCTGTAGCTAATCGGAGATTGAGGTCTAGTTGACTTGAGCTGAGTTGTTGCTTAAGTGGATGAAGTCATGAAACAAAATGGGAAATTAAGTTCTGTTGGAAATGTGAAAATATACTATAGTACAAAACTAGCTTGATGGATGATGGTTTAGGAGGAGTTAGATGATATAAAGAACGTGTCTTGATCTTACTAGTTTCTTTTGTCGCCAAGGAGTAGCAATAGTTGCACTATGTTTTTGTTCTCGTGCAGGCCATCCTTGGGTGCAGATGGAAGGTGTTGCACCTGATAGACCTCTTGACTCAGCTGTTCTAAGTCGGTTGATGCAATTCTCAGCCATGAATAGGCTCAAGAAAATTGTCATCCGAGTGAGTACTTATAATCCCTGAACTCTTAAAAATTTTGTGCATGCTACACAGCAGACATGGTAACTGTGGAACACTTAGGTCATGCTTTGGATGCTGTATCATGATAAAGAACATACTGAGACAAGGAATGCAATGGAGCTGATCACTTCCTTTGTTTGGTTGCCAGACTTGTTTTGAGTGGAGTTGCAATGCTAAAACATCAATATAGAAACATCATTTATAATCTTTTGATAATTAAAAGGTGATATGGCTGTTCAGTTTTACCTGCAGTTTTGTTTCTTGCATCTATTAATGAAAAGATGTTACCTGTCTTTGAAACAAGAAGAGTGCATATATCGTAGCATGATAATTGTGATTTTAAACCTTCTGACTATTCCATGCTTTAAGCACATATCTCTTTGTAACGCAAACATCTTTATGTTATTCACCAGTGTATTTTTTCATTATAATTTTTAGTCTAATAAATGTGCTTTGCATATATAAATACTGCATTAAAAGTTGCTAAGCTAACCAAATATCATCATTGAAGTCATCATATAATTAAGCTTACATTACAACTCTAAATCTCTGCTTACAGGTATCAAGCATTTCTTGTTAGCTGAAGTATTTGCAACAGTGCTTTTTTCATTTGAGTACATTGTTTCACATAGTGAGCACCATACTTCATAGATGCCATTAAATGATTTTGCCATCTGAATGTTAAGTGTGTGATTACATATTGTACATGATCACTTTCTCTTAAAACAGATATCTTGGTTGAATTGCTTGAAGTTTTCACTTGGTATTTTAAAGACAACAATGCAAGGTCCTTGCTAAAACCTGTTCTTTTACTTACCAGAAAACTTCCTTTTCATTTCAGGTCATTGCTGAAAGCCTCTCTGAAGAGGAAATTGCAGGTCTGAAAGAAATGTTCAAGATGATAGATGCAGACAATAGTGGACATATCACTCTTGAGGAACTGAAGACTGGTTTGGAGAAAGTGGGTGCTAATACCAAGGATTCTGAAATTGCTGGGCTAATGCAAGCTGTAAGTCTGTTTGAAATTCAGATTCAAGGTTTTTATAGTTATATAGCATAGAATCATGATGGTAGTTTTCTTTCTTAATCTTTTGTTTTCTTAACAAATTACCTTGAGACTTTCTGCTGTGAACCATTAAGCGATTTCAGACAACCTGGTCATCTTTGGTTAAACATGACTAAATTTAGTGTGAGTCTCTCTGAAATGAGCTAGATAAGTAGCTTGTGTGCTGTGACCAAGATTCAAGTCCTGTGTTTCTATTTTCTCGAGGATTACCTATTAAACAACTCATAGCCAAGCCGTTGTCCGATTTAGCTCAAATATGGAGAAAAGCACGAACAACCTGAGATATCAGAACATGTTGCAGGATTTTGTAGGTTATGTTTAAAGAGCCTAGGTCCCGGGGAGTCTTGGAACAAGACACAAACACGCCGACACACGTGCACAGATCATAAGAAACCTGTCTAGCATCTAAAATGTAAATGGAGAACATGTGGAAATGGATATATTTTGGTTACCATTATTTTCTCTGAGATTTTATCATGGACGTTAAAATAACTAGTGAAATCGCCACTTTAGCTCCTTGATTTCCCATGTGATTGTCTTGGATGTATTATCACATCAGCGTTTCCCCTCACCCATACAGTTTCATTCTGATTAAGCTTCCTACCTGTTAAAAATTTCAGGCTGATGTTGATAACAGTGGTACCATAGACTATGGCGAGTTCGTAGCAGCCATGCTCCATCTAAACAAGATTGAGAAGGAGGATCATCTATATGCAGCCTTCTCATACTTTGACCAAGATGGGAGTGGGTACATCACTAAAGATGAGCTCCAACAGGCCTGTGAGAAGTTTGGTATAGGAGATGTTCAGTTAGATGAAATTATACGTGAAGTTGACCAAGATGATGTAAATATCTTCTTGCCAATAACAATTTTCATTTACCTCCAGGTAGAAAATAGTTTAATTCATCGGCATGATTTAATTTCACTTTCATATTCATTTCAGGATGGACGCATCGATTACAGTGAATTTGTGGCTATGATGCAAGACACTGGTTTTGGCCAAACCAGATCACAAGTAACTTAGGCATGTAAGATTCAGATAAGCCTTTAAGCAGGAGTTAATTTGTATTTTCTAGGTGTCATAAGTAAACAGAATGTGCAGCGCATACTGTTGTAAAGAGGAGGCAGGCTTCAGGGAGGTTAAGAGACGGTATCCTATTCATTTTATTCTTTTCCAAGTTGTATTTACCACCTTTTAGGTTTCTGTTAAATTTATTCAGATTAGATTGCAATTTCCCATGTTTGAAAACTTTGTTCATGATCAAACTTTTTTTTTCCCAGTTATTTTTGTCTGTAGTATGAACGGTGCTTGATATCTCTATCGGTCCTAAATGGGTACTTGGCATGGTTTTAGTGCTCACCTTTTAATGATTAATGTGCAAATTACGTATCTTAGGTATTCATATATAATTCAATCATGCAAAATCTTCTTGGAGCTAGATAACATCTCTTTCCAATGATGTTATTTGTTTACCATTATGTTCGTTGCCTATTTGCTGAAAACACAGAGATGTATACATGTAGTTGTCGCGTTGTTTAGACAAAGACAGTACTCCAGCAGCAATCGTGTTTGACACGAGTTCAATCTACATTTGTACATACACAATTGACATTTTCTTTTGTACCATGTCCAGCATCTTCAACGTACCTTGTTCAGCAGGACCAGCACCGTGTCACGGTTGTAAATACCGTTCCTCAGTGATGAAAAAGCCAGCCATGTCTTGTCTGATAGGAGGAATGATACTACTTTTGTTTGTGTTGTGTCCATGTCAATAAAGGGTGCGCCACGACGACTTGGAAGCATCCATGTAGAAATGGCTGCATGTGCAATTGCCGATGTACTGCTTTGTTTTAGCAGGTTCATAGTACTGAAAGAAAGCAATCAATTCATAGATTTTAATTTGATGCCATGCGTGGTTGAAGGGTCTTTCTCCAATTGTTGTCCTATGCAAGGCGTTCTATCGAACTGACATTTGCGGTACCATTTAACTTGCGCCCTAAATGGACCATGGCAAGTAGCCTTCCTAATTTGCAACTAGTGCCAAACCAAGCAAAACGTCAATGAAAATGGGGCGATCAGCTTGATGCACTATGTTAAGGACTTTCCTTAACAAAATAAGAAAACTAGAGAATTAAAGAGAGAAGAAGAAGAGATGAGAAGAAGAGAGACAAAAGGAACTTCATTTCTGCAGAAAATTATTTTTTTATTACTCATCTCTTATATTTCATACAATTGGTGTTTATGCATAGGTAATTTCCACTAATTGTAACTAATTTCGAACTACTAACTAACAACTAACTCAACATCCTAACTTTTTAGCCATGTAGATTCTTTCTTGCTGCCACAATTCTGCAACTGCCAACTACTATAACTATTGTTGCAGGTGTCAACCCAAATCTAAGGCTCATAACAATACTCCCTTCTTACGAGATTCTTCTCCTCATGAATCAAAGCAAAAATCAACTCTTCCATACTCATCAACCCCGCTTTCTCTAGTTGTAATTCCATTATTATTACCTTCATTCACATCTAGAAATTCTTGCCAGCCCCCTTCCATTCCTTTAATCATACGGATCCCTTTCATACTACATTGACATCCATGTGTATCCTTCTTTTCATATCTAAAACATTGCTTCAACCTCTTTCTCTACTCATGTAAAATTTTAAGGGTTTGTCTTGAACTTTGAGGCATTTATATTTTACAATGGTTAAGAGTTTTTTGTGGTGGTTTACCTTGTTGTCGATCCTTGTTATATGAAAGAGCAGTTTTTAAATTGAATATGCTCTTTTTAACCATGACATTGTTAGATTCATTTTGTCATTTAGCTTGATCAAAAACTTGCATCATGATTAATGGTTTAAGAATCTTGAGCATTAGCTTGATCTCATCCTTGACCCACTTATAAAGCTGAAAATATAATAAGATTTTGGTAATGAAGGGTTTAATGCATTCACTAACCATTTAAGTTCTTCAAATCTCTTTACATATTCTTTCATATATTTATCTTGCACAAGTTTTTTGAATTCCTCCGCCATATCTTTTCTATTGCCAAACCTCATGCAAATACCCTTGGTGAATTCTTCCTAACTAGCCAAATCCTCTCCCTCTATACAAGAACCCTTCATACCACATCTCATCTCGAAGAACTTCTTGTATTTTCTTATCTAACTCCTTGGATTTTCTCTCAAAAAAGTTGGCAATTTCACCTTAGGTAAAGCTACATTGTACCTTACCCTTTGAACTTATTGATTTCCCTTGCGTTCTTCATGTTAATTTATCATGTGATTGGAAATTAATCCATCAAAAATTGTGTTATTCCTTCCCCCTATCTACTTCTTGGCCTCTTGTGGTTATCTTAAAAGTAGCCATTATAGCCTTCAACTATAAATTAACTTGATCGATCTTCTTATTTTACTCTTCTATCATTTCTTGAAGCTTCTCGTGTAGGTGTTGAATCTGTTCATTCACCTTCCTTCCATGCTCTTTTAAAGCCTTAATTCTATTATTCTCCATTTTTGCTAATTGTTTAGTAGTAATAATATTCTTTTGGTCATGGAATGTTGACTCTAATACCAATTGTTAAGGACTTTCCTTAACAAAACAAGAAAACTAGAGAATTAAATGGAAAAGTAGAAGAAAATAAAAGAAAAGAGATAGAACGAACTGCAATTCTGTAGAAAATCAATTTCTTGTTATTCATCCCTTACATTTCATACAACTAGTGTTATATAAAAGGACTTTATGCCAATTCTAACTACTAACATAATAACGAATAACTAGCTTAACTTCCTAACTTCTTAGCCGTGTCAATTCCTTTAAACTGCTTCAATTCTATAATTGCCAATTATTGTAACTATTGTTGCAGTTGTCTAAACTATTTTCTATATAAAAAGTTGTAATAGCCTTTAGGCAAGAGGAGACATAAATATATAAAATTAGGTATCATAAGAGTCTTCGTATAAATATAATGTTCTTGGTTTTTTAGGGTTTTAAATTATAACAAACCTTATTATCCTCCGCTCCCGTCTATGCTAGTTGGTATCAAAGCACAATGATTCATAGTGATTTTGCTTAGAGATCATAGAGGAAGTGTGTTGTGGCTCATCTAATTTTAGTGGTTAGTTGTTTTATGTTGTTGAATAACCATGGTTGGAAGAGGTAGCATAACAAGACATGCTTGTGTTGAAAGGGATGATGAGGTTTTCATATGGAAAAGACATCCTAGAACTAGAATGTTATTTCCATTTGTATGAGTTTCTTTTATTAAAAATCATGGTGGTGGGATCCATGATGGGGAAGACCATATACAAGTGTTGTGTCAGGGATACACGATGCATGGGGTGAATCGCACAAAGATGTTATATTAAGAGCATATGTTGTGGTAGACTACACAAAGATGTTAGAAATCGACAATGGGGTAAACCATATAAAAGTGTTGTGTTAAGGATCCATAATGGGATAACTCGCACAAAGATGTTATATTAAGGACATATGATGTGGTAGCCTACACAAAGATGTTAGGGATCCACAATGGGGTAAATCATATATAAAAAGATGTTTGTGGTGGATGGTGGTCTTTTAATAAGGTTTGAACTCGATGATAAGTTCATTTCAACTTAGGGAGACTAACTTAGAAGTTTTTTTTGGAAAATAAATAGTTTTTTTTTAGTTAATTTAATTTAATTTATTTTTCTATTCAATATTTTTTTGTTTTTTTTTTCTAGTTTTTCATATTTGAATTGAATATGTTTTCTATGTTATTTTTTCTATTCAGTATTACTAGGGTTTTTTTTTGTTTTTTTCTATATAAAAATTGTAATAGCTTTTTAGCAAGTGGAGACATAAATAATTCATCAAGTAGTCCAAATGGAATCATTATTAACTAAGTAAACAATGTCTCTCTTTTACCATTGGTTATTATTAATATTTTTCAACTTTTAATTATTATACCATATGTACACTAGTCTTGTTTTTATAAAGGACATCATCATTTACATTAGTCTCCAACAAAAATCTTACCATTCATTTGTCTCCGTTCATAACAATAGACTTAGAATTCATTGGTTTCCATACAAGACGTTAAGCTTAACATTCATAGGCTTTCATCAAGGATGACAAGCTTGTTTTTCATTAGCTTCCACAAAGATGACAAGCTTCTCTTTCATTTTACATTTTTCTTTCATCTTCTTTTCTTTTTTACACCACAATACAATAATATAAATTAAAGAAACTTACAATAATAATTTAAATAGATAAGGTGCCAAGCTCCTACCAGCTCTTCCTGTCGACCTCGCTCCCCCAGCTGAAGATCTAACTCCTTGTGCTCTCCTGAATTTTAAAAAAGAGATATTAGTATTTCTAACAATTTAACCACATGAATCAATATCCATGTTATTACAATCCCATCTATATTTTACTTTCATCAACCTAATTATTACCATAAATTTCAATATCTTGAGAATCTACGAATTATTATTTAATTTCTTTAATCCCACACCTTCCACACCATGTTTTGAAATCATACATATATTCTATATTATCAAACCTCACCAAAATTTCTAAGTACTCATTCTTATTAATTCAAATATTTCATGTAATTTCACTTAAATATTTGTTTATTTATAATTTAATCCCACTAACTAATTTAACCATTTAAGTAAAAAAATCTTTTCAATTGTATACAAATATTTTCCTATTCTTTTCAACTTTAACCTAACTTCCATTTACCAATTCCTACTTTCATATATAAGATATTTGAATCTTTTATGTTATATAACATTTTGGCCTCTTTCTAAATTTCATCATCTTACATATTAACAATTTGGTTAGTATCAACAACACTAATAAAACTTCAAGCTTTCCATATACAAACTTCAACATCATATAACAACAACTAAAAATACATACCCACATATAATTCCCTAGTATTTCCACACATCACTTCCATTACTTTTTACATTAAACCAACATAAGTTCAACCATAAGATTACTTACTTTTTCATTTATTTTATTTCATATAACTTCACAAGTATTTAACTTAAAGTCTAAATTTTGTCAAATTCACAGGTTTACAACTTTTACTTAGGCTTTAAAACATTAATTTTTAGTATTACATGTAAACTCTCAATACATAACTTCATTAACCACAATTTTCTAATGCAATTTTACCAATTTATGAAAAATCTCACATCACTTGAATCAAATAAACCATTCCTTAAAACTTTCTCCTATGGTCGGCCTTGAGGGCTCTTCATTAACATATGTTTTACTCAATTTTCTTTCATGATTTATACTAATAAACAATCATCATATAGTAATGAATAAAATCACAAGTAACTTTATAATTTTCTCAATTCTTTAAAATACCCTAAAAGAAAACTTAAACTTAGGGATTTCTTCCCATATCATAATCAAACTTCAAATAACATGAGTTATATAATTTAGGACGCCTTACCCAAAGGTTTTGAACCCAAAATCACTTTTTTTACAACTTCCTTTTCAATCCTTTGTTTCTCACTAAACTCAACTTAAATTCCCTTGAATCTTTGGCTTATAATGTTTTTCCCTTTATAATATTTCCTAGACCAACCCAAGACCTTTAATTTTGGAAGAATTTAAGTGGAAAGTGCAAGAAAAAAAATATTAATCCTTAATTTTCTTCTTTGTGGCAAGTGGTCATTATAGAAGGGAGGGAGATGGACTTTTTTTTATTTATTTACAATTTTTCCCTTAATGAGTCCATAGGTTATTTTCTGTATTTCCTCCCGGCCATTGGTAATTTTGTATAGCTTTTCAGAACTCTAATTGACCTAAAAATTTAACCTAAGATAGAATATAATGTTAGAAGACTGCTCGAGAAATTTCAGCATAATCCAATAGTTGGATTGAGAGTTATGTTTGATAGCAAAAATTAGACAATAGAAAATAATCTTATGCAAAAATACAGACTCCCATTTTGTTTTTTATTTATATAAATCATCAATATTTTTAAACTAATTCATTGATGACTTTCATTCATATTTATCTCTCATAAAAATTTCATTTCAATTAATAACGTGTTTATTTTATTTATTTTCTATAGTCAAACTTTACCACTAGTTGATAGAAACTCATATAATTTTTTTTATACTGAAGGGTCTATAATTATTTAATCCAATTAATACCTATTAGTGTTGGGAAAAAAAAAACAGACTTAGTTTCCTCTTTTAGTGTTATGCAAGTTAAAATGCTAAAGTGAGATAAACAAGGCTTTGACAATATTTTTACTCACAAAAGAAGGGTTCTATGTAGGCTTCAAGGAGCTCAACATGATGTGATTAAGGAGGTAATCCTTTTCTGTATGATTTAGAAAAGAAGTTGACAAAGGAATACAATCTCATTTTATCTCAGAAAGAGATTTATTGGTTTTAAAAGTCTAGATCATAGTTTTGAGACCCGGACCGGCCCGGTAGGTCGACCCGGGACCCGGCCGACCCGGGCCTGGAACCGGTCCGGGTCTAAGTAAAAACCTGTAAGGGAATTGGCCCGGTGAAACCCGGTCGATCCGGGTAAACCTGGCTGAGACCCGGTCACTTTTCTTTTTTTTCTTTATAGATTCAAGCGGTTGTGTTGTTTGTTGTCGTCCTTCATTTACCTTATAACTCAGCTAAAATTCTCTTAACCCTTTTAAGTTGTAATGAATTTCAAAGATGCAAGTCGAGTAAGCCCCATCTTCGTCTCTGTTTATTTCTACAAGGGCTTGTTTTCTTTTGTTAAAATGAGATTGTTTTGACTGTCTGTGTTGATGCATGTATGGTTTTGCTTCTCTTG
Organism: Populus x sibirica; assembly: GCA_019202695.1. Classification (NCBI taxonomy): domain Eukaryota; kingdom Viridiplantae; phylum Streptophyta; class Magnoliopsida; order Malpighiales; family Salicaceae; genus Populus; species Populus x sibirica. The sequence goes on from JAGMVL010000423.1 coordinate 1,142,368, forward strand.
TTAACCAACGATGTTTTCTGGCAAAATTTGTCTCCTTTTCTCTATTTTGTTAGCGAAAGATTTGATTTTTTTGGGTAAAGAAGAGGAAATTCGTTGTTGTTTGAACCCATTTATGATTAATCTTAAAAGAACGGTTTTTTATACCCAGAAATTGCGTTTTAATTTGACAGCAAGTTATTGATGTGATTAATTCACTGTAAATTTCTAGGTCAATGCATCATCCAGCATGGGGGTTGCTAATCACAAAAAAAATACATTTATAGAACTTCGGAGGAAGAAGGTACAAAGCGATATGTGATCTTCAAAATTAAAGAGAAGAAGATGAAAGTTGTGGTTGAGAAGACAGGGGAGCCATCTGAGAGCTATGAAGATTTTGCTGCATCTTTGCCTGATAATGATTGTCGATATGTTGTTTATGATTTCGATTTCGTGACTTTAGAGAATTGTCCAAAGAGTAAGATCTTTTCATCATTGCATGGTGAGTTTCTGCCTTTGATTTCCTTAATTTCAATTTGATTGGTTGGATTAGAAAATTAGTGAGTTTCTACCTTTGACTTCCGTAATTTTGATTTGATTGGTTGGATTAGAAAATTATTTGAGATATGATAAATTTACACGATTCTTTGTACATGTGTTATGTTTTGATGAATCCCTCAAAAGATAGCTTGTTATGGTAAACCTTTGTTTTCTAGCCGATATAAGATTGATGGCATCATAGCACATTTGGATCATCTTGTGTTTCAATATAGGCACTACTGGATTAGCATATGCAACTTCCCCGGCCCTTTCTCCATATGTAAATATTTGCACATAAATAGCTGAATTATAGGCATCCATTCTTGCAATATAACACAAGGAAAGTTTTCTTGCCTTCGTATGTCTAGCCTCCACAATTTCTTGTTATACTGAAAAGGCTTGGAGTTGTTAGGATGATGATTATGATAATATTTACACAATGCCGCTAAGGTAGCCACAAAAATTGCACTCTGTTTTTCTGCAATTTGTCCATAATAACAATTGCAAATGGTCATGTACACATATACGTACAAATGTTATGTTTGTACATGTACTTGTAAATCTATTTAGTAAATAAATCAATCTAGATAAGATGTTTGGACATCTCCTTTTGGTGTTTATGATAACCAGGGAATAAATTGTTAGCTTCAGATGCTACTATAAGTTTGTTTTAAGTTGTGTTCTGTAGTCTATCCTTTCAAGTTAAACATGGTATTTTGATGTGTATCTAGTACGATGATGAGCTCTTTAGGTAACTGAGGGGGTTCGGCCCTCAGAAATATCTTTCTCTGCCAAGTTAAATTTTTTTTAGGTTGACCCGGGTCGACCCATCTAACCCATGACCCGATCATTAGATCGGGTCGACCACTAGGTCGGGTTTCAAAACTATGATCTAGATGCCAATGAATTGCTTTTGGAGATTAAAAAAAAACTCCTTTTACTTTCATACCAAGGCAAAAATTAGAAGGAGAAAAATATAATAAAATACTTAAGGGATAGTAATGGTGAATGGATGTGGGATGATGTCTCTTTAAAACTCATAGTTGTAGATTTTTTCAAGGGTTTATTCAGTAGAGAAATAGATACAGTTCAAACTTTTCCTTTACAAGATGTTTTCCCGAAGTATAACCGATTTTATAGAGATCGGTTACTTGAACCAGTAATAGATAAGAAAATTAAAATTGTATTGTTTGATATGAAGCCTTTTAAAGCTTTAAGGCTAGATGGGTTTCAACCTTGTTTTTATTGATCTCAATGACTATAAAGCTCTAGCATTTTGCAAGTTTGTGAGACAACTTATAGATAACAAAGTTGAAGAATTGTTGATATCAATTAGAAATATTTGGTTTTGATTCTAAAAATTCCTAAACCTGGGCTATATCATTATTTCTGCCCTATTGGTATGTATAATATTAACTATAAAGTTTTCTCAGAGCATTTTGTCAACATATTTAACATCCTTATACCAAAATTGGTCTTGTAATTTCAAAGCAGTTTATGCCAGGAAGAAATATTACAGATAATAAAGTGGTGGCATATGAAATCATCCACTCCATGAGAAATATGAAAGGAATGAGAGGTTGTATGACCATCAAAATTGATTTGGAGAAAACATATAATTAATTAAGGTGGGGTTTCATTAAACTTACCTTGGAGGATGTGGGGTTTTCTAAGGAGATGGTGGTCCTTATTATGAAATGCATTAAGACAGTTTCTCTTAGAGTTCTGTGGAATGGTAGTCCTTCGACTAATTTCACTTCTATAAGAGGAATTCATTAGGGAGATCCTCTCTTATTTTATATATTTATATTGTGTCTAAAACAACTATCTCAACTTATTTGCAAGATTTTAGAGTTAGGAATATATTATGTGAGGCTTGTCAAAGAACCATCTCAACCTAAAAGCTTAAGTTGTTAGGTGAGGTCTCGGGATATGATTTATATTATTCTCTAACACCTCCCCTCAAGTGAAAGCTCTTTGAACTTGAAACTTGCACAGACTCACATTACCTTGTGCTTAATTTTTATCAAATAAATGAGGATGATGAGATTTGAACTGTGACCGCTTGGTCATCAAAGCTCTGATACCATGTCAAAGAACTATTTCAATCCAAAAGCTTAAGCTGTTAGGTGAGGTCCCAGGATATAATTTATATTATTCTCTAACAAGGCTTCTAGTTAAAAAGTAAGTATTGCGAAGACTAAGGTATTTTTTCCAAATAATATTTCAGATTGTAACCTCCTTCAATTCATATTCTATAACTTGATCGCTTTATTGATTTCATGTTTTTTTCCAATTTTTTTTCTTTTAGTAAACCAAAGGAAAGAAGATGGGAAAACTGAGTAGGAAATAGGGTAATTTTCTTTTTAAAAAAAATAATTGAAATGAGGATGCTTACAAGCACTATTATAATAAACTCCGACAGCGAATGAACAATTAAAAGGAGCTTTCCAGGTGGGTGAACCGATTTTTTGCCTTTTCGCCATGTTCGCACGTAGTAAACCTTTATTTTCCAGTAAGGCCCCAAACCACATGATACTTGACCTACCATACATCTATAAACCTTTTTCTTCAACTTTCCAAAACCCCCCACCAATCTTTTTTAACAGAACTGATCAGCGTGTGAGCAGCAAGAAAAGATCAAGTTGCTGTGCAGGTTAATTAGTCCCCACCATTGGCACTCACCATCGATCCCACGTCGATTTCACCTTCCAGTTCATCTGGGCCATTTTGTGTTTCAAGTTTTCTTCATGGAAATAAATAGCAGAAGAAAAAACAGTCTGGTGGATGAGGATGAGGATGACCTAGCTCTCTCCCTCCTTTTTCTTGATTGGTCCATCTCATACATGGCACATCACAGCTCCTGGACATCTGTCATGACCCATGCAGATATTGCATGTACGTATACACATCTTGACGTTTTCGTATTATGACATGTCATTACTCTTTTTTCGTCTAATAAATTTCGTTAATGTTGCTTATACGAATTTGTCAAGAAGCATATGCCAAGTCTCCTGGATTTAATTTTATGCACAGCAAGAAATTAATTGACATATATACAGTTTGCATAAAGTATATAAAAAAATCCCGCTGCTTCAGACGAAACCTGGACCGCCCCCACAATGACATTAATTAAAAGTAAAAAGTTAGAGATAAAAAATAAATAATAATAACCCACTAGGAAAACGTGATCGTATTAACCTTTTGATCTTTTCATGACTGGCTAATGTTGATGCCGACAGAAACTCGTTTTCACTTTTGTTGCCTGTGCCAGTTGCCACCCTCAGCAACAAGAAAAAGATCGTCGTAATTAATTAATGCCCGACACGTGGAGGTATCCAAGAGGCAAGCACAATAAGTCATACCACGTGTCAAGGGAATGGTAACAGCCACTTATTAATGCTGAGGTGTCGCCAATCCTGACTGTGTAGTCTACACGTGGCAATGGAATGACGGCGACTTTAGCTCTGTTGTTAACAGCAAGAAAATGCTCCATAATCCCTGAGGTCTGGACATGACCTAACTAACAAAGATTGTCTTTCTGTGTCCCTCACCCAGTCACGTCCCTGTCACGTGGCTTGCCCACAGTTGGCCGGCACCGCCCGCCTTTCTGATTTTTAATGACTTGTTAAATTATTTTTGCATTTTTTATTGTGTAATAAGAAAAAAAACAATTTAGTGCAATTAAAAATTAATTATTTTTTTTAATTGAATATTAATAGAAAAGGTCAAGTTAGAAAATTTTAAGTTATATTGTATTGAGTTTCATTTTTTTAATATAATTTTATAATTTAATGTTGAGTTTTTATTGAATTTTATCTTGTAGTATTGGATTTATAATAAATTAATTTTTTATTTTTTTCATATAATAATAATAATAAAATTAACTTAACTCAATAGAGTCCATAAACCAATTGTAAATTTGATAAATTGACTAAATATTAATGAAAAAAATCATGTTAGAATTTTAATTTTAAGTTTAAACCATTATATTAAATTTAATAACAATTCTAAAAAAAATATTTTTATTTTTTTATAGTACAAGATATTTGAGTCCCGCCTGCAACAAAAGGGCTGGCGATAAACTAGTGTGGAACTAAGTAATAACACTTGCATGCACGTGACGTTTAAAAAATAATTGAAATTGGATCTCACTGACGTCTAAAAATGAAAAGAATGGAAGGTGATCCATAAAATCATTTTTTTAATTAAAAAAAATAAATATATATAATAATCATCCTTAGGCCTTTTGGCAGACATCATATCTTTAATCCAATGTTTCACCGTACAGGCGCAAAGATACTATTAGGAGTTTAATCTAATTGTTAATAATATTTATTTCCCATGCCATCATATCTTTAATTAGATTTGCTTTTTAAGATTTACGGGTTTTGAGTCTTATAAATTTTAGTATCACTAAAAACTTAAATAGTCATTAATTTTAAGATTTGAAACAAATAGTCATTAATTTTAAGATTTGGAACAATTAATTAAAGTACGTGTAAACTAATTTGTATATCCATAATTATATATATATATAAAAAGAATAATTTCTACTAACATACCATCCTATCTTGGTGTAACACGAAAGTTATACCAAAGACTTTTATTATTATATTATTATTGGAGAAAATGAAAAAAAAAGACCCCATCGAACCGCATAATGTGGTGAGGTAAAATGACAATTGCGCGCAGAGGGTATTGAATCCAGTAGGATCCCATTCCTTTGTTGTGTCATGTCATCGATCGGTTGAGTGAAGAGTTGAAATTAAGAGATTTGGGCCTTTTATTTTATGATTGTGTTGTGTTATTCGGTGTTTTTTTTTAATTTTGAGATAAAAATAGTGCTCGGTGACTGGTTAATATATTGCTTTTAATTATAAATGTTTAATTAAGACGTAATTAAGTGGTATTGGATATAAAAAAAAACGTAGGGGGCTGAATATTTCCTAGATAAAGAAAGTCTTATATCCAATCTGCTTTTCTCGAATCAAAAGTGCATGATGGATTTAATTATTTCGGATCTTGGAGTATAATACCGCTCACATCCAAAATCTTTTATGATTTGATATATTATGCTCACTCAGCTAGAATAAAAAATACATTATTATTATTATTATTATTATTATTATTGAGATAATAAAAAACATAAACTTGATAAAATTAAATAACATAAAAACTTTGATAAAAAAAAATCAAAAGAACCAAATTGAAATTAGTATTATTTTTATTGAGAAAAATTAAAAACCTGATATGATTAGTGATAAAATTAAAAATCATAAAAACTTTGATAAAAGAGTAAGGAAAAAAAATTAAAAAATCAAAAGTAGAAATACATAAATGAAAAACTTACATTTACAAATTAGAATTGAAGGATTAAATTGAAAACAAATAAAATTTTAACAAAAAAGAAAAAGATAAAAATCAAAACTAAAAGGACTGAATCTGAAATGCCAACAATAATAAGATTCGAAGTTGATTTTCAATGGTAGGAAAGAGAAATGAAGAGAAAAAAAAAAATCATTGGTGACAAACCAGTTACCTTTAGATGCCACTCACCACCAATAAAGGAAAAAGACACGAAGAAGAACCAAATGAGACGGTGAAAGCTTATTTTACACCATCAAGAGACATCGCATACGCCACCCAAAATATGTGGCGTCTCCAACACACTAACAACTTTTTACATTTAAAAATCATAAATTAAATGGTAAATTACGTTACAACCCTCAACCAAACCAATAATTACAAAAAAAAAATTGAGAAAAAAGACAAAAACACCCCTATTTTAATCGCTTAAATCTTTTATCCTTAAAGTTATATATTATATACGTTATCTTACTGTATTTTTAAAAAAGAAAAGGATAACAGCATCTATGTCCTCAAATGTTAGTTGTTTTTATCTCGATGGTATTTTGATTTTTTTACTGTTCATAAATATATTGAATAGACAAAAATATTCTCAAATAAATTTATATTAACTAATGCACCGTATAAAAAGATAAAAATATTCCTAGTTCAAAGACAAATGATTTTTCTTAAAATGACAAAAAAAATCACTATACTGAAATGATAAATAGAAAAATAGCAGTGAGGTTATAGTATTTTTGCCTTCTGATTTAGTTGTTATGTAACGTGGGACACGGAACAATGAAGTTGAAACTCTTTTGCTAATTAATTCGTTTCACTGCTTTCTTTGTAATATCTCTCCAACCTTAATTTTTCGTGATAAGAAAAAAATAGAGATTTTTGTGGCTTGGTACAACTTAAAAATCAAGGTGGACGTTATTGAATATATATTGTTTAAATTGAATGATGTAGCTTAATGTGAATTATTTTTTTTTATTAACGTAAGTGTCTGGGCTATCTTGCACGCACCTCAACTAATCTCATGGGTCCTGAAGTTAACGACTATATAAGCCTTCAGTGACTATCATATTAGCAACCATATGGCTCGAACCTGAGACCACAGGAGAAACAAACCCTTTAATCCCAAATTCTTACTACTGAACCATATACTAGATGATTAGCTTAATATGAATTAATTGGTAGAAAGTATGTTACTGCGATGGGTCTTGGTGCAATGTTGGATCTAATTTGTTAAGTAATATTTATCTAGTTTTATTTATTAAGGGTAAAATAGTATTTTCAGTTTAACCTATATATGATTCCTTTGTATTTAGGTTAACTTAAGCACTCATAATAAACATATTATTGAGAATTCTAGCCTCCTTTTATGTTTGATCTGAATTACTTTAACATGGTATCAGAGCCTAGTTGATCGAACCCTTGGCTTGTTAATTTTATGGAACTTGTCGCCCTTGTAGAAATCATGTTCACCAATGTCGAGCCACTGCTCATATTAAAATCGTTATCATCATCCACTTCATTCCCGTAGGATGTTCCAAAGACGCTCAATGCATTCCTTTGAAGCTTAACTTCAGATTCATTTTTCAAAACATCGAGACATGGGTTGTTTGACCTATTAAAAGATGGAGGATGAAGATCAAGTTTTGTGCTTGCTAATTTGAAGAATTAATATCTGAAACTTTATTTTAGATTCTTCGACTTCGCAATTTGGTATTCCTGTTCGCCTCGCAATTGTTTTGGTATTTTGTCTTCTCTTTAGTTTCTGCAATTTGGTATCAGCTTCTGCAATTTGGTATTTATGTTCTGCCTCTGCAATTATTTTGGTATTTCGTCTTCGTCTTCTCTTGATTTTCGCAATTTGGTATCGCCTTCTCGCAATTTGGTATTTTTGTTCTGTCTCGCAATTGTTTTGGTATTTCGGTCTTCTCTTCAGTTTCTGCAATTTGGTATTTGAGTTAAGTTTCTGCAAAAAAAATAAAAAATAAAAATTGGAGTGATATTTTGTCTTCCGCTTCTACAAAATCTAGTATTTGGACTGTCCTTCAGCTTCTGCAATTTGGTATTTCTGTCTGTCTCTGCAATTATTTTGGTATTTCGTCTTCTCTTCAAAGCTTCCGCAATTTGGTATCAGCTACGCAATTTGGTATTTCGTTTGCGCTCTCGCAATTGTTTTGGTATTTCGTCTTCTCTTCGGTTCCGCAATTTGGTATCGCTTCCGCAATTTGGTATTTACGTTGTCTCTCGTAATTGTTTTGGTATTTCGTCTTCTCTTGAGTTTCTGCAATTTGGTATTTGAATTAAGTTTCTGCAAGAAAAAAAAATTGGAGTGATATTTTGTCTTTCGCTTCTGCAAAATCTGGTATTTCGGCTTTCCTTGAGCTTTCGTCATGGCATCTACTACCAAAGAGATTGTTTGGTTACGTTGGTTACTTGTTGATATGAGAGTTTTCTTTTCTCATCCTACTCCTATGAATTGTGACAACCAGAGTTCTATTCAGATTGCTCACAACTCGGTTTTTATGAGCGAACTAAGCACATTGAAATCAATTGTCATCTTACTCGTCATCATCTCAAGCATGGCACCATTACTTTGCCTTTTGTTCATTCTTCCTTGCAGATTGCAGATTTCTTTACCAAGACGCATTCCATATCTCGTTTTCATTTTCTAGTTAGCAAACTCTCGATGCTTGTAGATGCCGCATCGTAAGTTTGAAGGGAGATGTTAAGTAATATTTATCTAGTTTTATTTATTAAGGGTAAAATAGTATTTTCAGTTTAACCTATATATGATTCCTTTGTATTTAGGTTAACTTAAGCACTCATAATAAACATATTATTGAGAATTCTAGCCTCCTTTTATGTTTGATCTGAATTACTTTAACACCCATGACCAGTAAGTAGGAAATAATTAATTACTTAACAGACTTTTATGTTAATTTTTTGTTTTTTATTTTTTGTTTAGAAATATATTAAAATAATATTTTTTTAAAAAAATATTTTTAATATTAATATATAAAAACAATCTAAGAATACAACAAAATTTATTCAAATTTTTTAAAAACCCTAGCTAAAACATGGGATAAAGATAAACAATTAACCTCTACACGTAAAAGAATGCCGACACCAGCTTTTAGAGCTCGGCGGCCACATTAGGGTCGCTAGCTGCGTAGTTTTCTTTTAAAGGAATGTCGTGTTGATATTTTGAAGTAGAATCTCTTAGCCTTTGTATTTGATCATTCTGTATTTCAATCCCCGTCTTTTTGTATTGCTCGTTGCTGATGATCAACTTGGTGAGATATGAGTATAAATTAACTTTTATGGTTTGGTTGCATAATATAACTTCTTTTTTTTTTTTTCACTTGTGTCCTTGGAAGCTCAAAGTTGGTCGAACTATATTCATGTATTATTATTTTTGTGGGTGGGTTTTTCATTAACTAATACTCTAAAACAAAACATGTGGGGAAAGTATGTTTTTTTTTTATTTGTTTTTATTTTTTTGTGTTTTGTCTTTTTTTTCTTTCTTTTTTCCTTTTTTTTTGGCTTTTCCCCACATTTTTTTTTCATTTTCCCTTTTTTTTGGGTTTTGCATCTTTTTTTTTGTCCAAGGGTTTTTTTTATGTATTTTTTTAAAATTATCTTTTTTAATTTTTTTTAATATTGAACTGGATGAGAATTTAGTTCTTTAGTTTTTTTCTTTAAAACTTTATGGATTACTATAATATTTCCCTACGTTGTTTTTTTTTTATGAATTTTTTTTTCAAAATAGTCTTTGTCGACTTTATTTTTTTCATATTGAGCTGGTTGAAAATTTTGTTTCGTAGTTTTTTTCTTTAAAACACGGTGGATTGCTATAATGTTTTCCCACATGTTTTTTTAAATTATCTTTGTCGATTTTTTTTAATATTAAGCTGGTTGAGAATTTAGCCTTAACTTTCCTTACATGTTTTTTTTTCCATTTTTTTTGCGAAATTGTCTTCTTTTTTTTTCAGAATTGTTTTTGTTGATTTTTTTTTTTTTAATATAGAGCTGATTGAGAATTTAACTTTGTAGTTTTTTTTTCTTTAAAACACTGCGGATTGTTATAGTGTTTCCCCACATGGTTTTTTTTCTCTTTTTTATGATTTTTTTTCCAGAATTGTCTTTATCGATTTTATTTTTTTTCATATTGAGCTGGTTGAGAATTTCGCTTCGTAGATTTTTTTTAAAACACTGTGGATTGTTACAGTGTTCCCACACATGATTTTTTTTTTTTTATGATTTTTTTCAAAATTATCTTTATCGATTTTATTATTTTTAATATTGAGGAGGTTGAGAATTACAACTGTAGATTTCCTCATGAAATACTATAGATTGCTACAGTGTTTTCCTGCATGGTTTTTTTTTCTTTTGTTTTTTTTGTTATGATTTATTCCAAAATTTTCTTTGTTGATTTAATTTTTTAATATTAATTTGGTTAAGAATTTAGTTTTGTAGCTTTTCTTTGAAAACATTGTGGATTACAATAGTTTTTTTTTCATATAATTTTTATTTTTATTTTTTTCATAAACTCATGACAACGTATAAGCATGTCATAAGCCCATGGTATCGCGCGGAATGACATATAGTTTATGTTTGATTACACGTAGAAAATATATATTGTGAGCAATTGTGAATTTTTTATTCTAGTTCAAGGTCACCACGCTCAACAATGATGTCACAAACAGTAGTGGTGATAAATAACATGGAAATTTGTCGAAAAGATTTTGGAGAAAAGGAAGAAAACATGCACATGATTTGAACATTCCAAGAACTCAGCCAATCAGCCAATTCCCTCTTGAAGAGGTAATGTGAGACACAACGAAGACCTCATATGCTGTCGACACGGACCATCTGATCCCTAACGAACAAAAGTCATGGCCACAGTCGCCTTTGGCCAGTCCATTAGGCGCTCCGTCAAGCAACCTAAAAACGTCAAACCACATAATTGGCTAGCTAGTCGCTTACAAACCCAGTTCACGCGTAGTTTTAAAACCCGGTTTTGTTCTTGTGGGTTAATCCGTCTGATCTAGAATCAGAATTAAACTAAGTTAAAAATAAATAAATAAATAAATAAAAATTTGAGTCGACCCGATACAACAAGGTATTTACTTTTTAACAAAAACAACTTTTTATTAATTTATAAAAAAAATAAGATCAACCTGAAATTACTCTAATAACTCAGTCAAAACCGATCATGCAGGTCTTAGTCTTGGGTCAAGTCAATCATCAGGCCGAGATTAAATACTCCGACTTCACGTATACAATGGATGTTAGGTCCAGGATCAACACAAACATAGCACATGCAACTGTCCAAACACGTGTACGGTAAGGATGAACATGATTGATGTTAGATTCATCATGCATCGGTGGACCCAGATACTTTCTTATCAAGTCTAGTTATTTTCAGAATTTAGCTCATACTAACCATCTCACCTGCGATGCTACGTGGGTTAAATATTTTTTTAACAAAAACAAAAACTAAAAATATAGGTTTTTTCAATATTTTTTACATAAAAATATAAAGGATAAATATAAAAAACTTATACATGTATCAAGTTAAATAAATTAAGAATTATCTATGTTAATAAATAAATAAAAATAGTCAAAACTTATACATGTATCAAATTAAATAAATTGAGAATTATCTATGTTAATAAATAAATAAAAATAGTCATTAATGATAACTAAATACGTATTTGGAAAAGTCAAAAGTCATATGTAAATTAAGATATTTGATTTCGCAACACGATCCATTTACCTGATTTTATTTAATATTTTTTTATTTAATCAAATAATAGCAAAAATAGACACACAAATAAAATTGATTGAATAAAATCGAATAAAAAAATATCTCGCGAGGTTGAACTTATTAGAAATACCATGCAAAAAAATATTTTTAATTAAAAAAAGTTATAGATGAATTAGAATAATCTCTTCAAAAAATAAATACAAAAAATATAATTAAAAAACAACAAATATTTAAAAAAGGCTAAATAAGAAAAACAAAAAATAGAGAGAATGTGTATTAATTTAAATATATATTAAAAAAATAGAGAGAAAGGGTATTAATTTAAATATACATTAAAAATTTATCTTAAAAAAAACATACTTTCTTTTTCTTTTTAAAAAGTCAGCCTGACCCATCTAGGAAGAGGCAACATAATATGGGCCTTAATTTTTTTTTAAAATGTAATTGGAGTATTTTTTTTATATATAGAAAGAACAATCAGACAACACATCGTCCATTATTTCTTAGATTTCAGTTAATGTGGTGGTTGAAAAAAAAATTATGTGTTTTTTTTACCAAAAAACTCATTTCAACTTTTTTTTTAATCCAAAACACCTAGAAAATAGAATTAAAACTTTGATAAATCCATAAATGGAGTTAAAAAAAACACATAAAAAACTAAAATTAACCAGAAATATAAAATATTCCTGAGCTCAGATTTGGTTTTTTAGGCAATTCTAAGGCATAAAAAACATCTAGGTGGAACTCTCCTCACTAAATGGAACTTTTTGACACCAAGATAGACAATTTTGGTGGCGATAACACCCTTTTACTTTCTTTTCCATCGAGATCCAGCGACCTTTCTTTCTCATCTCTCAAACCAGAAATTAAAAAATAAAATAAAAATTGAACTTTCATACTAAAATTGAATTGAAAAACATTAATGGATTAGATATGTATAATTTATAAAGGGTGATAACTAAATTAAACTTTTTGTGTGAATTTTAAAACCATTATCGTGGCTCATTTTCTACTTTAATTTATATTTTTTTAATTTTATTTTTAATAAAAAAATTTGATCTAATTACCCTTCAATTTGGCCTAGAAAAGATGTAATTGCACAAAAAAAAAATTGAAAAAAATAAAATTTTGAACAGAAAATCCACAAATATGAAAGAGTGAACAATATTCAGGTACAATGTTTTCACCGCATAGTTTAGAGTACTTGTTAATAATTGTGGAATTATATGCTCATATTATTTGTTAACAAGTCCAATTATTAAAAAATTATGACAAGTTAGCAATCACTCGATGGCTCGCGATACGCCACGTGCCAGATAAAAAGTGAAAATACTGTGTGAAAAAGTGAAATCATAGTCACAAAAGCCCTGCTGTGAAAAGAAAAAAGCTCCTAGTTTTCCGTTTAATGTTTTTTTGTTTTAAAGGTAAAGCTAGTCACTTTACTGTACAAAAAAGTGAAAATACAGCGTCAATGATTTAGAGGTACAGTAAGCTTGCTACACTGATAGAAGACCGCCCTTTTTAGTTTCTTTTAATAATAATAAAAATAATTGAAAAGTCCAGGGGTGTTTTGGTAACTTGGTGGACACCCTCTCAAGCGCACCTTATAAGTAGTGGCTCCATCATTTGATGTAGTGTTGCAGTTTAGACATTATTACACTTCCCTCGAAAAGACATATCCTCTCCCTAGGTTCTTCCTTCCTGTCCTTCATCGGACTTTAGCCTAGCACTACTCTAAGGTACTAGTAGGGCAAGTCCTTTTGTACCGGCACTGTATACTTTGTCATCTCGTCATGCAAAACTCTCCTCAAGGTACGAGTAGAGACAGTCCTTTTGTACGATTACTGCTTCCTTTAATTCATCTACGAGTCTCTGTGTGTGTGCGCGCGCGCGCGCGCGCAGAAAACACATCTGGCTACTGTAAACGGAAAGGTCTACAATTTTATACTAGCTAGACTGTTTAGAAAGAAAACTATTCATCGTTTTTCTAGCTTTCTTGACTCTCTTCAAGCCAGTTAGTATCGAGCAATGTTCATCAATATCCCTTAACAGAATCTCATATTAATATCTTCGTCTTCTTCTTTTAATATTGTTGAGAAGATTGTAGCATGGAGAGAGCAAACACATCCTTAGCGAGAACCAAATCAGAACAATTGGCTGAGACAGTGGAGGCAGCGTTTAAATCTCCCATGAACAACGATGGGGTTTCCGAAGGCGGCAGCGGCGGGACACTCTCAGGTAAGTCCAGCAAGAGGCTAACGACGGTAGCCTCACCGGGACGTACCACTTCAGGTGGTAACAAAAATACACACATTAGGAAGTCAAGGAGTGCACAGATGAAGTTTGAATTGGATGACGTCAACAGTGGAGCAGCTCTAAGCCGGGCCTCTAGTGCCAGCCTGGGCTTCTCTTTCTCCTTCACTGGCTTCAACATGCCACCTGATGAAATAGCCGACTCCATGCCGTTTAGTGATGATGATATACGTAAGTCTATATACACCTTTTTTTAATGATTCTTCATTGTTTACTAGCATATGGTTGGAGGTGTTATAATTTTGTATGGTTTGTGTGGTCCAGTACTTGAGTATGGGTGGTGGAGGTATGTCCAGTCTTTGTCCTGGCTTTGATAATCTGAAAAGGTTTCATGATCTAGCTAGAAAGTAGAACCTTTAGGCATGAAGAACAAGCTACAGGGCTTACTGCATATTGATCTGGTGATCAGAACAACATGAATGTGAGAGAACTCATGAAATTTATGACTTGCTTGGTTTTCTGTTTCCACGCATACGCATGCTGCTTTTTCTTTGAACCGAGTACATATTTCTATATCGTATCACGTTATCACTTTCATAATTTGCAAATGGGGTCTCCTAAATTCGGGTTTTTTTTGGGTTTTCCTCTGAAGTAAAAGTAAAACTCATAAAATATGACGAGTTTCACTTTTTATCTTAAAATGGAGCAATTCATGAGCGAGTAGCTACTAAGTTATATGAGAATAGTGCATGGGTGGTACTGAGCTAGTCGCAGATATGATAATAATTGGGGTCACAGAGAGTTAGGCAAGACATGCACTTGCCAAGCCTTAAATGTGGGAAAAATTCAATATGAAAAAGCGGCCAGCTTGTGACGAGGGGGAGGAAAGTGAGCATGATCATGTTAACAACCACTTGCAAAAATGGGAAGGCAGTGCGTGAGAAGCGGGTCCCTTGTCTCTTCTCCTGTAAGGAAAAAACCTAGGCCTCCTTTCGACCTTGGATTAGAGATCTGCAACATAAGCCTAATGATACCCCACTCAGCCCACATAAATTTTGATGGGGTATTTTTGGCTCTTATTTTGGTAGTGGTAGTTACTCAGTCTTGCTTCAGTGCGCACTGCATTATTTTTCATGTCCAAGTCACTGGTGTTAATGGAAGGTTGATGTCCAATCTCTTTCTGCTAGCTCATAACCACTTGAGTAGATTCTCTCCCTGTTTTTTTTTTTTCCTACAGTTATTTTGATCCTTATGAGCTTAATTTCCAATACTGAAAGTATTAAATTCATCTCTTTTTTTGGGTATAAAAATAAGTTATTCATATCAAAATTAGGAGATTTTGGGTTTTTTTTTCTTGCAAATCTACAGCACTACAAGTATATGGTGTTTATCCTCCTCCTTTTTTTCCCCTTCCAAGAATAGATATAAATTAAGTCTTCCATATGGGCCCCAGATCTTGGGACAAGGTTCCTGTTTATTATTATGATTAGCAAATTGGGCCCCAAACTCTATAGACTTTTGCTGACTTGTTGCCTCACGTAACTTTCATCAAGGATATTGATTCCCCTCGTCTTGGCAAAAATCATGCACCTAGATCATATGTGACTTCAGAAAATGATATCAGCACTCTTCCTCTTCTGTCGTAATCCTCTCTCAATGATAAACTCTTAAATGGTTAGGTGATGGGAGGATCGTATGTGACATTGAGGTTACAGAGTTCTCTTTACTGTTGATTGAATTTGTTGGGATCTTTAAATTGTGACCATTGCAACCATATCTTCAGGAATTATTGCAGCCACAAAGTTGTGAAATGATATGACAGAAGCTTCAATCTCTCCAATCAAGTTATGATTCAATTGGCATGTTAGCCGATACTAATAATTTGGAGAAATATTGGCTAAAATGAGAATTGCTTGAAATGTTCATCACATACCATGTTATTTATCATTCAAGAAGCAAAACAACTTCTTCTTCTTCTTTAGCATAAAAAACATCTTGATTCTGTCATTAGTTTACACAGTCCTATATCTATGGTTGTTGCAGCGGAGGATCTTGAAGCCGGAATGCGTAAGCAGAAATTTCAAACTGAACCCTCCTTGCCAATTTACCTGAAGGTAACAAAATCTAATTTGCGATGCTGCAGGTTTCCAGTCTTGTTCTTCTTTATTCTCCAAGTAGAGCTAGCATGCACCGGTAGTGTTCAAACTTGCCTTTCCTAATGGTGCCACGGATTGATACCGATACGTTCTATTTGGACAGGCAGGGATGGAGATTTATGATCTAGCAATCAACGCGATCCATAGAATATGGTTAGCATGGTCAGGTTCAGTCTTGTACAGAGTTTCATTGTATATGATATTTTTGTACAAGACTCTCCCTTCTTTCCAACAAAAAAAGAAAATGCAGTACAATTTATTAACTTGCCATGAAAACTACTAATGGGGTCTTAAGAGTTCTATTAACCATTTGTAAGAACAGGAACATGCATTTGAGGATAGAAAGCTATCTTCACTTGTTTTCTTGAGTCTACTTAGACTAGTTCCCGAGTCGATCTCAGGCATTGAATAAAAAGCAATGCTTATTTGTCAAGGAAAGAAGGGTATGGACAGTTTTTCTTATATTTTGTTAGAAATTAGACTTTCTAACTTAGCAATTATCAGATAATCATGTAATGAAGTTTCCACCATTTACCGAATTGAACTTTGTTCTTGTTTGGGAATCTGCAGTTCAGAGATGTTACATACAAGGTGATCATCAAAGGAATGACCTCAACCGAGGAAAAGGATATCTTGAATGGGATCAGTGGTTCGGTGGATCCAGGGGAACTTTTGGCTCTTATGGGACCTTCAGGAAGTGGAAAAACAACACTTCTGAATCTGCTTGGCGGCAGGTTAAATCAGCCCACTGTCGGTGGTTCAATCACTTACAATGACGGACCATACTCCAAGTTCTTAAAAAGTAGGTAAGAAACTTAGATATCAGTGCAAGACTGGTTCGGTACTTACAGCGCTGAATTGACTTGTTACTTGCCAATTTATTTTTCATCGCGATGACCAAAAATCAATGAAAAGACGCAAGAACCTGAATTTAGCTAAGTCAGAACTTTTGTTGCATGTACGACTAGAAATTTGAATCATTGCAAATGCACATCAAAATGACATAAAAAAACATATGGCAGGATAGGATTCGTGACACAAGACGACATTCTGTTTCCTCACCTTACAGTGAAAGAAACATTGACATATGCAGCCCTCCTTCGATTGCCAAAGACATTGACAAAACAACAGAAGCAAAAACGAGCCATGGACGTCATCTATGAGCTAGGCTTAGAGAGGTAATGAATTCTCATTTCCCTGCCATCATCAATCAAGGCAAATTTGTAATCATAATTCAAGTCAAGAATGTTAATAATAGAAATAAATTCTGCAGCGTCTGATTGATCTTGCTCATTCTTGAAAGCTAATGTTGATGTGCCTAGGTGCCAAGACACCGTGATTGGTGGCTCATTTGTGCGTGGAGTGTCAGGTGGGGAGAGGAAAAGAGTTTGCATTGGCAATGAGATTATAATCAACCCTTCAATCTTGTTTCTTGATGAACCAACCTCGGGCTTGGATTCTACAACTGCTTTAAAGACAGTGCAGCTGTTACAAGATATGGCAGAGGTATTCTATTTGTGATGCTTCTTATTCAAGTTTTTGGCCCTTTCATCAGGAGATAGTGTTGCATTTTTCTGCTACCAACTTGTTTCCATTTAATGGCAGGGTGGGAAAACAGTGGTGACAACTATCCACCAGCCATCTAGTAGACTCTTCCACAAATTTGACAAGTTGATTCTTCTTGGGAAAGGGAGTTTGCTTTATTTTGGAAAATCATCAGAAGCAATGCTGTACTTCTCATCTATAGGTTGCAACCCGCTTATTGCCATGAACCCTGCAGAGTTCTTGCTAGACCTTGCAAATGGCAATATAAATGATGTTTCTGTCCCATCTGATTTGGAGGATAAAGTGCAAATAGGGAATTCAGATGCAGGAAAAAGAAACGGGAAGCCTTCTCCTGCAGTTGTTCATGAGGTAATGAAGTATACACAGACAGACTTTTGCGTTCTTAACATCAAAAGCTGCTATTTAAATAGATAATGTTTCTGTCGAAAACAGTACCTCGTGGAGGCCTATGAGACACGAGTTGCGGTCAAAGAGAAGAAGAAACTAATGGTTCCTATACCCCTTGATGAAGAAGTGAAGGCAAAAGTGTCTTCTCTGAAACGACAATGGGGGGCAAGCTGGTGGCAACAATATACCATTTTGTTCTGCAGGGGAATCAAAGAAAGGCGGCACGACTATTTTAGCTGGTTGAGAATCACCCAAGTTCTCTCTACTGCAATTATCTTGGGATTGCTATGGTGGAATTCAGATACTAATAGTCTCAAAGGTCTTCAAGATCAGGTAAATAATGGTCCGGCCAAGATCAACCCTTGGGCCTTCTCTTTTCCATTTCAGGCTCAAAGTTTACTGAAGCACTTCTCTGAAAACCTATCCGAAACCATGAAAATCAACTGAATTACAAAAAATCAGTCTGGCTCATAATCACAAAAGCACATTTTTTGTTTCCTGAAGCTCCTTTACACAAACAACATAATTTCACTTAGTAAACTTAAACCTTCTTGGATTACAGGCAGGGCTGCTGTTCTTCATTGCGGTTTTCTGGGGATTTTTTCCTGTATTCACAGCAATCTTCACATTTCCCCAAGAAAGAGCCATGTTGAGTAAAGAACGGGCAGCTGACATGTACAGACTAAGTGCATATTTCTTGGCAAGGACTACAAGCGACCTTCCACTTGATCTAGTACTACCAGTACTTTTCCTTCTCGTCGTCTACTTCATGGCAGGCTTGCGAATGAGTGCTGCTCCATTTTTCCTAACCATGCTCACGGTTTTTCTCAGCATTATTGCTGCTCAGGTGAGACTAGTTTGCAATACTAACGAAGAAGGGTGTCAAAGAAAAACAAATTAAAATGTAAGTATTTAATCAAGCATGTCTCCATGGCAGGGACTCGGACTAGCTATTGGGGCTACCCTGATGGACTTAAAGAGGGCCACAACTCTAGCTTCAGTTACTGTGATGACCTTCATGCTGGCTGGAGGGTATTTTGTAGAGGTAAGTTCATCAAAGATCATTTCATACATCTCTCTGTATTGCTCCTCTCCAATGCAATATTTGAGTGAATTTTTTCACAACATTTGAATTTTAGATTCGCACCACATGACACATATTGCTGACATTGATTGACCGATAGAAAAGGACTACTCAATAACCTCTACAATCACTACTGAAGTTTCAGAGCATGTCATCAAGAGTGGAGTTCATTACTTCACTAATTGATAACTCTCTCCCAGAATTAGTATTGATTCAACTTTTTCTCACCTAAACGCAAAGAATGGTCACAAATGGTCTTCGATTTTGCAGAGAGTTCCAGTATTTGTATCTTGGATACGCTATATGTCTTTCAACTACCACACCTATAAGCTTCTCCTCAAGGTTCAATATAAACACATGACACCAGTTTTAAATGGAATGAGAATAGACAGTGGCTTGACGGAAGTTAGTGCCCTGGTGGCAATGGTTTTTGGCTACCGTCTCTTGGCTTATATTTCCTTGCGGAGAATGAAGCTTTGTGCGCAGTAAGCAATATTGTTCAGTGAGCATTATCGACAGTTAACTTCCACGTTTGACTTCAAAGATCTATTCCAAGAAAACTTGGGTTCCACGGATCAGAGAAAGGGATATAAGCAAGTTATCATATTTCAGCTCCATGAAGATTTTTGGATGGCAAAAGCCTCAACGACGATATTTATGCAGTATCTTAGGCATGTAAGTTGATTTTTCCGCGAGGAGAATTCCTAGAAATGCAATCACGTTATAAGAAGCTCGCATTCACAAGCTCATATCTTTTATATTAAAATGGAGTGATGTAATAATAATTGTCAGACATACCTACCTATGACTAATGCATATCTATTGGAATTAGCGACTTCTAAAAGTTGGGGAATGAAAAACATGGTAACGCATATGATTTGATAGAACTTTATTTACGTTTTCCTTGGAAAGAAAATTTCCAAGAGCAACCGCTTAAATACATAGAAACCACCAGTGATTGCTAACCAAACAACAAATTGAGAGGGAAAAAAGGTAAACGAAAAAGAAAATCTTGAAGATCCCCCTACAGCTCTGTACACTTTTGATCCAGCCTAAGGAGTGAGAATCACCCGCAGTGATTCAACTCACAGTTTGTGAAAGGTTAATACTTTTGGATACCTGGTTCACTAGCTTGGCAATTGCACTTCACTTCTATCTCTTGCAGATCATTTCCACTAACCTGTGTTCTTCAGGCAAAAATGTCATGTTGCAGGTTCTGTTTTTCTTTTTCCTGTTCTCAAGCCAAGGTCCTTAACCAACCAAGAAGCCGGAGGAGAGCAGCATCCATTACAGGGGACCTTTTCTCAATGCCTATGATAAGATTATGGGGGGCCGGGGGGTAAAAAGAAAAAAACTAGTCATTTAAAGGGCGTAGGAAGCTCATCAAAGTTGACATACAATTTACTTTTCTTGTCCTTGCACCTAAACGTAGGATAATTTTTAAATAGATCTCCATCAGGAAAAAGAAAAACACCTTGAAGGTTTAACAGGGTTGACATTCATTATTTCATCAATGGAGAAAATACATATCTATAATTTCTACCACGACTTGATCATGCTTTCACAAATGGTCAGCAGAACTACCGAAGCCAATATCAAACACATTGAGAATGAGAAATGTTTCCTAGCTTACCAATATCAGCAGCTACTCGATGAGCACACATTACTCCTGAAAAAGCTACAGCTATAACACCCTGTCCTGGAAAGCAGCTATCGCCAACACAGTAAAGACCATCTACAGCCTGCAAGTTTCATCATGTCATGACCCAACTGATTTTCTCCCATGAACTACTTATGTCAATGGATCAGTTCGATCCAAAACTTGAGATAAATCGTGTAATCTGAAAAAAGATTCATAAGTGGTTGTTAATGGAGTTTGGCAGGCTTGAGAGGAGTGGAGTATTGACATTTCAGCAAGTGTTGATGGCACTTCACTTTTGTAGGGAGAGGACCAGAGAGGTAAAGAAAGAAAGTGAAGCACCATTGATAAAGGGCAGAGGCAAATAGCCTGAGTATTTCTTGCTTAAATGATTTCTAAAACTACAATTACTGTGACATTCATGAGAGGTAATGATTGGACTTACTGTTGTATTAAATGGCATTCCCAATAAACCTTTAGGAGTACTGCGTGGCATTGGTCCATATGTACCCTTGTCACGAGCCAAGTACCGCCTGTGTGTCTTGGGTGAACCTACCTGCCATGATTGCATGTACTTTTGAAGCCAAATCAAATTTGAATGACAAGAGTCGATAATAAACATAGTATTCCATTCACTGAAACTTGGAATGTAAGAACTTTGAATGAGCTCCCACCAAACAAGGCATGCAGTTAATAAAGTACAAAATGGATAGTGGGAAGGACTTCTTCAAATTAGAGAAATTCGTGAATTTAAAGCCTCTCTAAGGATCCAACCACTTGAGGTTGGTTTATGAATTTGTGTGTATCATTCAGGCTTACATCCATAAGTAGTGATCATTTCCTTCTCATATGCCATCACCTGACACAATCTCTTTACATTCTTCAATGAATATGTACTTTTATGATAATGTGATATATACCTCCATGAAAGTAATTGATGATCTGAGCCCCGGAAAAAGTTTCTTCTCCAATCTGCTTATAATCTCATAAGCCACAACCTTCTTCTTTGCCTCGTAGTCCTCTGTCGAGAGTCCCTAAACAGTTAAGTCCAGCTATTAGGAATTTAGCTGACAGAGGGAGGGAAGGGATAGAAATAAGACATTAAGTATAGCTATTCACTTAAAAGTTACAGTAGTGAACTTACCTCCCAGTCTTCAATGGAAGATGTTGTAAATATGTGAAGTATATGACGGCCTTCAGGAGCCAATGATGAATCAAGAACAGTTGGAATGCTTAGGAATATGCTTCCATAAGGCTCCTCTAATCTTGCCCAGTCATCCTAAGTCAAAACAAAAGAATTAAAGTTAAATGTGTCAAGCTCACAATTCCAGATATATGGTCTCAGTTTGTGAGCAAATGAATACCTCAAGAACAAAGTGGTGGCAATCTGTATCTGGTGGTAGAACCTCGGCTTTAACACCCATGTGAATGGAAAGAAAAGATGGAGCCTTAACATAAACTTTTTGAAAATTTTCTTCCTCTTTTGGAAGGGTTTCTCCTTTCAACAACTTCCCTGCAACATATTTAATTACTTCATGATAACTGAAAAAGCCCAGTGCTAGAGCAGCAAAAGGTTATTGTCAAATCAAATAAATTAGAATGTTGGAATCTGCCAAAACCAACCAAAGGTATCCCATCTAGTAGCATTTGATATTATGGTTTTGGCAAAGAACTCCCTTCCATCTGAAAGCCTCACTCCTACCTGCCAAATTCAAGTGAAACTAAAATAGATAACAATATTATCATCTTCCTTTTTTTTTATTTCTTTTTGCATTTATAAAACCAAGGATTCAATTCTAGCACCATTTATCCACTATTTAAAACTCACAGCCTTTCCATGCTCAAGAATGATGTTGGTCGCGTTTGCCCTGTAAAGAATTTCACTGCCCTGATCAATCAGACCTTTTGACAAGGACTTTGCAATTCCACCAACCCCACCAACAGGATAATTGATCCCTCCAAAATGCCTATCACATAGAACCTGGTGCCGATAAAAAAAGATTAGAATATACATATTGGAGAGGTCCAAAGTTATTTAAACTGCTCACCATGCCCGCATTGATCATTGGGGTCTGCAAAGCATTGACTGTGCTCACTATGAAACACTGCAGAGAAACAACAGATAAAACTTCTTTATGAGATTGCAGGACCCTCTTTCAATACCCAAAAGACCATTAAATATACAGAATTTATCAAAGAATTGAATTCAAAGTATATCACCTCTGCATCAATGAAAGACAACAACTCAGGATCGTTTATGTACTTTCGAGCGATGTCTCCAGCATTTTGGGGCAGATAATAAGCTGCAGAGAATAGAAGCATCTCATTAGAGAAGTTTAAAAGAAAGAAACAATTATTTTTTTGGTTTAATTTAGTGACTAGAATGGAAAAAAAATTCATGATAGGGAAATGAAAAGCAAAAAATAAATAAAAATAAAGATTTAAGGACCAAAAGAGATGTGACTTTCAATATTGACTATCCAAAGCTCCAACCTCAGAACTAAAATAGAAGATCATGATAAACATTTGTAAAAATTTTTTTGTGAGTGTGTGTGTGTGTGAATTAGAACATTTTCTTGACCATCCAAACCAATATGATATCAAGGAATGCTCCAAAACATTTTGGCGCCAGCACTTTGTCTTTTAAGCAGTCAACCTGGAAGCAATGAGCACAGCTGCAATTGTCTAATAATTGAGAGTTTTTCCAAGATCCACGCTCGACAGTATTTTTTTCTAATCTATTGCAGCAATAGCTTTGAACATCAATGCAAGTTTTGTTAATTAGAAATTTCATGGAACTTAAAAGTTGCAGTTCCATCTTGTTTTCTACCAACAATAATTTTACAATTAAATTAATGCCCAGGTACATTATCTGCAACAGTTTTCCTTGCTCAAATGATGGAAAAATAGATGTCCTGATTGTGATTGGAGCAAGTATACAGTATCTACACCCTGTATGCATCTTGCTATTGATTCTGATTTTATAAAAACCTGTTGGAGATGTAACAAGCTCCCATTCAAATCAATTAGTAAATTTGAGAGGAAAGGATAGGAAAAATACCTAGTGTCAAGCATTCAAGAGGCTTCTGAAAGAATTGTCCAAGCAGGTAGATTGGCTCCTCGAGCGACTTCAGTTCCAAAGAGTTCAAGGCATTGAATATCTACCCGACAAAATAAATGCTACGGTAAGTGATGATCAACAAGTAGACACAAAATACTGATAGGAAGTTGCATTCACCACAATTTATGTACCTTCCAGCATTCACCATAGAATTTAAGGATCCCTTCCTTTTCATGGGGAAACTTAGCAGTAAGTTCTGAGATGAAGTCGCTGTACTCTTTGGGAACTTTAACAGAAAGGTTATTAGGTAGATGAAAATGGACAGTAGTGGGGTCCGGAATCACCTCCATTTCACAACCAACTGCTGCCAATGCTCGTGTTATCAAATTTAGGTTGCCCTGCCCAAATTTTAGGCACATATCAACGCTGAAGACTTTAGTGATTCACCAAAGCACGCGGTGGATAAAAGTTCAGCGGAGATAGCTTAGTTACATAACAAGAGCAAATAAGCAATAAAATGCTTACAGTGAGGAGTCCTACAAGCATTGAGGTTAAAATCCTTACTGAAGTCTGGTAAATTTACCCAAAAACCTGATGAACTTGGCAAAATCCATTTAAACCTAATCGAAAAATCTTATCTAATAAGCACACTTCTATTGGTTTAGTGGAAATTCTCTTTATGCATGACCCTATTTCACTAGGTTACTCACCTTCTGCAAATAACCATCCAAACACTAAAAAACAGTAATAGAATCTTCAAAATCCTGCCAAAAATGCATTACAACCTTATTCCAACTCAATCAACAAAATCAAGTCCTTAATAAACAAATAAATCACAACGCAAATAACAACAATAAAGAAATATGGAAGAACAATAACAACTGACCTTGTCACTGAAACCAAACATAACAGAAGAGCCAACATCAAAAGTATATCCATCCCTCTCATAATACCCAGAACTCCCACCAGGAATCACATACTTCTCCAAGACCAAAACTTTAGCTCCCTTCACTGCCAGCTGTGTAGCAGCAACCAACCCACCAATACCAGACCCAATAACAATTACATCATAATCACTCCTCTCTCTGCTCACTCCTTCATTTCCTTCAATATCCACTTCTTTATCCACAGTTAACACGGCCTTTGACCTCAAAATAAAGTCCTTATTTAACTTTACTTCACCAAGACTGTCAACTTTGCTTTTTATGTTTCTGGGCACAATATAACCACTGAAAACTGAGGTTTGGACAGGTTCTACAGACAAAATCCTATGTTTTTGGCTTCTGGGTCTGAACCTCCCTAACTGGACAGTATTGAACTGACCAGAACATAGAGAATTCTTGAACCCTAGACTCATGTTACTAAATAGCTCTTAACTAAAACTAAAACTCAATGTTCTGTGGGCGTCCAAAGAACATTTTGGACAGATATTTTCTCGTTTAGATTTATGGGTCTTGAAGAAAAAATAGCTGTGAGTCAGTTGTTTTGATTTAGTACAGGGATAGACAGATAGTGAGTGAGAAAGAAACCTGCTGTGGACTCTTTATGAGGAGAAAAAACAAGGGGGTTAGCAGTAAGTGATGTCGCTGAATTTGGAAGTGGCAGTGTATAGTGTAGGCAAAGATTGGTTAAGGATTCCTGTCCATGATTCTTCTCTCTTTGGAGACCAGACAAGGACAATTCAAGTTACAATGGACGTGTTATTTAAACGGTTGAAGGATGTGTAGTGCTTTGATTCCATTGGCCGTTTGGTTTTTGTCGAGTAGTGATGGTTGCCGCCTGCCTGACTGTTGGAATAGATTAAAGTTTTTTTTCCACGTTAGCACTAAAATATTTTCCAAACTATTATGATTAGAAAAATACTTCGAAACACTACTCGTGGATATATTACATGCGTGTTCTATCATGTAATATATACACGACTAGTAAGACTATAAAAGCAGCAGCTCAAGCTTATCCATAAAGTTTTTCACCACAACAAATTCAACACAATAATTCATATTGAAGTAAACTTAATTGCAATATCAAGACAATTTATTATATAAATAATATCAATTCAATTACAAATTAAACTACATAATTACATTTAACAAATTAATTTGTCAATGGGTATACATCATTAGAACCACGAACATGATGTTATTGTGCATGATAAATAACTTTTATCTTTTTCTATCGGATTGTCCGAATATTCAGTCTTCTCGGTTTCATCAAGTGAAAAATAGCATGATGAGAACCAAATATTAAAAACATCCTGCACAACGTCTTCAGTAGTTATTTCATGTTTTTGCTTTTTGAGTGGATTTTTTACTGTGGATTTATAGTGGTATTTGTTTAGAACATGGAGTTCTATAATCCTTAAAACCATAATTTTTTAAGCTATAACAGGAAAGTGAAAATGAGATTAATTTTGTAATTAAATATGTCCAATAAAGGAAAAGGCCAGAAGAGAATATTTGGCAAACAGTACCTAATAATGAAGCATATGCTTATCTCTTCTCCCTAATGTAAGACCTGTGTTATTCCTTCTTCGTAATTTTTCCATGCATATTCTTCGACCACACGAACAAGATCACCAGCAAGCTCCACCATGCGTCCATCTCTTTTTTTAACAAGTGTCCAAAAAACAGTTCTTAATGAACTTTTCTGTCTGATCTATTTTTATTTTTTTTACACTCTCCCAGTCTCTCTCTCTCTCAGTCCATAATTTTCTAGGATTTTCACAAAAGAAGCGCCAACGAATTTGGATCCAAAACTCTACTCTCCATCTTTATAATTATCACATCATCACCAGCACAGAATATTAAGAAAAGGGTACAAATCTACAATCCTTTCATTCCATTTGTTTTAGGTTTCTTTGGTTTTCCAGTTCCATGATAATAATCACTGCAGTTCTGTATCAGTGGAAATCGTCATTTCCAAAAGCTCTTATCTTTTCATTTATTCGTTTATGCTGCTTTTAGATTATGCAGATTCTTTTTCTGGGTTCATTTTATTTTTTTTAGTGTATCTTGCTTGGATTGGTTGCTTAGGTAGTGTGCTGAAGGAAAAAAAATAAAGAGGTGAAGTAACGGAAGATGGGATTTTTATTTTCAGTTTTTTACTGATGTGGGATTTTTATTTGGACATTGATTTTAATTTCTTTCAGTTATATTAGGACCTTTGGTAATGGAAATGTTTTGAGTTGCCTTTTCTTTTGATTGATTAGTAATTCATGGTCTCTGATTTTCTGCTATTTTGTTCATTTGATGAGTGTCTCGTGCTTTTGAATCCAGTTAATGGGTTCTCTGGCTTTTCTTTATTTTAATTATTTAGTCTTTTTGGGGGGCTTTACCAGTTCTGTTTACAATATCTTCTTCTTCTCTTTATTTTTTCATTTATAATATCATATATCCAGTCTAACATTAAAATTACAGCTACAAAACAAACTTTACTAATTGCTTTGTTAGTACCTGTGCAAATCTTATGGATAGGCGAAATTATGAAACTTTTCAATTCTTACAGTACCTTCAATATCCAATATTAGTGATTCATCTTATAAGTTGATGACTTCTGCATAATTGCCAAATTAATTTTTTTTCTTGGATATAATACCCTAGGCTTGAATTGATAGTGAAGCATGTCATTGATGCTTGTTTCTCTAGTTAAATCGAACCTTTTTTGTACAGGGTTAAAGTTTGGGATAGAAAAGCGATGGATAGGCTCAAGGCTCCTGCTCGCCTCATGATAGTTTCGGATCTTGATCACACAATGGTTGGTCTCGTAATTGTTTGGTTTCTGCATGTTTCATTGTATATTCTTGTGGCTGCTATAATTTTATTAGACAATATACTCTTGTTGCAGGTTGATCATCATGATCCCGAGAACATGTCTCTTCTTAGGTTCAATGCCTTATGGGAGGCGTGTTATCGTAATGATTCTCTGCTAGTTTTCTCCACTGGAAGATCACCTACGCTTTATAAGCAGTTGAGAAAAGAGAAACCCATGTTAACACCTGATATAACCATAATGTCTGTGGGAACTGAGATCACGTATGGCACCTCCATGGTGCCTGATGATGGTTGGGTTGAAGTTTTGAATCAGAAATGGGACAGGAACCTAGTCACTGAGGAAACAAGCAAGTTTCCTGAACTTACTCTTCAGGTATGTGAAACACTTATGGGATTTGGTTCTCTGATTGTGCATATTGCTTTGAAAATGAGCATATAGTTTTGTACATAGAAGAAAACAGTTCGGCAACTTGAAATCTCTGAATAAATGACATCTATGGGGTAATGCAGTCAGAAACAGAGCAACGGCCTCACAAGGTCAGCTTTTATGTTGATAAGGCCAATGCTCAGAATGTGACGAAGGCGCTATCAGAGATATTTGCAAAACGTGGGGTTAGTTTCTAGTTTTGGGATCCTTGCCCCCTGATTTTGTGTTCTTTTTAGTACAAGTCTACAGGTGCTACAGTGTCTAACTTAATTTTTAAATCTCTTCTCTTCTTCTTCTCTCTCTCTCTCTCTCTCATCTTTCTTTTTTTCTTCTTCTTTTTTTTTTCGTTTTTGTTTCTAGTTGGATGTCAAGATAATTTATAGTGGTGGAATGGACCTGGATATACTACCCCAAGGTGCTGGCAAAGGACAAGCTCTTGCGTATTTACATAAGAAGTTTAAGACTGAAGGAAAACTACCTGCCAATACTCTTGTTTGTGGTGATTCTGGAAATGATGCCGAGCTGTTCAGCATTCCAGATGTACATGGAGTGATGGTGGGTATTTACGTTCTGCCATATCACTTCATTGGGAAATTGAGGTTGCTCACATAGGTCATTTTTTCTGTTAACTATTCATTCATTGATTTATCTGTCTAGGTTAGTAATGCACAAGAAGAGTTGTTGCAGTGGCATGCTGAAAATGCTAAAGGCAATGCTAAAATAATTCATGCAACCGAGCGGTGTGCAGCTGGGATCATACAAGCTATTGGTCATTTTAAACTTGGTCCCAATACTTCTCCAAGAGATATAACCAACCTTTCAGACTTTGAGTCGGAAAACATCAGTGCCAGTAGTGAAATAGTGAGATTCTTCATGTTCTATGAAAGATGGAGGCGTGCAGATGTTGAAAACTCGGAGCTATATTTGGCAAGCATGAAAGCTGATTGTGTATGTTTCTATCCTCTTTTCTTTTGACTCTATGTGTTGCTCTAGAAAAGTTTGTGGTCTTTTATGTCTTTCCTTTTCTTTGTGATGCATTTTAACCTTTAAGGATTAGGTTTATACTAACTACTATGCAAGAAATAAACATGGCTTGTGTCTGCTTTTCTTTCATGGTATAAACAATACACTAGATTCATCTGGATTTCATATTCTTTTGAGGTTCATAATATTCCAGCTAAGCATTAAATTATCCAGTCATGGTTGTTTGGTTCAGTTCTTTTGCTTTTCTTTCAGGAGGATAAATATATTGCTAATACCGTTAAACTGTTATAAATGAAAGTCTGACCTGTTGTGCTTAACCATGTAAGCTTTTGATACTTGTTCTCCATATGAATAGCCTTGTGGCTGATGAACAGAAAAGCAAGCTTGAGACTGTTCAGTTTTTTATCCTTTTCTGCCATAAAATCTGAAGGGTTGAATTTGTCTGTTTTGTTTTAAGAATGAATTTATTCAAAGAACTGGACAAGGTTCACCTGGACAATACTAACCCACCCACTTGCCTCTGCAGTCAAGGTCTGGGGGCGGATTTATTTTAAAATACATAGAGCAAGCATTATCAAGCATACTTAGATAAATTAATATCCACCATCATCTTATTTGCTGGTGTCCATGAATGCACTCATCGATTTTTTATTATATACATATGTTTTGCTTTTCCAGATTCCCTTTCTTCAGTTAGCCTGATATAATTTTTTCCTTTTTTTGACAGGATTCATCTGGTATTCTTATCCACCCATCTGGTGCTGAGCTTTCTCTTTGTGATGCTTTAAATGGAATGAGGAGCTACTATGGTGACAAACAGGGCCAAAAATTTCGAGTTTGGGTGGATCGGGTACTATCCATACAGACTGGTTTGGACACGTGGCTAGTAAAGTTCAATAAGTGGGAATTATCAGGTAAGACCTCCAAATGATAATGATTGCATTATCAATAATGCTGATGATAAAATGTCCCTGCTCTCCCATGCATTTTATGATATATTTCTGCACCAGTTTAGACTACTGGACGCTGGTACACTTTCCTCTTTTCTTTGATGCCATCCATGTAATTTCTTCTGATTTGTCAATGCAAGGTTTTTAAGTTTTTAACGTATACTTCTTCAGCTGTAGTTGGTTTGCAGGATGTTCTTCAACTAATCAGGGATCTCTTTTCTACTGGATTCTGGTTTTTCTTCAGAGTCATACAAATGCCTTCGCATGGGTAGCTGTAAACAGGGTGGAAGAGCCTTTAGAACTTGACCTGCTTAGGAGAGGGACAAACAGATCTACAACTACTGATATTCTCTTTCTTACTTGGGGGTTAGAATCCTATAGGTGCTTTATTTGGCAAAGGCCATGGTCAGAGTGAGCATACTATCTGCTAGAAAAGAAACCGTCCATAGAACAATTAATCATATCTTCTATGGACAATAATAAAACTGTTTTACTCTCTCCTCTCTATGATTAATTGTTCTACGGTTTCCTTATTTGTCTGAGTTTCTATGAGAGCTGTCACCCAGATTTTTCAACTTTTCCTTGAAATAGCCTGTCCGACACCTGGACAGGATAAAGGGTGGTTGCTAGACACCCCATAGTAATGGAAAATCGCTTAAAACATGGACTAGCTCAACCTTTGAAATATACCTGCAGAATCCTTAGTAACTTCTTGGTATAGTATCTGTTGCAATGCCTTCAATGCACTTGACTGGGTTTTTGGAGTTGGTGTTGGAAAATTTGCACTGGCAATCGGGTTTGCAGACAATTAATTTCTTGTAGCTATGCTTTTATTTGTAGAATTTTTGTAATTCTTTAGTGGCGTAGATTACCTGCATGCCCATTTTAATTTATTCCATGCTAAGTAAAATCTTTGATGACAGGGATCTGTTAATCAATTAATGCAGCTGTATGTGCCATTTTTTCATTTCTCCTAAATTATCTGTCAATTCTTGCAGGCGATGAGCAGCATGGTTGTGTGATCACTTGTATAATAAATATAAAGGTAAACCTTGAGATCAATCAATGAGTTTCTGCTAAAACAAGAATTTTCCCCTCACATGATCTGCTTCCTCTTTGTGTTTTAGAAGGACGGTGTTTCTGGGGCAACTTACATGCATGTGCATGAAACTTGGCTGGAAGGATCAGGAGCTAAAGATCAATCAACCTGGCTGTTCTAGATTGTGTTTACAGCGCAAAGCTCAGATGCAGACAGCTCATAACCGTCTTCGAACACAATAAAAATAATCAAATGATGATTTTCAGCTTTGTAATTTGATCATTGTTGTATGAACATCAACTTCATGGTGATCGGCTATTACATGATAAATGAATATGATTAATATCCTGAGTGTTTTTCTTCCATCAAACTTTTTATTCCCAGTATTATTAATCTAGGTGGGGTTTGTTGGAGATTAATAACATGTATGATCCTGCTGCCCCCCATGATAAGGGCCCCTCAGTTGCCCAACCATGCTTCGATGATCATGCGCCCACAAAATTCCTGTGCTGCAATGGCTGTGCCACCAGAGTCACCATGACCACTGTGCATCACCTAGAAAAGTACGAAAGAAATTGCCTCGCGAACGACATGTCATTGTTAGGGGTACTTGGGCCCAGTTTGTATGGACCGAATCTGAAAGACCAGCCTATGGTGCATTCAAAGCAATTCCAAAGAATGAATTAAGAAAAAAATAAACAACAAAAAAGGGCCCAACCGGGTTCGAACCGGTGACCTCTTGATCTGCAGTCAAATGCTCTACCACTGAGCTATGGACCCCTGATGCTATGAAACACATAAATAAAACATTATATTGATTAAAAGAAGAGGCAAACCCCACATTAAATAATTAAATTAAACTATAACTAAAAGGGCTCAGTGTTTTACTGTGGACTGCACAGTGCAGTCCACAGTAAAAGATGAGCTGGTTTTTTTATTTTTTACATTTTTAGGGTTTTTTTTCTTTTTATTTTAATAATTTTTTTTTGTTAATGTTAAATTTTTTTATTCAGTTATCAGACTTTCATGACACGGATCCCGGGTTTAACACGTTAACATGGTTTGACGAGTTAACCCGGAATATTTTTTTTTTGCTTTTTTTTTTTAATTAATTTTTTTCGTTTACTTTAGTTTGTTAATGTTAAATTTCTTTCTATTTAGTTATTAGACTTTCATGACACATTTCAGGTTTCACGGGTTAACTTGGTTTCACGGGCCGTCAATTTTTTTTTGTTTTAATAATTTTTTTTATTTAATTTAATTTGTTAATGTTAATTTTTTTTATTTAATTATCAAACTTTCATGACACGGATCCCGGGTTTAACGGGTTAACCTGGTTTGGCAAGTTAACTCGAATTTTTTTTTCTTTTTAATTAATTTTTTTTGTTTAGTTTAGTTTGTTAATTGACAATAAACTAAAATTGCTTAGTGTTTCACTGTGCAAGTCCACAGTGAAACGCTGAGCTGTCTTCTTTTATTTTTTTGTTTTTTTCTCTATTTTTTTTTCGTTTTCTAGCCTTTGTAGGTTTTTTTTTTTTTTTTTTTTGTGTTTTTTTCTTTTGATGAATTTTTTTTGTTAATGTTAATTTTTTTATTTAGTTATTAGATTTTCATGACACGGATCCCGGGTTTGACGAGTTAACCTGGTTTGACGAGTTAACCTGAAATATTTTTTTTTGCTTTTTTTCTTTTTAATTAATTGTAACATATATAAAAGGGATTAGTGTTTTACTATGGACTGCACGACAGTGCAATCCACAAGTAAAACACCGATGCTGGTTTTTTTTTTTTTTAAGTTGTCTCATTTTTTTAGCTTTTTTTATGCCTTTCGGGATTATTTTTTTTGCTTCTTTCTTTGTTTTTTTCTTTTAACAAATTTTTTTGTTTAATTTAATTTAGTTTATTAATATTATTTTTTTTTTATTTAGTTATCAAACTTTCATGACACGTTTTTCGGATTTAACGGGTTAACCTGGTTTGACAAGTTAACCCAGAATATTTTTTTTTCTTTTTTTTGCTTTTTAATTGATTTTTTTCATTTAGTTTAGTTTATTAATGCTATTTTTTTTCTATTTAGTTATCAAACTTTCATGACACATATCCCAAGTTTCACGGGTTAACCTGATTTCACGGGTGAACCTAGTTAATTATGGGTTAACCGTCAATTTTTTTTGTTTTTTTATTTTCATAAATTGTTTTTGTTTAATTTAGTTTGTTAATGTTAAATTTTTTTTATTTAGTTATCAGACTTTCATGACACAGATCTTGGGTTTAACGGGTTAACATGGTTTGATGAGTTAACCCGGATTTTTTTTCTTTTTAATTAATTTTTTTTTGTTTGGTTCAGTTTGTTAATTTTCACTTTTTTTTATTTAGTTACCGGACATTCATGACATGAATCCGGGTTTAACGGGTTAACCTAATTTGACGAGTTAACCTCGTAATTGTTTTTTGTTTTTTTCTTTTTAATTTTTTTTCGTTTAGTTTAGTTTGTTAATGTTAAATTTCTTTCTCGTTTAGTTTTTTTTCTTCTTAGAGGTTTTTTTTCTTTTATTTTTTCTTTTTAATTAATTTAGTTTATTAATATTAAATTTTTTTCTAAGTAGTTCTTGACTGATACCTTTAGTTTTTTCTTTTTGTTTTTTTTGTTGTTTTTATGCCTTTAACCGTGGACCGCACAGGTGCAGTCCTGATAAAAAGGCTAATGCCTTTTGTTTTTTTCTTTTTAATTATTTTTTTTTGTTTAATTTAAATTGTTAATGTTAAATTTTTTCTATTTAGTTATCAAACTTTCATGACACGGATTCCGGATTTGACAGGCTAACCTGGTTTGACAAGTTAGCCCAGTTAATTCTGGGTTAACCCATTAATTTGTTTTTTCCTTTTTAATTATCAAACTTTCACGATGCGAATTCAAGGTATGACGGGTTAACCCAGTTAATTCATATTTTTTTTTATTTTTCTTCATTAGTTTTTTTCTTCCTGTTGGTTTTTTTTCTTTGTTTTTTTTAACGAATCTATTTAATTATCACACTTTTATGACACGACCTTGCAGCCAGACCCACGTCCAATGCTATTGGGTCTGGTATTGTAGTCCAAACACTTTTATGCTAAGGGTTAACCCAAGTTTAATGTTATTATTAATATTATAAATATTACTTTTGGGTCAAGCGTTGCAACCAAACCTAAGACTCTTGGGTATAACTTTGCAAAAAAACCTAACACTTTTAGATCTTGACTTTTTTTGAAATGCAAAAAATAATTGACCCAAAGATCGCGCGAGGCATGTAACTAGTATAGTATAAAAATTGAAAAGATTCGTCTTCATAAAATTTTGTTTCGTTTTGTTTTGCAGCCAATCTTTATCAAAATTAAGGTTATCTCGGGGTTTTCGTCTTAAAAATCTAAGAGAAAGAATGCTGTGGCCGTGATACAAGCATGAGGGCATCTTTAATAGGTGAGCTAAAAGAAGAGTCAAGGAAAAAAAAAACTATTCTTTTTTTATCCTTTTCTTCTTTAATTTTACAGCTTCAAAGTGATAGTCAAATAAAATGAAAAGTTAAAATGATTTTTTTAAATGAAAATCCATTTCTATATATCGATTAAAAAGCTGAAAATATTAAAATAGATTATTTTAAAAAAATTTCTTTCATCCCTCCAACTTTTCTCAATGTTTTTTTCTAAAACAAATCCAAAAATATTAATATTAAATATATTAAAATACAAATAGGTTAAAATAATTTTGTTTTTCATTGGAGTGCACATACAAAAAAAAAATAGTCATATTTATATTATTTAAAAAGCTATATCAACACTTTGGCTTTTTTAAAGAGCTTTTGTTACTTAGAGATGCTTTGACTTTTACAAAGTGAAAAAGCTATTGCAATTCTATGTTATATATTGTATATACAAATTTGATATGGTAACATTTGTTTACTGTCTTAGTATAGAAACAATAAAGACAATAAAAATAGAAATATGTTTGATTAAAAAGATAAAAATATAAAATAAATTTGTTTTTAAAATAGTTTTAGAGTGAAATTTCTTACTTTTAAAATAAGAAATACATGAAAAACATGTCTTTTATATTTTCATTATCTTTGTTTTTTTTAATTCCGAGACAATAACAAAACACTATCCAAGAAACTTTCTAGTTTCAGTTATGATTACTTTATTATTATAGATAATAATGAAGTACCTTGAAGGAAAAAGATGCATTCTCTAATTTTATCTTTGTGAAGTCTTTTAATCTTTATTATCTATTTTATTTCTATCAATAGTTTTTAATTAAGCATCTTTACTGGAGGTGCATCTTGATGGAGGTCCATATAATTTTTTTTATGATTAATTTTCATTCAATAAATTAAAAAATAAAATATTTTACACATATTAATCAAGTTACTATTGAAAAAAAACACTACACATGTTATTTTAAATATATATTAAGAAAATAAAAAAATAAATGTTAGTATTAAATTATAATTGTTTAGTTCAATTTAGCGTGTGTTACATGCAAGTTTAGTTCAATTTAAAGTATTTACATTATATATCATGCAAATTAACAACTACCAACAATTTTAAGACTAAAAATTACTTTGTATCTTATTTATTAATTGCTTAGTTTAATTTTTGTAGTTCCATATTTTATAATTTTTGTATAATAAATTTTTTTTTGTTATTTTATTTGCATGTTGTAAGTCGTTTTTATATATAGATTATATTATTATGTCTTCTACTTAGGAGATGGTTAATACAACTAATATTTCAAAAATGATTCCACCATTAGTTTTTGTGGTACATGATGAGAAACCTAAAAACTCTAATGGTTTGAACTTTGAGAGGTAGCAATAAAAGGTATTTTATCTAACCACCTTGAACTTGACAAAGTTTTTGTCTAATATTATTGTTGTGGTAGTTGTGAATGTATGGATGCACAACTATTTCATATGCAAGAACTACATCTTAAATAATTTGGACAACACGCCATATGATTTGTGTAGTTCAATTAAAAGTGCAAAGGCACTATAGAAAGCCATTATGTATTGAAAGTATAAGGTTAAAGATGTTGACATGAAAAAGTTCATAATCATCAAACTTCTTGACTTCAAGATGATTGATTCAAGGACTATGATAAGCAAATTTCAAGAGTTTTAACTCATCTTACACAACATTCATGTTGAAGGGATGATTTTAAGTGAATCTTTTCAAGTAACTGCTATTATTGAGAAATTATCATCATCTTTGAAAGATTTCAAGAAGTACTTTAAAGGCATAAATGAAAGGAAATCAGAGTTGAAAACATCATTCAAAGATTAATAATAAAATAAAGAAAAATAAGTTGTTTGAAAGGAGAGCTAATTCTTTCATAATAGCTTCTAAAACAAACATTATTGAACAACCAATAATAAAAACCAAAATAAAAAGTTTGATGTGAAGGGAACAGATATTGTCATGAAATTCAATAGCAAGTGGTTTATTTATAATAAGACTGAACATCAAATCAATAATTACAAAAATAAACCTCAAGAAAGGAACTTTAAGAAAAAAAAGATTGCTTAAAACAATGTCACCAGGATTAATAACCTTATAAATAAAGTATTTAATATGAAACTGTATGCTATTTTATTAAACCTGTAAATCTTGTGAACAATATTGAATATTGGAGGATTAACACTAGTTCTATAAGACATAATTTTGCTAAAAGAATGATGTTCTCTACTTACTAAGAAGTAAGTGTTAAACAACTTGTCATAACCCAATTTTGAGTCCCCCAAAACTTTTTTATATTTTGCTTAAAAATAAAAAAAATCATAAATTCAAAATCTAAAAATATTTTTGGGACATAAATAGATGAGCTTTTGAGTTGCAACAAGTCAAAATTCCAGGAGTATAGTCAGATTTGAATATTGTTGACAAGATAGGCTGAAGAACAACTTAATTCAAGCATAATTTGAAAGTCAATTTAACTGAAATTGAAAGAATTAATTAAGTTCAAGAGTTTAATTAAACTTCTAATGGGTTTATCTAACTTATTTAAGGACTTAATTGAAAAAAATTATGTTTGAAAGATAATTTAATCAAAATTAGAAGAATTCATTAAACTTAAGGGTTTAATTAAACTTCTAATGAGTTTAATTGATTTAATTAAGAATTTAATTGAAGTAAAATTAAGCTTGAATGTTAATTTTTGTAAATAAAAAGTATTTGTGTGATGTTTTTTTTAAGATAATCGCTTGATATTCATAGTCAATTTGATTATTGTAATAAGGGATGTAAATTATAATATAATTCTCTCTTCTTTTATTTACTTTACTTTATCGCATGTTAATTATAATTTTATAAAAAAATTTAAATTTTACCCAACCTCTGTTTTTGGGCACAATCCCAAATAGGGGTTTAAATCACAGTTTTGAAACCCGACCGGTCATCGACCCGGTCGAGTGATCGGGTCACGGGTCATATGGGTTGACCAAAAAAAAAAACACCTATAAAAAAAACACATAACTAGTTACAATGCAACACTTATATAAACCAAATTTAAATTATAAACCAACAACATAAATTTAATTCAATATCCAAAACACAAACAAAATATAAATTCTAAAATATTTAAAACAAAACATCCAACAACATAAATTCTAAATCAACAACACATTCACTTTTGTTGAATGAACACATTAAGTTCTTCCCCGGTCCATAGGAGCAAAATTTGGATCAAATGTCAATGGAATTGAGCCAATCTCGTCAACACCTAATAAATCATCAGCATGCTCTTTTGAAACTTCATCGTCACAATCATCTTCAATATCATTAACATTTATGACATCTACATTTCAAACACAATTAATAAATAAATATTATGTGTTAAACAAAACTTTATTTTAAATAATATTTATCACTAAATAATCAATCATTAATTACCATCATCTAAAGTATCTTATATGGTTATAGTTGATAGAGCTTGGTGAAAATTCTCTGCTTCTTCAGTTATCAAGATTGACGGGTCATCTTCTACTACCTAATTTTCAATGTCACAAATTGTCTCAACATTAATTGGATCATAATTTCGTCCTTTTCAATAATTTCTATATATTAAAAATGAAGATAAACACTATATAATTGGAAAAATTACAGTGAACAATATGGCATATCTTGAACCTATACCATATTTATTCACTAATTAAACATTTAGTTACGTGGATTAATAATTAATATGACTAGTCTGCATTGAAGAAATCAGTGGGGGATTCATATTAAGACTACGATTGTTTTTTGGCATGGCATGGTGCCGTGTTCTTTTGAAAATCCTTTTTTAAAACTTTAGTTAGAGGTAAGTGTGGCAGAGTTTGGTCAGAAATGAGATTAAAGATCCCTGTGACCTCATCACTAAGTCTGCTACTGTTCTTCACTTCTTTGTACTGATACACAAAGCGCCCAAAAACACCAACCCAGAGGGAATCATTCAATCAAGGCTCCAGCCTTCAACTTGACTCCTCCCGCTCCTCCCTCCTCCCTCCTCCCTCCCTCTCTAACCTCTTCTTAAGTCTTTGTATGTCTCTCTCTCTCATTCGGTTCTTTTAACTTGTTTATAAGTTAGAACCGTCGGCTGTAGTTCAAAAGTGGTGAGACTCTCTCTGATGCTTTGAGAGATTAGCCAACACATCATCACACCTTTCGAAAGTGACTTCCACTTTTTTCAATGTTCTGTCTCTCTCGCTTCACTCAAACGAAAACACCATCTTTCCCTCAATACTCTCATCTTCCAGCCTAATCAAAAAAATTGGCCGGGTCTCACCCGGGTTTGACCGGGTGGACCGGGTCCCGGGTCGACCCGCCGGATCGACCGGGTTTCGCCGGGCCAATTCCCGAACGGGTTTTTGCCTCCACCCGGACCGGTCCCAAGCCCGGGTCGGCCGGGTCCCGGGTCGACCCGTCGGGCCGGTCCGGGTTTTAAAACACTGGTTTAAATGTCCGAAACACCAGCTAGCTCATTCTGACACTCTAATGCACTTCCACATCATTCGTGGATTGGCAAATGTAAAGGTAATTAGTTTTCCGAAGTTGCTTTTGAGTTCTAACATTCACAACCACCAGTCTCATGGCAACGCCATTCAAGATCCCTTTCTCTGTTCATACGTTTCAGCCTGAGGAAAGCACAGGTACGTACCACAAGAAATTAATAATAAAAATAAAAATAAAAATAAAAAATGATCAAACAAGACAGGTGCTTCAAAATAAACATTCCCACGTAACATTTCTATCTCTATTCCATACGCGTGGGAAAACCCATCTCTCTTTTAATTTCACTTTAAAGGAATAAGAATCGAATTCCAGATACAGATCCAGAGCGGCAAAGCCCACCTCTTCCTCTCCCTGTGGATTTTCGAGATCTTTGGTGATAATGGGTTTGAGGATTGTGTACGGGGTGGTGTTCCTTTCTTTCTCATGTGCCTGCTTCATGCTTCTCCATCTCTTTCTACACCCTGTATTTTACTTCACTACCTGATGGGTTCTTGGGATTTTTGAGAAAGAAGCTCAAATGGGTTAGCCAGATTTTACACTTTTTCTTCTTTTCCTTTGCTTAATTTGTATACTTTTCTTCATATAATGACATAATGGGTTGAATTTCTCAAGTACTACTGTGTACTTCTATTACTACTGTGATGCAAGTTGAACTAGCTATAGGTCTGGTAGTCTTCCTAGTCCTTTCGCATCTCAGAGTTTGAGTGCTTGCGTCTTGTGTTACTTGTCATGACATTTCAAGCACATCTACATGTCTTTTGTTTGTTTGGTTTTGCTATGATGTTGCTGATATAATACCAGTTTAATGAGAATTTGCTGATATGTTTATGTTATTCAGTTTATTTAATTTTATTTTTTTGGATAATAAGTACTACTTATGATCTTCTGCTCAGTGTTCTGTTGCTAAGTGCATTTGAAACTTTCAATTTCAGTCTAGTAAAGGATGTTTCTGCAAAATTAGCGTTCTGGCTTAATTATATTGCAATTATCAGTAGCAGTTTTGCATTCTAAACCCATTATTGTCATGGAAAATGTGTTTGGCATCTAATTTGGATTGGGTAAGAAAACAAAGGTTTCAATTCGAAATGATGATTATAGCTGTAAAATCCAGAAAAAAAAGTTGTTGGGCATGTTCGTGATCCGGAAAATTCTACGCTTGAATACGGCGTCAAAGTTGATCGTAAGTAGTAACTTTGACAGCTTGAGTAGTCCATTGCTGGTTGTTCCAACCACCAAGACAGAGATAAATTTGACAAATTATAGGGAAATGCTGTTGGGCCTTGGCACAGCCCAAAAGTCTACTATCATGGCATTTTGCTGTTCAAATGACCAAAACATCTTCTTCTTCTTTTTTCATCTGTGATTGAAAAAGCTATTGGCCTATAATTAAGTTACTAGTTGGTTATTCTTGAAATAAAAGAGATGAAGATTGTGTAGACTGGAGGGATATGTTTCCATGTTCTTAAAAGAGACGAAGATTGTTGATCAGTCGGTAATATTTACTAATGGATTGGTGTTTTTGTCGGCAAGAAAATTCATCGGTTGAATTACCGATGGATTTGAAATCCCCAACAAAAAAACTCATCAACAACAAATTTTCAATGGAGAGTCTATCAATGATTTAGAAAAAACAACTTAAAATTAGACAGAATATTTTATCGGTGAAAGACAATTTTGTGAAAGAAATTCATTATAAAATTATTCTTTATTTTATTTATTTTGTTCTATCTCGTTAACTAAACACAATTATATATTTATCTTCTATATTTGTTCTTTCTATTAAGAGATAATAATCAAACACAATCACATAAAAAATACAATCCGTATCTCAACTTCACCAAAAAAAAAAAAAAAACCCTCCTCCACGTCCATCCACCTTAGTATCTCTCTACCCGTAAGAATATTGAATGTTCAATATCACCGATGATTACACCCCTCTTCTTGAATTATGTTATAGTCTATGCTATGGCAACCGCTAATCACATGAAGTGATAAATAAAACATCTTGACCAAGAGTGACCTTGAAGGAAGCAAACCATCGAATAACTTGCGTCTGAAAGGTTGTCCTCTTCATTTGGTTAGTCGGATGGGATCTTGTTCGAATGCTTGGCGATAGAGAAGAAAAGCCTTTGGGTACTAGGAGGAGGGGTTTATTTATAGAATTGGGAAGGGTGAGCTTTCGTTTTGGAACGACCTTTGGTTGGAGCTAGGAGGGTCAAGTTGCAGCCTTAGTTCCAGTAGTGAGCATTCTGGATACTGATTTACAAGTGAATCAGTTGCGGTGCCGAGGTCGATGGAGTTTTTCTAACTTAGCTACTGAATTGCCCGAAGATATCAAGAATAGAATTCAAGCTATTTCCTCCTAAAATTGAGATATATTTCTGTGGTTTCTTTCCAATATCTACCGTATGGTGGAAGACACGATCGAGACAGGCATGGTATGGGGCTGATGTTCGGCACATTACTTCCACGATGGTTTCTTGGAGCAGGCCGGAGGAGGATACCGTTGAACTTGATGTTAATGGTAGTTCTTTGGGTAATCCAGGTAGAGTGGGGATTGGGGGCTTAATCAGGTCTCCAGACGAAGTTTGTATTACTGGTTTCACAGGGTTTGCTGGCGTCGAAGCTAATTTGATGCCTGAATTGTTGTCTTTGAAGAATGGACTTTGTCTTGCTTCGAACAGGGGTTTCAGAAAGTTGCCATTCAATTCTGATATCCAGGTCGATTTTCATAAATATAAAGCTATTATTTTTTGGATATCAGGCATCTCTTGGATCGTGATTGGAAAGTTACTTTAGAGCATACACTTAGAGATGAAATATTATACTATCTTTTTTATCTAAAAAATCTCTCGTCGCATTTATATTGGCAACAAAGCTTAAAGTCATAAAAAATATTTTATACTAATAAAATCAACTTAATCTTTGAAAAACATTGTAAAATCCACTTAAAATTATTGTGCAATGTGGAAATTCTTAATTGGATGATGGTTGTCAACCATAATCCAACCTCAATAGTAATTGTGTTTGGTATTAATACATTAAATAATAATTATCTTTTCAAAAAAATTTATATATTTTTTATATCAGAATATAAAAATATTTAAAAACATCAATTTAAATAAAAAAGATTTTGAAAAAAAAAAGTTACCACAGTTCCAAACGGGATATAAAAATAAAAGCCGTTTAAAAACTTGGGACAATTTTATTTTTATAAAAAAGACCAATTATTAAAAAAAATTATTCAGTACATACAGAATTTCTGTATTCATAAATAATTTTTATAAATCAATATTATACAAACAAAATTTTCTTAGATATACATACAGTAATTATTTTATTTCACACAAGCTAATTATTTATATAAACTTTACTATTCATATATTGACACTTTAATATATATAACAAAATTAACATGAATTTTTTTTAAAAAAAATCATGTTACTTTTAATAATAAATGAGTAAACTACAAGTCGTCTATGACCCTGTTTGTTTCTTTGAAAAGTAGTTTGTTTTTGGAAAGTGAATTATTTTTTGATGTTTGGTAGTGTAATGAAAAATAAGTTGGAAAACATTTTTCAATATTTGGTTATGTCATGAAAAATGAGCTGGAAAATAACTTATTAATGTTTTATTTTTTTCAAATTTATTAAAATAATGAGAAACAAATCTTACAAATTAAAAAGTTGAATGAGAATGAAATTGAAAAAAAAAATATAATTTCATAAATTACCTCAAATAAAATAAATAATAATCAAAATAATAGTGATCAAATCTAACAAATAAAAAAATTGAAAGATGAAAAAATTAAAATAATAATAATTATGATTTCATAAATTATTTCAAATAAACTAAGTAACAATCAAAAGAACGAAAACCAAATTTGATAGATAAAAAATTTCAATTAAAAAATAATAAGGAAAAAACAAATAACAATTATAAAAATGAAGACCAAAATTAATATAAAAATCAAATTCTAAAAGATAAAATTAAAAAAAAATTCAAAATAAAATATATATATAACAATCAAAAGTTTGATAATTAAATTTAATATAATCAACAAATAATATAATATTTATAAATTTTTCATAACTTTCAAAAATATATTTTTCAATTGAAATAAAAGCGAAAACTTTTACTAGAAAATATTCTATTGATCAACTTTCAAAAGTTTCGTCAAACAAACGAAACAAACGAGGCCATATGTTGAAAAATTTGAACACACGATGAACCAATTCAATGATCGTTGTCATTGTATGCCTGCCACATCTTCCGTCTCTGTGCAGGTAGTTGAAGCGGCCGCTTCTAGAAGCTCAAGCGGTTAGTTACATATAGAGCGGCTGCCTACCAAACTCCAGGTTTATCATTTGACTTCTTTGCCCTTCAGAAAATGAATATTCACCCCAGCAACCAATTCACAGAAATTACACATGAGTGTTTGAACTTTGAAGGCAACGTACCATCGAATTTATATAATTCAAGATTTGTCTCCTTTATATATTTTGCAAAATACATATGTTAGCGAGTATCTTTAGAATATTATCTAAATTTATTTATTATTTAATTTTGATTGTGATAAAAAAATAGTATTGATTATTATTTTATTTGTGAATATTTTTAAGTGCTGTCGATAAATTCTATAATTAAAAAGAAAAATAAATATTAACTTGAAGTATTAAATGGTTTTTAAAGGGTAATATTTTAAAAACACCCGTTAACCAGACTTGGCTAGTCGTTGTCATTTCCTCGTTTGGATCGTCTAATTCCAAACTCATCCTTCTCTTTTCACTAATAACACCAACTAGCCATTCTTCCATTTCCAATTCCCAGTGCTTGTCTGCCGATGTTTATCGTATCTCCCTTCACCATGATAGACCTTAGCTTTCTCTCTCAATTTTTTCTACTGAACTCATCAAACTAGGTGCCTTCTTATAGCGTTTGAGACCGAAAAGTTATAGCCCAATTGAGAGAGAGAGACATATATAAATTAGAGCATGGCAGGATATCTGGGGATTGGTTTCATGGCTGCCTTTGCAGTTTCCGGAAGTGTAGTTCTCATTGCACGTCAGCTCCACAAACGTCTCCTCTCTGATTTCATGAAGCAGATGGAATTTGAATTAACGGGTACGTATGTGATCCTTTCTTCTTTTTCTTAATAAAAAAGAGAAACAGAAAACCAAAGTAATGTTCGCAACAGTATTGAATTTAACGTTGTTTACAATTGACAGGATCAAGGAGATCATGTCAAGACAAGAAGAGGGTGCGATTTGCAGATGATGTAATGGAGCCATCATCTAATAACAAAGAATATCGTAGGAGACACATGAAGATAACCAAAGGTAACAACCAGGTCTCGAAAATGGAGGATTGTATTCTAGACCAGAGTCGTTATGCGCTGGTGCAAAAGTGTTAGAAATCATTCAAGTGTAAACCTGTTTTTGATCTTCAAAAACTGCTTGGGTTGTCCTGGAAGGTGTTAA
The DNA here is from genome assembly GCA_019202695.1 of Populus x sibirica. Lineage (NCBI taxonomy): Eukaryota > Viridiplantae > Streptophyta > Magnoliopsida > Malpighiales > Salicaceae > Populus > Populus x sibirica. The sequence goes on from JAGMVL010000423.1 coordinate 1,186,839, forward strand.
TAAAAACCTTGTGTTGCTCGATCTTGACTAGATTAATTATAAAAATTGAAAGATTTATAGAAGTGAAATCGTAGGTAAATGAACTGTTTTGTTTATATTTTTCACTTCTTTTAGCAGCAACAAAGAAATGTCATGAAAGGAAGTCCAAATGTAATTTTCTATGCAAGTTCTTTGCCCACATTTTCAATGCAACATTTTTGCTGGCCATATTGCTAATAACTTCCCCTTTTTGCTAAGTAGCAGACATTGCATAGAAAGAAAGAAAAATAAAGGACATTCAAGGCCAAAACCTCAATGCAAGACTCTATCTCCCTGCAATTATAGAACATTAACAAGTATATTTTTTTATATAAAAAAATTCTAATTGTCAAGTTGGTATATAATTATTTATAAATTAATCATAAATATTACCATAAAAAATTCTAATGTACTCATAAAATCATGGCATAATTAGATCATTGTTTAAATATTATTTTAATAAATCTATTAATTTTTTTTATTATAAACATAACAAGAAAGTGGGCAACCCTGGGCTTACAAGGAGAGATCCAAGTGGTAGGCCTAAACTAATAAGCCTAGGAGTGTTTGGAGGGCTTACTCGCATGCTTGATTTTTTTTTAATAAAAAAAAAGCAAGAGACATATTGTCCATTCTATTTTATTAAGATCTTGTAAGCTCATTTCCAACTTGTCTTCACCGTTAAACATCTAAAAAAAACATCATCAAAACCTTTCCAAGTCTTGATTTTTTTTTTATTTTTTTTTTACAAGATGAAAACTTCATACTACGTTCATGGGATTTCTTTTCTAATATGAATCTATTGATATCGAAATCAGTTTTTTTCATGATCAGAATATGTATGATCTATTTCTCTCTTTATCTTCATATTTTCTAGCGGCCGTCTCTCAAATCTCAACACTAGGGGTGAGCAAAAAAACCAAAAAACTGAGAAAACCGGAAAAAATAAACCGTGAAAAAAAACCGATTAAAATTTTAAAAAAACCGACCGGTTTGATTTCGGTTTTATAAGACTGAAACCGAAAAAACCGAACCGAACCCAAACCGAACCAAACTGGTTTGAACCGGTTTTTGTTCTAAAAAACCGAACCAAACCGAAACCGGTCGGTTGGAACCGGTTTCGGTTTTTGTTTTTCTTTAAAAAAAAATTCGGTTTGATTACTTTTTTTTTTTATAAAAACCGAACCAAACCAAAAATGATCACCCCTACTCAACATTTAGAGACTAAAACATGAAAAAAATAAAATGACTTCCTTAATATTTTATATATATATATATAAAATATCACTATTAAAACATATTTGATATTACGTAAAAACTTGGCCATATTTCAATTTTGCAATATTTAAACAAAAGAAATTTACATTACAAGGATAAAAATTGTTGAATGTTGTAAAAGAAAGTGACTTCATTTCATTCTTATTGTGTGATATTATCCAAAATAATTTGTACTTTTGTATTTTTTTTAAAACTAGTTTAATGAACTCTAATACTTATTTTGATACTAATTTTAACAAATCAATAGAGTAAATATTTGAAAAAAAAACATTTTTAAGTCATCCTATCCTAAATCTTAAAAAGTATCCATAACATAAAATATCAATCCGATCACATATCTGCATACGTGCTTCCTAGCTGATGGATGTTGAACTTTCAATGTTCATCCATTCACAGGGACCAACATTCTGATTTGAGAATTCGTGATTCCGGCAGGCATCATCTCCCCTTTGCTCAGGCAACAAGCCTTTTAATTTGCCGTAAACACCAGGCCCTAGCTATAAAACGCTGGACTCTGGTTAATAGTGCCCTTGACCCAAAAGGACGGCCCATTTCAAAGCCCTCAAAAAGGATTTCCCTCAACAGAAGTTGGGTTCTTTCTCTTGCCGTAGACATAATAACCTTTTAAAAAACACAATCATTTCAATATTTTCTTAGACTAATTCTACAAAGCTACCGCTTTAAAATGCCCCTTTAAATATTGTTAATATTCATTAAATTAAAGACTTTTTGAAGAGGATAATATTTACCATACTACCATCATCAATGAGAACTTGGTATAGCCAATGATTGAAGAGTATAATGGTGATGACAAGGGCGTCTTTACGAGGGAAGGCATTTCCATTTAATATTTGTAGAGCCAAGGAGGAGAGGTCTTTGTCTAGAGATCATAATGGCCATGAATGTTAAAAAGGAGGTGCATAGAGAGGGTACTTCGAACATGAACGAACCATAAAAAATATAAGCGGTGCACCCAGGGGCGGAGCAAGAAAAAATAATTAAGTGGGCAAATTAAAAGAATTATTTTTAAAAAATTAAAATTTTAATTATTTTATACAAGGAAGGGGCTGGGAAAAATTTCCTTACAGGGGTCGGGGCCCCTGTCAGCCCCCCTGCCTCCGCCACTGGGTGCACCTAGTGTTATTGCAGCGGAAAGACCCTTAACTGCTTTTATATGGCTAAAAATGTTTTTGTAAATTTTCTCACTTGTAGTTGTACTTAAAAGAGGTTATGGGATGTGGACTTGTACTTACTTGTTCGGTAAAAAAAAATTATAAAGCTTATTTTTCAACCAACTCAATGTTAAAAGATTAGATCGAAAAAAAATCAATTAGAAAAGGCATAAAAAAAAAATGATCCGAGTCAATCCGGGTTAACTTATTAAATCTATGATCTTAGTCATGAGATCAAGATAAATTCATAAAAAGTAAATAAAAGAATTACGAAGCCTCACTTCCAACAAATATAATGTTAAAGGTTGAAATCAAGACAAAAAAAAATCCATGAAACCAATATATGACTCAAAAGGAAGAAAATAAAAAAAATTACGAAGCATAATTTTCAAAACAATCAATATTAAAGGATGATTTTTTTTAAAAAAAATTGGTTGTTGAGGGGTAAATTTTTTTTAAAAAAAAAAACACAAATGACTAGAACAATTTAGCCACACCCTTGAGTATTTTGTTAGTGTGTGTTTGGCATTATAATAAAAAGTGTTTTGCTTTTTAAAAATACTTTTAGTTTTATCAAAATAATTCTTTTATTTTTAATATATATACATCACAACCTTTAAAAAGCATTAAAAGGTATCAATTTAATATTTTTTTTCCAAATAGAACATAGCCAAATACAAAAACAAATGGTGACATAAGTCAAACCATGCTAATTTATCATGGAACATGACTCACCTCACACAAGGAGCACCAAAAAAATAAAAATAAAAACCCAATACAAGAAAGAAGCAAAGGCATGCAATAAACTTTATTATCTAAAAAACGTCACTACGTTTTGAAAGACATTTTTCTATGGTACATATTTTGAAGTAAGGATAAGGGCGGCTCTTGTCTGTACGCACTCTCATCGATCAGAGGAGGCATTGCAAAACAGCAGGTGTGATTAAATCATTTGCCAATAATTACAAGTACAAAACCGACTTAAACCAGTCATTGTCTGAAACTCAAGAGCAGCCGCAGGTCACATCATTCCTGTTGAAGTGCCCATCACTACACATGTCATTCCAATTTAAGTATCACAAGTAAAACAAACATTAATTTTTAAACATTTGAACAAGAAAAACCACTCCCATATTTTTAAATTAAGTTAGGTATCTGCCGGAATGTAAGTAAATTAATTTAGCTTCTGCAATCATGTAGACAACCGGACATTGATTACGACCGTCGCGGATCCAATGATTTTTTAGCCCACGCAATCGTGAGGGGGACTGTCTAGAAGAGTCCCTTCCGCCAGTGATAATTAAGGGCAATCACTTTTAATCACAAGAAATATAATACCACTAGCTACGTGACGGGTTGGATAAAAATACATTAAAAAAATAAAAATAAAAAATTGGTATATGTAAGAAAATATATAATAAGGCAATTGCGTCTTAGGATTGTTCTTTATTTAAAAGGTAATAGTAAATAAGTTTAAACTTGAGATTAAAAAAAAATTATGGATTGAACTAAAGTTTATTGATTAGTTTTAGTATTGTTTGATGTTATTATAATACGGTGCCGGTGATGATAATTTCACCTAAGATCTCATTAAAGGAATAACATCACCCTTCCTAATTAGATCATATTTTTTTTACTCCAACTAGCTTGAAGAAAATTCGATTAAATTCCCTAACATGATGTCTTCACCTCCTTTTCTTTAATTCTTATTAGTGTAATATGCATACACATACTTTATGTGGTCCATAAATTTCACTTAAATTAAATTCACTTTATAAATAAATAAATAAATTTATGGGACTATTGAACAGTAACTCCATCAAGGGAAGGCAATCGAATGCTACTGAATTCACTAAGGAAAGGATAGTATTTGCTAAGGGCGAGCTTGTTTTTAAAGATACCTACAAAGGTTAAGCAATGGTTATCTTTCGTATAGTTATCCTTTGAGAATTGTAACTAGTAAAATATTATATTGATATACAACGTTTGTATACATCGAAACAAAGAATTATATATCAGTTACCTATTGACTCTACTTGAATTTAGTTTACAAACAAAGTGTTATATATTAAACAAATTGTTAACACATGGATACATATGAATAATTGAGATTAGACCAAAAATTCAGTTGTATGTTTTTGAAATCCGAGATATTGAACCACTAAACATCTGGTAAATCCATCACTCGTCATAAATTCCTAAAACATTCACATATGGGTAGTAAGGTCTAGGTATAGACAACGTATGAGCTCGCAGGCTACCACATCAAATTCGGGTGAAACAATTATTAAGTATGACTAAACCCTAACCCTAAAAAATTCATAAATTAGTCAAGCAAAATAACAAATTAATAGAGGATAAAAATAAATACACCTTAAATTGATTAAAAAAGGGCTCTTGTAGGTGGTGATGGTAGCGGTGAGGTAAAGAAATTATAGCGAATGGATAAAAAAAAAGAGAGAGAATCCACAATGAAGAGAGGGAAAGCTAAGGTCTATCACGATGAAGGAAGATAAAGGGTTTTTTCAGCATGGGAGAGAGATCAAGTGGGTTAAGCTTCATGGCGATGTTGGAAAAAAAAAAAGAAAGGGAAAGAAATAGATAAAGAAAGAGGGGGAAAGGATTATATAACTTGAAACCAATTATTTACACATACACTACAAAATTATCACACATGCACACGATTTTTTTAACTATATGCACAACTCCTATTACCGTGTTAGACTAAAAATTATTCTATCAATTGTGGTAATATGATAAATACTTTGGGTTATTTTGCTAGTATGAAAAAAAAATCTTATTTGGGTAAAGTTGACACTAGGCGAAACAATTACTGTTATTTGGCATCTAAATCAAATCACGTCATATCAGTATCGTACCTTTATTTTGTATACTTGTTAACTTATTAAATTTAAATCACTAATAGACGACGCGTGTATATCTGATTCTAGCTAACGATAAGATCTGCACGTCAGATATGGTCCCACGTGTCTATCGAAGAACAATTTAGATTTCTTGTCTAGTTGTCTTGTCTACCCCAACGCGCCTTCCACGCGTTAGTGGTGGTGATTTTCTGTAAAGGAAATAAAGGATAGTGCTAGGCTACAGTAGAGCTCACCATTGGTTCGAAGATCTGTCATGTCATGCCAACTAAAAAGTATGAAATATGGATCCTTCTTGTTTATTATTATTATTATTATTATTATTATTATTATTTTCTTAATTTGTTTTATTTAATAGCATGTTTTACCGATTCTTTTTTTACTCCGAAAAAGTGGAATGCGGTTTTTTTTTTAAACCAAGAAAAGGCTCGATTTGTTGTATCATGGTCCTTGCTTTGAAAGTGTTGTTTGCCATCATTTTGGTAACCGAGGGAATTTTTGAGATGTCAGATCATCAGCGAGTAATAGTTTCTTGGCTCACCCTACACTTGAAATCAGATAAAAAAAAATTGAACATCCAAAAATGTTTAAATTGCAAAGAAATATTTGGCATTAAACCCCGATTTCATGAATAAACTTTGAATTCTTTAAATTTGACTTTTTATTTAAGCCCGGGTTTAAAATTAACCCATATTAAAATTATCTCAAAATGACTCAGTCAACTTAACATATCTAAAAATAATTTGAATGATCAGTAAAATATATGGTTTGACTTTAATTTTTTTTCAAGATAAAATCTTTTTTAAAAAAAATATTAAGATAACGGCATGTTAAATCGACTCGGCTTCGTGGGTTAACCAGTCAAACCTGAGATCTGGATCATGAACTCCACTGAGTTTAACAACTTTATTTTTTAAAAATATTTTTTACTTAATTATATAATAACAAAAATAAATGCTTGCAAAATGATTTTACCAAATGCCCTTTTATTTGTTTCAGATTATAATAACTTTATAGAAAGCAAATAAAACAAATTATGAAGACAAGTTTAAAACCAACTAAATATTGCAAAATGAAATTGAAAGAAAAGCTAAAAAGGATTTAATAAAAAAATAAATTGAAAGATGGAATTAAAAAAGAGGAAGTATTTGGCATTGTTATTGATGAAAGCTCTTGACATGACTTTTTGCCTAGTTCGAATTTAAAATTAACCTGCAAGGAAGTTTCCCTAGACAACCTAAAAAGAACCCAATTGACCTGTAAAAGAATGGTTCGACTTACAAAAATTAAAATGATATTTTTTTAATATTGAGACGGTGACATATTGGATCGACTAGAGTTTCACGTCTTAACTCACCAAACCCGCAACCAGATCAATAACTCACTAGGTATAAATTTTTCTTCTTAAAACTATTTTTTATTTAATAATATGATGACATAAATAGACTCTTTTAAGAATCAAATAAATCTCATGATGTTTGTTTGATACTGCGATAATCTTATAAAAAAACTAAAATAAATTATAATGACCAATTCAAAATCAATAAAATATTTGTCACACGTAAACGCACGACATGCATGACAGAACATCGGGGTCAAGGAATCGTCATATAGTTGTTTGATTTAGGATCACTAGGAGACCCGAGTGGACTAATCTTATTTGAAATTTTATGGTAAGGGACTGCTTGTGGCTAGGAAAGATATTAGCACTCCTAGCACACCTTACATGAGGTAAATTGTATTGTGTGGTCTGGATATGATTTAAAGATGTTGACGTTTAGGGAAGAACTATTTATATTAAAAAAAAAGATAAGGAAATGCTTAATCATCTAAAATAATAGTGATGGATCACTTTGATTGATAAAAGAGAAAGAAAAAGGCAATGGAGCATATCTTTTGGTTGTATATGCAAAAGACTCATCCTGTAAAATTAAATAAAGTTAATTGGGGAGGGAAAAACATTGTTTTATTATGAAAGGATTCATTGTTGATTAGAAAAATATAATGACCATTTTACCTTTCTAAAAAAATTGTTGAATCAGTTATTAGAGGTAATATGGTCTTTTTGCAATACTCATTAATCATTATCAGATTGATCGGGAACAAGTACGTGTTTTCACATTTTAAAAACACATTGAAATGATTAAATTACCTTTGAAAACACATTTTTGTTTATTATGTCAATGGGCTTTTTCGTGTTTTCATTCTTGGTTTTTTAGTTTTAATCAATTTGAATAAGGACAAATTTGGTGTTTTAATAAATATAAAATCTAATTAAAAAAATAAAAAATAGCAAGTGCGAGCACCACACGCGACAACACTTTCATCGCTCTACCATATTCAAGCGGCGCGTGCGATGGATTGCAATGGCAAAAAACAGGGTTCATTGATATTTTTGGAGTTGTCTCGGTAAACCCTCCCTCCCTTAGCTACCCTTGTAGCTTACTGAGCCCGGTTTGGTGCCAACAACCTTTTTATTTTTTATTTTCTCTTTCCATTTCGATTTTCATACCTAACCCTCTAATTTTTCAGAGTAGCTTTTCATTTTGTTTTTCTTCAGATTTGGTCCCCTGTTCTTGCTACTACTGTTTTTTATTTGAAATAATTTATAAAATTGGGATTTATTTTTCAATTTCATCATTCTTCAATTCTTTCATCTATCAGATTTAGTCATTTTTCTTTTGATTGGTATTTGTTGTATTTAATGATTTTTATTTTTTATTTTTTTATGATGTGATCATCTTTCAATTTTTTTTCTATCACATTTAATCATTATACTTTTTATTGCTATTTTTTTCTTTGATAATTTTTTTAATTGATTTTTTTTAATTTCATCATTCACCATTAAATTAGTTGGGAATTGAACTTCTTAACTAAACTCAAGCCTAGGATTTAATGAGTTACGAGTTTGGAAAATACCCAAGTTTATAAGATTCACTTGAGTTTGTCCCCCCTTTCTTAAGCTCATGTTGTTTTAGTTTCATCCTTCAACACTTATTTAATTCAAGATTGGGCTCTGTTGTTTTTTTTTTAATTAACTTTTTATAGGTCTTTTCATTAATTTTGAAAATAACTCTGGTTATCGCTAGTTTTTCTATTTGTTGTTCTTTGTTGAATTTAACTTTTTTTTAAAGAAATTTTAGTTTTTAATTAACTTAAATTAATTGATTAAATATAAACATGAGATGTTCACTTCATGATATTTGTTTGCTTTCATGATTTTTTTGAGTTTCCTTTCTATGGGGCAATCCCGACCTCAAAGCTCGAGTCATAAGTTTGAAAAATTAACCCAGGTTGAATTACTTTTTTTTTTTGTCCGTTTTACAATTGATTTTTTTTTACAATTACATCCTTCAATATTGAGTTTGTTAAGGATTGAGTTTTGTTATTTTTTTTCTTTTCTTTCTATGGGATTATCTCGATCTCATATGTCGGATCACGGGTTAACCTAAGTTAACTCAAATTTTTTTTTGTTGCTTTTTTTTTAATTTGAATTTATTTTAAATTTCACTCTTCAACATTAGGTTGATTTGATGATTGAGTTTCATATTTCATTCAATTTGCTTTCCATGAGGTTAATTATCCTAGTGTCACAGATAGGTTATGGACTTGACGGGTTAACTTGGATCGATTCAAGTTGGGTCTTTTATCCTTTTTTTAAAAAGAAATCTCAATATCATCTTTTAACATTTGATTTGCTAAGAACCGAGCTTCAATTTTCCTTTTCATTCTGCTTTTTATGGAGTTGTGTCATTCCTATTTAATTTTTTTCCTTGTTATCAAATACGAACATGGAGCTCTTTTAAGAATATTAGGAGGATATCTTTTATGGTATTGACAGCTTATTTTTTATAGTTACTATTGCAAAAAAATATAATTGTTTGACTTATCTATTGTCATTGTCTATTTTATTATCATATTATTAAATTAACCGAGCTTATTTGATCCAATCAAATTAATAATCTAATTCTCAAATATTTTTTAATTTTTTTTAAATACTACTATTATTTGAGTTATTGAGTAGTTCTTTTTATGTTAGAAAAAATTTAATCTGGACTGTATCGTTGCCCCCTACACCATTCTAGATATATTGGTCCATGTTCTTGAGTACGTGTACATGACTATCTGCAGCGGTCTTACAAGTATTAGTATTACATCAACTTTGTGAGATTGGAGAATTAAAATTACATGATTTTATGGCACTGAAGGAACGAGAAATGTTGATAGGATGAAGAATTGATGCCTCATGAGCGATCTGTGTTGTTGAACTCGGAAATTTCTCAATAAAAACCAAACACTCTTCTTCTTCCTCTAACATCCATGAAAAGATCCAGTTGGATAAATTATTTATTATCAGATTAATTACTGGGTTCAAATATCTGGAAAAATAAAGTTTTTACAATTCTTCTGGTTCTGGTGTGGATAACTTGTGTTTAATTAGATAAATTATAATGAATTTAATCTTAAAAATTAAATCAAGGCATCGTTGACTTTAAAACGAAAAAGAAAATTGGTTTTATTTATTTATGAATATCCAATAAATCCTGCAAGGGAAAGAGACGGCCTGGTAAGCAAATATTTGAAAGAGATGGTTTTAGGAGGCACACAGATAAATAACGAGTATATGAAAACAAAAGAGGGGTCAAATTCTTGCGCGCACGTTTTGTAAAACATAACCAGTAAACGTGCTAGTGTCGACGACAATGACATTCTGTCTGGAAAGATGGATCTGAATGTCGTTAGATTGCTACCATGTCGCATGAAAAAAAGACTTCCTCCACGGATAAATTAGGTAATTAATACCCAAAATATAAATTAATATTGAAATAACACAAGATAATTTTTTTTTTGGTAAAATAGTATAATTTGAGGATGTTGCGGCTCAGAAACATGATATTTCAATTATAGTTTGAATTGTTATATCCAACAATCTTGATATTTAGAGCCTGCCCAAATAGAGATGTTCCCACAACCATAACTGTTATTAAATAAAAATAATTTGTTAATTTTATTGTGCATGAAACATTTAAATCTAAATAGTTATTTAGATTTTTTTTTGATTCATACATGTAGAAGTAGCAAACATCCCCTGATCTATTTGGACCCCTTCATATATGCAAGATATAGATGTCTATATAATAAGGCCAATACAGCAAGTCCCTAGCTGTATAGAGGGATGACATCGAAATTTTTCAAGAGTGTTAGATAAAGTAAAAGAACATATTTATATGTGAGATCAGTAAATAATACATTGTCAAACATATAAAGTATATATGCTCTAGTATACTTACAAACAAATTAAAATCATTATAATAATTAACGCAATCATAATAAATAATCATAAGTTGAGGTATGTGTGTTTTGCTAGTGTTCGATCTGTTTAAATTTTAATTGATGTCGCGTTTCAGAAACACGACATGTAGTTTTTGCATTTCATAAGCGTGGCATTTAGTAAATGTTAAGTTTTTGAAGCATTATAATGTTAAACTATGTTATTTTACCAAATCTTTTTCAAACGGTGTCATCCTTTCAAATTTTTAAGTTTACTCTGCTAATTTGATAAAAAAAAAAAATCCCTAGATAACACAATATCCTCCAACAAATAATAATAATTAAAAAAAAATACAAGTCTAACCACCAAAGTAAAATACAGAAGTAGTTATATGCTATTAAATTGATGAAATGTCGAAATACCTTTCGAATACATGGTTGATTGTTGATTTTCATAGCTAGCTGCCAAGTAGAAATATATTTTAGATTATGAAACTTTGGACTAGTTTTCATGTAACTAGATTCATTACGGTTTGGATTTTGGGCCATTCACGTCTAGATTATTTATTTACTAATCAAAAAATCTTTCATATATATATTTTTTATTCGAGATTGAGATGATAACACCAAGAATAAATAGTTGCAATTACTATCTGAATTAACATCTCAATAATTATATAGCATAAAAGCACCTGGGGAAAATTATTTTGACTAGGTGGTGTGGGATGGGATACAGGGACAGCACATAGAGCTCAAATAGCCTTTAGAAAGGGTGTCAACAATATGGATAGAACAGGATACGTTTTAGGAGCAATTAGATGATTTCCCTGAGTTACGTTGTTGGTCGGATTTAAAAATAAAAAATCTTAAAGCATTGTAAACAGTTTAAAAATTTATCTGATATGACCTGTTAATTTGGTAAGTCTATAGAAAACCTGAATAATAATAATAAAAAAATATAATTTGATTAAAAAAAACTTCTAAGATAATATTTTTTTTAAAAAAATATTGAGACGACAACATATTGGATCGACACAAGTTAATCCATGTTAACATGTAAAATTCATGACTCGAGTTATGAGACCACGATAACCTCTTAGAAAACAAATAAAAAGACATATTGAAGCCCAATCATCAATCATCTCAATGTTGAAGAATGAAATTGAAATAATTAATTAAAAAAGAAAAAAAAGACCCAAGTCAACTTGAGTTAACCTATCAAACCTGAATCATGAGACTGAGATAACCCAATAGAAAAAAAAAATTATGAAGCCCTATTTCCAATCAATCCAATGTTGAAGAATGAAAATGAAAAAAAAATCAATTAAAAAAGGAGAAAAAAAATCGAATCAATCCAGATTAACTCATTAAACCATTAACTCAGGTCATGAGATTAAAATAACCTCATAGAAAGCAAACCAAAATAAATTATAAAGTTTAATTATCAATCAACTCAAATGTTGAACAATGAAATTGAAAAAAAAATCAATCACAGAAAAGGATAAAAAATCTCGAGTCAACCGGATTAAATCACGAAACCCGTAACTCAAGTCATAAGACTGATATAACCTCATAGAAAACAAACTGAAATAAATTAGAAAGTTCAATCCCCAATGAATTCAATATTATAGGATGAAATGAAAAGAAAAACTAAATTTAAAACTAAAAAAGTATATTATTCCAATTAACATTACTTTATGAGGAGAGGAACATTGACTTCCTCTTCTCAATTAATTCTTGTTAATACCATAGTTATAAAACCCCTTAGCAAATGAGTCCATCTGGTGATTTGTTGATTTGGAGTTTGACTTAGATAATGTTTTTAATTTTTGAATTATTTTGAAAGTTGACATGATGATTATACTCATGTGACTTATTGGATTAACTCAATATATAGTTAACTAGCTAAACTCTGGTGAAACCCATTTGGATCAACTCCAAAAGTTTTTTTTTAAAAAAATTTATTTAAAATGATATCATTTTAGTTTTTTTAAATTTTATTCAAAAAGATATCATTTAAGTTTTTTGAAAAAAAATTAAAATAACATCATTTTAAAATAGACTCAAGTTAACTATATGGTCTGCAAGTTAAACCAGCATACCCATAATTTAGGCCTTGAAACAAGTTTGATAACCATGAGTAATATTGCTAATTGTGCCAAAAATTTATTTGTTTAAAAATTCCAACTATTGGATTTATATATAAGATTCATTTATTCAATATATGATATTCACGTTCAATGCATAAGATTTTCCGAGAAAGACACCGTTTGGGAACGTGGTGCAAACCGCGTTCCCAAAAAATTTTAATTTTTTTTATTAAAATTTAATATGTTTTGGATCGTTTTGATGTGCTGATGTTAAAAATAATTTTTAAAATAAAAAAACATCATTGGCATGCATTTCGGCACGAAAAGTTATTTGAAAAACAACCGCAACCACACTACCAAACAAACTAAAAAAAAAGGTTTGCTCCTCTCGTGGTCTCGGTGTTCAAGCCCCGTGGTTGCTCATATGATGGCCACCGGAGGCTTACATGGT